>OZ035958.1:2372102-3572102 GCA_964034955.1 Orchesella flavescens | reverse complement strand
GTAGAAAGCCTGGTGTTATGGCACTACTACCGAGTACATGCTTGCTATAGTGTAAAGTACATCAGTATTTTTACTTTCCAAGTTTCAACCATTTCAACAAATGCTCAGAGATCCATTTGGATTCTTAACATTTTGATAAAAGTACATATTTACTCGATACTCGAGGATTTTTGCGTTGCACTGTCATGAAATATCGATGAAGCAGTCGCGGAATAGTACACATTCCATTATGGTTTTGTACATGCATTATGTAGAAATGGAACAGCATTATAGTTTCAATATTTGGAAGTATCGTGAAATGAATATTTATGAGTGTAAATTAAACACCACATTTGTGACATAATCTTTCTCTTTTCAAATGCCTAGGATTGTAAACATGAAAACTTTCAAAAACGCAGCAGCTATGTATATGACATATTATATGAGACTGAGCATGCACGTGTTAGACCACTTAAAAATACATTTATTAATAACAAAAGAGAACTGACTATCATCTATATTGCTTTTTCTATCTGTTGATATAAAATGATAAAGGCTAGACTTTAAAAGGCGTTTTCGAATTGTTATTATATTGACAAATGTCAACTTATTTCTGTAAAAACAACTGTTTCTTTTTTGTGTATTGTAATGTACGCATTTTCATAGACAGTATTCTGTTACGTTTAGTGCAAGTAGTGCAAAAGTTTCAACTCAACAGCTTCCCCTTGTTCCATCTGGTCCATTCTCAGTTACCCAACTACAACTTGACAGAAGTGTTAAGACTCGTGACTGTGACTCGAGGAGGAAACAAAATGAACATCTTGTATTGCGTATATTATATGCATATTATGTACAAGTAGATTTGGCTCATGTATGTAATTTAAACAACAAGAAGAGTTCATGAATTTATTTCCAGGCCGGCACTTTAGTGCTAACATTACGGAAACATAGATATATATATACATATATATTTGACAAACGAACATTTGTTCTGCTTAGAATGCAGAGGAAAGAAAGTTGAATGAGAGGCTATAATCAAACTGAGCTCACACATGGTGAGTTCTTGTGAGAATTGTTTTGCTTGTCTATAAAAACTTTTTAGCATGTTCTCTAAATCGGGAGTAAAGAGAATGCAGCTGAATTGAGGATTACTTACATGGTCATATGTTTAGGGGCTAGTAAAACAAATGTGATCAGTGATTCTATAAGCTCCACTTCAATAATATGGAAGTTTACACTGAAAAATACGGAACAAAGAGAAAACTTTGGCATGGTTAGAGTTTGGAATTCATCGTGGTGCAATGATGTCAATACTATTATTGCTCCAATTCTTCGCTGCGTGCTGATTCTGGTTGCAAACATTCCATATTGGAGAATGCTTTGTTCGATTTGTTACCATTGCATTGGCATGATGTTTATACCATTGCGTGCAGTGAGAGTAAGAATTTGGAAAGTTTATTCTTGACAAAATGTAAAGTTATGCATCATAAAAATATATATGAAAGTCGGAGACATCAAAAGAAAAAAATATTTGCTTATACATAATGCCATACCAAATACCGTGAACAAATTTTCTACAACTATTCAACTGCTGCTGCTTGACATTTTAGCAGAGCATTTGTGACTTTATTCTCATAAGAATGAAAGTAAGTTTTAGGCTCTATTGAATTGATTGTGTTATTAGATTTATCCGTCGGCAACTTCTAAAACGCTATATAATGTAATGACTTCTAGGAAAGATTTAATTAAATGGCACCAGAAATTAATGCTTTTTAATTAATACTCAAGAATGATTTATATGAGTTGAATGTATATAGTACTATATGTACACTGTGTGGCATTAGAGACCACTAACTAACCGAATAATCTTATTATAAACTCTAGCTGTAAAAATACAAGGTTATAAGATGTAAGAATCGCGTATGACGTGGGTAAAAAAATTGTGATCCTGCAACAGCAACCAAATCTCGCCAATACCAATCCGTCGATGATATAGCATACTCCTAAAAATTCTAAGCTATTAAAGGGGATAAAATATAGAACTGAACCCGCAAAAACGGAATGGATTGATTTGGTACATGTAGGAAATGGATAGAAAGAAGCTTATAGATTAATCTTTCTTTCCTTTTCCAGTTTCTTCACTTTACTTGACTATATGTGGATACTATTCAGTATTACTCAGCAAATGCATTTAGATAGTGGTTATGTAAATAAAGCATGCATTGAAACAATATTAAAAGAACTCAAGAAACTGCAACAAGTAGGCCGAAGAAAAGACGTCGGTGACACATATGAAGTGTTTAAGAAAGAATGATCTAATGTTCAGCATAAAGTGCTAATACCAAACTTTTATATGGTATGTGTTAAGCTCTCCTGTTTTTTCCACCTTTTTCATTCCACAAAATATACTTTATTCTCGAGCCCCTTAAAAAGTTTGACGAAAGATGCTAATGAAATGTCGCAGGTTGCAGTATCTCTCGAAAATGTATGATATTTAACATTTATAACTACTTTAACGTATCTTATATACATACATATGGTTTACTTTGAGAACTTTAATGACCATTCCCTGTCTCTGTCTGCGTTCTTTCTTTACAGCTATGCATTTTATTTGGGAACTGACGGAGTTGGCTTTAAGTACCTAATAAACCAAAAAACGTCGGATGTATTTCTCTTAACGTGGTGATTATGGCTCAGTACTGTGCATCATTCGTTTTCATGGGATATTTTTTGAATAAGTTATTCGGGATTTTCACATGGTAAATCTTACTCATTCGATGTTGAATAAAGTATATTACGTGTGTATCATGCTGAGACGGCTTTTGTATTAAGTTGTGTGCCAGTAAGTTACTACGTACTCATAACCTTCGTATCAAAGCAAAAAGTCGTGGATCGTGTGAGATTTCGAAACAGAGCAGAATATAATATACATTGGAGAAGCAGCTCACACGGTTGTGTAAAATAGAGCTATTATGCCTTTCTCTCTTTGCTTTGTCAAGCTCAATGCTACTGAAACCCATTTCTGTGACTTGACATTCAGCTTTCCACTTTGGTAAAGTATATATATGTATATCTGATTCTGCCCTCCACACAGTTTTACATTAGTTACGTGTGCAGAAATACACAAGTATTATTTTTCACTGTTGCGTTTTTCGCCTTTTGTACATAGAACTTTTTCTGGCTATAACATCATTTTTCCAACGATGATGTACAACAAAGGCTTTTTTGTTGAATTTAGTGGGAAAAAGTGTGGTAGTGATAATGATAAAAGTGCGAGGTTATACAGCTCGAATGCAGCTATAGCTGTGAATTGTATGACGATGGTGTAAAAATAAGTAAGGAATAGGGTGAAAGCGAAAAATCATGAAATGTGAAGTGACTACATGAACTTAGACATTTCACGGTTTGTCTGTTCTACATTACATATATCCTATATACATATATACCATTTCTTGTGTAATTTTTGGTGTCTGAGACACTTAGGATTTCGACCACTTAACCATTTTCCGAATCAAATTCGACCTGGGAAATACATTCATTCGTTCATGCTAAGTGGTTAGTAGTAGTAGTAGTAGTAGTAGTATTCGAATCAGCATGGAGTACTACACATATTCATGCTGCACTATGACGTGGTTTGGGAGAGAACAAACTGTAGACTTTGGAGGACACTTGTAAGAGTAGTTTTGATATTAACCAATGACTGAATTTACTCTTGGGACACTGAAACATAACCATGTTTTGTTGCAAGTTACACATAGTATCAACAAATAATAGTATTCTATATTAATTTCTAAGCAAAAGATCACTAACATGATAGTCGTTGCACTTGCAAAAAGTACGTATCTATTATAACAATTCTGCTGTGATATCCAATGAGAAACATACCCTCGAGCCTTGTGTCACTTGTTTTTAGTAGTGCTGAAAGGCAAATATCTAATGAACTGATATACATAGATAGATTTGTAGTATAAAGTTTACTTTCGCGGACATTCTAACTGCAGGCAGACCACACTTTTCACCAAATAGTAGTGTATAGTGTTCTAGTTCTAGGTATAAACAAGTATGAATACTAGCAAAGTTTTGTTCATGCACTTGCCTGGCTATCGCCGAATAACGCATTGTACATCAGAATGAAAGGAAGGGTGACCGGAAAGTCGTTATGTAGCTCAACTGTTGGTTTTGCAACCACTCTATCCGGTAAGACAAGCATAAGAGGTGGAGAAAGTGTGGGTTTATATTTCCTCACATGAGCAATACAGCTTTTTTAGATTAAAATCTTTTGTGAGCTGTTGTGAATTTTATATTGCGACACAGCCATGAATAATAGCACAATAGGAACAGTTTGCTTGGCTTGGGCACAGCCATTTCATTTCAGTATTTACATTTTTTGAGTGCGATTAAATGCCAGATCACAATCTCTGTGAAATGTAAACACTACGCAGTATGTGTATAGGATTTTGCACATAGTACATACGATACGTAAGTACATACAAGGTAGATAAAGGAACAAAAACGATTTATAACTAGAGTGAGAAATTATTTATTTAGTTTCGTTAAAAAACATATACCTCTTTTCTCGGTTAATCTGCTTTGATCGTTAGGTAGGTTGTGTGTGCATGCACATGAACACGACTGGATGGAAATCCGATAAATAGTGTGTATGGAAATAGAGTGCAGAGTTATGGAATAGCAAGAGCTAACAATGTGCTCAAGAAACCGAAGAAAATTTTTCTAAGCCCTGAATATCTGTAGTTTAGCTTTGCACTAGGCTAGGATACGTATTTATTCAATTCGTCTCAAGGAGATGCATGGTCTTTTATATTTCTATTTTACTTACGTCTACAGTATATGCTTAGAGATGGATTGATAGTATACATATGAACAAACAATAATGCATACCATGGCGTGCCTTTTGTCACCAATTTCCAAGAAATGAAAGAATGCGTGAAATCTAGAGATAAAGTTGTCAATGTCCAATATAGATGTAAAGGGATTTGCGCTAGGAAAAATCTCAATGAAGTGCATGATATGTTTGAGCAGTTGTGGAATATACAACCACAGTTAGTAGAGCATGAATACTTGAATTCTCCAAAACTTTTTTTTTTAGAGAACTTTGTGTAATCAAAAAAATCCCCTTCCGATTCGGCTTTATAGTAAATGTCAGATGCACACTCGATCAGATTCATTCCTCTAAGTCAGCAATGCTGAATATTGTACGAGTATACTTCTACGGTAAGCCTGTATGTACTGGAAAAAACCTTATTGGATTGTCCTTTTTTGGACTATACATACACTGTTGTACTACTATGTTATGAATATATATGTGTTTCAATGGAAGTGTCTCAAATTATTCAATACTTTTATGTATGTATTACCGACAAAAAGTTGCGGAGCGCATAAAAATAAAAATGCCCTTATCGCTGGTTGGATTCCCCTCACATCAATTCCTCTGAAATCTCATCAATTTTAGTTTTTCCATGTAACCAAATCATTTCAGCTCTCAAATTTATCATTTCTTTCAGGCAGGTACGCATAGGTACTATACAGGCACTTTCCTTTTCTTTATATATTTCTCGCCATGTCAATCATGTAAGATAGAATTCTGTAGGAATTATATAAATTATGTATGACATCATATATTCAATTTGATAAGACAGAAACGTAAGTTCTGATATTGTCTGCTAGTGAGGTAGTATATTATCATTATGCTTTCTAGTTTCACTTCTTGAGACTTTTGTGTACTGCACGAACATATTATGTAATTTTATTATTTTTTCCCAGACAGCTAGCTCCCTTCTCTCTATATCAAAATTTAATTTCCAAATGTTTTTTCCAATGTGGTTGGTGAGTGAGTGCATACATGAGTTTTTGAATGAAACCCAACCAACATATATGTACTGCATTAAACGTACTCAACGTACTAATCAATCGTACCAATTCCCGTTAGATTGAGGACGGTCCGTCGTCCTTACCAAGAAATTGTGGATACATGGACACATATAAGTTTAACATGCAAGTATGTGTATGAATGTATGTATGCAGGCGCAAGAGTTCCGTCAATTGGCCAAACAACCCTCCTGAGAAATCATAGAATTTAAATTTATCTGTCTACTTTCAGCATTTCAGTTGTTCTTCCGCTTGGTTATTTCTATATAACAGCTCTCGCGACAGTTATCACTTTTTCTTATTCATGCAAACACAATGAAGATAGGAAAGGGAAAATTGTAAGTGACATCATTATCTCTATCTTTTTACTTTGACAAATTCTCTTATCCCATTATCATTGTGCTCTCGCAGCAAGTTAAGTTTACGTGTTATTTCTGGAGGCTCGGCAGGTAGCAGATTGGCGCTGAGGCTGAAAATGTGCGACTACGAGTGACCTGCTTATGCTCATAGTTCATTTATGTATGTTACTCCTGCGCTACAGTGGAAATCGTGAATACTAACTAAATCCATCATAGGCTTCCTCAACTGCACATAGCAATTGCAACTTTCTCCTCGGGATCACTCCATTTTATGTTAGAGTATATATACCTTGCTCCACGTTCTGAGTTTGATGGTTTAGTCTTTCTACACTGCTGTTACCGGATCAGCATGACCCAAAAAGCATATTATGTACGTATATATTGAACGTGAGCCTCGACTACTACTCTTGTAGGCCCTTTCAAGAAGAAAAAACCGTACCACTACGACCTAGCAAAAGCTCTTGAAAATTGCTTGCACTAATGACATCCTTTAAGTTTGGCATTACCTATGCATTGCAAGTACATACTCAAACATTGTTTCATGGTTTACATTCTGCGTATTTCTTATGCTTTTTTCAAGTTTATCCTTCGATGTATTTTAAACGTTAATCACATGGGTATCGCCAAACACGTGGCATTGCAGTGTATTGTGGTTATAGTTCATTGAATTCTTGTACATACTTGTAAAAGGGAAACAGACTGTGGCATATTTCAAATACTCAGGTAGGTAGATAAATGTTTAATGATAATGAAGAAGACAGCATGAATTGTAATTGACGGTAGAACCAGGTCGATGGTTGTTGTTTTTCGAGCTACCTGGAAAGTACGATGAAGCATACATATAGTTTGAAATGTTTGTGTGGCTTATGTAATGTATAACGACTTGTACATGCTTGTCTTGTCGGGAGGTATCAATTGCGTTTCAGCAAGGCCAAATAAAGCTGTACTTATTTTTGTGTTAAAAAAATAAGGTAGAGAAAGTGGAGGAGGTAAGTATAGCTAGAAGGAAATAAAGGAGCCAAAAGCCTTTTTTACAGTTTAGGTGCGTGACATGAAGCTGTCATGAATATGTCATGGGTCGGTAGTATTGGAACTACAAGCGTATATTGTGAAACAAACTGAAGAGTATTATAAAATATGCTGACAACAAACTAAACTGGCTGGTAGGAGGGAAAGTGGAACTGTGCAATGAGCAGCTTATATTATGCATAATGTTGTGTCACAATCTTATTTTGTCGTCTAACCAAATGTCTGAAAATAGTCAGACTGCTACAAATGTTTTATGAACAAGGTTTTCTGAACATTTGGTCAGTTACGTAGTGAATGAAGGCTTGAAAGAAACGTGCTCAAGTGATTAAATTGCTCACGACGTTCTCTAGCATGTAAATCGCATTTGGTGTTTTCGAAAGTATGCATGTATCTGTTGATCACGATTTGGAAGGACGTTAGATAGGGAAAGTTTAGCTTTTAGACTGAGAGTCACCAGAAATTTTCTATTAATATTGCATAATATATGTCTTATTCATACTGTTCATGCTATTTTTATCATGAAACATTCATACATATATCTTATTCGACTAATAGATTCCCAGTCTAAAAAAATTGCTTTTATTTAAATACGACAAAATAGGTTATGTTGATCGAAAATATATTAACAGATATGATTGTTTGCTTTATGTTATGTAACACTGACAGTGAAAGTAAGTAAAATATGTTATTTTTCTCCATATTTCTGAAGCATGCTATTGGAAAAAGTTTTGGTATAAAATTGAAATCAGCTCTGAATTTAACACTTATTCCCGTCATCCATTATATTCAATTATGGTAAGCCCATTGGGTGTGATTAACGATAGTATACTATATTGGTGCTCATGTTTGTGTATGCATATAAATATATTTGAGCACTTTAGGTATAATTTTTGGTTCAGAGCGAATGGGGACAAGACTATAGGCAGAACAGTGTAATATTTAGTTAGAATTAGTTTACGTATTCATTAGTGAATTTTGCCTGTACAGAAAAAATATTTAACTGCCTTTACTTTCAGTTCTCCAGTTGACTCCTCATTGAAAGGCATACTAAAAAGTAGGCGTATCTGAAATTTGCTCTATACCCTACAATAGTAGCTCAACATGGATAATACTACAACTCTAGACTAGTACATGGATGATACTACTACAAAAGTTTGGTTGTGTAGTAAAACTTACAAAGGGTCTATTTTTGTGTAAGTGTGAAGTGTTACTTTTGATATTTAATCCTACAGTTGCTATTGTTGTCACGTATTGTTCTGAAATAGCATGTCTGTTTCATAAAAAAGTTTTGAGTGGCCTAATCTTCAAAAGTGAGATGAAATAAGAAGAAAGATAAAAAAGTTCACCAAAAACCATTACGCTACATTGCATTGTATTGCAGGCCCATTCCAAAAGATTGAAGATATATATAGTATTCAAAGCCTTTCAAGTTGATTTTCCATCAATCCCCACATGCGCTGCTAGCTCAATTTTTTCAAACTACTTGCAATTAAACCCGCAAAGGATGAAAAGATCAAAGTTTAAATAATGCTACTGTAAAGAGGAAAAAGTGTACTGGAAAATTTTAAACTTTTGGACGTTTTGTTTGACATACTTGGTCATTTTGACTTCACTGTTTGCAAATGTTGCTCAAATTTAGTATCTTTAAAATGATGGCACCGAAAATGATTTCATGTACACTAATCGTTGCATATCAAATTAAAATTCACTATTTACATGAATAAAAAATTATTTACTGCAAAGTGCAATTTGAATGATAATAATTTATACTAAAGCTTGTATATAGCCTATATCCTATTTAGTACTTTAAAATTACGGTCATTGCACGAGAGATCATGTAGGTTTGCAATCATGTTCATAGTTTTCAAAGTTAGCCTACCACGCTACTCATTATGAGCGTCAGCACAAACTTTTTAAGCATTTTATTACATATACTTGTAGTGAACCTGTATGGTTTGTTATATTGCTAGACATTTTAATAAAAATGTCAAATGCTGCAATTTTGCAGTAGCATACCATATACCTTTGGAGAAGCAGTAGCAACGTTCTAGCTATCAGTCTCTCAAAACATGGACCATTAAATTCTTCAATGGCTATCTTGCTATTTAAGTAGAAAGTACAGTTTTCAGATAATTTCGAAATGCAAAGTCTTTTTAGTCTTCCTATCTACCAATGGTAATTGTGAGCAACAATTTCTGGTTCAAATGCAGATGCTTGCTCAGGTGGTTGGACTGAAGTAGTTTTTATTTTGTATATTTGTTGTCTGCAGTCAATTTACCGACGGTACTTCCCAAGTAGTAAACTAGAGCTTAGGAGTAGGAAGGTGACCGAGACGAACAGTAAAAGGAGAAACAAGTTCGTGGAAAGACACGGAATTACAGTCACAAAGACTTGTTTGAGAAAGAGAATATCTAATGTATCTTACTTTTCTGTGAGTGTATGTAACAACCCAGAATCTGCCTTTTCCTCTTTCTTCTCCTCTCCATTTCCACTGGACAATGCTTGCTCCAATTCAGTTGGGAAAAAGAAAAGGGATAAAGAAATGGGAACTAGAAGCAAAAATCTACTTGAGTTTCTCGTCCTTTTCATACACCTCTCTAGTTCTAGCAACATACGTTAAGAGAAAACAAGAAAAGAAGATGGATAAGTTTTTCCTTTCTTCTTGACTCTGGTACCTGCTTGACTGTCTAAAGCCTAACCTACAGAGCTGCTAGTCCAACGTAATGAAAGTAATGCGTGGTTCATGTTGAGACTAAAAGGGGAGGTTTGTTTCTAGTATTGTATTTCACATTCTGTGTTTTACTTGAGAGAAATCCTCATTTCCCAATTTCTTAAAACCATCCCACTATTTTTGCAGAGGCAACGGCAATGTGAATGTAAAAGTCCTAAAGCCAGCTTAAACAAAAATCTTATGAAGAGCCCTTCCTATTATTTAAGTGATGGTAGTACAACGTGACGTGTCCTTTATGATCGAATGCATCATGTTTTGTATTCTTTTTAAAATGTGGAATCCTGCTGACGAAACAAAGAGCCCTAAGCGATTCCATGTAAATTCATATCACTTGACTATGGTAAAATACAATCTCCCTTGAATTTGCAGCATGTTTTTTCCTTTTGATAAATGAAAGTAGTGCAGGAGTGGCAAAATGTTTTTTGGCATTATTTTTTTTTACCAGAGATCACACACTTTTTTCGAATTTACCTTTAAGTACATTCTTTTTTTGTGATTGCAGTACTACCCCTCTACTCCTATTCGATCTCTTTTTCGCAATTTGTACTTTATGATTTTTTCAGTACACACTGGACAAATTACAAAGAAAGATATATAACTGCTTCAATTCAACCTTTAAAGTGCTAAAGGCGTGCTCAAAGTCCAACATCTAATGGAAGCATTTTAGGGGCTTTTTAGTAACTTGCGACTGGTTGTAGATAAAATAAATTACAACAGGATCCTCTCATCATTGCCCTTCACTCAAGTGGCTACTACAACCACTATTGCAATGTGAACTGAAATTACTCGAAGCACTTTCACCTTTGGCTAAATTTGTTCGAGAAGATGGAAAACAAAATGTGTTTTGTTTCTCTCTTTCGTACTTCCAAACCAATATAATAATATGTAATACGTATAGCCCTTTGTGCTTAAGTATTACAAAAACGTCTCTTTTCTACTCTTTTGCCTTTTTGGCAAAAACCTTTTTGAAAAATTTGTCAAGTGGTCGTTATATAAACTATAAATACATGTAGAAATTGTGATAAAAAAATTCAATTGGGTAAAAATAAGTGTACTAGTTCCGCAATCTATACACGTATCATAATAATATACATGCTTGCATCATTGCCTATCCATTGGTGGAAACTGAAAATAATGCTTTTTCCTAATGATTTCAGCTGGTCGACTTTCACGAAGCATGACGTAAATGGTTTGAAGTGGTTTTTAAGTACTCTTTATTAGTGGCTAATTAGTAAGCTGTTGTTCTGATTTGTTTTACTTTACAATATGAATGACCCAAGAAATCTTATGTTTTTGCTGAGTCTGAAGTGTACATTATAAATCCTTCATTGAAACTGATTATTAGTCCAGCAAACGGTCCTACTCACCAATCACAAGTTTCCATTCTGCTATACCACATGATATATTGAACATGTGTAAAAAGCTGCGTAAATATGTTTAATAAGAAAAAGTAAGTATATACATATATGGTGGGTGTCCATAGTCCGATGTTCATTGATGTAGGCTTTCAAGTATTGACAATCTAAAGATAGGGGATGTAAATGGAAGTGAGAGGCTATACATATAGATTCGAAAAGTGGTGTTTGTGATAGTGATACCTCATGTATAATGTACTTGTGTGGTGGTTAAATGGGTTTGCATATAGTACGCATACTTTCCTGTACTTGGTCTTATTAAAGTTGTGTGAAACCTTTCAAGTTCTTTCAGTTGTCTTACTGATTATTCGCATTATCAGACCACATAGCACACCAAATCACCAAGTATAAACGATCATTAATCTCAATCACAAGGACTATGTGCAACATAATAGAAAATACTTAATCTTGTAAAAAGCCACTAGCAAAAGTAGCAAACTCCCTTGTAAAAATCACCAATTCAGCAGATAATGCCAGTAAAAACGTAAGGCAAAAATGTCTCCAAAAGATTCGCTTTTTTCCAAAAAGGCAGGGACAAAAGCTGACAAGCATAGTGCATTAAAGTTGATTAATCCCCGTAATGACTTGTCGGTGAGTGAAAAAGTTATTGTGGACATGGATAGGCTTGGCGTGATCACAACTGAAGGACATATACATACACTGTCTCACACATTCGTTGTTTTTGGTGGAGTGGAATACTCTTGATCAGTTTCTGTTTGATATTCAACAAACGAGTGTGTAAATTGTATAGCGATGTTGATGTAGCATGTGAATTTTGACACAGTTTCGAAGACGCTTAACTCGGGTAGACCTTAGTGGAAATTTGACTTAAAAATATCAAAAATTGTCGACTACCAAACTTCGACTACAAAAAAACCAAGCAAACTTGTACAAACATATACTACTTAAATTGGGTAGGAATTTTGCAATATGATAATTTTGATTTAATTCAATTGATATATGACTTACAAGGGATCGTTTTCAACGCATAAAATTACCCTAGAATCGATATTTAGTTGGCTTAACTCAGACGTCAGTTGAAAACGATCCCTTGTTAGAAGGGATTTTAGTGTATTCCTAGTAGAATGTTAGGTAACTGTTTTTACAATGACTGACACAGCATTCAAAAATGATATTGCATGGTCGAACTTTTTTCAGGCGATATGCTATCGGAGACTTTCTAAACTCGTATTTTTTGTACTCTAAACCTTACGTGCTATTAGGTATTCGTACTTTCTTGTTAAAAACTTGAATACACCACAATGTTATAAGTAACAATAGTTGTCTAATGTTTGAGAACTATCCTATGCATTAATTGTAAAACCCCTTTGTTTTTCGTTTCATAAGTATCGTCCATTCTGTACATACTCTGTGAGAGTTGTGACTAATGCCTTTGTGCTCAGATGTAAGAATATACTTACTTGATTTTGAATAAGCAAGGTCATTACGTCTATAGCACGCCGTTTAAAATGCTCTATTTAACTTGCACACATGGCACATGGCCCATTATATCCTCATAGAGAATTCCAATGTACTACTGCTTTGTCTGACTCAACGGAGTTTGGCTTATAGGTTCTATAAACATATCGATAATGGGAAACACATTATTACAGTCAAATGCTAACATTTTTCTGTCAAACTTCTGCTTTTTGTATGTTGAATTGAACTGTATTATGAGAAGCACTAGTTTCGCAAAATTAAGATCTAAAAAAAGGTCGGTTAAACAGAAATAACGTTCTGTAGAATTGCTACTATTCGCTTTCGTACCAGCGTCGTCGACGTAAGAAACTACGAATTTCAGTTATATATAATTGGGTTGATACTACGAAAATGAAACTTTTGAGTGAATCTCTTGCATTCAAAAAAGTTTAAATTTTTTGGGGGTACTGACTGTTTGCATATGGCGTATACAATGTAAAAGAAAGTATGTTTTCTTTTTTTTTACAGAAAATCTCATGCGATGGAGTCTGCGGCAGCAATAACAGAAGTAACCTGTCATCTACATAGTGTGATAACCTGAATATTAACATTATGAACGTTCTAAATACCTTTCAATTTCAATATCATCACTAAGTGCAGCGATCAATTATTTCATTGTGTCAAAATGGGGAGAACTGGTAAAAGAAGAAGAAACTCACAAAATAATAATTAGTATGGAAGCCATAGGCTGAAATGTATATATTATAGGTATATTTAGTCTTATATAGTAGTGAAGTGAGAAGTTACACAACAAAACTATATGCAGCTTTCTCAAACTGGAGCAATTAATGAACACATCAAAATGTAATCATGAGGAAGCCGGTGGAAACGAGTCCGTCACAACAATAATGGTGGTCAATGTATGTTATATATCCGGCAGACGATTTGATCTCCTTACTAATTACCCGTGAGTACACAACACCAAGCAGATCAAGTGGACTCTCCCCAGTAGTGCCACAGACACCCCCTGCGCCACGCGACGTCAACGGAAACAGATCACATCAGTATCCAAATCCAAACAACTATTTACGATCTTCGTCTTCACCTGAATTACTTGACAACGAGCAGTATCAGTTTTCACCTTCAACTCAACACCAGGAGCTATCTGATATATTCTCTGAGCAACTACGTGATCAACATAATATCTCTCATCACTACGATTCTCGTGAAACATCTTTGGAAAGGTCATTTGCAGCTGAGTTGAGACGAGTACAATTGACATCTGGATCTGAATCTTCTGTAACAGCTACTATACCAAAACTCAGCAGTAACTCTCAGTATTTAGAGCAGCAGAAGCAGCTCAGGGCCCGTTCATCTACCCCCGTGGCAGTAGATAGAAGCTTATCGGCAACAGAAGAGCGAAGGGTATCCAGACCCTTTCTGAAGGAGGGTTCAATAGAACCCAATGGGAATAGTACCAAGAATAATAAACCAAAAAGAAGTGTGAGCTTCAACACATTCGACAGAAAGCAGTCCCTACAAAAGCAACTGGAAGAAAATCAACTTTTCGATTCAAAAACAGCACTTGCTAACGGGTATCCATCAGCAGTCACAACGAGTCGCTTAAACCTGAACAGAAGGGTGTCTCCTGCACCTGACCTGGTTGAGACCAGGCAAGGGTTTGGAAGCAGTAGTAACATCAACACCAGTACTAGCAGCAACACAGGTGGCAGTAAAAGTAGCAGTCTAATTAAAAAAGGAAAATCCTGGCTTCCTAAAATATCTTTCTCCATCCAAGAAGAGCGTGAGGAGCACCCATCTGCAGGAGCAACCGCAGCATCAACTCAAGCAACAACATCAACAACAACAACACCAACACCAACCGTTCCTTCCGGTCCGGCCACAGCACCACCAGAACCCGTCGACAGTTTCGCAGAATTTTTCGCAAAAAGCTATAGAGGAGCCGCATCAAGTAGTTCTTTTCAAAAACTGCAAAGTTCAAATACCAATACCAACCAACCCGGTCCAGTTTCTTCCAAAAGTCTAAGAGGAGCATCACCTGCCTCGGCGTCAAGTGCCACACCTACATCTGGTCACCAGCGATTTAATTTCCTCAGTGGTGGAAAAAGCAGTAGTGGTGGTGGTAGTGGGCTAAGTGGAGGTGTAGCATCAGGGATTGGCATAGGTTTAGGCATAGCATCAGGCATGGCGGGAGTTAATGGAGGTGTTAATGCTATTGGAATCGGATCCATGCTTTCGTTAGGCATAGGACACCATGGAACTGGCCACATGATCGCAGTAGATGCTAATTCCTTGAAGGACTGCGTCCACCCTTCTTTAAATGAATCACTGAAATCGCATAATTCCCTTTCGTTTAAAGTCATTCGAATAGGTAAGTTGAACTATTTTTTCACTTCTTTAATTAAATTTTTTACACTGGCAAAGAAAGACTGTCACCTAAAAATATTCATCGGCGATGTAAAGAAAATGGGAAAAGAAGCAGGATCAAGGTTTAGCTAAAGAAAGTTAGCATTAGTATCATATAAAACTGCTAATGTAAACTATCGTATATGTACGTATCTGAGAATGTTGCAAATAATTTGGTAGGGGATAGGGCGGAATTGTATTGTAGGAAACTATTAAATGTTAAAATGCTGGTTAGCATTGTACTACTTATGTCTGTCTGAAATGAAATACATAGCTTGCACCTCATGTGAACCTCAAACTACATACATAATAGTCGTTGTCGTTGGGTTATACGGAGAAAAGCATCTGCCATCAAACCAAATTGTAATGCTCATAGTAACTTTGGCACTTGTATCTCTTTGCATCCCGATATGTATGTATGACATTGTGAGACGTATTTATAAGCATCAATAGTGACACTATGACATTGATATGCTTGTACTGCGATTATAAAATCTAATGCAGAAATAGTTATACATTGATCTCGTCATGAATGAATAACTTTGACCCACTTTTCGAGTTTAAACAAGCAAATTAAAATCATGTTCAACTAGTAACTGGTGCAAAATAGCTGTAGGTATTTTGGTTTATAGTGGTATTTATTCTTAGCTATTACAACTCTTTTTTCATGTATAGCTTAACATTCTATTTTGCATGTTGTATAGTCGTACAAAAATTTACAACAAAATAGGCTTTCAAGTTACATTGTATCCAATGACTCATAGTCAGACAATGTATCATATCACCACTGTTAATAACTAATAATGTCATGTTCATGAAAGATGTAGATCAAAATGCATTGAAGAGTAGTAGATATAAGCTTCACACTCGTGCATACTACATTCTGCAGGTGACAACGTGAAAGTAAATGAATTCGTAATTCTATCTTGATGTTTTTTCTTCTTCTAATTTTAAACACATGCTTTATATCACTCAGTTCGTTGAATACAAAACGCTTAAAATTGCAAACCTTAGATAAATATAAAAGTTAAAAATTAAGCCTTTATATAGACTATTAGAAGTTTTTTTGTCACACTAGGACGTTTTCCTTGAAACAAAACGGGCCAAACCAAACCAAGCGAGTACCAGATACAACTATTCAGTTTCTCCCTGTAAATCGTTTTAAATAATTACCTGCTGCTGAATTTAACCTTTCACTTTCATTGGAAACATATATAGGCAAGTTAGGAAGAGTGGTTGCCGTTGTGAGGAAGTACGTCTTTAATATTGTGAGCTTTTTTGGTTGTTGGTGCCCAAATATCAAACTAATGGTTTGCTGGCTTGTTCACAGTTGTATATATCAGTAATGTGGGGTTGTTAAAATTGTAATTACAACGTTGATGTGAATATAACACTAATTTCAACGTATTATAAATACGTACACATCGTATCGTTGTTTCTGTAACGTGCACAGTTCATACCATATATTTAGTATTGACGTTGTGTAGTGTAGACTGTTGATTTTTTTGCATTTTGTATGGGCAGCCACATTATTTATGTATGTAAAGCATTTTGCATTTTTTACTAGCAAATAGGCCATTTCCCCAATGTCTTATCCTTGCTGTGCAAGTTTTTTTTTTGAGCCGTAATAAAACAAGACTACATGTACGTTGGCTACATATAGCTGTGGCAGTGTGGCTACTGTAATTTCCCCTTTCTCTGTTTTGCTTGCAATTGAAATCAACTCTTAAAGTTAAAGAAACAACGCAAGAGGAATGGTAGGGTTCGTGTTTCAAGTTATATGCAAATCGTAAAGGTGTATTCCTCTAATTTACTTCATAGTTCTCAGCTCCGCAATGTATAGTAATGCAGCTTTTCTCTCCAAAGTCTTTGTGTCTGCTAGTAAATGAATTGGCACTATTCTCTTGAGAGACTGGAAAAATTGCGTTCTAAGCTTTCATGCTCCTCTTGTGTAGTTCTACTAAGCGTATACTCTCTATAATTCCAGTTCTCCTTTTTCAAGAACCAAACACGAGTAAATGGAGGATGGCAGAACGGGCCTATTTGAATTATGAAAATGGATAATGAAAAGAGCATTAACGATGTAATTTGTAAAAGCTACTTCAAAATACATTTGTACATAAACATTATATTCATCATTGTGTTACATCGATGCAAACAGGAAGGCAACTTTTAATTTCCTGCATTATATGTATTTTGCCTTTCCTGCATCGTAGAGTTCGTGAATTCGTAAGTTATATTTGTTCCAATATGCCACTTACTTGTGAATGATTATAGTTTGTTATGAAAGGATGAAGAAATTTGTGATAGACTTGTAGTTAGTCAAATAGGTGTGCGAACTGCTTTCACATTAATAAAATATAACACACAAGTTAGTTTATTTCACTCTAAAATACTCAATGGTGTTTGGAGTCACTATAGTCGCAGTGTGACATGTCATTAAGAATGATTAAAAGTAGAAGTTGTCTTGTTTATTCACGGAATCAGTAGACATCTTGTACATGTGCAGCGGTTTTCTTTCAAACACGGTTGTACTGTGAATATACAATATTTTGAAGGAAGTTGAGGATTAGATGTGGCAACTACCCGCTCGTATTTTCTAAGTCGCAAAATAAGGGGGATACGGAGAAAGTTGCCTAAAGATGTGAGCTTCTTATCTCAAAACTTTTTGGGCAACTTTCATGCTAATAGTATGAGTGAGAAAGTTTTGGAATCAGGATTTTCCACATCAGTACAACAAATAGCGTAGCTGTAGTTGAGGAATTATCAAGAATTATTACTCATGACAAGATGAAAAGTCAAACTTTTGTTAGTACATGTAGAAACGTGAACCGGAACTATGAAAACGTGTAACATTCTTATCGTGCCATCATCAACCTCAGGATTTAATTCATAGCTCCTTGGCATCATGCGTTTAAGACTTTGGCTCGGATTTACCGTTTCGGAGACTTGTTCATTATACCATGCTACCGTTTTAAATGGCTATTGTGATGCTCGGTTTGAGTGTAACTAGGTGAGTTGGTCATACAAGTCATGTTTATTCAGCTTTTCTAAAAGATTATGATGCGTAACCATCTACTTATTACCAACTTTTTGCTAGTATCTACTGCTACAAACGCATAAATGTAGATTCCATTTTATCTTACAGTTTATCAACGCTTGGTTACGAACCAAAAGTTCCGTTTGTAGAAACGATTACATAAAGCTCTTCATAGTCCTGTTTATTCAACACAGAGAGGGTAAAATCAATAACAACATTTGTTATGTTAGAGTGTAAAATTTACACTCTTAACCTTAATTTTACATTTAATGTAAAATTAGAATGTTGGAGGAAAATCTTAAATCTAGACAATCTCAAAAGTCTCATATAACTTCGAAAGATGTCTACCAATGATTATCATAGTTCATTATCAAGTCATGTGATGTTTGACAACTTTGCGAACAGGTGTGCATATTTTCACTCTCAGAGAATATGCTGCGAGTATTACAGGTGTAGCGAAGAAGCCAGGTAATGTAACCCATATGCAAAAATTACATTTCGCATGCATACCACCAGGTGTTTAATTAATTTATGGAATCTTTCATGCGGACGTCAGCAGGCAAATAATGCTTATATGCTATGTACGCTAGCCCTAGCACAGTAGTTTCATTTTGGTTTTCCACGTAGTGTGTATGTGTGATGATATCATTGTCTGCTGATTTCAACCCAGCAAATTACGACACATTGCGGAATGCTCTATCCCTGATTGGCATCGTGACAGTTGGTAGACATGTATTATCCATGTTCGCCACATTTTACGCAAATAAAAGAGTACTTCTTTAGAAAAGCTCCAACTACTCCATCCTCCATGCTACATTGAGGTTCCGCTACTCTCTGGTAAATCAGATCCTAGAAATTCAGCTGTGCTCATCTGTGTAGTTTTTTCCTTGGAGCAAAAGGCAAGTTTTAAGTTAACCCTAAAAGCTATGAATTATCTGTTTGGATGGATGGATATATATAGTATGCTGCAGATGTCAATATAAACAGACGTGGTAGGATATGTAGAAAGCTAGACAAACAACTGTACCTACACAACGCTCCTCTGTTCTCTTCTTTCCAGGGAGAAAGCGACTTGTTTGACATTCAACTTAATTAGTTTGTGGTTAGAATACGCTGAAAGAGTACACCTTGTTTTTTTTGACTTACTGAAACACAAGTTATAGTAGTGTGTGATGACGATGATGAAAGCGAGTGGTGATGAGGAGAATAATTCTCTTCATTATTTAGAGAAAACCGAAGGATGGAGGAATTTTAGACGTATATACATAAAATTATGCTGTGCTTACCAATTCATGGGTGGCAGACAAATTGGAGAAGGAGAAGCGAGGTTTCCTCTGGTGAAAATGTGTATAAAAAAGCTTGATTCATTCTGGTTGATATTTGAAATGGGAAGACGAGAAGCGGGATCAACTCTTTTCATCGAAAACAAAATCTCATTTATTTGAGAGGGTAGGTGAGGAGTGTTAGGAATGGTTAGAGTGGGCATACATATATACATCGCTCTGGGAAAGGAAGTTTTTTTTGTGACACACGTTCATATAGCATTTCATCGCTGATTCTGCAGAACGGTTCAGCTTGTGTCAACACATGCCTTTTGAAAGAATTTTCTTACTCAAGGATCCTTTTTATATTTCGTTGCTATAAACTTTTATATTCGCCCAGTACATTTCTTAACCTCTGATATAATTATTAGTATTATGTAATTTTTAAAGGGGTTCTACGATTAATTTACTCGCTCGGTTAATTTGCTTGCATTCATTTGTAGTATTAAAGTTTGCGTTTGCATGCTTTAAAACGAATCCATTTGAGTTTGACTCATTCAAATGTCAAAGGTTCTTTATCCAATTTTCTTTTAGAAAGTTCACTACCTGCGTATCTGTGCCATGGATGCTAACTCATCATCTTTATACAGTAAATAACACCACACACCGAGTACTTAGCTGGTATCTGGTTGACTGAGTCGCGGTTTTACTGTCGCGTTGAGGAAAACTTTTCGCTAAATCCTCATGGGTGTGTATAGCAGTTTTCTTCATTATTTTCACTTTGTACTGGGCCTTTCTTATTGAGTGGGGCAATGCTATATAGTATATCACGAATTTCGTGGACTGAGAGGGGTCAGAAATACAAGATTTTGGATTTATACGTAATTCACACAGACTTCCAATTATAAAAGGCCGTCTTGATGGAATTTCAAAAAAAGTATGTTTGTGTGTGTGTGTAGAAATTAATACATAGGCTACAGAGAGAAGACCTATAATTGGTCAAATAGTCATGCATTACAGTCATTGTTCACGTCATGACACATGAAGTTGTAAAATGCACGTACGATGTAGGGTAATGAAGGAATATATACATTTCTGTTCATTATATAGACTCTGTCCATGAATATCAGTTTTAATCCTTTTTCGCTTCTGCTTTTCTTCAAGCAATTCATTTCTGTTTTTCCTATGCATGTAGCTCGGTACCTCAGTTTCATCTATTAGCTGGTATCCTACTTTAGTTGTATGTATTCCCCGGAATTCATGTTATGAACTTCTTACAAATGACGTTTTCAACTAGTTATCTTCAAAAATATTCATGAATGCTTACTGCATACACGGTATAGAACTTCGTTTCAATTTCTCACTGGAAAACCCTTAGGAATATCAACCCATCTTCGTCGTATTCGGCCACCTCAAATATTAATGCCAAAATTCAGTACGATGGCATTGCCATCACGAAATGTTTTTTCAAATGCATTCAACTTCTGTCCTTCGAAAAATGTAGTTTTCTTTACTTTCTATTCTAGGCTTTCTTATTTTCACACTCTTCTGTGAGTTTACTTAACGCATCCCAGAGGGTAAAGTTGACTTTTCTTTTGGATAGGTACTTGGTGCTTTTAAAATCCAAAATTTGAAAGAAAAATGAAAACTAAAACTTGGGTTACAATATATAAAGTATATATGAATGGGGTGAATGGTTAATCACAATATGGACCGATTTCAATTGAGTTTCGGTTTTTATAAAAAGGCAAGGATTCTTGCACGCGTAGTAGACGAATTATTTAATCAATACCATACCAAGAGAGCTATACCACAACGTCATTATTTGTCTGGGCTTCGTTAAATATCGAAAATATAACAGTGAATGAACCTGAATCGATGAGATGAGGGGATTGCAGACATTCTTCTCTGAAAGTGAATTTTCATCAATTTTTAGAGCATACTTAGATCTGAGATAGTCATTAGTGCTGGAATATCAAATCATAATATAGTGAATACTTATTCCTTTTTTTGTAACTTTGTCTGCAATTTAAATGCAACTTAGCTGATTCTGATGCTATACAATCAATGTATGTATAGTACATATTGGCATTATTGGCAAAAAATATATGAAAACACTATATAGTAATAGGAGAAAGTAAAGCAAACTTGGATGTTGTTGATAGAGTAAGTTTTCCGTAATGAAAAAACAAATTTATATCTACCAAGTCAAGTCGTTTTCTCTCATTTTTAGGTTGATGAGTAGTGAATTTTACGCTCAGTGATTGCTGTATCGACATCCTGCGATGATTTTCTGCTGCGATCGTTAAATTTATCGAATCTTAGATTTTGAAAGCATCGATAGCAGCTGCTGTCGACTCTTCATAAGGGGAAAATTCAGAAAAGCGTATATACAAATAGTAACAAAAAAGAGAACTGTATGTTGTCGTTCAATGAAAGTGAGAAGCCGATTATTCCAACTGATAGAGCATGAAACGATTTTGTCAATGATGGTTTGACCTGGGATATCTTCACTGAGTTTTTTCCTGTTAAGGATGGGAAAGTTGTTTTGTAAAAAGGATTTTCGACGTCTTGTGTACGTGAATGAACATCCGAACTTAAAACGTGTCCAGTTACGTACACACTTGCCAGTTGTTATCCTCCCGGTCTTCGGAGACTTTTTTTCTGGGCTTAACTTGAGTTGACCATTAGTAAGCTCTTTGTTGGAGCGTTATGAGAACAAACCTAAACGTTTTGAGTTGTAGGTGGTGCAGGGTACACGTCTGCTTACTGTACCTACATTTAAGCTTACGTAAATACTACGTACCAACTAGATTCTTGAAGCTGAACAGTAAAGACGTGAACATTTGTTTCTTGTATTTTTGTACCGTGTCAATATATTCTTTAGTCTTTACACCAGCTGTTACATTCCCTTTGTCCTGATGCGGGCTACAATAATGCCAACAAAAATGAAGAAGAATTGAACATATAGATATTATATAGAAATATAATTTTATCATGTCACTCACTGTGACATTGCTTTTAACATAGCAAAAAACATATGTGGATATGACAAGCTGGTGTAAAAAATGGGAAAGAAAGTTCATCCATCAGACATAATGCAGCTCCTTCTGGTTACTTCTCTGCATCTGAACCAAATGGATAAGTGAAGATACAAATTGTGACATGTGTATCATGTTCCTAGCGTCAAATAGATTAGATGACAAATTCTTTGTTGTATATTTTGACACATTTCTGATTACTAAATATTTTGCTGCATGTGTGTGCTAGTACGAACTCTTGTTTTTTTGTTTCATTTAAAAAATAGGAAGCCTTTGCATTTATAGTATTGTACCAAAGCTTGAAGTTGAGATGTTTTTTCGGGAAGGAGCAATCTATTTTGAGGAAACTTTATACAAATCCCTACCCTCTCAAATTATTATACTCAATGCTGTATGTGCTTGGATGAATTAGTTCCATATCATATTATTCAATTATGATTAAATAGTTCCTACTTTCTTCGTATTTTATAATGAAAACAATTTGGCTTTCTCTATGTACATTTGACCATCATATAGCACGGCACAATAAACTGTGCGCAGGAGTGAATGAGGATATTTGTAGTAGAATTTTGTTAAATTAACAATTCAATCTGCTGGTGAACATTAGCCTTGGCATTCATAGGCTCACTTCATACTGACTTTACGCAGTGTTTCTTCTCAAAGTGAAAAAATTATCCTGAAGTTAGTCTCTAAAGATGGAGTACGTTTACAGACACCACCCGCGGCTTTATTTTATTATTTTTTTTTGCTGTGAGCATAAAAAGCAAACATTTGAAAAGGGGCACAAGGCAAATAATTACACTCGCCATGAAACCATATTACAAGCCAAGTTTTATCAGTAGCCGTGCGTACTGCAGGATAACTAATAGAAACACGGCATGACGGTGGTGTGCACATCGTTCCACTTGCATATATTACTTCTCTCACTAGTCAGCTAACCTGAAGCACTTCTAAGAAAGCCATACGTATGAAAGAAAAGCAAGAGAAAGCTAGTGGGTGCATTTTTTGTGTAGAATCTGGAACGTGCTATTTGAAATTCACCTGAGTGAACGTAAAGTGAAAACCATTGATATGGAAAAAGCTCATCTATATTCTGACTAAACTTGTTCAAATGCACTCCTACGATTACGGTAGACCTCAGAGAATTTATTACAAGCTCCAGCTCCACCATCGACAAAAGCTTAGTTAAAGTTCTGGTCTTTTTGCTGAAATACTGATAGAATGAATGACAGGTTGGTATAAAATCAGTATTAGGTTATACGGAATACATTCTTAAACACAACATTTGTCATCGTTGCTACAGCATGAATACTGATCATCTATTCTTGTATTTCTGTTTCATCCTGTTAAAGCGTATTCATAAATTTGTTCTGTAGATGACAGATTTGGATACTAAGAATGAAATAATTTGCCTCGTGTTACAATGGGCATAATATTATTATAGGTGATACAGAATCTTCCGGAAGAAATTGACATTTTTTGAGGTAGGACACAGGTAGAAAACTCAACACATTTGTTAATGGAATGAGTCGTTTCTGTATAACACATCTGGAACATTCAGATGAATGGAGTAAAAACGAATACATACAGCCTGTATTATACAGGTACTCTTCTTAATGCTGAATAGGCAAAAGTGTTACCGTCAACCCTTAGGTTTTGACTGAATTCTCCGTGCGATGCTGACAATGAATTCAATTTTAATCTTCCATTCTTTCTTTCATGAAGTCATTTTTCTATGTCTGGGACCTTTTGTTTCCCAAAGGTATTGAAATTGAATGACGTTGCACACTGCCTTAAGGCCATTGGCTGAGATGTTCAGCCAAGAGCTGAAGTTAGTTAACTTACGCTATGCAGGTCCTTATATATAGTCTATTATTTTTACAATGTATGTAGAAAAGCGTGTTCTGGAAAATGTTGATGTTCTACTTTTTTCGGGGGCAGCAGTTTTATCATTATTGCAAAATAAAACAGAAATAGAATGAGCCTAATCATTGAATTTATAAACCAGCAGAGATGTTAAAAGGACACTGTTCTTTTCACGTCCACGGATAGCAATAGATGTATTTTATACTTTATATATGTACGGTTTGGTGGTGACTGGACTGGATGCACACCAAAACAGTTTAACTGGGTAAAATACTGGCGATACATTTACAAACGACAAAGGGTATATACGTACCGTTTTTTTCGATTTTAACAATCATACAAAAAAAACTGTAATTTCAATGAAAGTAGAACATGAGTATCATTGTAGCAGTTTCGCCGTAAACGATGAATAACACACTTTCTCTCCGCTAAGTAAGTAAGTAGACTGTAGCAAATGAAAACATCCATGTTTGTGGTTGCGATTCATTCATCATTGATGAGAAGAAGCAGGATATTGGGAGGCTGTTCTTTAGTGTTCTGTGGTGTTGTTGTTTAATTGCCGAACGTAATGGGAAAAACTGTCGCGACAGTAATACTCTGTATTAGTCGTTTCGGGGTCGCCTGGAGCCTCTGATTGCACCGCATTGAGGCAACATAGTCTTGCTGCATTGCATTCGTTTGATAATTTACTCAAACGGGTTGCCTAAAAATTCTACTGCAGGCATGTGGTAAATATAAGACAACTGGTTAATTACAAGAATAAATTGTTTTGAGAGTGAAAGGGAGGGATTCTTTTGGTTCGGTAATTCTTTATCATTCTAAACTTCTCTGCCATCAAACATATATACATTTCGTATTTTATTACTTCTTGTCCTAAAAAGGCGAATCGAAATTAATTTGTCTAAAATGGTAGAATTTAAGTGGATCTAATGAAACTTCTCAAACAGTTATCTCAACATGACAGTTGAAAAAATTGCTGATATCAATCTAAACATAAATATTTTGTTACTTGCAAAATCCGCAAACAATTAAAAAATACACAACACTTTGTAATGTTTTTTTTCTACAAAAGAGATACTTATTAACAATAGATTTTTTATTACGTTTAGATGCACCTAATTTTTCAGTATTTATAGGGATTGTTTGTGTGAACGTAAAGTACATAGTACAGAAAGCAGTACAATTACCAGCAGACCTAATAAATTGGTTTAGCGGATCTCGCTAGTTGGAAAGTTATTACAAAATAAAAATCAAATTCGATGTTCTCTGAAACGTGCATATTAATTTTATTTGTTCATTGGCTAAATTCTTTTGAGTCAAGATATTTAATTGAAGTCATGATGTAATGATCAAGATTGCTTTGATATCTCTAGAAAAAGGAAGATCTGTTAAAAAATAGTTATTGATCTGCTGAAATCCCAGGGCTAGTTTGGTTTGATCGAATGCAACACTGCTATGTTTGTTATATTTACAATGTATTGTATGTTACATACATCAAGGATAGCCGATGTTAGAGGATGACGGAGGTGTGCGAGTAACGGAATCTATTTTTGCTTAGTATTTATTAGTCTCATTCCCATCTGGAGAAGACAATTTGAACGAAAAAATTTCAGTCGATGAAAAGATACTTTGTCCTTGTGAATTCCTGAGCTAATCTGCTTGAATTCCTTGCTAAATTTTGTGTTTCTGTCGAATCTTATGCTAGAGAGTCAAAAAATTTCCATCTGGATGATGATGTGCACTCCTAACGCATAATTCCGTATTAATTTCGTATGCAAATCCTTTGAAGCAAAGTAGTTGAAATGTTCCATGTGCTGTTTTCATATTCCAAAAAATGCATTTCTTTTCTCCTCGCATTCTTGTTCCTGAAGTCATTCCGTTTTGCTGAGAACAAGAAAATTCACATTCAAGGATTTTGTAGCAGATGTTTATATAATCAAGTGCCCTTTTGATTCAATGACACTGAAATAAAAGGAATGGGGTCTGCATAAATGGTTGTAACTTGTTCAGTTTATGATGTTAGAGGACCATTGTACTTAACGTAATTATACTACGACTTTGCCCTTAATATGCAGGTATAAAATCCTACTTAGCCCCTTCGTAATGTTTATCGCTTTTAGCCAGTATATGTATAAGTAATCAGGTAATTTCTTAACAATTAGAAAGTCCACCAAGTTTCACCTCACTCATTGAATCAACCAAAATGCAATTTCTTTGAAGGCCTTCTTAAAAGACTTCCGGGATATGCAAAATTATTGATAAAACATATACAACCCCCGTGAGATTAGGTATGAAGGTTTTGATCCTGCAGTGCAGCTATGAGCTAGCTACCAACTTAAGTTCCGGTGTGTTACGCTATCAAAATGTACCGTATATCATTTGTTTGCCGCCTCTGACTTGATACATTGTTGAAATGTGCCGAGAACTGTTCACAAATGTGTGTTCAATCAACCGCGGAAAAAGTATAAAAGTATCTCTCGCATGTGTTCCGCTCACCTACTTTACTTTCACCTTTCTACTACTTCTCTCATTTTTATCCGATAGCAAGATTTCCTTTCTTTCACTTTGATGTAAAGAGAATACGCACATGAGTTTAGTGGCTAGCCTACTTTAATATTTACCTTAGACCACCATTATGTAGTCTAAGTACCGTGCATCCTGGCTAAGAGTTTGTACTAGATTTTTATTGCATATGTATGTATCTATAGCTCCATATGTACTTGTGTAAATATAGGTGCTTGTAGTTATGCAAGCGCGCAATAGTAGTTCAGTTGTTTTACAGTTATCCTCACTCACACACCCGGCCGTGTGTATTGCCAAGAGGTGAAACGTTAGAGAAAGTAGGCTCATCTAATATGGAACTGTTTGAAAAAGTACGAGCCTCAGTGTAAGGTCGTCTTGAGAGGTAGTAACAGCAGCAAACCCTAATGTAAAAAAACGAGGAGTTGGTTCCCCATCTCAAGTTTCATCATAAATTCATAGAGAAGAAAGAAAGAAAAACCTGCAAGTTTCTTAGTATAAATTGTCAGCTTAAAGAGCCTTAAGCAAGGAAACTTGTATGTATGTATGTACTGATGCATGTACGTGTATGTGCTTATTATTATTATTATGAAAATGCATGTTGTTTAGTAATAAGGCTCTTTAGCACGACTGTGTAGTCGACTTTTTATACCCACTTCCTATAACGTATGTATAGTGAAGTAGATATATATATATACCTTATGCAATAAACATGACGATCTGCTGAACCTGAAAAAATTTCGTGCCCTGGGTTTTTGCTAAAAAGTCTTTCATACTCTTCTTTCACTTCTACATACTTACATCAAATACTAATGCATATGAATATAAAACTCAAGTAAATGTACTCAACTCAGCGAAAGATATACAAGCAATTTCTAGACACAGCTGAAGGCAATTCACATAATATTGAGATTACTAGGAATTTTTCAGTGAAAAACGAAAACCGAAAAGGTGTAAACGAGAGGGTAGGGCTTACCATGCATGTGTTGCTTGAAGATTCTTGTTATGTGAAGATCAACTTTCACTTCAAATATGATGGGAGTTATCGTTGGTATAATGTTTTAAACCTCGAAATATTGCATGTTTTGCATTTATATAATGTTGAACTGTATATCTTATGATCTGTCAAGTAAATTGATGCTTGTATGGGGGGTCGTCAAACATGAAACTTGACATTTGGTGTAATAATGTTGAAGGTAAGAGCGTGAGTGTGGGAGTTGTTTGTGAAACATTGATAAGTTTCATCATACTATGGTGTTTGTGAAGTGGTTTCGGAGAAAACTTTGCACTCTAAGTATCTCCATGATTCTGTATGGAGCTTCAGTGTAGTAAGCAGTAATTGTCCTTCCTGTACACTAAAACTGAAGACGTGTAAATAGCTAGAACTAGAATATAGGAAAACTTGTGTCTCTTTTGGTATATATTTTAACACAATAATTATATTCATATTCAACTCAGCTGTAAAATTTCAAAAACTTTCATCTCCAAAACTTTGGACTCTGTTAGAATTTTTGGATTTTAATGGCAGTATACAGGTATGATCCAAACTAGGATTTTTTTACCCGAAAAAGACACTATTTCAAGACACATTCTCATTCATTACTTTTTATAACTTGCCGAGCTCAAATATTTGAGTTATTTCATGATGCTGGTATGGCAAATAGAAAACTTGTAAAGTTGGCAAATACCTCTTCATTAAAAACTTTTTTTTTTTTGCATATTATGGGATCACTTTAAGTAAAAGTGTTCAGTGTGCACCATTATAGTATCTAATATCAAGAAGTGTTCGATACTGAAGTTTTAAGTTGTAATTACAATTTAATTTTTCCTCGTAGTTTACAAAAAAATATTTACTTAGAAAATATCCATACCAAACGCGTGTTATGACATGAGTACCTTACCTACATAAATTATATATATATAACATACACAAATAGCATACATATGGTTAGGAGTTTGCAATCACAGAGATTTCAAGGTGTTCAGCAGAAGCTTTTCCGCGATAAAAAGAGCCCCGAATGATTTTCTTGAAGCAGAAGAAATGTAGCCCAACATTATCAATTCTATGGCACACTGCATTTTTTGCCTGTAACGGCAACCAAATCATTCTGAAACACCATTAGTTGTAGAGTCCTGAGAAGTATAAAGTAAAGATCACGATTTTCTTGAATCTTTCGACTTCAACGGGGGGAAAGGTATATGCGTTATTTACCCGGGGAATGTAGACAGGTGAAAGGCCAATTCTTTGATACAAACTAGATTGAAGTTTTTAACGGGTACGTGCTCAGCTACATAACGTAATGCTAGATGTTTGTATGGCTTTGTGTAATCAATTTTTGATGAACGTAAACATGTACGTACATGCATTATGCTTACACATAATATGTGTGCTGGCGAAAAACTTTTTGCAAGTCGATGAATAGTCGAGCGTATCGACCTAGTTGGCAGCTGAAATAGTAGGAACACAAAAGTATTACTAGTTTGACTAGACTATACGATTTGTATTTATAACCCTTAGCATACATCTTGCAGAACATGTTTTAATGCGTAGATACATTTTCCCTTCTTCATCGTCTTTAAAGTCAAAGTGTGTGTACCGTGTGTAGTAATTAGTGTGACGAGTATACAGAAATGACTTTAAATATGGGGACCATTTGAAGATTATATCAAAGTGAGAAGCTATGTTGGTTAAGAAATAGAGGCCTGGATTGAACCAACTCACAATTTAGCATGCAAGGTCATCTCATACCATTTTAATTTTTTAAAGAAAAGATATATAGGCATCCTCATTTCAATTTCATTGTATATAATACACATATATAGAATAAATAAATGACCGCATTGCATTTTTTTTGAAAATGACTAACAAGTGCACTGATGTTGGTTTACAAGAATTGTTAGGCTTGCTTGTATTTTACACTACAATTTCAGAAGCGTTCACATGTTTCATCATCATGACTCATGTGCTCTGAGTGATGCTAGAACAACATCTGTACAGTGTTTGTAAAAATGTTTATCGAATAAAACTCCATGTTTTTGGCAGATAATGTGAAAGTCTTTCCTTACCCGATTCATTTTATTGGTTTGTTTCTCAACCATCCGGGATAAATGAAGACAACCCATTTGTAACATTCTTGTTTTAGATTATGCAGTCATGTTATATGTAAAGTACATTAAACTGACAAAATAAAGCAGATGCAACATGTGACATGACATTTTAGTAGCCTTTTCTCGTATGCGTATATGTATTCAATTTGTTTGCTAAATCACAGGCTGCAGTTGAAGTAACAACACAATTCTTTTACTGTCCTTTAAGAAATGTTCCAATAATCATCTAAATACGAAACAATATGTTGAGTGATCAGTCTCGATATGTTTACAGTGGAAGAAGTAGTATAAATGTTAACTTCATAACTACACCAAACCAATTATGTTCGCAGTATTAATTGCAATCGATGGAATTAGTATTTTAAATTAACCATACGTGGATGCAACCGTCTGCAACGTAATTGGTATGAATTTCACAGAACTATCCTCGCTGCATTTGGTACCACACAGTCTTGCGGTGTTTCTAACGCATGGTAAAACGTACCATGCTTCGGAATCGATTTTTTACTTTTTCGTGTGTAAGCTGTGTACCTGATGTTAACCAGGCTCTTTTTTGAAGCTATGATGTATTTATGACAGTGAAAGGTGTTATTATTGGAGTAGTAGTAGTGTTGTAGAATTGCAGTAGAATAAATTCCAGTTTTAGACAGGAAATATCTTTAATGTTTAATTGCTGTTCTCTGTATCATTGTGATAATGTTAAATACCTTGGGTATACTATTGGGTGTAAAGTAGTAAAGAAGTCATACTTGCTATGTGACAAGGAGGAGATATGTAAGCGTAAGGGGGAGCTTTACGCAAAAGCAAATATGTTAAGCTCGTGTTTCCTCAAATGTTCAAATGAAGTAAAAATTAAATTGTTTAATGCCTATGCATCCCAAATTTACTGTTGTAGCACATGGCATCAATCGATTGGTAAGCGAGATCCGATATTTGTAGCGTATAACACTGTACTACGTAAGCTATTTCAAATGAAAGGTATACGTAGCATGTCCGAGGAATTTGTCAAACGTAGAATGGCAAACTTAAAGGGTATCTTGAGAGGTGCCGCATATTCAATGCTTCAGCGACTTTCCAATTCCGAAAATGTCATAGTATGTAGTATTTTTAAGATTAATTTCTGTGGAGAGAACTTATGTACAATAGCCAGAGTATGGGCTCAATTACTTTTTAACTCTGAATCAGATTTTAGAGTATTTACTCATAATTTAGTTTAGTCCTACATTCTTAGTTAAGCATAGGATAGATAAACCTGGATCTGTTACAAACTTTGTAATCTGGTCTGTCTAATAAAGAAATAATAATAATAATAATAACCAACTTTCCAATTTTTTGCAGAACTCGACTCATTATTGCTATAATAATGAATGAATAACCTACATTTGCCCCAATGCACATGTCGGAGGGTATGCAATATGCATGTAAAATTGATTGAATTATTATTAGGTGTATGGTTTGTTAGAAGTAGGACAAAAGGTTGTCATTTTCATCACATAATATGTTGCGAAAAGACTCTAGGCAATAAAAGTTGTCCTGTACTTCGTTATCTTAGCAAGTAGAAATTAAGCATGTATTGATTTATTTTTACCGCAGTCCATGTTACCTGTAAATCAATTTGTATTTCTTGTTTTTACTTGCAGTCTCAGACTTTACTCAACAACTTTCCCAACTTCATGAACAACATGCAGTTCAATTACAAATGCTTATAGAAAACTACCGAAAAAGAAATGCAGAACTCCGAAAAGAAAGGTAAGAACGATTACATGTTAATGTTAGTATATTTTATTGTTAATTTGAAATTTTTATTACTGAGGAGTAGCTTGAATTGATATATCAAATAAATGGATTTTTCCCACTGTATGTGTTTACACTTTACACTCCTTTATATAGGCTTATTCCTTTTTTATAAGCTTTAGTACATATATTGAAGTACGCCCACGCAAATGTTTAAATAGAAGTTGATTCACAAGTTTCAAAATCAATTCTTAGTAGTAATGTATCATTGATGACTGCATCTTGAAACCATGTTGTGTAACTGCACCCATATGCAAGTTGCCGATGTAGCTCAAATTTTTGGGTGACCTTGATCGATGTTTGAGTGAAATCTGATGCCTCATAAAATAATTTTGTGTTTGGGTAGCCTAAGAAAAGTAATAAAAGAAAATCCTTGTCAGTTTCCAAGTCTGCTCTCATGAGCCTTCATGGTTAGAATTTTGAGAAGCCAAGGAATACGTGAATATAAAAAGTTCTTGTAACCTACATACCTATAATGTCAGTTTCTTCCTCATGGCTCTTCATTACTTGAATTGATAATCTATAGAAGACTGGCTTATTCGTAGGTGATAGTTTTTGTACAACTAAAGCTGGTTCATCATTCGAAACATCCAAATGGAGTCTCCATTTCGTTCGTGCTGTAGTGTAAGATGCTTCTCCAACTTCAAAGTCACATACCATTGCCCTTTGGACGCCGTCAGCCATCACAGATTCGATTGAATGGATTTCCCAAAAGAACATTTTCTTTAAAAATAATGGCTTTGAAAACCACAAAAAATAGATCACCTTTTAAATATTCGCCTTCCTTTATAGAACTTACATGAATATTTATAAACCAAAGGAATACTTTATTTCAAGTAGGGATTTGCGTAATGGGATTAACCTTTGTTCCTAGAGTCTCTGCGGAGACAAACGAGGTAGACTTCACTTTCGACATTTCCATTTCCGAAAATATTCAATATATATTATTCAATCAGTATTTTAAATGTGAAGTGAAGACTGATTAAAATTTTGAGACATACGACTGCCAAGTCCAAAAAAAACTAACAACCAAATGACGATAGTATGAACTTTTATTTCTAGACTATAGGCACTGCATAGTTAATCGCACACATAATACATGTGTCTGCATCGATACGCCCAGACTTCTTACAATAGAGTTCAGAAGTTGCTATCCAAACACACATCTCTTAATATTAAACGTCCCCCTTATTGGTCTTTTAGGTAATTAGAATGACAAAAGTCACTATCTGGGGAAACATATTCATCGTATTCTACTTTTCAAGCATCCTGTATGCATATGCATACTAATTTTAATGCACGGACAGAAAAGGTGCGTGAATCAAATGAAAATGTTTAGGGCGTGATTTGCTGACACTTACTGGGAGAGTGATGTATTCATCGATCTTGCTTTTTTAACGAATTATAGGATATAGGATTGTGTCTCGTGATATATGCTGTTGTATATACTAAGTACGTTTGTTCTCTGTACATTGAATTTAAAAGCTATATGTATATGATTTTCAGGCCACCTTGTAACAGTAGCATGTTTCAGATATGGGAAACGCTTCTTCAAGAAGTGGAAATCGACTCTCAAGCTCATTCCGATATTTCAGCTTCCCTCGCCAGACAAGTAAGCTATACACTTAACCTTTAACAGAACGTCTGAAGGAGAATGATAAAATTATCTGATCAAGTCGCATGTTCACACATGATCATATACATACATCGTATGTATATGTCTAAATGTATATGTGTGTACATTTGACATTGCCAAGTAAATTTTATTACATTCTTGTATGTATGCATTTATGTATCTACAGATATTACTATGATTGGGGGTTTTGTATTTGTTTACAGGTGGCACGACCACTACTGGAGAAAACATTTTGCCTCAAGATTCAGTCACGAAAAGTGTTTGCACATCGAGAGAGTTTTGAGACTGTTCTTAGCAAAACGGAAGCGCTTCTCGCAAAAGTAAATAATAATACTTTACGCGTGCCTCTAATGATTTATAATGAGACTATGATATCTATATACTCTGGGAACTGTCAAAATTCTGCACATTTCAATAGCTCATTCCAGAGATTTCCCTTAAAAACACTAAGCCTCTAAATGAAAGCAGACATTTTACTTCTTGAGACATTAGCGGAGCTAACAATTTGGGTTGTTTTTGTTTTCCAGGCCTATCGTGACTACAGTGATGCATGTATGCAGCACATTCAGATGTGCTCGAACCAATCTCTCGCTCAATATTATGAGGCCCATAACGCTTACATACAACAACTTCGAGGAACCAATTCCATGCTGAAAGAATACCATTCGGAAACTTTACCAGCTCTTCTCCAGGTGCGTTTCATATGTTGGGGCAATATGTTATATATTGGCCGTTCTTGTGTAATTTCTTTGCAGAAACTTCTAATCAGTTTAGTAAAAAAATATGGACATTGCGTGGCGTTGCTGTACGTTCCTCTGTCAAAGCACATAGTTTTATGATTTACACATTTGATGTGCCTATTTCATATTGCATATACAAAAACAAGAAAGATGGAAAGGGCTTGGATTTTATTGCTACAAGCTTATCAACTCTGTATAAACAACTAAAGTAGACAATCGTTACAAAAATCATAGATTCATCACACACATAGGACATTATATATAATATACTTTAACGATTTATGTATTTAATATAAACTACCGTTTCTCTTATTTTAATAATCTTAATTTAATAAAGCATTTAGGATTCACGTTGCAATGAGTTTGAAAATGTCACTGTTGACATTTTGATTTTTGAATTAAACTCTTGCAAAAAATTATTATAAAAGTTTCATGATCAGCGTGGACTTGGAAAAATTTTGCTCTGCATCAACTTTTTGGACTCGAAGACGGGTGGTTATATAGTATATATTTGTTGGAATTTAATTTAGTACAAGACACCAGAATGGAAATTTGTTGCGAGCGAATGATATATAGAAATATAAAGAATGCATGAGCGTCCTATAAGAATTACTTTAAACTTTCATTGATTATTCATAACACATATAGTGTATAAATGTAAGATGTATGTGTAGACATACAAAGGAATTAAAAGGTAAAAGGTAACATATCAGTAACTACAAACTAAGAATGCATTAACCTTTACTATTTTTTAGAATATTTTTTACACGGTGAAAGTTACATAGGACAATTAATCTGTTAGAAGCTAGTTGATTCCAACTATTAATAAAAAGTCAGATTGCGTGACTTGTCTAATCATTACTTCAGTGGATGAATTGACTTCTAAGAAACATTGTGCAAAGTAGGCTGAAACATATAACACTCACAAGTAGGTTGTTAGATGAAGAAATACGCGAAAGAAACGTGTATGGAAGCCAGCGTGAGACTTGGCGTGTGTGTGATGCAATACGAGTTTAGACAGTAAGCTTTTTCATTGTAAAACTCACCTCCAGCGAATTTTTCCTTTGCCTGTAAACTTTTTAAGCTTACGCTACGCACACATTTAGCCATAATATATGTTCATGGCAGGGGCAAAGGTGATGCCGGTAAATTTTATGATGAATTCTTCCAAGCATTTATACATCGAGCGTGACTGTGAATGTTGACTTTTACCTCATTATTTCATGTTCCGTAATGCTTGCCTGACAGCTGGCTACAAGTGTATTTATACACATAAGTTGGAGTGTGTACGAAGAAATGAGTATGAGTACCCTTTTAGCTGCAGGATTGATGTAAAAATCGTGCCAAAATTTTCCTGCAACTCCAGAGTCCCTTTTTGGTTATGGCTCCCTTGTCGAACATTGTTGGCTTGATCTTGGCAGTGGGAGGATAAAAGTATAATATCTATTGTTGAGTATAAATGCGCGAGACGTAGTTAGTGACTGGCAGGAGGAACATCGACATACATTATGCATGACACGGCTCAGCATATTTAATAATATGGTGCATAACTTACCCGGGTATCAGAGAATTGATATCGGTAAAGGTGAGTCAAGTATCTTTTGCTTGTGTGCGTATCTAACAAATCATGCAAAACCGAGAAGGCTTGCATTGGCCAGAGACGAGGCGGAGGGTCGGTCGAGAGAGATACGCGGTTGTGGAATTTTTTATTCTTCGATAAACCGTCGTGCTTTGATTACTGATTGCTGCTCCTTCATCTCTGCGGTGTAAAGTGATGAGCAGTTTTGGGTCATATGACATGCAATGCAGACACGAATATCCAGGTAAAGTTTCGAGGAAACTTTTGAGAAAGATAGAATTCTGCTCCAGTTTGTAACATTCATACGGAGACTTCAAATTTAATATGACATATGTGCGATTGGAAATATGTATGCTCAAATCATGTTCAGCTACTCATATGTGTTTTTGTATTATTAACAGGAATTGGAGGATGTTTATGTCGACTTGTGTAAAGAATTGTCAGACTCGGTGATGTTGGGATCAGAAATCATTCAAACAGGGGTAAGTTGATACACAGGGTATTTTCATTAGATTTTGTTTCAAAGTTTGCATGCAAATGCTCAATTTGCAATTGCATGTTTTACAAAATGAAATTCTTAGTGCATTTTAGCTCATGAGCTGGTTTGGTACAACCAATTTGTTAAGTGTGTGGATAAATAGTGTGTATTGATCAAACTGTTATTATGTGGAAATCACAAAGCGCGTTCACCACGACAAAATGTACGCTCTCTTTTCCTTTCCTTCAGCTCAAAAGAAGGTGAAAGGTGGAAGGAGTGTACATATTGAGTAAACTGGTTATTGAGGAAACTTTGGTTCTTTGCCTTTCTCCCTTTTTCAGTTAAAGAAGCTTTCTGCATATTATGTATTACTTGTAGACAGCAATAGGGTTTGTCAAAGTACGGTACATACGCCTTCATGAGTTAAAATATGTGTATTACATCCAGTTTATAGACATAGTTAGCACTAGAGGTACGCAGCATGAGGAAAGAAAGAGTATACTTTAATGCTACTGTACCAGCAAAATCTGTTGTATCTTACATTTGCACTAAAGGATTTAGTGTGAACCCTAGTTTGGTGATGTGTTTGTATTAGCTCCCTTAATGGACTGAAACAGGAAGTTTGGTGTGACTGCTTCACCTTCCGTTCCGATTTCAGCGGAGATAACATCTGCTTTCTTCCGGGGAACAGCTCTAGGAAAATAGAGGATTTTCATCAATCTTTCGCAAAGAATTTCCTGCAAGGCATCACATCATTTTGCGGGCACCGTACCGTATGATGGCGATGATGAGGAGGAGGATAAGACATTCCCCACATTAGAGGTCGTATATGTAGCAAGCGTAACGGCCCGTGTAGTTGAAAAATATGTGCTACTCGAGGATAGATGTGCCATTTGATACAATGATGATAGGCCAGATGATTACCCAAGTACACAAGATAAAGTACCTAACATTTCCACTATATTTTTTACTTGGCAGGTTGACCGCGCGGCAATGCTTCTTATATTCTATATCTAATATTATTTTTTGTCAGCAAAGTCCAACTGGGAAGCAAAAAATGTCACTTACTTGACTTTTGGGTTAAGTTGAACGAGATCTGGAAGCTATTCCTTGGAAAATGTTTGCTTTTGCGGAAATTTTGATGTTTTGCTATGTACGTTTAGGTACGGTCTTGATAGGGACTTTCTCTTCAATTTTTTCATACACATGGAAAAAAAGTAATAGTAGAAGTGACAAGCTCATCAAGTATCTCTTCCATCCTTCTGATGTAGGCAAACTCTTAACCTTGTTATAAACGCGCCCACTTTCCTTTTCTTTTGACCATTTTCAGCAAATTATTTTGTTGTACTTTCACGAAAAGAAAAAAAGAGATAGAAAGCAGTTCGTTTCAGTGTAGGAAGAAGAGCTACCGTGAAGGTGAAATGGGTTAGTAATGACGTATTCTTTGATTGTATTAAGTTCTCTACAAATAAACCCGAGTGGACATAATGCACAGAACATGTTCTGGAGCAATTAGGCTGCATTAGATGTTTACTTTGGAATTTTCGGATAAATGCCATCAGTCATTTATTTGTTTATGTGGGAGAACAAGACATTGCCATTATTAGCTCAGCGAGCCGACGCGTAGTTTCGATCGAAATCCTGGAAATGTCTTTTATTGACAATAATTTATATTGATTTCGACATTTCCCAGTATGTATGTGATCAAAGGATTTAGAATGTGTTATAGTGAGATTTTTAGTTGAGTTTTATAAAAAATGTCACGTTTGTTTCTGTAATGGCCTTGTTTTTAGATGATGGGAAAAACTTGGTGTAAAAAATATATTCCTTTCCTATGTGTATTGCTGCAAACATTAATTAACAACAGATTAAGTTCTACATTTATGTATGTATATCGCAGGTTCAGTAAAAGTAAGCACAAATGTAAACACTAAGCCTTTTTTAGCAATTAAATTGAGTAGGTACGTTGTACGTCATTCAAACTTGCTAGAATTATCTGTTGTAGGTTTTGTTTTGTCTAAAACTACTCAAAAAGGATAGTTAGTAGTTATCGATTCATACTTTGTGTAGTCCTTGGTCTTAATTTGATGTATGTGCCGCTTTTCTTTTCGTTTCTTTTTGATTGCATGAATATGAATTGATAGACTGACGTCAGTTAGTTATCTTTTTTCTCATTTAGCTAAGGATGGAAATGTCTGTTTCTAAAATTGCCTATTCCGCAATGAATTAACATTCGTTCTAGTAGATGATGTCCGAGATCAAATCCTTGATTCAATGTTTTCAGAGTTAAATGAATTAGGCCTATCATGTTTTTTATTATATAAGAAGTATAAAAACTATATATATCTTATTCAAGTCCCGATTGCTTGTTACATCAGGTAGAAAACGTATCATTTTTTACTTTTAGGAACGATATGACCTGAACTATATAATTGTGTGGGAGACAAGGTACTACACAAATACAGGCATGCTCTGTTCAGGTTCTGGGACTTTGCTACTAAATTAAAAGCCCTATATCTGAACGTGAAAAAAAAACTAATGTAAGATGTAACATAATATGAATACGATCATACTTAGTTTCCATTTTATTAGTATTCATTCAATTGAAACCATATTACATGTCCGACATTTACATTAAAAAGAAACGAAGTAATGTATCGGGTAATTTGGAAATATCTGGTATAGAATTTAGCTCCATGTGATTTTATAAATAAGTAAGCGAATGGTCCCAGAAGTACCATTGAAATACTTAGAGACAGAGACATGTCATTACTAAACTTCAATGTATGGTATGTATTTCATGTAAGTATACGGCTTTATTACACTGTCTCTTGACTGAATTATGTTTCATTGCTTTCTAGCTGCCTTTTTTCTATTATCGTTACGCATCCAATTTGAGGGAGAAAGTAAATAAGAACCGGAGTCTCATTACGTACAGAGAAAGTTTGTAATTTGATCTATATCTTATGACATCCGAACAGGAAATGAAAGCCAGTTATTTCTCCATTTCTTTCAATTGAGTTCTTAGGTTATTTTGTAGGGTAATCCTAGCCCTGTTTCACTGTATAAAGTTTCTGTATGTTTGTGTTATTTTTAGTCTCCCGAAACAAACAGACGTTACGATCAACTAGCCTCAATTTGTAGGAATGTGAATGGAATACAGGATTTGAGGGAGTTTGTCAAGACGATGGTGGTTCCAGCTGGGACGACTCCAAGACATGCTTACACTTTACCTCTTCCCCTTCTCACCGCCGCAGCCGGCTCGGAAGAATACGCCAACCAGGTAAGTAGACGGAGTAGTGCATTATAGGACTAGAAAGAAAGTGTATGAATTCATCTTACATTACTCTACATCTCATCAAAAATTTAAAAGTAACATGCATACGTATTTGAACCCACCAAGCCACCATAAGCGACTCATGTAAGCTTCTTCTGTGGAATGTGAAGATGGCAGGAATTATATCCCATAAATTCTACCGTTAACATAACAAAAGTGATGAGAAAGGGTTTCTTGCCTTTTAAAGTGGCAGAAAATGGACATCCTTCTTGCTCCCGTTTCACAGGCAATGATTTACAGATGTATAGCCAAACTCACCTAATACCTTTACGTAACTGTGTTTAAATTTTCACGGGTTTCAAAGTTATTGCTCTTAAGATTTCTGTCTACCACTTTACCCAGACCAGCCAGACTTACATATATGTAGGTAATATAATATGTAGCTTGAATGTGAAGATGCTCTTAAACTATAGTAACTCACCTTATGTTGACGTTTTACACATCAAATGTGTGATTCATGAGGGTAGTGGCAGTGGCGCTAGTGACTCTGAAAGGAGTGACATACATTATTCATCCTTAAAACATTGGCTTGCGTGCCACCAACATTATATCACACGCTAACGCAATTGTTGGGAAAGGATAAGTGTAGCCTATCAAATGAGGAACTGAACAACTGAAGTATGCTTCTGTAGAAGAAACGTATCTAGCTTTATTATTGATGAGAATGATATGGAAAATCCTCCTATACCTATGTACTATGGAAAATCAAAATTCCTCCATCCATTTTTACCCCCAACTTGTTACCTCGTTTTGGCATAATATCTGACTAGAAAATCGTTATATTCCTTCCCAAACACTATTATTACTGTTTGAGAAGTACTGGCTGTAGTACGATATGAAAACGATTGGTCCTTTATCAAGAATTGACATTTTTGGAACAGAATATACACAAATTTCGTTGTGTAGAGAGACCTGCCATTTCAATTGAAAAGGATTCAATATTGACAAAAAGTGTCTATCACCTGGATGATATTTGTAGGGACAACAGCTATAAGTATCCTTTCCGTTTGAACCAGCAGTATAGAGCTAGAGAAAGCTGCTGCTATCACCAAGAAAGCCGTTAAATAAACAAAAATATCAATGCACAATATCACTAACATGGGCCATGTCCATCCATCACTACCGATAGGATAGTACTTAGAATAGTAGTGGATTTGCCGATTTTTACTATTTGCATAGTACTAGATGGAGGGAAACAAGATAAGTAACTATTTTTCTATACAATGAAAACAAGTTAGCCACCTCAAAATCTGCAAATATCCATCGTCGAAATGACCAACAGCTCGATTTATTTAAATACAACCGATACTCATAACAGTGGACGATGCTTCAGATGTTTGAGTAAGCTTTTTATGTATCGGGAAAAATGGGATAGGCACACAAATGTGAATGTCCGACATAGTCGAATGTGTAGTATTTCGATGGGAGGAAACTGCTGCAATAACCATCAATCTAGGAAGGGCTATTATAGTCATAGTTGTCTTTGTTTTACATTACATTTCACTGTATTTTATTTGCATATCCTATTATGTAGTGGTGAAAGTGGTGATAACAATAACGGCTTACTTTCTTGTTCGCAAAGGCTCAAGTGAAGTCTTTTTTGCCCAAGCTGTTTATCACATTGGATCATTCAAGATAAAATGTGAAAATGGATTAGACAAGGATGGAGCGCACTTCGCTGAGCATTCGTTGATGCGTAATTTCTTGTTCCAGACAGTTTATTTTTTCTGATGTATCATTTTTTTTTATTCCAACTTACTCGTGTGCTCACTCTCTTGACGCGATAGAGATAATGTCAGTCATTGAATTAGGTTATTGTAACGAGATGTAGACATGCATACACGAATGTGATGTGTGTATGCCTTCAAAATGCTACGGAGGGAGAGTAGTGAGAGTACCGACAGTGAAAGTAGATTTTCTTGTTACGATTACGACAGTCGACAGTACATAGTGAGTTCATGCTATTCGTCTTGAATTAACGGTGTGAACACACCATGAGAAGGAAACGAATGGACTATCTAAAGCTGAAAGTAAATTTCTCGTGCATCTTTCATTATGTTCCACACAAAAATTTCAAAAGGTTCCATCATGGAAAGTTCAACTTTAACAGAATATGGTTGAATTAGCAATCATTGAGAATCGGGTAGTAGTTTAGTTTTGCTCGTGAAAGCTTTCTCAAGTCCAGTATTTTTTTCACGCTTCCAAAAAAACTTATTGCTCAGATTGAAATGTGACATAATCATTTTTATGTTATCATCAACATAGTTTGTTTTGTCGTCGTGTTTGAGTAAATAGAATGAATATGAATGATTCATACAACCTACTCCGAGATGAGACACCATGAGGTGAACACTGATGATGAAGGCAGAAAGTGCGCAGTTGTACATTATTTATAATATGATTGAGTTTTTGAGCATTGAGGAGCAATGTAGCATTGGTTTTTATATTATTGATGAAGCTATCGACTGACCAATAACCTATTTTTAGCGTTGTGTGTGATAGTTCATTAACCTGGTAGTGGTAACTGGTGTTTACTTCATTGGTGGTACTTTATTAATGCTTTCACTTGGGAATATTGTAACATTGAAACTGATAAATCAAATGCATACGAAATCAATGGACAACTTACGAACTTACAGAAAAAATTTGGCTGCCTCGGAATCGAAAGGTTGTCAGTTTTATGTGTCTCAATTTTTTAAATAAAAACTGGTAACAAACCAACAAAAAATGGGTTTACTCAAAGAATGGGAATTATAATCAGGTTGATGCAAGCCTATAGCTAATACATCTACTTTTTTCTGACAGTGTAGCCTAGAATTTATTATACACTCGACTCTCCAGCCCAACGGGATAGAAAGTAAAGTTAAGCGAACGATCGGATCAAATATTTAGTGGCTATTTTATGCTCACCGTTTTATAGCCCGAGTGCCAAGATATAAAATATTGACCGCTCAACTTGTTTCATGCATTATAAGCAAGATATATGCATGGAATATGACACAGGCATCGTCAAAAGAAGGAAATGAAGCCCTAGAGGAATAAGAAACGAATAGTTTTTTCATTGTTTCTTTACCACCAAATTGCGCATTTTGATGATACAAGCCGAAACTATAGGCAAATTGCTCTATATGACTTTTCAAGAGTTGTTAGCTGTGCAGTTCTTCACACCAAAACTACTTTATCGCTGTTGGAAGCTGCTGAATGGTTACAAGCTGTAATGTTAATGTTACACTCACATGTCAAGATCCAACTGCTTAGTATGTTCATATCATAATCGATTCCTCACTTCATGATTGATTGAAATGATGTTGGGTTCAAGCTTCTTATGGGGCTTTGTTTACTTAAATGAGGAAACTGTCTGGAGATGAGCCACAGTTGTTTACTTTCTCCTCTTGTTCCATTTCCATCCTTTTTGGGTACAACGTTCTGAGTCTGAGGAAAGAGGTTATCTCACATAAATAAACGACATCTTGTATGTTTTGTTTGCTACATTGCGTTTTCATGCCTTGATAAACTGGAAACTGTAAAAAAAATACGAGTAGGAAAAACATAAATGGGGGGACTGATCGTATCGCATCAGAAGTGTGTGCTTGGCTTGGTATATGGTAAAATGATAATAGCATAGTTTTCCCATGAATGATTATTTTAGGCATTTTTCACTGCTCAATGCTATACCATGTTGTTTTTGTGAATATTTCAGGATCTTTCCCATGTACCAGTGCTGAAAGATGAGCTGATAATGGATCGTTTGGTAACAAACTCGATTCGTAATCGAATTGAAGGATTGAGAAAGGAAATGGCAGAGCTGGAAGCTGAAACGAGACCTATTCAAGATTCACTGGACACACTTGTCCGGATGCAACAAAGGTATGGTGTGACGTGTGTTGTGTTTTCTGTAGATAAGTACTCGTAATAAATGCGAAAGTTGGAATTCACCTTGTGTTCCCATTCATTCCATCTGTTTTTTTTCTCTTCTCTTATATGTATGTAGGGACCTTTCACTGTATCCATTCTAAAACTTACGAAACTAAATTACATTCTATACGATCTAGTTTTTTTCTCTGCGCATATAATATGCTGATTGAATAGTGTACCTTTCACAAGGGTGCGTGCGTAATATGGAGATTGGGATGTAGAGTATAGTATAATATGCAAATTAAGATTGACAGGAAACTCGTGTCCCACAACTTACTATATATATATAGTCTTTTCAGTATTTTCTTATTTATAAGGGAGATGGAATTGGAGTACATTCATTATTAAACCATTCTTTCATCTGAATTCCTAATCTGTTTCTTTCCCTGTGACGTGAGGAAGGAAATTTTCTTTGACTGACAACTTTCTCCCCTTTATAAAAAAATGGTAGGGTCTCTGTTCTCAGCAGCTTTATCCCTATAAACTATAAGACGTACATATATCTGGAACAAAAGTATTGAATGTTTTATACATCACACCATTAAAAAATAATTAGATTCACGTTTTGAATGTATTGTGTGTAGTTCCCAAGATGGATTATAAATCTCAATACTTAATTGTTATATTGGAAGAAGGAATATTCTAAAAGCTATCTATGGTTTCATTCCTTTGCTTAATGTCAGAATCAATTACTTGCTCGCCAGTTTTAGTATACATATTTTTATTCAGATAAACCAAGTTGTCAGACACAAGTTATGTTTATGGGACTTAAAATCGTTATCCGAGCGGAGACGATAATGTATTCACGTTCAAAGCTGAGTATAAAAAATCAGACATATTTACTTCAATAGAATTTAGCTATTTTATGAATAAATAACGTACCTCGTCAACAGGCCTGAATTTAATGCAATAAATTGCCTTGAAACGAATTTGCATACATGCATATTTCTAGACTCCTTTATAAGCTTCCTTTGTTGATAGAGTACTAAGGAAATGTGAAATGGGGCACTGTAAGACAAAACTTTCCTTTGTGCATTATATTTGTGTCGACCAATCGCCCAAGCCAAAATGGCAATGGTATTACGCAAGCCTAACGTAAAGATTTACAGAGAGAAAACCTTCAAACCGCATTTTACATATACAATATATACATATAACATTATATACTTACCCAGTCAGTCTGATAATATTAGAACAAGAGATGAATATGAATACATGGAAAGAAAACAAATAGCATTGCAACAAAAGGTACACTACCGCTCTTCCGTCATTTCACTTCACCTTTCTGTCATTTTGAAGTAAAATTGGTTGGTTTCAAGCAAACCCCACACGTTACATTCTCTGTAATGCATGAAGTATTTCCTGTCGACTCAATATTTGAAAACACTTGTCATACCAAAAAGTTTACTTTACCTGCTATGTAGTACAAAGAACAAACCAAACGACATTCCGATTTCTTTGCTCTTTCTCTCAATTTCGTCGTTGTGAAGTACCCTTGAGAAATCATAAGAGTACTCTTAGTCAGGAAGCTATGACAAAAGGGAATAGATGATCGAGCATTAAATTCATAGAAATATATATTTATTCGGTAGATGGTTGGTAAGTGGTAAATTAAATGAATGTACATGAGCACAATCGAATTTGTTTTTGCATTTTTCTTTATCCACAGAAGCCTGGATTCCAATCTCTTTAACAAAGCAAACGAGCTTCAAGAAGAAATCAGTATGAAGAGGTTTGATCTTCGGGTGGCTCAAATGCAGCTTGCTGCTTTGAGAGCACAGGTAAGAAGAAAATTTTTTCGTAGAATCTAATTTTTTATTATCATTCTTTTGTTCGCTGATTTATGGGACACGACAATTCAGCATGCTTGACGAATAACGTCCATATGTGTATCTTCCACGAAAGCTCTCTATTGTCACAATGTGCGTATAGACGATTTTATTTGCATAGTTTCTTCTTCTACATACAGGAGTAATTACTATATAGAAGACAACCATTCTCCAATCTTCTTTACTCGAACCATAAAATATTATCTATTATGTTTAGGATTACTTTAGTCTTGTAATACCCTTTGATGAGATCTTGTCTCCGAAAATAGCCTGGCAATAGCAATTTTATTCAAGGAGAAATGTGGAGAGGGAAGCTCTTTGACAAAAATTACTCCTCTTTCCATCATTTTGTGCTCGAGTGTGCACTGTCCTATACTTTTGTAGATAACAACGAGACGACAGGGCAGACAAGACATGTTTTACTATTTATATCCATATTATTAGTTAGTACATATCAGTGTTCGTCTTCTTGCGTCACATCATGTCATTCTTGATGCAATACCTGGCTGGCATGAAAATTCAATGCTTGTTCATGTGGCAGACTAAAGTTTTCTTGGAGAAAGAGAAAACGTTTAACCTGATCAAAGGGATTCTTTTGACACGTCCGTTGATTATTTATATGAAAAGTGTTTTCTGTGGCATGTATTGTTCTCTTTTTTCCTCGGTGTGCTGCCATATATACATAAGTACATATGCCCGCACCGACATAAATGCTGCTCCACTCATCAAACATGTAAAAAGCAGAGTGGTCAGGCAGGGATGTATTGGTGGTGGTGGTGTGATATCTAGTGCCGGAACTGAGCTGCATCATCCTCTTACGTTATATGTATTTCGGAAGAATACTTTGACGTAAAATCATCCAATTCAGGAACAGCAAGCTATTTTACTACCTATGTATATCACCTATTATTATTATTCTCCGTATTGTTGTATTTATTTTTCCAACTCATTTTATATTCTATACGCGTTCACAAACTTGAAGCTTTGACGCAGAACAGTAGTAGTTGTATACCAAACCATACAACAGGGGTGGATTTCATCGAATCGATGTACCACGTGCATTATTAGCATTAACAGAAGGGAAATACTTTTTGTTGGTAGACTTCATTCAGAGATTTATATTGAATGTTTTTCCCTTTGAAGAATGAAAGGCGATGGTCTGAGTGAAGGCCCTATATGTATGTATATACTTCATGTCCTTGTGCAACTGATTCGTCTAAACAATGTTGAGTTTAAGAAAATCAGGAGACTATTCAGTCTCAGTGATTCATTGTAGTTAACAAGGCTAATGCTGATCGCCTCGGATGCAGGCAAAAATATAATGTACAGTTGGTGTTCAACATAAATTGATTGCTTGTATTTTCCTGCTTACCTTCATAAAATGTGGGAGAAAGGAGAAGACTGCAAAAGTCGTTACTTTGGGAAAATGTTGCCTTTTAATGTGCTTTATGACTTCCACACGCCTTTTTGGGTAGTGGCAAAGGCTACTGGGATTGAAGAAGGCAGCGTTTTTATGTGTTTTGTAAATTGAAACTTCGTTTGAACCAAGAATATAACCGTCTCTAGAATCTTGGCTAAATTGATCCCATTACGACCTACACCATGAATTATGCTACACTTTATAACATTGTTGACTTTTGGTTTTAAGCAACACATATCTTGTAGTAGCTATGTAGTGTAAACACTCAAAAAATTGTTTAATATACTGAATGTAATGGCAAATTCTCATTACATTATAAAAATTTCTTCCGATCAGGAGAAAGCTTCTTAATCATTGAGCAAATGGGGTATTAGAGATTATTTATGCAGAACCATTTACTCAAATTTTTATATCCAATTAGCTTCCTGACACTTATTAAACGGGAAAGCAGTCGTTTTTGCTTAAATAGACTTTTTTTTATGAAGTTTCGATAAGAGGTTCTTTAATTGCAATATTTCATTCATGGAAAAGATAAAAGTGATGTTTCGCAGAGTTAATAATAATATAGTGGCTTTTGCATCCATGTATTTTTTGCAGAGAGAGCTTTTTGGACCTATTGCCAAATCTGAAATGTCTTCCGCCAGTATGATGAGAGGTGGGAAAGTAACTGGAGGTGATACAGCATCCATGATTGGTGGTGAAGACCTATCAACGGGAAGTGGAGGGTCTGGAGGTAAAAATTCAGATCGGAAAATGTCTGCTGCCACCGCTCAAACAATGAAATCTAAGTGGTTGAAAGCTTTTAAAAGTTTGAAGACTGCCCCGTCAAACTCCGCTGGGGCTGCTAAGGAAGTGGAAAAGTGAGTTTTTAATTATATAATACATTATTTATATATCCTCCTTTCTCTCTAATCTCTCTTTCACTCTACCTCCTTCCGCTTTCTCTGTCCTTCGTCTTTACCTTTGGCATTAAGCCTTCTTTGGTATACTATGAATATAAAAAATATAAATTTCTGTCCTGTATATGATCTGATATGGGATATAAATATGAAGGACAGTGTTCGTTGATATATGTATATGATTATGCAAGATTTTACAAATGACAGAACTTTCAATAATATATAATTCAGCCTTATATAAACATCTATACCCTATTGATGAGAATGGATGTGTGGAACATGTTTAAACAGCTTAACAAATCTGTAATATCATTTTTTGGTGGATTTTGTAGAAGAAAGTGATGAAACTATTATCTCCATTTGTCTCATCATCAGTCTTATGTGTTTATAATTTGATGGAGCAAATTCACCTGCAGACAGATGCGCATCAATTAATATTAATTATCATTAATAATATGCTTCCTGTTCTCTTAATATTTGAAAATGAAAAATTATTGTTTCTAAATTATTATTATTATTTACTAATATGTGTACATTATGAATTTGAGGCAAAATTGACTAATTGTGTTTGATGATAAAATAATTTGGCCGCCTCCTGTCGAGCCGACCCCCCGCAAGCCAGAAAAACAGCAGAATCAAATGTTCTACGCTGTCTCCGCTATCATGGCTATGAGGTACTGTTTGTATGTCTGTATATTGTTGTATGTAGCCAAAAAAATTATTTGTAATTTAGCCAACAAAACAACACTGTAACATTGATAATACTCTATATATGGTGAAATGAAAATCATGTACTTCTTTATTGTAGCGTGTAGCATCTCAGTAGCTGTAGTGTAATGTAGAAAAAAATACGTATTTAGTCAAAACTATTACAATGTTTACGTATCCGTCTTCCGTCTGTGCCACATTATATACTACTGGCTGCTGTTTTCTCTAATAATGGTACGTTAGATGTGTAAACTGAATATATTTTATAGCCACTTGCTTTACTTCTTTATGCTGGTAGTCAGTAGTTTTTGCGCTGCTTCAACATTTCACTTCACTTTTCCTAAACCCTAAATTAGAAAGTTAAATAATATGGTACATGTTTCCCACAAACAAAATACTCAAACATCGCATATATAATATGTAGTAATAAGTAATTGTCTCTTTTTGTTGGCAATTTTGATGCTTCATATACAAAAGTACTTACTTCCCTTTTTTTGTTCTTAGGCAAGCTTTGCATTACTGCGTAATATATTTTGAATTAAGAGGAGAGACAGTGGTAATTTTTATGTGGAACACATTTTCTCCTTGTTAATGATTGATGTGACATATTGACTTGTAATTACCAACCACTACACACTGCTGGTAGCATCATCAATCAAAATTTGCTACACAAGAGTTTTTTTGTGCCAGCTTGGTATAAATATGATAGGTTTTATGATAGTAGCAGCACATCACCATAATTTTTGCTCGAGCAAATCCCTCTTCATAATATGCTCCATAACACAATTAACATGGTACATCTTTACATCTTGCATTGCTCCATTATCATTACAACGAGCTTACACCTTTCCCCATTAAGTTTACACATTGCATACAGCACTTTTTAGCACTCGTGCTCCAAATTTTTTATGGTCATCATCCGTTAAAGTAACAAAAAAGAATCTTGGCAGTATAAGACCACAATGACACGTTTCTTGTCCCCTTTCAGTGTTCGTGATCAGTTAAATGACGGCAGTTATTTTTGATGCCAGAAAAACACACAGGAAAGCACGCGATAATACCACTTATACCTTGTGCTCCGAACACGCATTTAATCGGCAATCATGCTGTTGAAAGGATGAGAATGTTAGAATTAGCACCTCATGCACGAACTTTACAGATGATACAGTTTATCCAAACAAACAAAAAAATTGATTACAGTGGCCATTGTTTTACAAGGATATGATATGTATTATTATGCAATTATTTGTGCAGGAAAGCGTTTAATTACATTTGCAGCTTTTGTCGCATATTCTGTAGTTGTAATAAATGCACTGTAAGTAATAGACAGTATACTGTACATATCTTTTGCTGTAACATGTATTATGTATGAGTATATGATATATATGCACTGTATTGTATCTGTATCATATACCTTGTGTATAATAGTATACTTTATGTATGCAAACAAAGTTGTATGTATGACGTGCATTAAAACTGTCTCTTTATGTTTCTCCTTTCTTTCAACTTTAAAACATTGGGTTGTATTAATTTTTTTCCATAATTGTTTTGAACCTTCTTTTTTCGTGTTTTATTGCAACTACAACTACCATTCTTCCTAATGGCTAGGAAATTCTGTTCGAGATGGATACCTAGCATCCGTGCTAATATTCTCAGGTACAAAAGCCCAAAACGGGAAACGTAGCAGTTGGCTGGCACAATTTGGCAGTTGGCACATGGGATGAAAAGCTGCTTTGCACACATGGAGTTATATTTTCATTACGTTAATTAGACCATCAAATAATACTTACGTACGTATAGTAGTCATTCTCAAGGCTTTAAAATATATAGTAACTACATAACCAGCACGGTGTGTATTATGTATCTCTCTCATCATGAAAACAAAAGTAAAATTGACTCCACATCATTAAACGTGATGATGATTTTGCAACCAAAATCACAAAACAAGTGCTGACTTTGTTTCTCAGAATATGGCACGATGATAAATGCCTTTTTCACAAATGGGAATGTAGCAGCAAATAAAAACAGCATCATGGCATCCTAAGGTTTCGTATTTATAGGTCTGTTATTTCAACCAGGGCATATTATATACATCCGGTTACTACTATATAGTTGTTGTCTAGCTTTACTTTTTCATAGTCTGCTTTTACCCCAGGCACAACTTTTACTGGAAAGAGGAAAAATGAGCTTTCCCCCGCGTTACGTGTTCTTTCTCATTTCCATTTCAACACTGTAACTTCGCCGTCTACTTTTCCCCTTGTCTATATGTTGCGGTCTTGTACTGCTGACACTGGGCTACCACAAAACATATACTCGCAAAATCCTTCATTTGAGCATTTAGTATCAAAGCAAGCCTTATATAATATTAAAGTTGTTTCATTTAGACTGACAACTAATGCGATTTCCGGTTTCGCGGTAGCATACATACATATTTGATGGATGTCGTACTTGCTTTAAGTATTAATTATAAAAGTAAACGGCAAAAAACCACAGGAGACGATACAAACATGTACTTTTTGCAAGCAAATAATTTAATGAGTTGTCCCATTTAAAATTCAAAGTCTTTTATTTAGCTTGTACAAAATTAGCTGAAATTTTAGACAAGCCTTACATCTTATATTGCAAATAACGGGTTTTCAGCATGAATTTGGGGCATAATAATTACAACACGAAGGATTTGCTAATCATTGCTATAAATAATAATTATTGTGCTTTTATGCATGCTATATGTCACCGTCACCATAATGCTTGATGTCTGAGAACATTATAATTATTGACATTAAGCAATAGTTTGTTGAGTAATATCAATTTCTTTGTAGATCACAACCAGTAGTAGCATATTTTAATTAAAGCTAATTACTAAATTTGCACGGCTTCCGTAGGTAATTGTTCATTACCAAGAGTTTCCATCTATTCGCATATTCGTCACAATAAATTTATTCCTGTGCAACCTTGTAGAAAAACAATTATTATTATTGTGTAGTTCTGTAATCATTGTACCTATAGATGAATGTACGAAATGCTGTTAGATTCTGATGCAGGTACAAAGCAAAGGTAAAAAAGTGCATCATGACAATGAAGTAGCGTACACAAGCGAGAAGAGAAAAAATGCTCCATGAACGCAGTTCTCACGGCTGAGCTGAGCGACATACATATAGAACCTGTACACCCGTAGTAGAGCTCAATCAATACCACTTACTTTCATAATCCATTTCCGTTCTATAAGTGTATGTATAATGTACGTATAGTTTAGTTATAACACTTATCTAAATCTATAGATGTAGATCATGTTACATCACTTTCACCTTTCACATGAGTAATATATACATATATGTGACCCCCAAGTTTGGACGACTGTCAAATAATATAAACTATTATTGTCGTCACGGGCTGAAGAGAATGCAATGCAATGTCTTGTGTCAAATGTAGGCAAGTTGGTTGGAAATGTTGGATTTGGATACTTTTATGTGTTAGATATTATTATTTTTATGTAGAACTATTTCCATCTATATACTCTGTGTACCAAGTGAAATATGTGTCAATATTAATATAAGTGTAAATAGTAGTGAATGTGAAGCATTTTGGCCAACGACAGCCATCACCTCTCATATTATATTATATGAGGACCTATTTTCATTTTTTTTGCTTTTCTCATCTCTCTTTTCTATTCTCACCTGCTATGAATAGACATTTGTGCATATTATGTTTATTGGTTTTTCATGTCCCGGAATTTATGTGATGTGTGTTTGTAAAGTAAGTAGAGCCACGTATAGTATTAAATTACCAATATCAATATAAATTACTTCCTCTTTGTAGATCTTTCTCTGTAGTAAGTGGAGAATATACTTGAAGTATAAACGTATTACGTGTGTTCCCCTACCGTAACCAAAGAATGTACTCGATCTAATACAAAAAAAACTCAATCTTAAGTAAATTCACTTCTATTTGTCGTGTACGTACGTAGTAGGTTGTATCATATATACTACGTGTATTACCGTATCATGTATAAAAAAAACTTTATAGTGCTGGATGATAAGATGCAAGAGTTTTTGGTAGTCTCTATTTCTGTACTGTTGGTACTTTATTTTATAAGTGTATTATATTTATCGTTAGTTTAGTTATAAATGTGTATTGTTCACTTGTACGTTTCCGTCTTTGCCCCTTTTTATCCATCTTTATTTCTTCATGAGGTCCGTATTGTAGAATTAGACTTGGATATCCACACATTTCACTCCAATTTCTTCTACTTCTACATTCACTAACTTTCTCTAAAGTAGCGTCGTCTGTCGTATGTAATGGTGTTGCTGTAGTTGTCTTTTTTGTTTCTCCAAAAAAATATTGTCATTTTCTATCCTTTTTTTCTTTGTTGAGAATAATATATATATAGTGTTGTTAGTTGATTTTAGTTCTGTGAGTCAAAAGAGAAAGTAAAAAAGAAAGTTGATTTGATTGTGATGGATGACTGCTGTTGTGTTTTAAAAGAAACTATATCTACTACTGTGTTTCCCCTTATGTCTCTTCTCAGAAAAAATGCCAAGGATAAGGATAGTAGTAAGGAGCCGTTCCAAATCTTTGAAAATCACATCTTCCAAGAGTACACTTATAAGAAGATCACACCTTGTGATATTTGTTCGCAGATTCTCAGAGGTAAGTGCGAAATTAAATTTATATCTAGTATTCTTCAGAGTAAGCGTAAAGTAAGTAGTAATATAATATTTATACATTTTTTGAGCGAGTGAGCGAGCGAGCGCCACGTGGTAAAGAAAGTAACAACGTTTCATTCTCAAGCCTTCTATGTTCTCTCCTGTTAGTTTTTCTTTGAAGTTAGAAATAACAATAATAATAGTAAGAAATTCAACAATGTGGGTGGGAAAATAAAGAGGAGAGAAGGACGTACGTACATTAGAAATGAGTTCTGCTCGCTAGCTTTCCCTTTGTTGTAAATCTGTAGTTAATTTGCTAAAGAGGAGCAATATAAAAACGAAGATGAGGCTGATAATGAAACCGTCATAATGAAAATGACATGAAGGATTTTGTGAGGGAAAAAATGGAAGCAAAATCGTGTACTTTGTCAGCGTTTCCATTCCACTTTCCCCAACTTTTTTTTGTGAGAAAAGAGAAATAAGCACATAACATAGTAAGTAATACGAGGACGGGGCTATTACGATCCTTATTTTCTTCCACTCGCTCCGTTCCATCTTACTTCCATTTCTCACGACAGGATTTGATATAGTTAATTGACTAGCGTTTTTCTTCTGTGGTAATCATTATTAAGACAGAAAGTATACTATTTTTCTGATTGATGTCTGCATTGTATTCTATGTAATCTACCAAGCGTGGGCGAAAGCGAAACTGTCTTGTCTTACACTGCACGTTGTATTACATGTTTTATTCTTTTCTTTCATCTTTTGTCTTGGGTGTCATATTCCATGGTAAACACTATTACTAGTATATGTGGTTAATATGAAATGGGGAAAATTATGGGCTCCATTTATGACGGTAAGTACGTGCCATGCCATGCCATGGTCCAAAAAATTGCGACGGTTGCGTTAAGTCTCCGAGTCTGAGTCGTATTTTCATGGTTGATGGTTTTAACATTGTGAAATAGGACGGATACTCTTTTTCTTTTCGTTATAGAGTAAAAAATGTTTCCGCTCTCTTCTTTTAATCCTTTTGGTGGCAATCATAGTTTTATAAGAAAATCATATTACTATTTATATACGTGTGGTTAACTGACTGTCTGCGTACAATTTGTCCAGGTCACACTCGCCAGGGACTGAGGTGTAGAATGTGCAAGATGAATGTTCATCCTGATTGTCAAGAGAAAGTGGGTAAATGCCAGCCAAAAACGAGACTACTGAGAAGACAGCGTTCTACATCAGAGCTGGAGACCAGACTTTCTCAGCTTGCTGATCAGCAGGATCCAGAAGAGGCTCTAGGAGCTTCGGCTCCTGCCATGACGGCGACAAGTAAAGGAAACAGTCCAGGAAGTAAGGCGGTCAACACTTTTTTTGTGCTTTTTTTTTTATAGTTGCGGGTTTTCTAGGGCTAAGTCTTTTAAAGTATAGAACAAAAAGGACATACTATAAATGTCAGAGTTGAGAAGTGACTTAATGAACTAACATACATATATACGTATATCTCGTTAAAATTATGTCACAATGGGATTAAGAGCATTGGTCGGAAATAATTGTGGGGATTTATTTTGATATATGGTAATAATGGTATGGTAAAGCAACTTTTAAAAAATTCTTTGGGAAAGAGTGAGGCATATAAAAGGGCAAACGTCAAATTTTATTCGCATAGACAGTTAGTTGCCAAAATTTGCGATGTGGGGAGACAATTGGGTTACCCACGCCATTTCTTGCGTTGCGTCATCAATCGCATGACATCAATCTTATTTGCCGGATCATTACTGCTGAGAGGCATGTCAATTGAGTATATATGTATGTACACTGTATGTGTAGGTCTTATTTATAAATAGGTGTCCTATTGTTTCGAACTCAAAAGTCAAATGCGTCTTTTCACAATTCAATAAGTTCCAAGATTGTAATGTGGAACATGTCTCTATTTTCTTTCTACTGTCAACCCTACACAATGCGCATCAAATATACAGGCCATTTATCATTCATTTTTGTCACGACTACTTCTATCGTGAATACAGAGCAAGGAGACGACCTGGATCAAACATATCAGGTTCTCAAAGAGGCCAATGTCCTCAAGAAGCCTGGCGGAGGTAGCAGCGGTAGTGGTTCAGGTAATGGGCTCCATGGTTCTTCTCTAACCCTCCATTCACAACATGAAATGACACCAGGTCGTATGATGGGAAGATCCAATCCTTCCGTTAATGTTATTCCTGGGACTTCTGGAAGTTCAGGGCATAATACACCGTCTGGTCCAGGTCCAAAAATGTCAGTTGCCGCTGCACCCTCATCTGGTAAGTTAACCTGGTTGTAATAGGTTCATATAATATTCATTCACTGCATTTAGTTATATTTTTATCTATTGAAACTCCTTCAAAGAAGTATGGTAAATGACTATATAATAAAGTAAAATTTGGGGTCTTTACAAAATGGCAAATTATATTGTTACATATTGAATAAAAAAAAAGTAATACTTGTAAGTAATATATATAAATATAGTACATACTTCAGTCGTTGGATTCGAATTGGATAGTATATATAAGGTGGATTATAAAATGACAATGACAAATGATACTACATAATATATTTATATATATGGTGTTTAAAATGTTGTAATCAAGGGGCAAGGGGTCAATCAGAGAGACGAGATAGTTACATCGCACGTAAAAGTATGTCCGCTGATGCAGGAGGTCCATCAAATCCAGCGGCACTTAGTTTCAATCCAAGATCCATTTCACTCACGACCAATTCACGTATTTTAATTTTTGTTGTATCATTTTATATTTTTTAAGGTATCGGAAGGAAAGTCATGTCAGGTATTGAGTCAGGTATTAACCTAACTTAATTATGAATACGATTTTGTTCGTTTCATTTCCTATTTGGCTCAAAAAAATTTGATCGAATCAATATACAGATACAGACTGCTACCTGAATTGAGTTCTTTCCGCTACTTTTTTCTCCTTCATTACTTTACTATTAGGCCTATTCTTTCGTTTGAATAAGGATGAAATTCTATAACCTTGATACTTTCCCTTCGGTTTGTCTCTGAAACTATTGCCTTTCTCAAAGGCTTTTATAAGAAATTGCATCTTCCTCTAAGCACCGAAATTGTATTATAGTAATAACAAAGTATCGAAAGCTGAAACTTTCAACTACACTCTATTTTTTCCGGCACATAAATATCTATATATCTATAAAAATTATGTATATCTCTTTTTCATTGCAAGAATGAACTGCTGCGTGGTGTTTATGAGAGTGCGGTTGGTTGTATATTAAATTAGAGAATTAGAAGTTCCCTTTGAACTTTCTCCAGTGCGAGTGTTAACTTTCTTTTCCTCCCCTGAAAAAATGAAATGACTTTATATTAACATTTCTCCTGTATACAAAAGTCCCACGGCAGTCGTTAGCTCTGCTTGAATTTAAAAAAGGCGACAGTGTAATTTTCCACCGAAACAAAATATATTATTATTATGTAACGAGTAGAAGTGTTACTGGCGATGAAAGATACCCCCAAATTCCTTTACTTTATCATAACATAAAAGTGTTTTTTTGATATGAATATATATCTATATATAAATATATAATACTAATGATGTTGGTGTGTTTGGATTTGTTTGACTGTTTCTTTTCATCTTTCTCTCTTGACTCGACTGATCCCTCTCTGATAATAATCTGCCGTCAACCGTGCAGTGCCTCACAGTCCTCGAAGACGGAAGTTGGATCTTCGAATGAAAAGTTTTTCATTGGATTCTCCAGAGTCTACTGAACATGCACAGAGAAGGCGATATGCACATGGGAGTCACTCCACCTCACACAGTCAATGTATAGTACCACATAAAAAACAAATACAAGAAAATAGTTTTAGAGTAATTAATTTTTGTTCGAGTTTAGACTGCTGTGTATTGGTACGAAAAATATGAAGGAATGAAAAAAAAACTTCTTAATCTTTTATATTTTTTTTGCACTTTTTCGTTTTCATATTGCTTCTTCAATATCTTGTTAAGATCAATGAAGGAATTTCAGTTTCATTCTGTCAAATAATAAAGCACGAAAAATCAATTTGTCGGAGATGACTATTATTAGAAATTTTTTAGACACACAGAGAAACTCGTATTTTTTTATTCGTTGTTGGGAATTTAATACTGTATAAAAAATATATCATGTTTTATGGACGTCCTTCTGCATATTGTCTTGTGCGTCATTTGATGCGTTATGCATGATTTTTATTGAAATTGAATTCAAATGTGCTGCTTTGCTTGCTGATCGTAGCCGTGGGTTTTTGTTGTGTCAGTTGGTGTTGTTGCTTAAAGGTTGAATATGAGATGAAGACTTTGAGACTACATTTGCCACAGCCGAAAATTATTGTAATATAATATCACAGGAATAAACACTTTAGATGTAGGTTTATCCAGTAATACAGTACACAGTAGACACTTTTTTAGGATTATCATTTTTGATTATTATCAGTATACATCATTATGATAATGCAATTCAGAAAAACTTTTTCCCATGAAGAATGATGATGGGATGGTATAAAGTAGACATCACATCAACTATCAACTTTCATTGTTTGTCATATACTCACACACAATTCGTAAACCAAGCAACATATATACTTTTTTCTCTCTAGCTCATATATCATTTTTTTTATGCAAAAATTCCTTCACTTGTATACCACCGTGCACAAACTTACCAAGCCTTTCCCTGTTTTGTCATGCTGTATTCAATCCATTACTGTCATAAATCACACATACATAATATGTAAAAAACATAATTTCCTACCTAATCGATTCCTTGACGTGACCTGGTGCTGCCCACACACGTTTTTTCTTCTTCCGTTTCACTCCCACTTTCACTCTGAGCTATATAGAGTTTCACGGTGAAAGTCTTGATGTAACTATACTATATAGTGTATACTTTTTATATGTATTTTCTCCCCCAAACGTTTCCTCGTATTACGATTTCGTTGAAAGCATTTGTTGAGTTGAGTTGATATCAAGTATCCCTTCGTCGAATGGTGTTATCTGCTTCATTTACTAATCTCTTACGCGTCATGCTTTATTAAGGTCACTCCAGACTCCAGCCTATTCCACTCCACTTTATGCATAATATAATCAGTATACATTCCTTTTCCTAGAAAGAAATGTTAAAAAAGGCAATCCTTACGTAGTTCTTTTGGGAATGGTGTAGCATTTTATATGCAATAGGGAAAACTTCGACAATGTTACCAAACCGTATCCCCGTAAGAAAGCTCAGTGGTTTTTGTTTGTAGCTCTTATGATATGATATGATATGCAACAATATGCAACTTAATTGACAAATTTGCATGAAGAATATAGGCACTCACACAATGAAATGACCCTGATGAAAAGCATTGTGGCTTGAAATAAATACCCTACTATATATATAGATACACTCTACATTGAAACTAAAAGAGGTTACATAAAGCAAATGATTGTATTTATGTGTGTACGCAACAACAACAACGACATTTACTACCGCATCTCTGTTGTTGATTTGGTTTGGTAGTAGAGAAACTTGTGGAATGATCAAATGAGTAACTACCCAAAGTACATTACTTAATTATGTGTGTAGAATTAAGTACTATATATGCATACTACTATTATTATATGTGTGTTGTCATTATATTCGTAAATTGGGAAAATCATTTTATGCGTAACCTTTCAATCCTGCACTTGGTTCGTTCGTAAACTTAAAGTGAGTGTTCTATATTCGTTTGTTTTCTGTGTCTTAAATCTTGAAGCAGTGTGTGTACTTTATGAAATGTATCAAATTGCTTGCTGAGAAAGGAAAGACGTCAAACGAACTAAAATATTCAACCCTCTTTAAGCCAACCTTGTCTTTTACCCTTCTTGTTGTGTCTTGAATCAAAAAAAGAAAAAGTAGCAGGTTGAATGCTGGATATATAATGATCTGTGAAGATGCTATTTTCTGCGATGACTTTCATCCTATCATCTTGTCTCCTTTCTTATAATTTGTACATGGATACATGTACACCACCATACCGTGCCCATGTTCATTTTCTCTTGTTATGCACTTGTTAATTATAATTATGTTTTACGTACATCCATTATTCTCGAAATCTTTCTACATCATTCTTTGAAAAGGACGTTGCCTGCATTTTAATATTTGAGTATATTTATAAACTCTTTTACATTTTGTGTCCCTCTCTTTCTACATTCGTCATTAAATTGTGATGCCAGCTCTCTGAAATATAAATAATCTCTGTCTGTCCATTAATTTATGTTTGTTCTAGTTTTATACTATATAATTTTCCTTAATTCACTCACCATTTTCTTTGAATTCTCTTGTTTTCATACCTTACTTTTTTCTCATGTCTTTTTTTTCTATCCTCCGGTTCACTCTTTTTTTAGCAGCGTGGAGTAAGGCTGGACTGTCGTCATATGCAAATGGCAAAGATGGGTTCATGATGACGATGCCGACTTCTCGAATTCTTGGGAATGGGATGATCCATTCCAACTCTTCTGCTTTCAGTGCTCATGCTTCCCCTTCCTCTGACTTCTACTCTCAAAACCAATCTCCGTTTGCCTCTATCAATCATTTCGGTATTTCTTTATTAACTTGTACTTGACTATAATATATATCTCTTTCTCTTCTTCTTTTTTTATTCGTCAAATCAAATTATATAGGCGAATATTATTCCGCCCATTATCCATGTAGAAGTAGAAACCATACTAAAAGTTTGGGTTGGTTTGGTTCTTTGCATAAAAAAAACTATATAGTTCCTGGAAAAGTATGTTTAAAAAAATTAGTGATTGTAGAATACTTTTTATTTAAAGAATCAGAAATACTCTCATACTCTACTCTAGTACTAGTTTTTTTGATACTTCATTCAATAGCATATTTTCCTACTTTAATGAAATTCACCGAAGATGACTTTTAATGCGTCAGCGCTTTTACTCACTCTACTCGTAACACTCGAAAATAAGGTAGCCGCTGACTTAGTAGTGCCTGTAGCCAATCTAAAAACAAATAATGTTTTTGAATTCAATATATGAAAAACAAAGTAAAACCAAGTGTCATTCATTGAAGTGGTGTGTGTGAAAATGTGTGAAATTCAACAACGTACTTTCCTCAATGCTTGTTTATATTTACCTTCAAGCGGTGAAAACATGTGTACATACAAACATTCATATATTCATTTCCCATGCATGATGATGGAATTATGCACAAGATACTTCGCATTATTATAGATTATATATGTAGTTTCAAGGAAAACATGTTAATTTGAGGTATTATTGAGAAACGAGTAGCATAAATCTTTTTGCTACGCTCAAAATTGTGGCTTTTGGTATTGCGTTGTAATCTATTTCAACCGTATATTCAAATACAGCGTTAAATATTGTTGCAAAATGCATGATACATTTCTTATGTATATAGATTTAGACATCACTGACTTTTTACTCTTGACATCAATGTTAAAAAGTCTATAAAATAGTTATTTAACTTTTTAAACTTTTTTGTAACAGCCTCTCTTTTCGAAAACATTCATAATATCATGAAGTTCCATGATGCAAATCGACGGTATAATTATTGGCTTTGCTTGGTCACCATTTTTGAAAGGAGAAAGTTGGATGTTCCAAAAAAAATCATTTTGTTTTGTTTTGTATAAAATTGAAAGGGAAGCCTTGAGAAAACTTTTTTGTTTTGTTATATGAGTGTGTGACTGTTCTAAAATTCACTTTATTCCTCCTATTTCCCACAGCATACCTTCAAGGTACTTTCTTCCGTCTCACATAGCACCATTCTCATCTCTTCCTTGTTCACATTCTCCAGCAGTATTATGTGAATGTAGAATTGAATGGAGGAAGACACTTGTCAGAAACTGAATTTCTGTTGCCTTTTTTTACTCAATATTATACATATACAACATGCACACACCATACTGTACTCCTCATCTTCCAAAAAAAAACTTTACCAGTAGTTTGCTAACATAAAACTTTCTTTCTCAATACTTCCTAGAGTTCCTTGGAAAAATCAGAGTGCAATGAAATTGGCAATAAGTTCCAAACTGTTTATATTGTATACTATACGTTTGTGTACATGATGTTTGATGTTCTAGGTTCTAGTATGCTATTGATGCAAACTTTTCTGCAAAACTGGGGCTTTTAGACCACAATATTTTCGGAGAACATCAAAGAAATGCCTTCAAATAACGAGCATTTTCTTTTGCTCGTAGAATCTATATACATAAATGATAGTTGGTGTGTGACTTTGTGTAGTTATGTTAGTAAATGTTCATAATGTAATTTCGAGGTATCAGGGAGGTGGAAGGAGGAAAAACTTTTAAATTAAATCAACTTCAGTTTTCCATTAGAATAGGCGGCTTCCTCGTGTCTTGACAAAGTTGTAATAAGAGCAGATGAATTAGCAGGGAGGGGATACTTTGACTAAGTTTCTCCAAACATTCTATATTTCTTTATGACTATTACGACAAGATTATATGCATGTTAGCACCGAAAATAAGGGGACACTAACTTGTAGGTAATCAAGTTACTTCATGTTATTCAGTGTGACATTTTCATTATCATCACAGGTTCATTATTACTTGAGAAAGTATAGGATAGGATAGGAATATACTAGTTCTCTTGATTAAAAACTGTATTTTTTCAATAAACTCATTATTTTAAAGAAACGAGAACGAGAGAAAGTTTGGAAGAGAGGCTTTTGCTCAGAGACACGCAAATTGAATTAGAAAAGATGTGCATGCATATGCACAATCCCCAGATATGATATGATAAGGAAAAGCGCTTCTTCGAGTAGTGGAATATGAAAAGGGAAATGGTCACAAGAGATATTTGATAGTAGATTAAAATGACAGTCGAATGGATTTTCAAGTATGTGTGTGTGTGACGTGTGATTCTGGTTTACGTCAGAAGTTTTAGATATAAACCAGATGTATATGGCTGTGAAGAGAGTTTCACGCGTAGCCAAAAGTTTCTTCCTATGATTGTATGTTAACTACCATTTTCTTTCTAGATGATCTTTTTAGAACGCACGAGTGAAATTCTTAAATCTAGTTCTGCCTCAGCCTTGCTATATATTATGTATTTATGGAGCTTTGCTTAACTTGCTAGCTTTTGTGAGACATTTTTGCTGATTCTATATGTATATAGCTTTTTGCAACACCTCTCTGTCTTCATAATTTTCTTAATGTCCTAAATTAACAGAAATGTAATTTTTTTCCATTTCTTCATTAACACAGGTGTATTCTATGAAAAAAAAATTTCATGCTTTTTTATCTGTTATACAAACAGCACCTTCGAGTCCCGTACACAACCGGCGTACATTGCTCTCTACACGTAATATGCGGATGAGTTCTGTCGAGCTTCCAGATGAAAATGATAAGTCTCATAGTTCGGCTAGTACATCTCCTTGTCCTTCACCGGTTTGTTTCATTATTCATTAAATCAATGATGATTATGATGATCATGATCATGAAATTAACAAAAGAGTTTATTAAACGTTCAATGTGATGCTGATTTTCTATAGCAAAAGCCACATCGACTATTGCCGACCAATCTTTATGTTGTTTTATACAATTTCAAGGCTAGGCATCCTGATGAACTTGACTTGAAGTAAGTTTTAATTTTTAATTGTGACAAAGAAAAATGTTGAAGTTAGGAAGAAAGAATTTTCTTTTACAAAATGAGATTTCCGGTTTTTCAGAGCGGGTTACAAGATTACAGTTATCGATACCTCGGATCCAGACTGGTGGCAAGGAAAGTGTTTGGGGCGAGTTGGCTACTTTCCTTCAAAATACGTGACAAAGCTACATCCAGGAGAAAAACCATTGCAAGTCACGCATAATCTTCAAGTTACAGATGGGGCGGATAATGGGCTAAAACTTTTAAGAGACCAGGTGAAAACAGCTACACAAGAAGTTTAAGAGGAGAAAAAAAAACATTGTGAAACATAAAAACTTTAATGTTATCTCTCAACATTTGTCTGCAGATTGTTATACAAATTGGAGAGGAGCTAGATGGAATGGTGACAATTCGCAACGGGGAAAATAAGACGGGAGTCTGTCCACGAAAGTATCTTCAGGAAGTTTAACAATCTCAGCAAATTTTATATGCCGAAAATGAACACGACGACGAATCCTATTTATATAAATTATATTACCTAGATGATATACTTAATGAAGCAACTGCGTAGTAGTGCGTAGAAGCTATAATAGGTGTCCATATTAGATTTGAAAGCTGCTGTGTAGATAAAATCTTAACTTAACCAACAACTGTACCAGAGTATTTAAAAAAGCATGCTATAAAAGTTAAGGATAATACATCACAAAAACAGTGTGCTATATTTCGTTCCGGTCCAATATGAAATCTACACGACGAAATTTTTATGAAACATTGACAGCTATATGTATGTATGTATGTATATCAGGGAGAAAAGCTTCAATCGAGTTATATATAATATATAATCATCACGGTCGATCATTAGGACAATATACATAAGTGTCAACGGACGAAACGGACATGAAGTAGACTTTTTGCTTAAAAACCATGAGAATTTTTCAAGAGATAAAATACACAAGGAAATTGACTAACAAAAAACTCTTTTTATTTGCCGAAACTATCTTCTTCCTTGCTTCCTGTATAGATAGGTACATATAATAGTAAATATATTATGTATATGTACTAGTACGTTAGCTTTCCTGCATTTTGTGGCCAACTAGTAAAAATTATGGAATGCTGCAGAGGTAATAAAAATTTTTAGTGTGAAAGCTAAACTCTCACAGTGTAGCACTAGCAGGGGGTATAGAAGATACAAGCACACAGACTTTTAATTTGATGATGCCCATGTCGAATGCTAATCTAAGAAACCAAGCTAAAAGAAACTTGACTGAAGAAAATTCTATTTGCCAGGAATGCTTTAATAACTGTGACATAAACATAATTAACATTTATATTATGAATGCCATTATTACGCGCAGTAGATCTTTAAAAAAAACACTTGATTATGTATGCATTTGATGATAATATATTATGGAGAAATTACATATATACGGCAGTGCCGTACCAGATTGTGCAATGATGTTTTTTGTAGAAATATAATAATATGGTTGCCTATAAAGAAGGTGTATGAGATATAGAGAAAGTTAGGGGAGGCAAAGTGAGAAACATGAACCAATTTTCCGATCATATCAACTCCAGTCCCAAATGATGTTTTCAACATCATTTTATTCAGCGTGTATAAATAATAATTTATTGATTATTCTTATAGCTAGCACATAATACGGAGACTTTTTAGCCGATTTGTTTTTAAGATATATTAATGCTATTAGATATGGTGCGCACGCTAATTTTTTCCCGATCCCAAAACATATGTATATTTTAATTAGCATGAAAAATGGTGCTCCATAATGACGTGGCTGTAATGGCACTCGACGCTTCTCTTAAAAAACCCACATTTGGCCAACATTATTAAGTTAGTATTTCTGATTGTGAATATCTAGTTAATAGTTAATAAAAGTACCAAACTAACCAAACCAGAAAAAAACCTTTTGTACTCCCGATAAAACTATAGGCTCTGTCTGAGTTAAAGATTAAACTTTTATAACATAAAAAGTAAACTTAAATATGTTTAGTAAGACTTTAGTAAGAGATACAGTAATACAAAACTCAGCCTAGCAATCGCGAGAAGCTACTGATGTGAGCCACTGATAAAATGGTGCTATTTTAAATGCTAAATTATTAGTCCCATGGGTATAAGTCTGGGAGACTTATAAAACATAAACCGAATTGCAATTATCGCCAATTAACATATTATATAATAAGCTGTAAATTTTAGACCACAGACCAGAAAGTCGACTTTTTCATGTGATGGGTCGAGGAAAATGATGCAAACTAATGTATTTAATATGCGCGATATGTATATATAATTATTAATTTAGGCAAAATCATGCAAATAATTTGCTCTAGAATAGAATTTTGCACCCGAACAAACTATAGGCTAAAAAATTATCGATTATCAAACAACTATGATGAAACGAAGGAAGATGTTTGCATTGTCACTGAACTTTCCTAAGCACAGATACATACTACTCTAAGTTTTAAGCAATGATGATGATGATTGTATTGTGTATATTAAATTATTATGTAAATTGCTACTGTTTTAGTCTTCAGTCTTCATCCACCAAATGGGGGAAGCCGTGTCTGTTGATTTTCAAATGTTTGTCAGTTTATAAGTTGACTACTTAATTATTTGGGGTCGGTGTGTCGATCATGGTAGCAAGAATGGGAAATATATAGAGTGGATGGAAATTAAATTGTGTATGAACATTTGTGAGCTACTACATGTACGTATAAAATGTATAACCACTCTACTACATAAGTGTGTTAATTTGACAACTTTCCCCAACCATTTTTCCATTATTTTTAAGTCAAAGTATATTTAAGTAGCAACATTAAGTACATGTACATATTATACATTATTCATAAAAAAATATAATCCGTTGCACATTTCAGTCAAACAAGACACATTAAGTTATTCAAAAATAATAATTGTTTGTGTACCCCCAAAAATAAACCTTGAGGGATTAAGTTTACAACATGGAGATTGATTCTGACATGAGATGGATTAATAAGGGATCTGAATCTAAAAAGGTTTGATTGAAAAAAATATTTAATGTGTGAGCACTTTTTGAGAAATGAATCTCATATGAACACTAAACGGAATCGTACATAAGAATTATGTATTTTCGTCACTTCCGTTGCATATGATATTGTTAGTGATTTATGAACTAATTATTATCTCCACTACACTATCATTTTAGTATTTAAAGATGTAAATAATATATGTTTCTGCAAAATCACTGTAAATCGTACATGTACATGCTCGTATGTATATTGCAAACCTATACCCAAAATGTTTATCCATCTGTATCTAATATATTTCATTGTAGATGTTTAGTTTTAAGATTTTCTCTTTTTTTTCACAGAAGATAACGCAGGAAAGGATTTATGAACATCAGTGATGTTAAAAATGGCAATCAGTCGTACACCAAAAATTTAATTTGCACTAAAAAAATTATTGTGACAAAAGTACCAAAAAGTGGTTCTTTAATGTAAACAAATTTTCTCTCTGGTATGTATATAAAAATCAGTGTAAAATCTGACATAGATCTATTTTAAAGAGCACGGAAAAATAAATAAAATGATATGATACTACAAAACTCCATTTTGGTGGTGATGGTGCAAAGAAATATCTGTTACGCATATAGATAAATGGAAAATAAAGGATAAGATTGAGATAAAACAATTTTTGAGCTGAGCATTTACTTATGTAAAGTAGATAATTATTATCCGCTTCGTTAGTAAACTATTCTTGGTTTCAATTTTAGAATAATCCGGTAGAAAATATACAGATCATAAGAAAGTTAAACTACAGTCCTAACCGTACTGTTAAATTTGTTTAATAACGTCCCGTATTCATCTGGATTTGCTTTAGATAACGTTTGTAGCAACTGCGCAACTAAAATAGTAAGCACAGCATTACTAGCCTTTATCCACACGAGGCCATTTGCTCCCACAGCCGTTTCACATGGTACTATTCGTCCAATCTTTTGCAGTAAATTGTCCTTCGGGTTAGCTGTTCGGAGGGCTCGAACAAAGTGAACTGGAACAGGGAAAATGTGACCACCATTAAGAGAACCAAGACCAAAAGCTTTACCAGATGGCTGGACACAGGTAAGCTCTAAAGGATAATCTTTGGGAAAGTCCATCACTTTTCCGTAAATACAATCTCCCACCTATAAATATTAAGATTAAATACAATTAAATGTTTTCACTGCATCCTCATCGAACAAGTAATAGGTACTGTAATGTTAAAGCCACGATTAAAAATACCTGTAGATCAGGTCGATATCTCTTGGTAGCCCCTTCAAATGCATTTTTCGACAGTTGAGTTCGAAGTTCTCGGCATGCCACATCAATGGAATAATGCTCTCCTTTGGATTTTTGTTTAATTATCCCCAAAACATCATCCTTCTTGAAACTTTGATACTGTAAAGTGTAAACCAGAATGAACGTTTAATTACTTCACTTGACTCGCTCAAATTAAATTAATCTCACCAATCTCACGGCTTTTCAATAATCCATAATTAATATCCTCTTTGAAACTTACACTGTGTATCTTCATTTCCAAGAAAAAGGTATTCGGCTTGGCTTTCCTCAACAGGCCAGCTTTGCAAGCAATAATGGTTTTCAGTTCATTAGTTGGCTTATCCACAACAGACCTCAGACCTGGACCCAGAATGACTTTTGAGGAGTCATTTGGAATGCTAAATTCATCCCCAGGTAGAACTAAATTCCCAATTTCATCGTTCAAGTCTAAATTAATTCGCTTCATTCCTTCATTGCTGCTGTCACCGTCTTCCATTTTCCAACAATAAAAGGTGTCCTATTTAGAATAGAAGACAAAGCAACTGCAATTGGTGAAAACCAAACTAACACAATTAAACTCACTTTGATAAATTATTCGCTCAGCTGACACACCACAAAACTTTGGAAGAAAATTGTCTTACCAAGCCAAACCAACAGAATCCTTAAAAACGAAAAAGAAAGTTTCTTCCTAATTTAATTGCGAGGACGTTTTCAAAATTACGGATTTTTTATAAGAACAAAAGCATTTAGTAGCAGCCTGACAACATCAACACTAAAAACATTTTTTCTCTTTCTTCATAGTCGGTTCGCCAGGCTTTACGCTTTACGTGCTGTTCTATGTGTACATTTCAGAGCCCGATATATTAGTGTGGTTGGGGTATGATATGCAAGCGAAGTTCCTTGTATTGGTTATGTTAACAACCGGCTATATACATAAAACTGGATGTGTATTTTAGCTTTTACCTTTTCGGCTTCAACAGCAGCAAGGTATATCGTTTTGGCAAAAAGTGGAGCAATGAGCACGTGGTGGTTGCACTCTTTCTACTACTATGATGGGAATGGGAATTGGGAAAGTCCATACCGAAAGAAATTTATCTTCATTCATTCCTGCAGGACGGAAGATTTACTATATTGTATTGTAGTAGAAATGAGGAATAGCTTTTACAAAGGGTTGAGTCTGTCTGAGTCGCAACAGGTTGAGTTGGATTGGATTGGAGAATGATGAATGAATGAAACTTTAAAAACTGGTTTGGTTTTAGAAGAGTGAGTACAAATGAATGAATGGGGGTGAAGGAAAGGGACGCACTAATGGGCACTGGAATGGGACAGATACTTCCAGTAAAAGTTGTCATGGACGAAAGGTCCACGTATCAAAACATGAATCAGTAAGATTTTGATGAGTATTTGAGTTTGAGATGCTTTGACGAAAAACAATGAAAGACGTATTACGAAAGTCACACTTCTTGTAAAAGAAAGAGAAAGCAACCGTGCATGTTCTGTAACTTCAGGTCGTTTATTACACAACTTACAGTTTTTAACTAAACTCACATAATTAGTATAAAAAGGCAAACTGAGAGAAAGCAGCACAATTAGTAGCTCCGACTTTCCCTAATATCAAAATGGAAGGCGTATCATTAGCATCCCCACGCAGCACCTCTGACAAAGTATTGGCGTCACGTAGTTCCCGCATACCAATAAGAATGCGTAAAACATCTACAGATGAAAAGCCTATTGAACAATCCACTCCGAGAAATGATAGTCAAAGCAAAGATGTTCCAACAACTCCGAGAAAAGATAGTCTAAACAAAGATGTCCCAGCGCCCTTTGTATCTCTTCCCAAGGTTCAAAATTCTGTGATTTTTGTTCCACAAAAGAACTCTGCAGGTTTCTCTGCAACGACTGCATCCAACAAAAGTGCATGCAGTGTTTGCGAAGAACCTTCCCCACTGCCCCTACCATCATTTTCTCTTCCTAGAACCAGGGTCAAATCCTCGTCATCCTCATCCCCTGTTGAATCCCAAGCAAACTTGTTGAAAAAGAAGCTGGTGGAGGAGACGAAGACGACGTTCCCCGTGCATGAGCTTCCTAATGAAATTGGTTCCAACGAAAGAACCAATGCCTGGGTTGACCACTCTCGTGCTTCTCATTGCAGTCAACAAACTAATGAAGGGGATGGGGTTCAAGACACCAACAAACAAATTTCCGAAGAAAATGCCCAGCAGAGCCCTGAGAGCAGAGTGATTCTTACGCATGAAGATAGCGTGTCAATCGTTCACAAATCAGAGGGTGTAAGTTCTTCAGAAAATCATTCAGAAAATGATATGGATATGGATAGAACAATGCCGGCGTTAATTGAAGAACCTGAAGAACTAGTCGCATCCTTGCAAAAATCTGTATCTGAAAAAGAAAACTCCATCACATCTAATAACGGTTCTCCAATTGAAGTTTCATCACTAAATAAAGATCTCCGGGAAAGCATTTCCAAAGTGAGACCATTTTCACCAAAATCCAGTAGAAAAACTCGAAATGTCATGACGGAGTCGGAAATTGGGAGTTCAGCTCACTCCATGATTCCAAGTGGATATGGTTCGGGTTCAACTGCCTCTGTGCAATCCAGAGTCTTTGGTCAGCAGCAGCGAGTTCCCTCCTTTGTAATGAACCAAAGCCTTGGCACCCCTTCAACCAGTTATTGCCCTCCGTCGAGGAGAGAAATTTCCACAGTGCCGTCCCAAACTTTACCCACAACAGCTTCTTCCTTATTTTCTGGCAGTATAATTTCTAGAGTGACAACAGCAAGAACTAAAACTTACTCAAAGTCAAGGAACACTCCCACCTATGAAGATCTCTTTTATAGAAAGAAAGCTTTGATAGCACAAGGACCTTCTTCTGCCATGCGTTTTAGTAACCAGCAAGCAGTACCTTATTCCGCCAAGTTTACTAGGAATCAGCCTAACTTTATATCTCAACAGCAAGCTGCTTTCACCAAGGTCATCACTGAAACTTTCACAGAATATGAGGTAGAAGACAAATGTATTGGGAATCAAAAGAATTCCCAGCGTAGTATTAAGCACCGAGATGGAAGCGTGATTTACAACACTAGAAACAGAAGGTCGCTAAAGAAGAGGTTCAGAAAGTCGAAAATTCCTCGGGTCGTAAGAGTCAATGGGCTGGCTAAACCCTCAGCAGGGCAAAATGGTCTTAAGGCAATTCTTCCAATACAAAGAAACTTGGGGACGGGGCCAATTGTGGCACAGCCATCCGTTTTAGACACGATTGTTGAAGAGCCAGTAGAGATTGGAACTGAAAACAGGGAACGTAAAACATCAATAATTTTTGAAGATCCTGAATATAAGGGACATTTAAGGGAAAGGTCAAGGTCAAGACCAACCAAGAAAGTTAGCATGGTCAGACAATGGTCTCCTCAAAAGTTGTTCGTTCGTGAAACAGAGAATATAGAAAGTGGTTTCATTGAAAATCCGGACTCGATAACAGCATCAATACCAACTTCAGGTCTTTCGAAAACTGAAAATAATGATAGTAGCATTTCAACATTGATTTTGGCTGGTCATGGAAATCCACATTTGGAAGTTCCTATCCAAAGTAATCTTCTCAAGGAGAAGAAACTTGCGGATGAGGATAATACAGAGTATTTTTTGCTATAATGCTAAAAGTTTGTTCATTCATGTTCAACAACTGGTGTTTTAAATTCTTAACATTTAAAATATAATAATTCTGTATGATTTCTGAAAAATTGCAGCTATTCATACAGGAAATGCGCGACCTACAAACGGCTTCTTAAAGATAGTGAGACAACCATTCGGTATCTCCATCAACTGTTAGCGATTAAAGAGGTTTTCAATAAATAGTTTTTTACATTTTCCAAATTGCATCCATGTTGCAATAATGGTTCTCTACTCTACATTGCCCTATTTTTGGTATTCCTGATTTTAGGAAAAGTTGGAAGAAGCCAAATCTCACCGTGAATCAGTTTCCGGTGATGGTGTCACCATATCCAAGGATAATACTGAAGATGAAGTTAAAGAGAATGAAACCATAAATCGTCCGAGTTCTCATCATCTTAATCCACTAGTTTTAAAACAACAACAGGTGAAAGCTTTTCTTCGAGCATACCTTTATTTCTCTTTAAATCCAAAAAATCCAACTTTGTTTTATAATATTTAGAACGAGGAAAAGAGTGTTTCCGCTATCCCGAAATTTGATGTGGACGAGTTCATTCGCAAATGGTATCGTCAAATGTTGTCACAAGACACCAACAATGACACATTTTTTCAACAATCCAATCTTTTTCGTCTGTCCATCGCAACTAGAGCAGCCATTTGTGAAGATTTGCGGCATCAACTCAAGGTGCATAACATGTACTAACTTTCTTCGTCATATGCTTTCTTTCTACTAATGCATCAATCTATTATGTGCTTTCAAATTGGAATGAATTTCAGAATGGAAATCACATTCTGTGTCACAAATACGATAAACTTCAAGGAAAGATAGCATCAAATGATCCAGACAGTGACGCTGCTCGCATTCGCCTACTGGGCGCTTACCGTCGCTTTGTACGCTACATTCATCATTACTTTGACGAAAGTTTGAAAACTGTGGAGAAATTTGATGAAATGTATATGGCCCAGAGTACGAATCATGAGAACCGAAAAATTTTATATTTTCATGAAACCACGTTAAATATCGGAGAAGAAAGGTATTATGGAGTTTTCGTTCCCATTCGTCTGGAAACCCAATGATATGAATACAACAACCAGGTTATTTATTGTACACTACTTGAGAATGAGAACAATTAAAATAAACACACATTTTCACGTACACCCGAACGTATTTTTATTCTTTATTATAAAAAGGATAGTAACTGTACAAGACTTTATTAAAATGAAAAACTCAACAATAACGGACATTATATAAGTATCTCAGGATGTAAGGAAAGGTTACAAACACAGCTCACCCTCACAAGGCTTCAGAAAAAAACCTGACAAAGATTTTCTTCTGAAATTCTTCGTTAATATATATATATATCTATTTATATGGAAGTTACAAGAGCTAATCTATAAATGTTTATATAAATTTTATTCTACCTATTATTATTATTAGTACAGTATACACACACTGCATAAAGTTTTTTTGAATGTACTTGTATGAATATTCTGTACTCGTTAAAATCATTACACTTGAAATACAAAATAATTAAATTCTCTATTTTTGTCATCATTTTAAAATTCATTGTATGGTTTTTTTCCGTAGCCCACCCATATTTTTTAATGCCCTTTCCGAAAATTGGAATATTAAATGATACGAAAATGTCTTACCAATCGTCACGTAATCTTATACCTAGTATATAGATGTATACCTTTTTACACACTCAGACACGCACATATATAATGTATAGTCAATATATTTTTTATTTACCTACCTAGAAATACTCTTTGTATATACAAAAACACTGACCTAATCGCAAGAAACAATGTAAATTTAATCCCTGCGAGTTAGCTGATTCCACAAAAATGGTTAAAGGTAATTCACTCAAGATCCCCGAAACATATGACGGCTTTGGCTCCCTCAGACGGAACGGTAATACTACCACCACCCCCACAAAAACGACCTTGTTGAGTTCAATTACTTGACGGGTGTCCGGCGGATGATGATCGGCGTCAGGGGGCTTGAGGAACCAATGTTTGCAAAACTTAGTGTGTATGTTCCATTTCCAGTTGGCGTGTGACATACGTAATTACCTTGGATGTTGGTGGTGATTGTCCCTAGTTCCACGGAGTCCTCCCGCTTCAGTTGCAGTTGACTTTTGGAATCCACAGAACGCTGTAAAAAAAAAATAGTTCACATTAAAGTCATTTCTTCTATCATGTTAGCTTTTTAAATTAACCCAACAGGCCATTATTGCATATTGATATTTACCTGGAGTGCAGCATGGACCTGAGAAACAGTTGTAACAACTGGGGTCACAACTGTCGTGGTACCCTCCAGAGTAGAGTCTGAAGAATTGGTACGAGATCTTCGAGCCTGCACCTACATAATTAGATAAAACAACGTTTTATATTAAATCGGCTACAAACAAAACAATAATTAAACAAAGGGCTCTAAGAACTCAAATAGGTATTATGTTATGTATTTAAGATTTACCTGAGCAGGCGTAAGAGGAGTAGCAGGTTCAGAGAAATCCTCATCTTCGTCGTCATCCGAAGCTCCAGCTCCAGAGTAGTCCCGTTTCAATTCGCCCTTTTCGATGAGTTCCAGATTTTCTGGATCTGACATAGCCTTTCTTATTGCAACAGGGTCCTTTCTTGACCATTTTTGAACTTCCTCATCCATCTTGTGAATTTTTGCTGGATTCAGAGCCCATAAGCACCCTTTTCTAGCGCCATTGCCTGGCTTTTCAATTTTCTCAAAGCATTTATTTAAACTGAGATTGTGCCGTACAGAATTCTTCCACCCACTTGGTGCGCTTTTGAAGTATGGAAAGTGATCACTGAAAATCAAACAAACAAAATCATTAGTAATCTTATACATACAATATTACAGGTTTAGTTACTTATGACATTTGATATTGGCTACAAGATAACCAGATTTAATTTAATCAATGAAAGTAAAACTTACCACATAAACTTGTAAATTTCCGACACAGGCAAGCTGCCAGTCTTAGAATTTTTCAGTGCCATGGCTGTAAGTCAATCAAAATTTTAGATTAAAAAAATGCACCACGGACCTTCATACATATAACAAGATTATATAGCATAGAGAAGTTATACAACTTACCAATCAAACAAGAGTATGAGAAAGCAGGTTTGGGATAAATTTTTCCATCGGTATGTGGCTGGGGCTCGTGGTGCTTTTGCTTTCGCTTTTTTGTCGGAGGTCCTTCAACAATCGTATGAGATCCTATCGGAGTATGAGTAGTAATAAATTGGGGCTCATCGAAATCGGGCTCTACTGGAGATGGAGTTCGAGACGCGATAGAATCAGGAATTATCCATGCTGCTACACTCCCTTGCATCAATTCACTTTCACTTTCTTCCTCATCGGTGGCCAAACATTCAGGATCAGTCTCACTGCCAATTGATGAAGACCCAGTTGAACCAATTGATGCAGGTATGACACTCGACGGGTCCACCTAATTATGTAAAAATTGCACATTAATCCATGTTCATACATTTTAAAAACAATACAAAATTCAATAATAGTACTAGTTGCAAAGCAAGCAAAGACAATGGCAACCAGCAAGCAATGGCTAAAAAAATGAGCATGATCACGTCGTAAAGATGTCCTTCATTGGCTACCTCCTTACTACCAAACATTCGTTTTCTCCACAAGGCAGGCAATATGGTTTTTCTAAACTCTTGGACATAATTTTCCAGCACTGGATCTGCTAAAATTGGATCAAACCTTGAACTACAGGAACTATGATACATTCTTATATTTTTACGCCTCGACGTTACCACACATGCACCATTTGCAGGCTTATGAATCGAATGACCACTGATTCTTAGCTTGTCAACAATTTTTCTTGGCAGAACTTGCTCATTAAAATCTGGCAATATTTTATCTTCAACGACAGTTTGATTGACTATTTCCCTAAATGTCAGATTTGCGTATCTAGGGTGCTTCCTACGTAGTTTATCACGCAAAACAAAACGGGGCTTGTAGCTAGCAGCTGAGATATCCACTGACTGTTTTGCACGTAGCATAGTTCTTGCATTCTGAAACTGAATCTTGTACGCTTCATCCTCTTCGTTATCGGAAATGTAAATTATGTCATCGTTTTCATCTTCAACGTCATTAAGAATTCCATACTCATCATCTGAAATGTCTACAACATCTTCTGCTGACGTTGGTACAACTTCTCCATCCAGAATAGCTACGGGTTGGCCTGTTTGAGCATCCAATACAATTGCTGCTGTTGGTGTTGATGTTTCAGTACTGCCTGACCGTTTACCTTGTTTGGAGGAAACTTCAGTCATCTTATTCACAACGTCCCTAATTGTTGATTCAGTCATATCACAGGTTTTGCGACTAGATTGTTCTGACAGCCTTTCTCTCTGTGGTGTTTCCTCATCCCCAGATTGTTTGTCATCTACAAATCCAGCCTTATCATCCAATTTATTAGCTGGAGCCAACTGAACAATTTCCATACTTTCTTCCTTCAAAACCACAGAATCCACCTGCTCAGTGTCACCCTCCTGAATCAGTTGAGTTTCAACCGTCTCGACATCATTTTGATCTTCGTCTTGTGTTTCGATTTTACCCGGTTGTAAACTAGTTTCTTCTTTTACTTCAACGCTAACTTTCTCATCCTTATCCCCCCTCTCATTCTGCGATATAGTAGATTTCTGTACTTTTTCTGCGTTTGCATTAGGTCCACCCAATTTCCTTTCTTCCTCGGCCGTACTCGTGCTCACCTCATCCCCAATTTCCATAGGCTGTCCTTCCAAAATCTGCAGTACTTCTACACCACCATCCTCCCCACTCATCTCCTCAACGCTACGAAGTACTACATTACTCTGATCGAAAGGAATCACATCTACACCATCATCCGAAACAACAGATACACCACCCCCGGGGCCAAAAACATTGTTCCAATCCATTGTCAATGAATTATTGTTTATCACTCAATATCTTTTACAAGTTTTACAACTTCTATGTATTTCAAACAAGGTCATTGATCAGTGCAACGCTTGGAAATCCACCATCCAATACTGAATGCAAAAACCAGCAGCAGCCCTCTTGCTTGAAGAATGTGTTATCCAACAATTCCTTCCTGCCAAATTTTATAAATGATTATGATAACACTAACCATATAAAATGAAAAATTATCATCTTCAAATGCATCATTCAATGTATCACCTGAACGGATTTACACGATCCCATTTCCAAAAGGTAACATTTTCAAGTTTTCCCAACTTGGATTTATACTAACACAAACTCGAACTTCCAAGTTGGAAGTTCCAACTCACCAAACTATACACCTCTTTTTTTAGTCAGAACATTTCAGTACAACAAACAGTCTTTTTAATTGTTAGTACTTCTCAAACTACCTAAATGTTCACTGACCTATTGACTGATTGTTCACAATGAAAAATCAATCCCAATTTAAAGAGTTTGTTTACTAATTTCCTAACAATCTCCACAAATTCACAGATCTATCCATAGAAGAACTCCATCCATGTTGCAATGAAAAGATGCAATGTTTTTCTCTCCCAAAATTCACACAAATACACTTTGCGCGTAGCTTCTCCTTTTAAAGGATTCGGTTGTACACAAAAATCCACTTTTTCATACGCAGGCTGGCGCTGCGATGCAGCTATTTTATTATGTATCGATCCTTTTCCCCTTTAAGGATATTTGTGTGGTATACGTATACTATACATGTATACATATCTCTAGCAGCAAAAGGATACTTTGTCTACCACAGCAGTAGTGTGTATACGATACAATTGCCTTTGTTGAAGCAATATAATATAAAGAGACATAAGTATACAGCCTAGTCCATGTCTATAATAAACTATCATGTCATGTGAATTTTCAGTGCCTTCTTCGTAAGTAAAGTACAAAGTTTCGAAAAAGCAAGAGGTATCATCTCACAGAAAACATTATTTCCACGCTTCCCTTCACTGCTTCTCTCATTCTTTCATGGTTATTCCCAGAGACGAACGAACTTTGGAATGTCCTCTCAGCCTTTTAGGTATATATATATTTGTTGAGGGTAGTATATGAAATGCTTTTTAGTCTTAATACACATACACAATCCCCTCTAGTAAGAATTCTCGCACCCGTTTCAAGCCAAAAACTCAGCAACCCCCTTTTCATCTCCAGCAGCATATATATGGATGGATACCGGTAACATACATATATTTTTCGTTCCAACTTTTTTCTCTCTACAAGTGAGAACTCCTATAACGCAGGCTAAGAACGCAACATGAAAATGACTAAGAGTTGAGAATGTCTCAAACCCCTGTTTTTGACCGTTCCTCTTTGAAATCAGGAGCTATATCGCAGCAGCAGCAGTGAAGCAAGGCGAACAAGAGTAGAAGAACGATGTTCAGAAAACTCCCGAATGCTAGTGGTCTCATATGCACAAAAAACTTTTCACCCTAAAGCCCATGTTCAGATAGAGAGAGAATTCACTGCAGCTTTGGCTTTGTCCACAAAACCCCATATTACAACAATATTATCATTCTTTATATGGAATAAAGAGTAGCCTTCATTTTTTCATCTTGTGAGCACAGAGCTCAATGAACGTTCCAAGGATACTCAAGCGTAGCCAACGAAAACCACGTCTTGCGTACAAACGTGAAATCATTTTCTACCTAAATTTTTTATTTCTTAAGTACACAATTCCCATTGCACTTGCCTTTCTGCTTTTCCCACTTCTTTCTTCTGAGTTTGAGTGGAGTTAAAAACAACATAATTACTTGAATGCAATGAGAGAGAACATGATAAGAGTACAAAACCCAGTGCATTTTTTTTACTCCATGAATTTTTCATGAACAATGAAAAAGTTCCTTTTGAAAGACAGGTTCCCATCCACTTTACCCCAATGACGAAAAGTTACGAGTTACGATTGAAGTTTACGAACGATATGCCATCCTGATGATGATGATGATGATGATCGCCATCTTATATGTAGCAATGATAGTAATAATGTTCCCAAGTCAAAGTGAGTGAGCTTTTCGAGCACGTTTACGCTTACAAAATTTTACTAAATCCACAACTCATCGTCTATTTTTTTTTCCATCTACCCTCTCTTCCCTCCAGAGTGAAAATACGCACGTATCGTAAATCGTAATTGTGTGGCAAAAACTACATCATCATTATCATTGCATTGAATTCATCTCGCTCCTTGTATGCTTGTTAGAACCCTTTACATATTACTTCTCCGGCGAATCTCGTATAAAAACTCGAGTACTACTTTACACACTGCTGCAGGGCTACGTATATAATGGGAATAGTATCCAAGTATGAAGCACTTTAATTCTTCCTTTGTTTGACTTTCCATACATACGTGCACCTTGTTAGTCACAGTTTTTCTTGCCTTTGTCAAGATTTTTCAGCAACTACCTTAAACATAGCGATTTTCCATTCTATTCCCTAACGAAAAGTTACTCCCTTGAAGATATTCTCCAAATGATTTTTTTTATTACATTTCTTGTAACTTTTAACCATCAATATCGTACAATCATCCTCTATCAACATCCCTATCTTCTTTAGACACTCGTTGATAATCTGATATGTTCTTTTTTTTACTTGACTGGTTACAATTAAGGTGCAAAACATACAAGTGTATATGAGTATACACAGAAAATCTGCTCATTTCTAAAGATATATTCCATGAATCTGCCCTGTGCACATCAAGTTTTTACTCAGCCTGTTTTATGTAATTATCATTCTGTCACATCCTGTGTAAGAAATTTTTAGTGTCAGTCTCAAAGCACAGGTAATGATTTCTTGAGTGAGGACTCTTCACATGAGTCTCAATTTTACTCTTGAGCGGAATCATCCGGGCAAAACGAAAGAAGTATGTATTTGAAGAACGGGGCTGGCTGAGTACGTAAGTAAAGCACAGGAAAGGTAGAAATTCTAAAGAAAGACTTTTTCCCATGCTTTTTTCTATTTTCCACCATTTCCTGATTATCTTTATAGATATGATAGGTAATAAGAAGAACAATTTTACATTTACATGCCACGTCAGCTCCTTCTTCAGAAAGTATAAAATGATATCAACTGATTTGAAGAATCATTACAGACATTTACCTTGAACCTTTCCTAGATTCAATCGAAATATGAAATGAGTCGGCATATCAAAAACATTACATACTACAGAATAGTATATATTTTCTACAAGACACAAGATGACGATTAAACCAACCAACCACAAAAAAATGATTCCAAATTCCATCATCTTTAAATCAGTTTTTTACCATACATAAAAATTTATAGATACATGCCTTTAAACTACAAAAAAAGACATTGGGCATCTTTAAAAAACAACTGAACTGAAAGTCTATGACCGCATCCAATGTGAGCTTCTTCATACGTAAATACAATGAAACGTATGCAGATTTAGATTTCATAATTGTATGAATAGCGAAAGTAAGAGTGTTGTTTTTCATGACTTCAAATCGTCTATTCTGTGTACTTAAAACGTGTTCATAATAATGCATGCATCACCTGATATTTTTACTTTTTGTTAGTGAAGGTGAAAAGAAGCATCCTATACTCTACCCTACCTACTACATGAGCAAATCAGAATTTAAATTACAGATCCATAAACATCAAAGTAGTTGTGCTCGGCAAAAGTAAAGGATTTTTTTTTATCCCAACTACAAAGCCATAAAGAGCTCATGTCTTGTGTCGTGATTCATGTAATAACTTTTTCTTTAAATTTTTCATTCTATTCCAGTGTATACATGTTCATATGTTTTACTTTACTTCTAACTTCTAGCCGCACCGGACAACACGGCATAAGCCATTAAAAAGTAGATAGACAGGACATCCACTAAGAATTCAACAACCTTCAAGTTCTTTTGCTTTCTTTCCAGTAATACTGACAGTTTCAATCAGGAGCAGGTACACATATGTAGTGTATTATATATATGGACAAACATGAAATAGGTATATGTATGAATGTATGTATTATTCATGTAAATGTAAGAATCCAGAAACGATGCATGTTAACGAAACACGACACAACGTTTACGTTGCAAGTGACTGTGAGAAGACCTTAAAAAGTATAAAGAACTTTCATGGTCACTGGTAAAAAAATAAGATGGGCGAGCGACAATTCACTCACATCATGAGAACTATCAAATAAAATGATATACACTAACTATAAGCCAACCATACACAAGACTTTTCCTAATCTTGCTATGTGTATATAATATACTATACTACACTAAATTTACGTAACTTACTCTTCCAGACAGAGAAAGAGATAATGATGCTCTTATTCCATTCTTGGACTTCACTGCCCAAGTCCCAACAAAGAAAAACGCAGCGATTTCGTTTGAGCTAACCAATGTGCGACCAAAACCATTATTTTCATAAGCGTAGAACCAAACTATCGGCCGAATACTTACAAAATACAAATCTTGAGCGTTTAACATTACGAGCAGTAGTATGTATGTATGTACATATTATACGTATGCATCGATATTCTTTGTGTTTTTTTTCATTATACGCTCATAGTTTCATAGTCTCAAGCTATGAATCATGAACAAAGACTCAATGAAAGATCCCATCACCATCATCATATCATCGTATGCTTTGTTCGTCTGCACTTTTTGTCAATATTTTTTGTAACCACATCCAGGGAAATGAGTTCTCGTAAGTGGCCCTTATCTCATAAACATACGCTAATTATTTTATTGCCTTTAGTTCAGTTACACTTCAGCTCCAGCAAATTGGCAAAATGAAATGTTCGTTTTTAATTCATTGCATGTCTTTATCAATATTTGTAGGATAAAGAACATGTGAAATATAACGATTCATTTATACCACATCTGCCTGGAAATGTGTACCGGGAGGGTAGGTAATCTACAGACCTTTGAAATACATTTATTTTGCAAGCACCTGGTGTCCGCGTGCATGACATCAAAAACAGGATGATCAAGATTAGGGAAAAGACAGATCCTTCAACAGAATGAAGGGACCAAAATAAACAAAAAAAATTCTACCCAACCAAACCCAACATCACATCCTACGAAAATAACATTCTCCCTGTAACAAAAAACTGGCCTCCTTTCAGTGAAAAATCCACCCCTAGAAGGGCCTTTCAAAATGGACCCTTCTTATAACATTTCCTCCCGTCAGCACGAAAAGTATATGTACATGCCTAAAAATCAAACTTCCCATTTCATGATAATCTGTCTTCCCATTTTACAATTTTCTAATTGAAACAGAATGCCCATTCCCTCCACCCATCCCTCCGATATTTCAAAGAGTAAAACTGCAGTAATAGGAGGATGCATTTACATACATACTATTACATTTTACCTTCATCATTAGCCCTTATCTACGCATTTTCCATGCTGTAAAAAGTATCATCTACAATAATTCTCTCTCAAAAACCAACCACGGGAAAGGGAAAGAATCTCCAGGATGATGAGAACATGGTATATTTTTTATCATATGCATTTGAGTACACTCATCCTCCTGCATCAAGGCAATTTTCATAGAAAGCATTATATTCTCTTGAAACCAACGAAGCACACATCAGTCCCAATTTATTCTATTACAAGACAAAAACTACACTTACTACTGCTTTTCCACTAACTAAGCCTTTCTATTCAATCTGCTCCTAAAGTTCTACCCTCATCCGTATCCCTACGCACTAAAACCCCAACCCAATGGCACTGGTACGCATGTGTTCAGCCCTTGATTCCATCAACCCCAATCCTTATAAACTACCCCTACCCTACTCCACAGTTTCGTTTGTACGTTATTTCCTTCGCTTCGTCCCCGCATTACTCTACCCTACAACGGCACTGTCTTTCATTTTAGGTGTACGCATCTCCGTGAAGTTCGTTGCATTGCTTCAATGCATTACTTACTACTAACCATATAACATTTACACACATTCTGCCTGTCTCTCACAGTGAACCAAAATTCGAGGAAATCATGCATGGAAAGTGTACAACTGGATTTCGATTCTTACAACTCCCAACCGCCAACGAAACCTAAGACCACCATTGATTTTTTAACTGATGAATCTTTTCTTGGATCAACGATAAAAATTCTTTAAAGTAAATCCTACGCTTCCTCTTAGGCGTATGCGTATAAGCATATAGGCATATCATCATGAATGTTTGCCTTGCATTTAATATAATAATATGAGATGTAGTCATATGTATTGTATAAGGTTTACATAAGATATAACTTTGTGGCTACATAAGATAAGTCAAGTCGGATGAACCCAGTCATAAAGCAACCGACAATTTTTTTTATACGTATCAATGCAATGTGCACTTCCCACATGTTACCTAAAGTTTTTAAAAGTAGTTCAAGCAAGTGAACGAACCAAGTACATACCGTGAGTATGTAGTATATATCATAATTGCCTTCTTGTAACGGTCAAAATTGGAACATCTTAAGACATTTCATGCCATGTGTGAATGATATGTAGCATTACATCGTTGGACAACCAGCCAAAATTCTGATATTCATGTGTACTCATGAAACTTCCCATCACGTAATACTAAATGCGTCCATGTGGATCTACATTTAATTAAATTGCAAGAATTGTGAGACTCATAGATACATGCCGTACTTGCTATTACTACTACTCTCTTTCAATGAAGCCTCATAAATCTACATCCGAAATCCTTGAAGGTTACTTCATCACCATACCCCATACCATCATGCAGTAAATTATTGTGGGCTCAGCAAAAAACAAAACTACGAAAAAACAATACCCTTTAGGCAGTTATAAAATGAATTTCTGTTTGTACCAATAATCCAGTTTTCGCTTTTTCACTACTACTTCTTGAGATACATTCTAATGCTAAATAATTGCTACGAGGGTCTATCATTATCGTTCAAGCACAACATCTGCAACTCTACCAGTTTCATGAAACGTGAGTTTCCATAACATGCAATGATAATGAAACAAAGACGATTTCCTTTTTAATGGTTTACTTTCCAGTAATAAGAAAATGCAGGTACTTTCGTTCTCATTGCTGTATTATTTGTTTCGAAATATTTTGACTTGACCTACAAAGTAGCCTTGCAAATTAGCATTTTCATTCAAACTCTCTCTTTTTTTTGCGTACACATCTAGGCACAGGAAGACCGAAAAGCGATAGGGTAGTAGGTAAAGTATGTATACAGTATATAGTATATACGCAACAGCCTAACTGGCTATATGCTGTCGCCTTCGTCAGACACCAATTTTCAAGAAAATATCAAGGACTTGGAACGTGAAACAAAGAAACAACACCACATTAATAGTAAAGATACACATTATGTAAGTATATAGTCATGATTCATGACGAATATACTACCGCTATAGTATAGTTTGTGTGTGTGTACTTCATTTCTTTTTGTACAAAAGCGTTCACTATTAATAAAAAATGCAACCTTCCAACCTAAAGATAATGTAATGTGCTCAACCACCGCTGGAATACGATGACGATAGGATGAGACAAAGAAAAATCATGAACCACATGCATATTACATAGAAATAAATCCACCCACCACTTCAACCAACAAAGAATCAATCCATAAAATTAACATTGGTAAACTATGCAATCTTTCAATTTTCAGTTTCATGAGTTCTGGAAATGTAACCTTGATATGATTGTTCAATTTCCGGGCCGAATTTCTTAGAAAGCACATTTAAGAAAATGTGAGCAAAGAATTACTGATATTTAAAGCATGGATAAACAGATAACACTTCTTGGAACTTGAGTTTATGACGTTAACATTCATATCAGTTTAAAATCACATTATAATATTCTAAATTTATCTCATCAATACTCAGCGCAGATGTGTACATACGATATAGCTTTGTTAAAGAAACAAAATTGATATATCTATCATCTATCAGAATCTGCCTTATAGTTTCACGGGAATACATATAAGTAAGCGAAGAAGCTTACTTATGCTTATATTGGTTATGCTCACCTCACATTTTGAAAATGACTTGTAACGTGACTGGCACTGACAACACCCGCAATATTCACGCAATGAAACTCGTAAAATGGAGGTGACGTGTACTAGTTAAATCAAAATGCAATTCGTTCGTGAGAAAGCAACCATCCGCACCGCTACTACCACTCATTGGATCTCATGGGCCAATTAGTTTCACTTCCGTTAAACATTATAATTACATTTGATTGCAACACGTCAGTCACATAACATATATATACTGACATCAGAACGGAACTCATGGGATTTTTCAGTATCGGACTATATCGTCTTTAGTTCGTATGTTTAAAAATGCAATTCCTGTAACGTTCTCTGTTCAGGTAGGAACTTATAGAAATCGACATAATCATTCATATTCCAATTACATAAAAAACCAACAATGCCATAAACCTTACCTTTATATTGCATTGAATTCATCCAATTCATTCAGATCAAACAATCGACATAGTGTTGAGCGTACACACAACACACATTATTCCCGATTGTTAAAAATGGTTTATTCCATTCATTAGGATAGGCAAGGGGAAATAAAAATGGAACACGTATTGCATACCGTATGCCATATCAATTCATAAAAGGTAACTTCAATGAATACAATAAGACAAAAAAATGAATGCACATCCAGATGCAAAACCAGTCAACCCTTCCTCAAGGTACATAGTAGTATACATATATACTCTTCTTTTTCAAAAAATAAAATTCTGTTTAGCAAGGGTTATAGAGAACAGGAAAACAACTGCAAGTTTGAGCTCTCTCTCTCTAAAGTATTTTGTTTCGGTGAATGGTCGTTCGTCATCATCATCATCATTCTCACCTCATACAATTACAAACAGGAGAGGACCGACCCCACCAGTACCGGCAGCCGACCTACGACTACGATCATTCTCCGTACTACTCATTTTTATATACTATTACAATTTCTACTCCATCAAGATAAATAAAATCATCATATATGCAATAGGATCAAATGAAAAATAAAAACTTTACAGAAAAAAATACAAACATCCGCTTAGACTTGGAAAATTATGCATACAGCTGGAAAAGTTTTGTTACTCCGATGATGTTGGGGATGATGATCTGTATCTAATATATACAAGGTTGCTTAATTTGCCCTCAATGCTGAGACAATCAACTACTATATACATTTAACCGGCCGGCTGCTTGAGAACTCCCAATACACCCCAAATGAAAAGTTTTGAATGAATTTGTATTAAACTGTATGTATGTATGGATTTGACTTAAGAGGCGAACAGACCGACGAATGTATGAAATAAAATTTATGAATTTAGTTTAAGAAGGTAATGGAAAATCCCCATTTTAAACTTCCTTGTTTTTAGAATTGCGCACAGGAGACCTTCCTTTCAATGCGACTTTTATATAACTTCTTCAGACTTCAGTATAAGAAGACTATAGAGTTGTATTGCTATATCAGGCATCAGTTAATAATTTATGATACACTGTTAATCGTAACAATATTCTAACAATACAATCCTTTAATTCCCTAAACTTTTATGATCATGTCAAGTCAACTCATCAAGCCAAGTGCTGACAGCTAGTAAATATCATAATATGCATCTTAGAATTGTGTTTTCTTTCTCTGTAGTCTTCAAGTGTAATTGAAAGGATATTCTGAGTTGTAGAATCAGGAAATGATCAGTTATTCAGAAAGACCACTATTTACTTTCCCTCCTTTACTACGAACGCTATAAATAACCAAGTTGAATGAGTATTACATGTGTATGAAATGAAGCATAATATAACAGAAACACAAGTGCCGTTTTGTTCAAATAAATACCCTATTTGGGAATCGGGAGTGACTGCATTTTGTATTTACAAGAAGGTGTCAATTTTTAGGGTTTCATGAAAGAAGACAAGCGACCGTTGTTCTTTCTTGAAAGGGCAACCTGTTGTAGACTTACTTCATTTTTACCACAAAGTTGCAATATAGAATACACGTCCAAGTACAAAGAGCTACAAGTAAGGTAAAGTTTAGTACCTTTTCGTGAAGCTATACTATGAACTATCGCATGCCTCTTTACTACTACTTTACTTACACTCAAGTCACAAGTACAGAAATCTTGTCCGATTCCAGAATTAACATTGAAAAACTGTATAAGTATTTTTCCGCTTGGGACGACTTGGGACCCTCTTAAAAGACTTCTTTTACTCAAGAGTACCGAGAATAAGGGATTATGACCCAAATTAAACTGTTACATCTTTTCCGTTGAAAACATCAAACATTAGCCTTGCCCTCTACCTTTCCTTAGGTACTTTGAACTTTGTATTATTACAGAAACAAGTAAAAAGGTCTTTTCCGCCGAAATAACAATGACAATGGATTTGAAAGAATTATAAAGAAAGAGAACAAAGCTATTTTAGCTGATAAAGTCACTTAATACCTATTCTTTCTAAACCCCCAAAAAAATGTTTTTTGACAATTAAGTAAATGAAGCATGAAATTTTATAAAGCTGAAAGTCAATATCACATTAGTTATTTCCTTTGATATGACGTGAATGCTGATGCCGTCGTCAGCACTGTTGGCTGTCTCAATAAAAACATTGAATATTGAATTGAATAAGAAGATATCTGATACCTTATTCATAGCATACACATTTTTTCCTTGCCTATCTGTCGACAACGTTGTTTATTAAAAACAAACCTATCGCGGTGGTAGCAAAGGTGTTTTTGGGCTTCTCTGACTGACATTATTAAGAAAGACCAACCTATGGTAAACATTTGTAGGATTATGTATACGATTGAGATAAGTTTTTATCAACTTCTTATCTTACAAATATATGTACGTATGCATGCATGTGACATAATTACTGCAAATTGCCATGTAAGAAGATTCTACCCAGCATGATACACTTCCATGAGTTCCAATTTTAGAATACATGACGTTTCATTTCATTGAAGCACAAGTTTTACTTCAAAAAAATATTTTGCTAACCCAGGTGCATGTGACATTACATAAAATATTTATGCATCGCTTCTGATAATGCAGATGAATGATTTGATTCGGTGCAAAAAAACACAATATACACCTATAAATTACATAGGTACATATAGTTTGAGCGCACTAATAATACGTAACAAAATGTAATATGAACGTCTTCCACTACTCTACATAGCTATAAATACATATGTACATACATATATATTACATACCTGATATAAAAAAAAGTATAAAACAAGACTTTTCTTTATGTATACATGTGTTTATAAGAACACGGTAAAAAATTAAAAGGAAGGAAGCAGCAGGTGTTCTATCCTATCATTCAATCTTTCAACGAATTCAATGAACTAAATGACTCAACACCATTTAATATCGTAATGCGCAAATATATTTTATGCATTCTTCATAATATGTTCATATATGCAATAAGGTTTTATATGATCGTGATCGTTCATGGAATAGGTCATATGTAAAAGCTATGCATATCAGCATTTAGCAAGCAAGCAAAATAATGCATACAACATATATTACATTGCGCTTGAGAAGCAATAAACCTGACAATAGGCAGATATATAGGAACCTGCGATCTAGCATTTATGCTGAATAAAGTTAGCATAAGCTGTGTCTGAGTAGTTCATTGGTTTAAACAAGATTTGAAAATTTTCATAATTGTGGCTGCTATTGAGATTTTTTTCAAAAATTGACCTTTAATCACTTATAGGTCACGCTGGGGTCATTTCTGAACTTTGATATTAGCATAGTTGAGTTTTTCTTGAAAAATAGCATCATTTTGATGTATCATAAGCCATGTTTTGCTATTAAAATTTTTTGACCTTGACCTTTGACCCAGTTACCGTTGACCGATTTTGCTCATCTTAGAACTTAGCCAAGAGCTTGACCTAAGGTATCGTTTAGCAAAAAGAATTTTTGAAAATCTTCAACGGTGTAAAAGTTATCGTGCGAACAGACGGACAGACGGACGGACAGACGGACGGACAGACAGACTATGATCCATTCTAAAAAACCTGCTTTTGATTGATCTTCGATCGCAGGTTAATAATTTAAGGTAAATGTAACAAATTCTTACCATCACTCCGTATGATTCTTCAAAGGTTATCGTTTTGGGGAGAGTTTCAGCTGTGCTCAGAACACGGACATAGTGCATAGGTGGAGAACTTGGACGTGTGACAATGGTACGTGTTTGGGTGTTTCCAAACCGATGAACATTAGGTCTGCCAAGTCCATTCTGCTTAATGGTAACTGCTGGAGAAGCGTTTTTTGTCACAGTTGATGATGACTGGATTGGAGTATTGCTCCCTTTGATAATTGTAACGGTGGTAGTACTATTACTATTATTCCGACTACTGCTCGCGCTGCTGCTGACTTGACTCTTGAGTGGGACATTCACCACCGCTCCCAGTCCCTTCTTATTCCCTCCATCAAATAAGTCTGCACCTTTGCTTGATGACGCTTCTGCGGATGACACAAAGCACAGGTCATACTCATCGAAGCCATCTTCAGTCAATCCTTGAAAGAGGGGAGTATCTCCCATGAGATCATCGATGCCCAAGTCCGAGGACATCATTCGGTTGATTTCATTTTGCATGTCATGTTCGAAAAGTTCCTGAATGGACAGGTCCAAATCGCTATTACAGCCGTACATCAGATCCATGATTGAGGTCGGCTGTGTAAAACTCCAACTTCTTGTATCAGGTTTTCTTGAGGTCAGGGGTCACCAATTTAAAACAACAGGGTTATGCACCTAAAGTACCTGTTTTGGAAGAAAAGTTTTGCCCCCTTGTAATTATCATTCATAATATAATTGGATATTTTATTCTGACTAAATATTATTATTAACTAGTTATCTATTTCTATCTAGTGACTAGAGACTACTGAGATACTTTGTCATTGCCATAATATTTCCCATCGCATGAGATTCTTTCATGAATTTTTGTTTGCATTACAATGCAAACAAAGTGTCATTCACAAAATCATAATAATAATAATATACGTCCGTAAATGCAAATGATCACAGCTTTATGCATATGTCCATGTTCCCTCCATACTAATGACAGTTCGTTTCAAACTTTGCCAATTATCTCCTTCATCGGAGTTGATGAGTTCACATCAGCTCACATAAAGCATCAGGTTTAGTGTTTAGCCCATGATCCAATCCAGCCGCAGAGGATAAGAGGGAAGACGGTGAATGCACACTAACATTCATTTTTTTCTCCTAAACATCTACTATGATACTACGATATAGAATGCTTTGCCTTACACCTTATGCATATCCCTGCTCCTCAACAGACTTGTTTGTGATACAGGTGCATTGAGAGAATCTAAAATCTTCTGAGATTAATTCGATAACCATCATAAACTAACTAAAGTAAAGAGGCACCATTAACTCCACTGACATTTAAGTTGCCTACTGTACTTTCAATGATAACTTTTTGAATTAGTTAAGTGTCCCAAAAAAAAGTTTTTAAGATTCGATTCTAATTTTTCATCATTTTCCCGATTCCGTCGTTCCACAAAAATTGGAGTTTCTCCAGATTTAAAACCAAAAAGTGAGTATCTAACCCTTTGACCTTGCAAGGTAACAACGGTTAATGATGTCGCTTGATGATGATGATATCAATAGACATTTAAATTTTTAAATAATAATGACGATATAGTTGGGGAACGATGAACTAGTCATCGCGGCAAACTTTGTTGCTCGGAGGGAAAAGAGCCGTCAATATATCCACACTTACGACACATAATACCACACAAGCACACAAGTTGACTTGAAGTAGAAAGAGCGAAGCGAGAGAAGAGCCACAAGATTTTGTTCATTCACTAGTCTACAACTCTACTACTACCAAAACACACTCGTGAGTAGATTTTTAGTGGAGAGATCACAATTTTCCGAGCTCTTAAATTGGCATTAAACCTCTCAAATTTCGCATGACACTACCTCCAACACACTTAAAAACGTTCAAAATTTACTCACCTTAAGTATTTTTCAGGAGTTGGGGGCAAATTCCTTCAAAAAACTGGAGAAAATCAATGCGGCTCACCGGGTCAATTTGATTTTTCCATATAAGTAATATACAGATACACACAGTGAAGGCAATAACATTCACTACTACTTTTCATATCGAGCCCTAAAAGGACTATGTATATGGGTTTCGTGGCAGCATCGAGTATCTTCATTTCCAGCCCGCACGTACGTTAAATAAAATCGTTGGGAAAAAGGAGAGAGAAGAAGATACACACATAAAAATACATTGAAAAGGATAAAATATCCAAGTCTTCAGCATGGGAAGGATAGCCGCCGCAAAAACCGTACCTAACATGAAACACGATAAAGACGGAGCGGAGACACAGGCAGCCTGCCTCTAGCAAACTGTGGTTGGCTTGGGCTGCTGTGTTTGGCTGGCAACAGCAGCATAGCATTGGCTTATAGCGCTGGTTCGCCCGTATCATATAGCCGAGTGCTGGTTGAACCGACGAACCCCAAAAAAAGCTCTCAGCAAGCCCCCCTAAATAAAATATATTATCCTCTTTTTGACTCAATCTTCTCCATCATTTTTACAAAAGTGGGCTATTCAAATGTAATTTTTAGCATAAATTATAATAAATTGATGAATGATCCAGATGCAACAAAAAACATTAGAATTTAAGGGTCAACAAAAATTAGAAGGGAATTTTTGGGGTATTTAGAGATGCGGATTTTGACCAAAGTAATTTGTGCAAGGTCCTTCCTTCCTTTGCTTTGCTATATTTTAGTGGGGTAAAAAGCAAGCGCATTGGAGAATTTCCTAGAGCACAAACAAGAAGGGGATATGTGCGACGAGCAAAAGGCATAAAATATCATTTTGCTTCAGTGAAATGAAATCCTTTGAGAGCTAGAATAGAAGAATGAAGAAAGGAGAATATCCATAAGCTGCATGAAATGAGACGATGGACGTAGAGTAAAGAGCTGAAGAGGCCAAATGAAAATGCTTACGATTTTGTATGTAACTGAAGTAAAGTAACTTTGAGTCTGAGTTTTACAGACATTTTACTCATGTCGATGAATATTTGGTTAAACTTTTGAGAGGAGTATAAGAGCCAAAGCGAGCAAACGCAAACGTGGAGTGTGTGGAATGTTTTGATCACTGTACCAGAAAGAGTATAGCAGTTGACAGATAAATAATGTTTCTTTCACTAATTTAATGGGAACGCACTGTCATCCTAATTTAGTTGTGATTTCAGGTAAACTCAAATATGAAGAGTAGAGTCCTCCAAAAGAAAAAAATTAGGGAGGATATTTTACACTGTAAAAATTTGATATTTGAGAAAAGAGTAAAACTCACTGATGAAAAATGTTGAATATTATATGCATTGTTTCTCGCGGGGATACTAGTCCGCCAAAACATGGCGCCCTTCCAGTTTCTCATTTAGGACGAGTGAAAACCTTTCGAAATTATTAGAAAATAGAAAGACTCATCCGAAAAATTTCGTTTTTGGATCAAAGGAAGCAGTGGATCTTGAAGAATTTGAATTCGTCATCAATTTTTAGGTGTCATTAGCTAAAATTCTGTAATTTTAAGGGGAAAAGATGAAAAATAGGGATTTTCTTGTTGTGGAAGTAGAACCAGGAGAATTTTGGTGGAGGATGGGGTTCATGTACGGAAAATAACATGGGGAGAATGAGCAAAAGCATTTTATACATTATATTATGTACAAGTTTTTTCCTCTCCTTTCTTTCTTCGTTCTGGACTATGATGTTGGTGGGTGGGCGAGTTCATGTTGATACCAAGAGGCTTTCCGGAGGGATGGTAGGTAGTTCTCTATGTCTCAACGCTCTTTTCCTTGCTTGTTAGTGCTCTTGCTCCCTGTTCCCCCAAATATCATGTTCATGTTTTATTCTCATCCGACTGAACAAAATATAACCAACGAATGTCCATGTCATTTTTACTGTGTTCGCTCGCTCGGTATCGCATCGGTATATGCTTATGCTTGCTTCCAAAAAATCAAGTAAGTTTGTTTTATGGGATTTTGTTCTCTCTTCACATATATATATACATACATATAAGTATCGTATTATGTGCATGGATTGGTGCTGCTGAGGAGTATAGTGTAGCTTGAGGTAGAGTTGTCGACTTTTGTCAAGGACAAAGAGAACGGAGGAGAAGAGGAATATAACAAAGTTAATGCATTTTTGTTCAAATATAAAGTATATCCATCAATATAATATATATGATGTTCGGATGTTCGTAGAGGAGCATTCGTTGATATGTACATATAATATAATATTCACTCCTAACTTGGCTACTTTGTCCGTATACATGTACTTTTTTTCAATTTGTCTTTCTTGTCTGATGTAAATGTGGAAAGAGAGTTCGCTACGCGATCCAGTGGGGATTTAAGACATTTCGTTGCTCTGGTCCTTCTCGACTTGTTCAATTATCAACTATGCAATATATTTCATGTTCTTTTCTATTCCATAAACCATATTTACTTCTTGTATCTAATGTATCTTTGCTAATAGACTTATTAGTTTGCCTTTTAGTTACAACAAATGCGGACGATATGTAACTTTTTCCAGTTTTGAAATACTTACATTTAAAATGCATTTAGAATTTGAATTGGAGTGAGAGTAGGTGCAATAAAATGTATAATCTTTCAAACTCTGATTCTGAACACTAATGCATGAGATGAGTTGTCACTTGATACGCAAAGATGCCCAAAAAGGAACCAAGTTCGTGACGCTACAATAATGTAAGACGCTTGAAAATAAAAGAGTAAAACTCCAAAATTGATAATGCATAGAGTGTACACGTACATGACTAAGACAGGAGCATTTTACTAACAAAGGAAATAAAGATTTGTAGGAAGGAACAAGGAGGAATATTATACTAAGATACACTGGGGCATCCTAAGACGCTGTGAAAGGGAAACTGGATGGAAGTTATTATAATCGCTACGTTAATTAAATTAGGAATGTCTACTAAATAAATGGTATTTGTAATATGCAAAACCTCAAATACATCATGAATGCATAAACGAAGCAGTTTAATTAGAAATTGGCTTAGTTTTCATTAATCATTTACCTACCAAATTTTCCTAATTTAAAGAGCATATACCATCGGCTACTGAACTACTAGTTTATCCAGTTTATCGTTCTCTTGCTCTTGGGAAAAAAATTATCTTATGTTCCTGGAACAACTGAAGAATGTTCAGAAAGGTTATGAATGACATGAACATGAGTAATCGAGATCGAGATGGGAAAAGCTGAAAGGCTTGAACTAAATGCATACATATTCCATGCACAAATGTAATCATGAATCATGATACGTATCCGCAAAGTTCTTTGTCCAGCCGGATTTTCGCAAAGACTTTCATACAAGCAAAAAAAGTTGTAATGGGCAATATAATGTCTTACCGAATGAGTTTTTTAGCCACATGAACCGAACTACTCTACTATCTTGATGTGTAAACTTCTCATAAAGCGAACAACAGAGAAAAGTGACAGTATGAGACAGCATATAAGTATATATAGTGATGGTTATGGTTATGGTAAGGTGTAATAAACTAAAATGTGACTTTACGTTTTTTAATGTACCTTTGACATTGAAGCCACTCTTTCATACATTGGGTTATTGGCCTTCTTGAAAAAGCAAGAAAAACATAATTTTTCATCTCTCCACTTTACTTTATCCCTCACTCACACTCTCTTGCATGCATATGTTCATGTTTTTATGTACGTTGTTCCTTTTTATCCTGTACAATATCCTGATCATTGCAATGCTTCACATAGCTGCATTCGTGTTTAAAGTTCATCCCATCATCCCATCATCATGCAAGCAAGCAGTAGGAAAGCCGTCTTATATGCTCATTTCTTCAGTGATGTAATATGATCATGCGCTTATTCACTATATATGCATAAGTGTTATATTATACTCATGATTTTTATAAGCATTCATCAGCATTCAGCTCAAAAACACATTTGCAATTTCGCAAATCATAAAAAACTGCTCGCTGCACTTTTGCTGATTGCTGAAATCAAAAATTCAGCTTTAGTAGTAGTCTACGATTTTAGAAATTCTCTGCAACGAGATGGGATAATGCCAAATTGAATCATGATTATAGGATTTTCTGCTATTAATGACTGCTTTTTAAATGAATAAACACACACTCTTAACACTAATTGTTCTTCTTCCACTCTAATTTATGGAGCTTACCTCACTTGTAAACAAATTTTTATTATAGTTGTATGTTGTATCTCCAGCATGCCAAATTACCAAGTAAGAAAGACCAAAACAACTTACGGCTCAGACATTGAATATTAATCCTTTGGCTGTGAAATAATTTTCTCCAACAGCGCCGTATAAATCTCAACTCCACGGAGGTACACAGCTTCATTTAGATACTCATCATGATCATGTAGTAGAACTGGGGTGTTATTCATTGGTGAAAATCCAAAGGCTGGAATCCCCAACTGCCGAACATAACGAATATCGGTTGCGGCCGGAAAAATTTTCTTATTTATTGTCAGGTTCCTGTGTTGATAAATTGAGCGTGTTATATCATGCTTATGAATTGTACTTACTAACCTCGCGTATAAAGATCAGATCTGTACCGGCTGGAAATATTTTGACGTTAATTTTTAAGCCCCTGGAACATTAGTATGCAAGCATTTTCAAGCATGTACAAAACATTTGCATTTTGTCATCATTTGCTATGTATTAGCTCTGCCTCTGACGTCAGTTCAAAATCAATAAAGCTCAGACATTCGGATGACATTAATTTATGTTTGCTTTCTTACAGCTTGTCGGTCACTCCTTTGAAGACTGTCCACCAAATGTTGCTGTCATCCACTGGTGTCTGAGCTGTAATGTTGCTGTGCTGAATGTATTCGTAAGTAACATCCGGTCCGGCGTTGGCACATGTATCATCAAGTAACTTCTTCATTGAATCTAGAGTCCAATGTGGTGTGATGCGAATGTCAAATACGGCTGACAGTTCTGGGGGCACAACATTTGCTTGAAGTCCGCCCTAGTTTGTTATCATATAGTAGTGTTATGTTTGATTAGAACTTTTTAAAACGTTTATAAAGTATTATGGTAATATGTGGCAAGAGACATACCCCAAGCATAGTCATGTTGACGGAAGTCACATCACCTAAATCTGGATTTCGAAGAGATTTCAGACGTGCCTTTTCCGACTCCCTCAAGCCAAGCAATTTATTGATAACTTTGTGAAGCTTTTCTGCAGCTGTATCCTCATGGAGGATGCTCGCATGGCCAGTCTTTCCTTTTGCGGTCACCCTGAATTCTGTAGAATGACAGATTAGAATAAAGGAATTAAAAATATAATCATATATACTTAATCTTGATAGTAATCAAACATTGTGGATGAGAAACTGACGCCAAATTGCTCTTTCTCCATAAAAGACATGATAACTTTCATCAGGATTGGCAATGCCTTCGTCTAAAGCAAAGCCAACATTGAGTTTAGCAAATTCAGGGGTTTTGACAAAGCAGTTCATCCCTTTGTAGCCTCCGACTTCCTCATCTGTATTTTTTTTAGAAAATACATTATTATTAGAGACATAATATTGGAGATAATGCTGGTTAATACTTGAAATTATTGCCACATTTTGCTTACCAGGAACAAAGGAAACATGAACATTTCGCAATGGGACAAAACCCGAGGCTTTCAGTTTTCTGATAGCTTCTAGATACTGAACACCAACACATTTCATATCCTGCGAAAGTGATGAACAACAATATTGGCATTGACGTATTATGAAATGTAAGTGATACTTTCCGATTTAAATTTTGATTTGGAAAAAGGCATTGGCACAAATTCCAATTGTCAGAAATGATTGCATACCTGACTGCCACGTGCATAAATGTTTCCATTGGAAGCTTTTTCAGCACCAAATGGGTCATAGGTCCATTGACTCTGAAATAACATATAAAAGTACCTAATTCATTACATTGAATTGAGGTCATGCTGTATAAATTTATATTATATACAAAACAATGTAATATTGCAAAAAAAAGTCGTCCTTTCTCAAACCCAAATAGGCTAAGAAAATTCTGTATTCACAGGCATACATGGATTGGATTTCAATTATTAGTAACAAATATCAAAAATAAAATTACAGCATCAACTGGAACAACATCAATGTGGGAGTTCAACAAAATTGACTTCAAAGTTTGGTCGGTACCACTCCAGGTTAGCCAAACAGCAAACTCATTTGGTGGCTCAAATCTCACAATGTTAAATTCCAAATCGAGATCCTTAGCTTGTTTCTTTAGCCATTCGATTGCGGTTTCTGGAGAATAAAAAATATTTTATTGCAATTTGACATTTGACTGCAGCAATCAAAAAAGAAAGGCTGCAAAACTTTAAAAGTTTTACCATAATCAGGGTCAGGATGCACGGTTTTGATCCTTAAATACTCCCTAAAATTAGTAACTGCAATGTCTTCACCCATTTTTTAAAGCTGACAACTTTATATTGTTGACTTATGATGTGCTAATTGCTAAATGTCATTGAAAGTGAAGTAAGTCGAATCACTAGCTTCAGTACAATTAATTAGATACAAGTGCAAATGGATGCTGTTATGCTAAATGCTAGCCGGCTGTCATTAAAGTTTGTGAGTTTTTATTGGAAGAATCTGATAACGACAGTCTGTGTTATTCTGTCTCCCATTTCCAAGAAGATGGGATGATGGGATAAAGGCATATATCATGCTGAATGTAAGTACAGAGTCACATGTATGTGTTCCTCCAGTATATACTATGCATTCCTTGCTGGCATGGCATGTACGTGTTGAATGCTGTGTTTTATCGGCTCTATCATATATAGAAACATCATGATCATGACTTTCAAATGAACTAGGAATCCAAACTCCACAACTGAAGCCTTCACAGACTTTAAAATCATGATATGTAATAAAGTACTAACACTCCACTAATCTATTTATCGTGGTAGTTCCATATATTTCTTTTAATTCCCTGAGTCGCCTGACTTATTCAACCGATGCTTTTTCATTAAATAATATCATATCATAACCAAGTTTACCGACCATGTAACATAGTATAGAGATGAGATAGTCCACTGACGTGGACGTGACATATTATACATACGCGTACAAAATAATATTTGTTGTGAAGTTTGTAAACTTTGTCATATCTTGCTAGGGTGGCATTTATTTACATGAACTCAAAATGCAAAGGAATATGTTTATATATGTGTAGGATTAGAGTAGGACGATTATCGGTGATATGAGCTGGGTTGAGTGAATGACATGACAGGCTTAACTTATTTATGCATTCCTGTCATGGCTGTAAATAAACTTTAGTAAAGCACTTAAAAAGTATATTATTATGTATTATGCATGAAACCCATTCTATCTTTATCCAATATGGATAATGTGAAATGTGCTTAAACTTATTTTTTTTATTTCAGTAGCATAATCGTGAAAAAAGGAATGTTTAAGTCGAGACCATCCTCGTCATGAAAAGCCTTTTTTGTGTAAAATTCAAACTTTTAATGCTTCATTGTATTGAGAGGTTAGAGGTTAAGTAAGTGTCTACTAGACGCTGTCTAGACAGGCTTGGATGTAAACCTAAAGACTATTTAGCGACTGTTTTTTAGTATGGAAAATAAATAGAGTCTATAATGAGCAAGGATGATAAACTGATCTGAAAATACGATTGATGAATACGAATAGCCAAATACAGACATAATACTTTCTATTTACATTATAGCCGCTACTCTGAGGCCTTACATCTTACTTTCTTTGCTGATTAAAGGAAAAGTAGTCAGTTTATTCAGAAAATATTAAAATAATTTAGGAAATTGAAATAAATTATATCCTGGAATATTAGCCAAATTCCAAATAAGCATCTCATAAATCTCAATCCCACGAAGAAAGACAGCTTCATTAAGAAACTCATCGTTTGCGTGTAGCAAAACGGGAGTGTTGTTAATAGGTGAAAACCCAAATGCTGGGATCCCTTGCTGCCTCACATAACGAATGTCTGTAGCACCAGGCATTATAATGGGTTTCAACTTTACACCTCTGAAAAATATAGAAACATAATAACAATTATAATGAAAGAGATACGACTTCAGGGGTTATTGAAACTTCTGCTTTCTTTCTATACGTTTGCTTACATATCTTCGCATGTAGATTTAACAACGTTCCACCACTTGTTGTTGTCATCTAGCGGTGTGACGGCAGTATAATCAAGAGATTGAAACACGTAATCATAACTGACTTCTGGGCCAGCTTCTTCACAAATTTCATCCAAAAGAAATAACAATTGTTCTTTCTTCCATTTTGGGGTAAGACGAATATCGAATGATGCTGATAACTCTGTTGGACAAATGTTAATTTGCATCCCACCCTATAAATAAATACACAATATTTTTTATAATAAGCTTGCTCGAAATTCAGAAGATACAGTCTTCCTATAAATGATATTTGATATACCCCTAGCATTGTCAAATTGACTGTGGTAACATCTCCCAGCAGCAGTTCTGGATCAGATTCTAATCGAGCTTTCTCTTGAGCTCTGAACTCCATCAGTTTATTGATCACTTTCTGTATCTTTTCACCGGCAGTATTTTCATGGAGAATTAGACTGTGACCTGTTGTTCCTTTTGCGGTGAATTTCACCTCTAATTTTTATACATAACCATATCATCATATCTCCACCATATTAATCTAGCGTATATCATATCGCATTTATGCGTGCTTACGACAAATAGCTCTTTCTGCGTAAGTCAAAATAATTTCGTCATCCGGACTCGTTAGGCCTTCATCTAGGGCAAAGCCCACGTTTAGCTTTGCAAATTCTGGGGATTTGACGAACGGTGCCATCCCCTTTGATCCGCCTACTTCTTCGTCTATAAGAACACAATTAATTAAGATTCTCGAGCACATGCAGGTGTCTTAAATATGCAGAATTTATAAACCAACAACTAACCAGGTACAAATAGCACGTGAATAGTTCTTAATGGAACGAAGCCTTTGGCTTTCAGATTCCGGATAGCTTCTAAGTACTGAACGCCAACGCTTTTCATGTCCTGAGTTCCACGTGCAAAAATGTTTCCATCAGAATCTTTCTCTGCTGCGAACGGATCCCGAGTCCATTTTGTCTTTAGCATTCATGTAGACGGTAATTAAAATGCTTGCAAAACTAGCGAGTAAGTTAGTATATATTGTAAACAAAAAAGTGTTTCACCTCATCTACTGGAACGACATCAATATGTGAGTTCAAAAGAATGGAAGACAACGCCGGTGTTTTTGCTGGCCATGTTAACCAAACAACGAATTCCGCCGGCTTAGGAAATTCCACAATATTAAACTCCAAACCAATTTCAGTGGCTTGCCGTTTTATCCATTCGATGCAACCCTCTGTAAATTAAAAGAAAATTACATAATGCCCCAATTAGATTGTAAAAAACTCTTCCTTTGACTTTTGCACTTTTTTATATACCATAATCAGGATTTGGATGTACGGATTTAATTCGCAGGTATTCACGAAAGTTTGTAACTGCTCTGTGTTCTTCGTTATCCATGTTTATCATGTACTACTTATTTTTCAGTAACTCAGTAAGTATGCATTAAGCCTCTGAATCACAAAAGAATTATTTGTAGAGAAGGAAAACGCACGTGTTTTCTATCTCACATAAACATAAGCACACGTATAGTTACACGAAGGCTCTCATTCTCCTCTCTGTATATATAAGGTTTGATATTGCAATGACAAGGGGTAGCTTTCACCGTGTTTCCAACCTTGGATGTTTACATAACATAACAGAAAGAATGTTTTTTAGTGTATAAGTCAGATTCAGGCATACCTTCAAGGCAATGGGTCGGTCACAACAACATTCAAGCCCTACCATACGAAAAATGTACTTATACTATACAACTCATGAGTCAGAAAAAAGGAGATTGTAAAATGTGTATACATATGCGACATGTATACAAGCAATCGAAATGAAATCTCAAGCATGCTATAAGCGGATGTGTGTACCATATTATACGAATATCTAAACCAATGTAGCCACAAGAACCACTCACCTCTATTTCTACATCGTGCTATGACTTCGAGCTACTTTGCATGATATTTTTATCATCTGTTAACTCAAATGAAACTTGCTCTGAGATAGTGAGATGTTTGTTTAAGATGCAAAAGATCCAACGAACTTAAGTGGTTAATTCACAATCCATTATAATATTCCAAATATAAGAGATCCACCCACATCAAGAATCTAGAGTTTAATAACGAATAACCATAAGATTGCAGTTTGTTTATGTAAACGAAACGTAAGTAAAGAATAAAACTATTATTACAAACAACCATATTCCATATTGCATCCCATTCACAATTCCCATCAATTGTCAATTTCATCAACATAATTTAATTACTTGGACGGATGTGCCTCGAGCATAGTGTTTAGTGTTTACCATATATTATTCATGTTAACCCAAACTTATAAACGCAAACAAACGCAAGCTTTTCTGCAGCACAATTTAATCACATTATTAATACCCTACTCTTCATTCTTATGGTAGTTTCTTGTTGCGTGTGGGACATTTTATCTCTTGGCTCTTGGGGTAGGGTTTTCCTTTGTAGCTAACCATGACCATAATAATTACAGGAATCATAGCTACTTGTGTGGGTTAGTGTTAGTGTATTGCATGGTTTCATTCCTAAGTTTTTGTTTTGTAAACAGGACTATGGGCGTTTTGTACAAGTTCTACTGCTGCTGTTATATGTAAATGTGTAGTGTAGAGGGGCAAAAAGGAAACATTTGAGATATTTATTGCTTTGCATGTACATCCATTTATCTTTTTCTTTCGGTTCTGTGTATCCGTCCAAGTGTTTAGATTTATGTCTGTTAGGGTTGCTGTTGGTTAGTTTCAGTGAAACTACTATTTAATTGGCATCTACTGCAACTAAAATTTAGTTTCTTAAAAGTATACCATCATTTTCTATTCACAAATAAGTTGCAAATGAAAAGCTTGATTAGGCATTTAGGGAAGCCATAAGATAGTATTATTGTCAGTCTAGGCATAATACTCTTTCCTTCTTGCATACTATCTACTTTAATTTTTTGAGTTCAAATTATTTGTGACAGGTTTAATTAACTACCGATTTTACTTAATAGCTCAGGTTGAAAACTTCAAACTGAAGAAATTCTCGTTCTACTCCAATTTGCAATACATGTTTTAAAATTTGTGTTTGTTTGGGGCTTTTCGTGGCAAATACGCGTGACTGTTGTGTAAACATGTAAGTCAACGTGACTATTTGAGAATAAAGTGAAAGAAGTAGAAGGGGAAAGAACTTGCTCCCGTTTCCGGGTTCCCCTATATCCCATATGAAATCAGTCATATTATACATACCATTTGATGCTCTTCTTGTCGGCTACATCGTAAAAGAAGGAATTGCAACATAAGGAGTTTTTCGCCTTTCCCTTTCTCTCCATATAGAAGATACAAGAGTGAGCTTGTTGCATAGTTGTTGTAGTAGCTTGTGGAAGTTGATACTTTCCTACATTGTGATCTTTTTGTATATCTATCTACTACACACAGAAACTGCGTAATAAAAGACAGAAGGATAGAAGAGAACCAAGTTGCCAAGCTGCAACGGTGAAAGTTCTTATGAGCCAGGTATAGGACCAAACTGCACTATAATAATTTTAATAATTTTACTAATGATTATATAATGGTTTGTGAAAACTGACATTCTATTGTTATACCGTGTGAGTGCTAATGATTAAATAATGTTTTGGTACATTTCTCCAGTTTTTGTGATAGGTAGTGTAAACGTGTGGATACAGACACAGTTGGAGTTAAGAATTCAAGTACTACGACAGGATGATGACCTCAGACTCCGAAGATGATTATGACGACGCTAGCGAAAGCCAACATCACGATAATCAAGTTGAGAATTTTATTCCAGTTGCAACTGCATCAGCTTCATCATCGTTGTCGAATGGTGTTGTCGTAGTTTTAGCTCCGCTCCAGTCAAATTCAATTCAGATTGATAGTGACACTACCCAGGTTCAGTCTCTTCGAAGGGAAAGTCAAAGAGACGAAGTAGAAGTGAACACTGAGCAAGGCGCATCTTCTGGTGATAGAGGATCTCCACGTCCACGTGACGTAGCTGTTGCTGATGTTGCACATCAAGAAGCAGTTGCAAATGATGACTCAGAAGTCAGTAATCAAGGTAGCCCAGAGATAGAAGAAGAAGATGATGATGGGGATGGTATTCCTCCGTACTTCATACGACTCCGAGGCTTTTCGAATCATAACCATAACCGCAACGTTGGGGCTGTTGATAGCGATAGTGATGATCCCGAAACTGCGTCTGACGACAGCGAAATGGAATTCCAATTGATAGTCCCAGACGATGACGGTGAAAGTGAGTTTTATAAGCCATTACTTCTTCTTTCCCTTTAAAAGTTGCATATACATTGAAACTGAAGAGTTACCACGAATACAAATAGAAAGTGCAGAACTTTCTCTTGGATGTATTGGAGTAATCCATTTTTAAATGCTTTCACCTGGCTCATGAGAACTGAAAGTAGAACAATTGTTTGTGATCGTAGTCGTTTCTACATAAAAAAGCGTCGGTGAATTACATTACACAAGCCAAGATAGTTAAAAATCGATAGTTTATAAAAAACAAAAAATAATCATGGAAAGATTTCTTCGAGCTCGTTCGGTGAACTGGATGCGCTCCATCCTACGAAGATCACGTATTACACTGAATGCATTTTTATCCAGCTTTGTATTTAAAAATCGCAATATTTATTTATTAATGAAGCATCTGTATGAATGTACCAAATAAATTGTAGAAAGTAAAAAACCGAATTATAAAGAAATAGTTTAATTCAAGGAAATTGCTAAAAGTTGAATGTGCATATGAATTTATCTTTAGGTAATAGAGCTTCATCGGATGACAATGAAACCCAAGGTGATGACGGTGAAAACTTGTTGCAGGAATTCGATCAGGAACTTCCTATTCGACATTCGGTAAGATTCATAAAAAAACTGTTCCAGACAACTATGGTCATCTTTTTGCAATCAAAAAGTTTATTTTCTTGATATGGAATAATTATTCTTTTGCAGTATCTTGGTGAAGGAATGGAAGAACTGCAAGGTAGGGTTATGTTGGAAGAAGATGCAACTCCAGAAATCCCCTTGATTGGTCTAGGAATTCACTTGATTCCTGGACAAACCCTGCCGTTGACTATATTCCATGCAGTGTTTCAGAATGCTATTAGACGATGTGTCATGACTGATAGACTTTTTGGAATCGTCCATAACGAGTATGTTTACTGAGGACTTTCTTTATATTTGTACACCCATCGGTATTGTTAGCTTTGGTTAGTTACTGATACCATGTTAATTTTCTACAGTATGGATATGCCAAGTGGAAATGTCGTTTATAAAGGTGCTCTTGGAACACTCGCGGAAATCTATGAATATCAAGAGGAATCAGATGCAGAAGGCCCTGGCAGCATGTCCTCAAGTTTTGCCCTGAAGGCAAAAGGTCGTCAGCGTTTCAACGTGATTGAGGTTCGACGGCAAGCTGATGGAAATCTAATGGGGAAAGTAAGAGTTAGACCAGAAATCAAACTCGAGCCGTTTGTATTGAATATCTTACTTCCTGGTGTATCTCGCTGCTTTCTCCCCAAGCAAATAGAAGATTTAGAAGAGGAGAATGCAAATGTAAGTGTAACCATTGTTCCTGCTGTTGATACTGCAGCACCACCGCAACCACAATATAGGAGTAGCAGCATTTCTCGATTTTCATTTACTCGACGAGACTCAGTAGCCTCTACTGCATCTACTACTACGATTGGTCCAGATAAAGATCTGCTTGCACTCCAAGCAAAGATAAAAGATCAGCGAAAGAGGCTAAAGTATTATTCAGCATTGACTCCGCATCCCTACTTTGTGTATGAGCAGTATGATGAAACCATTCTGGTGGAGAAAGTGCACCGTTTGTTGAAAACTGAGCTTCGAGGACTTGCTGAATCTGGAGGTAAAATACCGGTGGATGCTTCTGATTTAAGCTTTTGGCTCGCACAAAATCTGACTATGGATGATGCGTATCGAACAAAGGTATTAAAGATGGATAGTCCAGTACAAAGACTGAGATACGAGTTGGAGCTTCTTGCCAGAACTGTGAGTCTAACAATAATCTAACTTAGAATTGCCAGAATTGCTTAACTCTTTAAATATATACTAACATCATATTCATTTCATTACAGACAAAGGTAATTAGCTGCCGAAACTGTCAAACAAACATTGCTGACCATTCACAAATATTTTCCATGTCGATTGAGGGCCCGCAAGCAACTTATGTCAACCCTCACGGCTTTGTACACGAAACTCTCACAGTTCATAGGACGAAGGAGCTAATGAGTCGTGGATTACCATCAACCGAATCATCTTGGTTTCCGGGGTACGCTTATATATCCTACGCTTGAACTAGTTTAAAAATTGTCAATGGAGTTTGATTTGAAATAATAGTACAATACACGCAATACTTAAACAGATTGGAGGATATGATGATTATATTTTTATTGCTTTTGAGATTACCAGCATTTATTATTATTTTAGTTACAAAATTCCAAATACACTTTATGCGAACACCTGCCCTTTATGTACATTTTATCATTTCCCCTGATTTAAAACAAAAAATTACAACACAAACTTAATATTACGGACATTAATAATACAAACACTGTCATAAACCGGTGGTTGTCGGCAAAGAGAAAATAATGCAGCTTTTTCTTTAGTAACATTAATACATTCTTGCTTTAAACTGTGATGATTATGATTTTTTCATTCTTCTTTTAGATATTCATGGACAATTGTTGAATGCAAACGATGCAAGTCACACGTTGGTTGGAAGTTTCAGGCTGTAGGTCGACTAAAACCATCTCGGTTCTGGGGACTGGCGAGAAGATCTGTAATATTCAAGTATGATTTTGGATCAGATTCAGATTTACAGGAACCATTGGAGAGTCATAATACACCACCCAACTCGGCAAATTCAGAAGCATTTTCAACTGTTGCTTTGTTCTAATATTTGATGGTTGGTGGCTGTTTACTTCTACAACATAATAGTTTACTTCTTATCTTAACTTGCTAATAACAACCATGCTAAAGGTGTTATCGTTATCTAATAGAAATTGAATGCTGGTCTCGTGTCTACTATATAGGTATAGAATTAGATAAGAAAATTTAATATACAAGAAACATTTTAGTCTACTTACTTATGTATTGAATACTTAAATATGTCGCTGTTAAACTTTACTTTCGAATTGACTACTACTTTTAATGGGAACAGTTAGATAGTCGGCGGAACTCTAGCATACTATTTATTAAATAAAACCGCATATTGATTGTCTATTTATAAGACGATTACTTTCTATATTCCCTTGTTTTCCGTTTAAATGTAGCCGATAATCCGATATATATGTAATATTTTAACTTATGAACGTGCAACATTTATTTAATATTTGTAGTATAGTGTACCAAACCAGAGTCTTACAAAAACGTATTTAAGAAAGAGTAGAGAACGATCAGACTTTTGTAAAGTGCTGTTTTTGAATCGATATGATGTATTTTGGATATTTTTGGTTGTGTACTCGCCGACAGTGGAGCGCAGAGAATCGACTTTGAATAAAATTGGCTGTCAATCAAAAGTTTCTATCTCACATTAACTTTTTTAATTTAATGCTTTCGTTTTTCATGGCATTAATACAATAATTATTCTAAAGCAAAGTAGGAATAAAAAAAATACTTCCATAAATGCTTTGGCACATAAATTTTGGATCCCTATACCTTATAACTACAAAATTGACTGACTAAAATAAGGGATTTCAGCATAAGGGGTGTTTATCGGTTCTAAAGTTAACATGAAGTAAGTATAAATACAAACATACCTTATGATTACATAATCAGATGAAAAAATAATAAATAGATGACGACTGCTTTCCTTCCACCAGCTTATATTACTTCCATAGGCGCGCTCATGGAGTCATTGGAAGCGCAAGTAGTAATCCCTGGAGTAATCATAGAGCCTGAAGGATCAATAAGACTGTTGTTCTCTCCACAACGGCTGTAGTCCAATGGATTCGTTCCGTTGCCAAAACCTGTAGATTCAACCAATGTAGGAGGACTACTGTTACTGTCAGTGTTTTGCTCCATAGAATTATCCTCCAAGGAAGCCACAGCTGCTCCAGACGTTCCTGCTTCAGCAGGCTTATCATCCCATTCGATTTTAAAGCGGGTGACACGGGGTTGAGTGGCCAGGATGTTGCGTGTTAGCTTTGCAAGAACAATAACACCATCATCATTATCTTCATCGTCTTTTATCTTAATGTACGTAATGAAATACAAGTTTTATTCAACTTCCTAAAACATTTTCATGAAATGAGGAAGCACCATTTGTACAAGTACCTTTTCGTATTGTGGAACAGTTGGAGGATTTTCTCTCATCTCGGGGTCAGAGTATTCATTATTAACATAGTAGCCAACTCGAACAAATTCTTTGCCCCTGTATGAGCAAGTCAACAGAACAACAGTAACGCCAACAGCATCAGCAACAGGGATTTTTGACACATCTGGTGGATCCGCCTAGAAAACAAGTTGTTTATCAAAATTAGACCAGGAACTTAAACGCTAGGATATCACATATATATTATTTCAACGCTGCAACATGTATCAGACATCCAAGGAAGTTAATGTCTTCTCATCACATATCAAAAACTTATTACATCATCATTAACATGTAGACTGGCTTAGATCTTAATAAAATAAAATAACACAACTAATATATTACCTGAAATACAAACATGTGGCGTCCTTCGGGTACTGGTCCAACAAAAACGGTATCGAGCACTTGATCATACGCTTCGCTCTCTGCAGATCCTACGTAAATGATTTTCCATTCCAGGTCTGAAACGAATAAAATGTGTATCTTCTTATCCAGACCTCTTCATTGCTTAAAATGCTTCAGCATTCAAATTACTTTCAATCGGACAGGAAGTAAATCTACTAATCCTATGGAACACATTCTGAAAATTGGAATCGAAATTCCTACGTCCCTAAAATAGACTACAGAAAATCTGGAGCTGAAATTTTTGCAGTTAATTGAATTCATGGTTAAAACCACTATACCAAAAGCAGTTTAATTTAATAATTTCAGTTAAAATCAAAATTCAGATCAAAACTTATAAATTTCACATAGTACTAAAACCTCTTGACTACTCTTCTTGCAGAGCTTATGCTATCTGAGTGATCCTAAGCTGAGCATCTTCTATTATTCTGCCTTTGGCTTTTATGGCTCATACTGAGAAGGCATGGCATGGGAAAAGAAATGCATGGTAATAATCAAATGCTTCATGATACAGCGGTGACAACACTCGGGGTAAAGTGAAGACACTCTAGATTAAAAAAATTTTAAGCATTTTTTGATAGTCTGAATTGAAACGGTACATCTACAATAATGAATATTTAAAGTAACTATCCTAACTGTCTATCTATATCTTGCTGTTAACTAGCTTCTATAATTTGCCTTGCTTGCTCGAGGTAAACCTACAGCTGCTAATAATTTAACAAGATCTATGCAAGAGTCTGATCGTCTCAACTCTGCTAAAGCGGTCGCTGAAAGATTTACCTATCTCAATGCTAACATTGAGCAGTAATCATAGGCGGTAAACTAAATCTTTGAACAATGGACCGTCCAAAAGTGATGGTAAATCGAAAATGACTTAACCATGGGTGGACAGCCCGACTTTAAAAAAAATGATAGTTAGTATTTAAACAATATATTAACTTCGCCGAGAATCACCCATCTCTCGTTTTTGTTGAAAACTAAGCAAAGCACATCAAAATGAACAGCCCATGACGTCATTTTTTCGAAATTTATGTCAATTTTCTTTTGTTCATAACTCCTGGTCACAAGAAAATTAATTCTCAGTTTTTTTTGAGTGGGTTCTTAACTGCTTGACGGATTTTATTCAATCATAAAAAGGATTAAATATTCATGCGACTTGCCGTTAAAGCCTGTTGAAGTTTACATTGATAACGGCCAAAAGTTTCGAAATTTCAAATTTTTAAATTTTTGGCATGTTTGTCAATGGTATTCATAACGTTTTGGAATAGCCAAGTTGTCTAATACTTTTTAGTTTTCGTGTAAATAATTACTTTATGTTACATCATAAATTTGAAAAACTACTATATTTAAGTGAAAACTGCAAATTTAAAAAAACTAAAAACACAATGCTGTTCTCCTTTAAAAACTGTATTTATCTGCATATGAAATTCCCGAATCAAAATTTTGGCAGCGGCCAATTATGCAGAGTTGAGACGATCAGACTCGCAATAACACTCACCTTCTTTCAGCTCTTCGATGCACTCAAATGTAATTTCAAATTGGAAAGGAGTATTAAATTCACAGGGATTGTTAAGCACAACTACGTTCGATACGTGAACTTTAGCCATGATTCTCTACTCCAGTGGTTATCTTGAATCTGCTGACTGCCAAGATCGTACCTTCCTCCTTCCTTCCCTTCCTCTCTGTAAAAATAACACAATCAAGAATTTACAACCGAATATTTGTAAAACAAGCTTAGCTTATCAATCACAATTCCACACTGTTGACTGTAGTGTCATTTGCCTTACAGTCAACAGCAACTTATACTATGCACTACCAAAAAATGAATGATCACAAATTCAGCTTGTAAAATGCTTTTATAAAATAATATCTAAATTATTCAAGATCGCTCGAACATCAAAACGTTTTAAACACGACATTCCTTAAATTGACAAACTAGTGATGACGTCATTAAAAATATTTGATATTACACAAATCCAACTACAACTACTTATATAATTCTTAATCAGATCTGCACTATCTCTTCATGCACCTATAATTCTTATCACGATACTAACCAATAAGTGACCAGATACAAATATTATCAATCACAATTAAATTGTAAAAACAAAATAAAAGGCATAGTATTTACCTTCTCAATCTTTAATCGAAAAAATGTCCCTCCAAAGATCCCTCCAACCTTTTACCAAGCGAAAGGATCACGACAGACTAAATTGGTAACTAAAATTAATTTGCTGACAAACAGTAATTAATACGGTGTCGCTCTGCAATTAACTCATTACGTAATTTTTAGTATAGACGCAATTAAGTTTTTCTTGTAGATAAATATCGTTTCACAACTTTAAACTTTTAATTAATACTTCGAGATCTACACTGACATATTAAGCCCGGCCTGTTATGATGTTTCTTTTGTCTCTCTTCAATTTTACAGAAAGAGAAGCGCATTATAGCGGATCTTTTCTGTGTTCTTGTTGTGTTGGAGGACTTACCGCCATCCGTATGCCAATGGTTATACAAGGAGTATACATAAAATGCATAAATATCTTGAATTTATGTATTACGTAAAAACAAAGTATACTCGAGCATAGAGTTCAGAGGCAGCTGTGGGAGTTTAAAACATCCGATCAAAAAAATCGTCCTTATCCGCTTCGTGGGTGGTCTTCTTATGTATAGAAAAAAAATATATGCATCAAAATATTTGAGAAGGGTTTTAGATTATAGTTAGGCATGCTATTAAAAGCTAATGTAATCAAAAGGATGAAATATGTATACAAAATCAAGAAAATCTGGAAAAAATAACTTGATGACTTTTATTTCCTGTTTTCTCGTAAATAACAATCAACAATCAGAGAAAGCGCTTTTACAATGTAACACTGTCGCAAGTTTACTTACAAAGTATATGTATCTACTTTCTTTTTTCATCAATACTACAAGACAATCATTGACAATCATTTTCGTAATTCATCTTAATGACATGATGATGACAATATTTGAAACAGAAACTGAACAAAGACAAAATGTATGACTAGTCGTTTATTCCATTTCTACTTTGTCTATATGAGGTAAATTGCTTAGCCGATTCTAATTGCGAAAGCACAATCCGCATGTACATTTCTATAAAATAAAACATTATATTGCAATCTGCCGAAATATCTGAAGGCAAGAGAAGAATCGCTTATAGTTTTTCCGAACGCTGTAAGTTGAGTCTTATTGAGCAGTAGTAGGTATCAAATCGTGTGGACATAATGCCGTTTACTCAACTGCTCTTGTACGAAGCTACTATACATGCGCTCTTACATTCAGATCGAAAAACTTTCTCCACAACCACACGTGCCTTTAATATTTGGATTGTTGAACACAAACTCTGAAGCTAACTTAGTTTCTTGATAATCCATTTCGGTTCCGAGTAACGTTAACTGTGCCTTCTGATCGATTAGGACTCGTACACCTGTAAAATGTGACAAATAATTTGTCTTAGTTTACAGCTTACGATTAGTTAACCTTTAAAAAAAATTGTTAGAAAGTCAATCTGTTTACCATCCTGGAGAACTTCCTCATCCATAGGGGTTTTCTTTGTAGCGTATTCTAAGGTATAACTGAGACCATTGCAACCCCTCTGCCTCACCCCAATTCTCAAACCAATCTGCTTTGAAAAAGGAAAAATTAAGATAAGCATTGAATTGAAAGGAGCAAAAAAGCATTCTCGCACGGAAATTTAGATTTGTTGAAAATAAAACTATCTTACACAACCCTCCTGTCCTTGAAGTAGGTCTCTTATTCTGTTTATCGCTGCAGGAGTCTAGAAAAGCACAAAAAATATAGATCTGATTATCAGCGCATTCATTAGATCAGTGAAAACTAACTTGGGGGAAAATGCAAATGCTTACCAAAGTCAACGCCGCTCTCGTTGGTATTAATCTCTTTCCCTTCACATTTTTTATGGTGGCTGTTGCAATGACTTTAGTTCCAAAGCTTCGAAACAATGGGCTGGCCCACATGGTGAAAGTTCTTGTGCAACTGAGACACTTCACGAACTGAACTTTTTAAGTCCCAAATCAAGATAACTTTAAGCACACCTTTAACTCTTCCTTTCCCTTTTGTCTTTTTATCCTTTAATAGCTCCTAAGTGACTCCATTATTCGTAATTTAACTCAAGTATATATGTGAATAATTATAATGGCAAAGAAAAATTAAATATGAGATTATTTATGGAGAAAGCACTCCAAAACCTGTACATACTTGTCTTGTGACTGACTTGTCCACAACGCAAAACATGATATCAAAACATGAAACCTGCTGATGAAGACAGGCTCCCGCGTGCCACTGCATTCAATATGTAGAAACGATGGCATGTGTATACGAGTGTGCACATTTGAGTATTTAGGTACAAGTGAAAGTTATACATAAAAAAGTCAAAACATTTTCTGCGACGATGTTATGTGACTGTATGAGACAGATCAAAAGCCATATTGATTTTTAGCAATTGCGTAAATTTCACTTTCATTTCGTATGCAATGTTGTAGTTCACAATCTCCAATATGTTGAAAAATTATGAAGATGTGAAAGCCAAAAACACAGAGCAGGAAACACATTCTATTTTCCTTGATAAAGATGAAAGATATCATTTTTATCAAATGACGTATCTTTTGTTTTTTCATGGAAGATTCAGCACGTAGAATCTTCATTATCTTTGGACTTGAAAATGTAGTGTAAGCCAGCTTCGTAGATGAAACAATGAAAGTAGCTATCAATCTCAAATATTTATCAAGGCTTATCTGAACCCTTACCTTGCCGTTGTGTTGTGGGCATAAAATAATGAACGGAGAAAGTTCGGATCATAACTACTGCTTTCACTTTTCTGATTATACATGTTTATGCATTTTACGAGTAAAAAATAATATAATTTAGTTTTGACCTTGGACCACTTTTTATTACATTTTATTACACTACCTTTCATCATCCTCAACCAATAAATATGATTCTCCTGCGTAAACCTTTCCTTATTACAACACGGCTTTAAGGATAGTATACTAGTTTATGACCTTTAAGATTGCGGAGTGGGAAAGTGAGTGTAATTATTATTTCATGAGAAGAAACGCTTGTATTTGAAGCGTTTTAATTTGTACAATCCCCTCATACAAGACTAGTCAATTCTTCGTGGATATCAGAAAAGGGAAATTTTATTTCAACATCATCTCACGATTGTTGCATATACTCCGATGCTCGGGTAAAAATATCAGAGTACCTCAACAGCTCTATAAGAAAGGTGTATCTCTGCTAGATACCTATGCATGACAACTACGCGTTTGCAAGGTGAATGCGTAGAAGATGTGGAAGATTCTTTTCTAAGATGTGATTGTGATGACTTCGTTCTATACTTTGATGCGTATGCATATAAATGAATGTAGACATGTAGGATCTTTAAAAGTTCCTAAAAGCAAGGTGTAAACTTTTCCTGCAACATAGCTACTACGAAACACAAGACGCTCTTTACTCTTCTCTAGTACAAAATCCCGACAGGATTTATTCAACAGGTTCAAAATCTTCTGAAGACATTCTAAAGTGTGTCCCGTAACATACATTCGTGTAGGCCAAGGTTTGCGTTTGGTAGAAGTAGAAGGAGCTTCTACTATCATATATTCTTTACTACTCAGAAGCTCTAGATGAGTGGTGTGGTGTGGTGTTACATAGCCTTCTGCTACTTGTTAGATTGGGATGGTTGATGGTTCACTCTCAAATGTATTTGAATATTATGCATTTTACAAAACTGAAAGGGTTCTTGAGTTAGTATATTACACACTACACTCACTCAAGACATATGTACAGAGTACAGATACACCAAAGCTTGATGTTTTTACACGCACTAGCAAGCTCAAGTAGTGGTGAGAATTTATCACAAACTTATTCATCCCTATTTTCTTAAGGAAAAGTTTTTGTAGCCTTCGTTGGTAAGTAAACTGCATAGTCAATAGTAGTACGTGTACGAGTATGTTATACCATACCAAAATATCCGTGCCGTACTCACTTTCGTGATGTCAGTTTTTGTACTTTTGGTAAGAACGGAAAGAGGGTATCACAAGCGTCATTTTCCAACCCTAACTTTAGATGAGGGCCATTCCATTTTACTCATAATAGATAGATAGACGAACTCACGAGTGAAGAGCATGCATGGCATGAGGAAAGAGGAAGAAGGATGAAGAAGAAACAATCCCAACAAACATATGAACGAAATGGAACGTAATAGTACTATACAAAACAGAGAATTCAGACTAGTCATCATCGCATGGATATCTCTGTTTGTTCGTGGTCGTTATATCCAAGTCCTCTATGCCCCCACAAAACCAGAAAATAGAACAGTAATGTGTGACTGTGACTCTGCAGAATTTTGGTTCTGTCCTTCGTCCTTCCATTCGTTTATAAGCCAATTAGTCATTATTAGCTAATCATCCGCTCTATGTTACATCTTTAGCATTTCATCTCATTCTAAACTTATCCATATGAGGAATGCATAAATCATCGTCTGACCTGCCTGTACCATTAAGAAAGGAAGGTGATATATGTGATGTGATGAGATGATCATTGCCAAATTCTATGTCAAAATTGACTTGCCTAAAAAAATCCAGAATAATGCAATTTCAAGTGCAATGTTCGATATATTATTATGAACTATGAAAGCTTATCTTGTACCTTGCAAAACAAATTACTACAAGTTCTTTGAGGGATAAAATCATAAAGTTTTTAACTGGTCAGTGCTTCCAGTCAAGTTCTACCGCCGATGATGATGTCAACAGATTTTGATCGATGAACTTGAATGATGCTTTCTAGTGCAGTGCTTGTAGCTAAATTAGTACATATGTATTTCTGTAATTTAATATGAAGAAAATGAGGAAAAGGATTTATGCTTGAAGAAATTTTACCAAACTTATGGTGCTTATTATTCTAGGAAATGCATGTAATATATGGATACAATGTAATAATGCAAAATTCAATGCACTATCACTATCAAACACTACGGTTCTTCCAAAATCTGTGCCTTTAAGTAGAGTTAGTAGATATGATGATATTTTAGCAAGAATATGAATCTAGAAAAGGAATCGGTACACAGGAAAGGTTAAGAAAGTAAAATTTGTGGGCTTACGACTGTGTTAAAAATAATAATTGAGCTCAGATCTAATTGTGGACAGTACTGTTTCGTCCTATTGGGACTCGTCAGCACAATCCAATCCTTGCTCAAAAATATGATGTACTGTTATTGTTAGCACAAGAAAAATTGATCACGACAACTCAAAATGTATCTGCAACTGCTGACCACAAAATGAGAGGAGAAACATTCTCACTATTGTCATGTAAACCGAAAAAATCTCGCCCGGAAGATGATTTTAATAGAAAAGGAATCGGTACACAGGAAAGGTTAAGAAAGTAAAATTTGTGGGCTTACGACTGTGTTAAAAATAATAATTGAGCTCAGATCTAATTGTGGACAGTACTGTTTCGTCCTATTGGGACTCGTCAGCACAATCCAATCCTTGCTCAAAAATATGATGTACTGTTATTGTTAGCACAAGAAAAATTGATCACGACAACTCAAAATGTATCTGCAACTGCTGACCACAAAATGAGAGGAGAAACATTCTCACTATTGTCATGTAAACCGAAAAAATCTCGCCCGGAAGATGATTTTAATAGAAAAGGAATCGGTACACAGGAAAGGTTAAGAAAGTAAAATTTGTGGGCTTACGACTGTGTTAAAAATAATAATTGAGCTCAGATCTAATTGTGGACAGTACTGTTTCGTCCTATTGGGACTCGTCAGCACAATCCAATCCTTGCTCAAAAATATGATGTACTGTTATTGTTAGCACAAGAAAAATTGATCACGACAACTCAAAATGTATCTGCAACTGCTGACCACAAAATGAGAGGAGAAACATTCTCACTATTGTCATGTAAACCGAAAAAATCTCGCCCGGAAGATGATTTTAATAGAAAAGGAATCGGTACACAGGAAAGGTTAAGAAAGTAAAATTTGTGGGCTTACGACTGTGTTAAAAATAATAATTGAGCTCAGATCTAATTGTGGACAGTACTGTTTCGTCCTATTGGGACTCGTCAGCACAATCCAATCCTTGCTCAAAAATATGATGTACTGTTATTGTTAGCACAAGAAAAATTGATCACGACAACTCAAAATGTATCTGCAACTGCTGACCACAAAATGAGAGGAGAAACATTCTCACTATTGTCATGTAAACCGAAAAAATCTCGCCCGGAAGATGATTTTAATAGAAAAGGAATCGGTACACAGGAAAGGTTAAGAAAGTAAAATTTGTGGGCTTACGACTGTGTTAAAAATAATAATTGAGCTCAGATCTAATTGTGGACAGTACTGTTTCGTCCTATTGGGACTCGTCAGCACAATCCAATCCTTGCTCAAAAATATGATGTACTGTTATTGTTAGCACAAGAAAAATTGATTACGACAACTCAAAATGTATCTGCAACTGCTGACCACAAAATGAGAGGAGAAACATTCTCACTATTGTCATGTAAACCGAAAAAATCTCGCCCGGAAGATGATTTTAATAGAAAAGGAATCGGTACACAGGAAAGGTTAAGAAAGTAAAATTTGTGGGCTTACGACTGTGTTAAAAATGAATATGAATTCTTAATAATAAATATGAATAAAAATAAAAATTCTTAAAAATAAAAATGAATAAAAATTCCAATATGAATCTACATTAATTGCGGTCTTGAGCTGTTTCCTATATTTCATTTGGACTATAAAAGGTACACCACCATGTGTGCTTGTGTTTGTATAAGGCGTAGCGACTGAAACTGAAAGACTGAGAGATTGCTTATGCGAATGTTCTACACTGAGATTACCTGGCTGCATATACATACTTATATGCATATTATGTTTCTTTGAGTTTCTTAAATGCACAGACAGATCATTCTCCATTCCTTCAAGTGAGAGATACACCATGCTACCATTGATACAGCACCACTACCACACACATAGTATATAATAAGTATAGTCCAACTGCTAGTAAAGCAACCTTTACCTAGAGTAGAGATCATGTAAAAATAGAGATGGAGGATACCATATTGCCATCATCATCAACATCATGGTCATATTTTTTATACTTCACATGTCCGCCGCACCGTATTGAATTGCAAAAATATAAAACGTAGTAGGTATGTTATACATATATGTACATGCTTTTCCACCCTATTCAAAGATTTGATTGAAATTAAAGAAATTTATTGACATTCAAACCTATCATTTGTCTTTTATGTAGCATAATACATTCACATTATGTATCGAAATTAAAATTTATGAACTAGAGAATCAAATGTTAAAAAAATTGATGATAACTCTGATAGAAAATATTTTCAATACTTAAGTAGTGATACTAGCAACTGCTGATACATATACAATATAGCAAAATTATCTTTCGATTGATTACGTAAGATAGGAGCTGTTCTAATACTTGATACTCGTACTTGTACATTACTATTTAATTCGGACAAGCAATAAGGTTTAAACTAGACAAAAATAGCTTCCGGAATTTGGATAGTTTCTTTTTCGGGTTAGCCAACTGTGAAATTGATTGATTGTCACACTATATAAGTTTCATTTCAAAATACATATAATAATAGCTAATCTGTGATTTTGGTGCTAATAATAATTTGTCCACGTCTTTGCTGAATCGTCACAGTTCTTTAAAATTACTATTACAAAACGTTTTGTGGAAATACGTTTCATATTCAGGTGAGATATGGTGTGATGAAATTTTCAACACAGATTGATGATGACGTTTGCATTGAACTTGGGTAGCATAAATTTCTACCAAACTGTATTTTATGCCAGTAGTCCCGTTCAAGCCCTGGACTTTCTCCATGATGAAATATTTGCTTTCATTTTCATCTTCTCACATGAGTTGTGGCGTTGTGGGTGACTCATTGAATAAATATGAGGTGACCTGCTAATATGTATTTCCTAACCGTAATCCAATAATATGAACCCTTTTGCTGACTCTGTAAATTCCACGTCACAAAAGCTAGGTCAGGCTGGGAAAGCCCGTCCGTCCCTTATGCAGTCATCGGAAACAGCTCTTGTAATTTTTTATTAGTGAGCATTTTAAAGCTGTTTCAAAACATTTTAGTGACGTATCATGGTTATATTTCCAGTTATCGTCCTCATTAGCAAGTACAGTAATGAGAAACTCAGCTGTTCCTCTAACTCCTCAATGTTCTGGGGTTCTGGCAAGTGAGATTCATGCATCTTCTATATGAACATGACTTTGATAATATGCATATACATACATATATCTTCATCTTCCCGTCTGTTCTAGCAAAGTAATACACGTCATGCGTAGTGTATATCGTCAAGTATGTAGCATCTGTAAAGAGCTTATACTACACACATATGAGCAAACAGCAGATCTACATTTTTGTGATGATCTGGAACTCTGAGGTAAAGTACATAATATACATATAATGTCATGTCATATTGAAATGGGCGTATAGCTAGACTACCTCGCAAGTATCTATGTCTAGAAATGGATGCCTAATTTTATTGTTACGACAAGTCAAATGGTCTAACTAAATGCCTTCCTGGATCGTAGAACATTTCGCAATACGGATAATATTTGATTGGAACCCGGGTAAACTGAGACAAGTCAGAATTTTCTTGTCGGAAGAAATGATGGCTAACCATCAATTCATTTGGAGGAAAGATAACGATTCTAAATTACAGGTGAAATTAGTATACTCTCATCATTGTCATCATCACAGGCACAGGGCGTCACTTAATTTATATCCACTCGTATTGTACTGCCGTGCCATAATAGTATGTCTTTTCTTTCCACGTAGAAATCGATACGAAACAGCGTGCTTGCTTTAGTAAAATATTAGCCTAGTATCGCTACAAAGAAAACTTTAAGTCTGCAAATATTATTACGTTAAGGGTAATGATTATGAGGATATTCATTTATGTTTGGATTGTTGGTTACTATCATCATCCAAAAATTCTAGGGAAATATATTTGATGAAATATGAATAAAGGCTCATCCTGCTGCTAAATGAAAATACAAAAATCCTGCGCGTATTACATATTATGCTCTGCTCTTTTTCAGCAAAAAAAAATGTATTTCGTTTTTGCTGTATTTTTCCTGTCATTTTAGTTCAGGATTTTTAAGATGAACAAGTTTCTATTGTTGAATTATTTTGGTAGAAAGCAAAAAAATAGGTACAATGAAGAAATACAGTTTCTTTAGTAGTAAAAGGCCGAAAGCATTTAAAAGACCAAGCTTTTAAATAATATTGAATATTCCAATGTTAAATGTTTCGACAATTTCGTCGAAAGCTATAATAATTCATTATTCCTATGCTTATTAGTTTAGACATTCACCATTGTATTTGAAATGCGCATAACATTATATATAGGTAATTTATTTAGCAGTATTTTAATTTCCAATGTAAACTGCTTCATTAATTTAAAAGTTAAAACAGTCCGCGTCCACGTCACACATTCTTCATCTCTCTCTTTCATCATATATCATTACTATAAAGGAACCTAAACATAGGATAACATATAACATAACGTACCAGCATGGGTGCAGAATCTTTTGTAACGTTGTAACCAGGTTACAGGAAGGAAAGGAGGAAGAAAACGAGGGGGAGAGGAAGGAAGGGGAGGAGGGGAAAAAAGAGGGGGGGGAAAGGAAGGGAAGAAAAAAGAGGAGGGAAGGGAAGGAAAAAGAGGAGGAAGGGAAGGAAAAAGAGGAGGAAGAGAAGGAAAAAGAGGAGGAAGGGAAGAAAATGAGGTGGGAAGGGAAGGAAAAAGGAAGGGGAGAAATGCTGGAAGGAAGTTTAGGTTATTGTCACTTCCTAAGTTAGACAGCCAGTAATCAGGGAGCAAATTTGTAATCCAGAAGTGCAATTCCGTACTCCACACAATTTTGCGGTCCATAGTTTTGTTTTAAAAACTTTTTGAAATTTTGCTCAACTATATACGTACTTAAGTGGTCGGGAAACTAAAAATTTGCAAGTGAATCGTTTTGCTAAGCGCGTCAAAATTTCACCTTGTGCAATTTGAGCTTTTGATTTCAAAGCCATTTTTCGACAAACTTCGAAAGTGAAGAATTAAAACGTCGTAAAAATGAGAGGCTGACTTTAAAATAGTTCAGTATTATCCAGAATTATTTCCAAAATTTTCTCTTCCCTTTTTCAGTTTTACACTCAATTTCCACTTCAGAATCCAGAACGACAAAAACGTCTTATTTTTGAACATTGAGTGCAAATTATAACGCTGATCGCTGACTGCAACTGACAGTAAGAGCAACCCAAACTGGCCAATTTGAAATTTTGCAGGCTTCCGTCAATCGTAAATTTTGTGGTATTTCTGGTCATTAGGTTTGTTGTACGAAGCAAAATTTCCCATCGAAAAGTTTAAGTAATAAATATTTGTAATGTGCGCAGAAATACAAAAAAATTACGATTCAGAAAACCCTACAAAATTTCCAATGGTGAGCTGAAACATGTCTTTTTTTTAAAAAAAAAAATCACATTTAAACTACGCTAGGCGTTTCCTACATGCAGTTATAAAGTTAAAATTGGAATGAATACGCATTATCGTATAGTAAATTAGAGACTACGTGGGGGGGTCTGGGGGGCGCAGCCCCCCAGCTTTTTGAAACTCAAAAATAGCCAGAGGAAGTTTTGGGTCTGGTTACAGGAAGATTTTTTATGCTTAAAAGATTCTGCACCCATGCGTACCAGATGCAATTACGGCTTTTACATTCAAAAATTGGCTTTTAAAAGTTCAGTTATTTTACAGAGTAAAGTAGGATAAAAACTTTTGGTTAGGTCAAACAAAAAAAATCGCACCAGACCAGACTTTATCATCAACTCTTGTTTCTGTTAGTTTGTTAGTACATGAAGACGAGGCAGGGACGATAAATTTATATACAGTAGTAGAGTGTGTAAGTTGGCGTTCCCCTCTAATTCCATAAAATTTCAAGTCTTGTTCGTCCACACCAACCACACATTTATATCAATCCTCTTTAGAATCCTCTAAATATGGACGAGTCGTCGTGCGGAGTGCAGACACACACGCATATATACATTCTCAAATCTCTCTCTCTCTCGCTCTCTATCCTTCATATCATATCAAAGGAATATAAAGAGCTTCAATCTAAGAGAAAGAAGGCACCTAGAATGTATATATATGTTTGGAAGAGTCGATCCTTATTTTTCGATGCCATTACAAAACTCTCTTATTTTTGCCAGAGAGTGAATGCATGCCATGCCATCATCATCATCATCATCATTCTCATTCCTGTTGGACGGAAAGCTTGAGCAAGCCGTTGTTGGTAGTTGGTTCAGTCTCACACAGTCAGTTTCCTTGTTGGCTTCACACAGTCAGTCAGTATTGGGTTTTTATTCCCTTTTCCTTCTCCGGCCCAACAAACCAGAGTACCAAGAGCATTTTTAGTGTACAGTGTATTTTAACTCTCTAGCAAATCACCATCATCATCAGCAATCAGCATACAAGGCATGGTGTGGTGTAAACGTTCTCTTCATCATCGTGAAGCTCTCCGACAACCAGTTCTCTTTTTTGTGCTCTTCAGCCAACTCACTTGATATTCCACGGTAGTATCTGTATCTCTCGACGACCAGCAAAGCAACTTCACCAACATAGCGTGTGTAACCGTAACGTGAACACCAAGTGAGTGAGAGTCACCGTGTTGTGCTTATGGCGTCGTTGGTTTAGTGCTCATGTGTATGTGTACCAGTACAAAAGTTAAGTTACCTTTTTGTACATAGTGTACGTACGTTCAACAAATCCTTCCCTCATCATATTGGTTTCGTTTGGTGTTTGATACCATTGGAATACATTTGCCTCATCTCTTCTTTCCTCCTCCCATATCGTCCGTATCTCACAACGCAAAAAAGTAACCTTCAGTGACTTCAACTTAAAACGTGGGGGAAACGAAGAAAAGTGTATAATATACATAATATACATGCTGGTCCAAAGTACACAAATAGTTGATACTGTATATATTTTTATTTGTGTAAGCTTTTAAAAGCTGGCTGGCTGACTTAAGCTAAAAGCCACAAGCAATACACCCATTTTCATAATATTCATTCATATGTTATTGCGACCAAGTACGAATTAAAGACTTTTGTATTCGTTCACTCCAACATCAACACAATACATCAACATATTCATCATATCATCATCAAGAAAGACTCAACATTGTAGGGTTATCCGCTACCATAAAGTCCGGGTGTTTTTCACACACTACAGCGTAAGATGAGGGCCGGAAGTGAGCTAAAATCATTGAATGGATGACCTAGATTGCTACATAATACATAGCCAAATCTAAATAAGCGTAGCAAAGCTAAATAGCCCCCTATATCATTGCCATTGCATTGCATTGCAGTTACACAGAGGAAAAGGAGAGAGAATTATACTGCAAATAAGAATAGCCGACCCTTTTTTTATGCTTAAATTCTCATTTTTCCCTTCAAGTCATCTCGTAATAATGTCTGATTCTGATAATAATAATAGCATCATCAACAATACAATGCCGAGAAGTAAAGGGCAGGTCCAAGGAGATCTCAACAACATCATTATGTGCACAAATGCCATCATGTTGATGGTCAGCATAAACAGAAGAGCAAGAATGAGAAGATTATCATTACTCAGAGGATGTCGTCTGAGAAGAAAAAGATATTTCGCAAAATACGTGAATTCCTCATCCTCAACAAGGTATGGGAGCCCAACAAGAACAAGAAGATGACAGAAAAAAGAAGAAGGATTTTCATCGAATAATGTAGAGGAAATGGTCACATTATTTTTTGAGATTTAAAAATGGAAGGGGGTTTGGAGATGTTGAGATGTTGAGAATAACATTAAAATGCTGAAAAAGTTCTCGTAAGGAAAAAGACACACAACGTTAACTCTTTTTCTCTTGCCACAAATACAAGAATCCTCACCACCACCATAATACCACATCCAATACCGTTGGGGTACTGTCGGATACATTGGATTCAATAAGAGAGGTATATATGCATAATGGATAATATTACTAAATACCCTTACAACTAAGTAAATACATAACGCAACGTACGTACATCATAGTCAGTAGTAGTGTTATTGAACAAGAAAGGGAAAAAAGTGAATTGTTGAGCTAGTGAGTCTAGTTGGTCACACAGAGAGAGCCAGATCTCGCTGGCAAGAGGAGCAGAAAGGGCTTCCCTGTGCTCCTCGTTTTCCCAAGCGAAAAACATCATGGTTCTCTTACAAAGTTAAAGTTACCAACATTGCTTTTTACCATTTTACATTGAATTGAATACCTCCATCCACCACTCCATCCTTTTACTTCTCTCTCTCTCAAAAAAGGGATATTTGAGTTGAGCTGTATGCGCAACAGTAGTGTAGTTAGTAGCAGTTTAGTAGGATACGATACGATACGATATTTTTTTATCCCAATACCATCAGCCACTCAACTCTTTCAGTACACTGCTTGTGTGCAGCAAGAGCAGAGCCAGATGATAATACGTCTCTCCTTTTATGATATGTAACGTGGAACGCGTAGTCCCTAACCAACAACACAAAATAACACGGTGTGTGTTCTCTTTCGTCTTTCCTATTATTCAGCTCTCTTGCTTGAAATATTATGCTCTCGTCTCATTTTCAGAAAAAGAGAGGAGAGCAGTTGTGTAGACGGCTCTACACAAGTCAGTCTTCTCGATGCGATGTTCATGTTCACAGCACCAGCACCATCACCATCAGCTCCAACCATATACCGGGGCTTCACTTGGTCCAACACTGCCAGTCCATGTTTGCCATCAGTGCAGGTAGCTGCTGTACGTTGGCTACAAAAGCAATCGCATACAAATAATAAAAATACTACGTCTGCTACTACTACTACTTACTACTACGCATACATAGCACTTTGCTCTTTTCTCATAGTCTCATATACAAAAGTTGCTGTTGTAGGAGGGAGATATAAAAGAAAGAATAGAGACGGACGGAATAAAATATATAAAATATCCGTATATTATTATTTATGTTGTAGTAGAACCGTAGAATAGAATTTTATCAGGATTAGTACAAAATATTTAGATTTTTTTTTTCTAAATCAGATTAATTAATCACAGGAAAAAGTACAATTATTATTATTAAACCTCTCTTTTAGGAAGTAATAAAAGAGGTAGAAAGAAAAGGTTCGACGAGTTGTAGGTTATAAATAGTAAAAATTGGTTCGTCGACAAATAATCTTTTTAAATGTGAAAGATTAATAACATCATCACACTGCTTCCCGGTTTTTTTTTGTGTGGAGGAGATCAAAATATTGATATAGTTTATTCATTTAGAAAATAAGGTGAACTTGGTTCGGATACCAAGCTGGCACCCACGACGGGAAATAACTCTCTTCAGCCAACTTCCTTCGGCCTGATGCAGGAGGAGCAACAGCAGGAGCCTTATTTCCTTCGAGCAAAATTACTGGAAGCTGTGGATGGCGAATACAATGTCAAGGATATGTCCCTAATCCTTGAGGTGCTGGGAAAACTAGAAGTTCTTCCCGTCACAAAGGAGATTCTTGAGAGCACTCGTCTTGGAAAAACTGTGAATGAATTTAGGCGGAAAGTCAATGATCCTCTTTTAGCCAAAAGATTAAAAGCACTGGTAAAAAAATGGCGAGACGCTGTGTTAACGGACGAGCCCCCGCGAAACCACGTATCCGTAAATGGGACCTCGACCAAACTTTCAGAAAGACCAGGTGGAAATCGTCATTTACCCTCACTGACTTCCGGATACACATCCGCATCCTCCAGTCCTACACTTGCGTCTTCATCTAGAGTGAGCCCTGCCGGCTCGTATAATTCCAATAGTCTGAGTCCACGAATAGGGACATTGACCAATCATAGTAATAATACCAGTGTAAATAGTTTAGCTGCAAACCGGAATGGTAGCAGTAGTGTAGCTAGTAGTAGAAGTCCTAACCACAGAAATCTTCAACTCCCAGCCAGTTCGCATGTCACGCTCGTGTCACCGTCTGCATCAACAGCTAGTCCACTACTCAACTCCCGTCATTTGGTTAGCCCTCATAAGTCAAGGTCGCCGGGTGGACCGTCACTGTCTGCGTTTAATTCACATACTTCGAATCTTTCTCCTTTGCCAAGCTCTCATTACCAGTCATCAACATTATCATCGTATGCTCCCAATGCAGAAACCGTATCTAGGTAAGAAATACTAAAGCTAATAAAAAAAATTAGTAAAACTAAAGAAAAGTGTTTTCTTATGTACATAAAATAAAATTATTGTATCTTACTTTTGTATGTTTAGGACCAATGCAGCAAATAAACGGTATAGAGAGTTAGACGATAGCCCATTGAGTGCGAGGTAAGTATTAATAACAATATACTAATAATTTACTAAAAAAAATTAAAAAAACATTATGTCTCATCCAACCCTGAAGTTGAAGTGTTTTATAAGTTGCTTGCTGCATGATGTAAATAAATATATCATATAAATCAAGAACTTTATAGCTAATCTTTATGGTTTGTTTATTATTTTAGTACGGAACCACCCTCCAAAAGGCCCCGAAGTGGTGTTAATGGAACGCAGGACGATCCTCTTTTAGCTTTAGATGACATAAGTCGAGATTCTTACGCATCACGTGGGAGTGATCATAGTGATGGCTTTACGTCCAAAGATCATCGGTGTTTGGTATCTGTCCCTTCCCCTGCCGCTCTAAGTCAGGTATCTGTCCATTCGCCGTCAATACCTGGTCTAGGAACTGACTCAAATGTTCCGTCACCTGCAAATCCTCTTGATACAGAAACTGCAACCACTTCTCAATTTAATTCACAACCGAAGAAAAAGAGACGGAAGAAGCAAACAGAAGATTTACTGAGTAAGTTTGAAACAATCCCATTATTAGTATTAGCTTTTGATTTTGTGGTTCCACATTCAAAATATGATGTAACAATACAATCCAACGCTGAATTATTCATGTTGTATTAAGCTTTTTAACCGGCTGATTTGAATGTTTTAAATTTGAACCAATTATAATATATACATGCATAACTTTTTTAAATTTTTTTTCTAAAATCTAATCTAGTCGTTTTATCATTTTTTTCCCATCATAGACGATGCAATTCGGGTTAAAATCGCTCAAGCTCAGGCAGAAAAGGCAGCTAAAGCTGCAAGGGAACTTGAAATCCAAAACAAGGATAAAGAAAGTGTAACGGCTAATCCTGAGCTTTTAGAAACGCGTCGGCGCTACTTGGAAGGTCTGGTTCCCGAAGACAAATTAGCCAACAACGTGATTGTTGAAACATACCTCAAATCTCAAAATGAACTTCGTGCTAAAATGGAACGGGACGTGTTGGCCAGGGCGGAAAGTGATTTTAAAGGTGCTGAAGAAGGTAATTTCAATAAACGTGGTGGAGTATCTGTAGACAAGTCCAAAGGGTTTTCAAAGAAGGAGAAGAAAAAACACAAGAAAAAGCATGAGGCATCGACTGACGGCATATCAAATGCAAATCCATTTCCTTCAGCGGCAGAAATTTTAGCAAAGCTACCTCCAATTGATCCAGAGATTTTAAAGGAATTTGCAAATTATGAGTACGATATCACCCTGTCGCCTCTTCATCCTGATGGTGATTCTAATAATGCTAATAATGGAGAGAGTGAAAGTACTAATAATCTTAAAAGTCTGAGTACGGTAGAGGTGAAGCCCCACAAAAAAATAGATTGGGGTGATAGTGATGACGATGATGATAACCATGGGAAGGCTGGCGATGTTAAAGCAGATGCTGTTTTATCCCAACAACAAGTTCCGGTCGCTTTAGAATCTTCTGCAGACATTTCCGGATCTCACATCATCGGTTCAGACGACGTTACAGACTACAATAAAATCCATCTTGAGCCAATTCCTGTTCGTGAGGTTGACGAGGCGGACATAGAAAGATATATAAAGGACGAAATTCCCAACTTAAATGGGAACCATGATAAAGATGGAGAATTTCGAGAGTGGCACGAGACGCTGACTGTTGAATCTTACAAAAGTGAACCACTTCACATATTGCCTTACACCATAATTGATTTTTAAGACAGTTAGTTAGTTAGCTAATATATATCGTAGTATTTATTATTCCTCTGTTTTTAAATGGAACTTTTAAAATGTGGAGTTTTTATGTTTATTACACTACTTGTAAATCAACTTTATACTGTGCTAGCAGACAATTAAATGGTGCACAAGACTGTTTAAAACATGAGTTTGTTATTGTTGTTTAAGAAATGGGAAAGGAAAGGCAGTACTGGCAGTACACTTGATCCGTTTTTTTTAAAAAAAAAACACTATAAAATGAACAAATCCAATCAATTTATTTCAAGCTTATATTATACCTATTACTATAAACATTAATTTACACAACCAGTAAGCTCATTTTTAGTGTTATTGCTTATCTATCAGTGTAATAATTGTACATGAAAAGTGTCGCAGTGTGATGTTGCCCATTTTTGGGTCTGCATGTTTTTACGTTACACAATTATTAGTTGTCACGAGTTTATGTTTACATGGAGCAATAGCACTATGCCCAGAAAAAATGCTATACTTTAAGACGAAATGCTGCTAAACTTTAATTTTTAACAATGGTTGTAGTAGATAATATTAATAATAGTCAATGGTAAATTGAATAGTGGACGGATTTTTTTTTGTGCTGTATGACTTTGAGATACGAGATGGATGATGCTGCCTTGCTAAGTATACGTTTTTTTTTTAAAAAAACAAGGCAAAAAAATGCTAAAAGTAAGAAATGTATATGATCCGACGATTGTTTTAAACTTGGTCAGTGTGTTTCGTTATTCTTTAATTATTGCATCAATCACATCACATCGCCACCACCTCGTTGACAAGAATACTGGAAAGATTTATTATTATGTAGCTTTGTTTTATGATAAAACATTTCACGGTGTTATTATATCATTATCATGTTATAGATGGTATATTTATGAAGAAAGCGAGCTAATATAAATCGTACTGTATTAGTTACTAAACATATTACTTCAATTTTTTGCAGTTTAGTTTTTAAGTTTTTCTTATGTAATGAAAACAAAAAAATTACATGTTATACATCTATACGTATGTGTATGATAAAAGTACCAATTTTATGCGTAACCACTTTTATGTAGTCAACATATATATATATATATAATATTTGTGTAACATGACAGATATTATTTTGTGTCAGATTGACTCGTTCTTGTTGTATGTCACACGTTCTATGGGAAACTTTTAAAAAAAAGCAAGTAACAAAGCAAAGTATCGTAACACAAAGAATGGTTACATTTAAGTATGTATCCTACTTACGAAGAATAAGATATAAAGAATGAAGGAGAAAGGAATATGGTGAAGCATCACAGTAATTAAATGACCTGCGTAAGGTTTTAATATTTTTTACCATGCGAAGTAAGGGTGCCTTGAGAAAATATGAGAAAAGAAATATACGTATTCGCAGTAATAAAATCATATAAAATATGAATACCTAAACGAATCCGATACCAAATACTCTCTTTGACTTTTATTCTGGCACGATATGCCTTCATTTCCTAAATTATTCAGTGCATTCTCCCAACTCATCAGTATATAGTAGTACTAGTAGTAGTATAATCATCATCTCAGAATTGCCGTCTATTGACTGGATAGTTTGTGAATAGAGATGGTGGCAGTATTGCATGGTACAAGTTTATTGACTGCATCTTAAACAGTTCCCGTCTTGAGCGTGCATTTTCACTTTCGCATTCAGACATGTTGTCTCCATTGGCCTTGAAGAAGGATAAAAAAAACAAGTATGTATTTTGTACGGAAAAGTCAATGACATTCAACTCTTGTTCTGTTGATGAACTACGTATTTATACATATTAAGACGTAGATTTGTAACCTGTCTTGATGCTGATGAGTCTGGAGAATGTGAGGTACTACTGCTAGGATGTGGATTACTTTTCTCTGCCTCTGATGAACTTGCTTTCTTCCGACAACACGGTCGAGTGAAAGTTACCTTGTTACGGGTGCCTTGATTGGTTGCATGTCTGCTAGAATTTTTCGCTGAGGTAACAGCAGCCTTCCTTCGAGCCCACGCAGCTTTCTTTATTGATGGCAGCTCCATTAGTATGTCATAAAGATCACCAGTTCCTCCTACCACAAATGGGCTTAAGCCAATTACTCATTACATGGCTGGAGGTGAAAAGTAGGGAAAGGAAACTTCAATTTACTAGAGTTAATACCGGTTTTAGATCCGTTGTCAGCAGCACACTGACATGTAGAAAGTCCATCTTCATCGTTGGTTTCTGAATCACCATCCAATTCTAGTTCACTTGATGTTGATACCAGTGAATCCCCTTGTTCAAATGATACGTTTGGTAATTGCAAGTGAATCTTGCGATCCATTTATGTCCTGTACAAAATGAGTAGAACTGGATCTGATAACGTCTTCTTCATGGAAAAGTCTTGTGAGCAAAAAAAACTAGAGCCTAACTCAGTGTATGGCTGAATTCGGACTGATTTCTCAAGGTATACTGTTGCACAATGTTTTTGATTTCTAAATTACTACAAATCAATATTATCTATACACCATATATTTTTATCTTGGTCAAGAAAAATCCAGTTCATGTTTGATAAAACTATTACCCTACATACACACGATAGTGATTGCTACAACCACTCCATTCCATGAATAAACTCTTTTCCGGATTAAGTCATTTCCATTTGTGTTCCAAGAAGCCCCACAAATTGTTACAAGGAAAGCCAACAAGACTTATTCTACCTTTCTCCAAGGAACCACCTAACTAGACAGTTGGGCAACAACTAGCAATGCTTCCCTGAAGGTATTCATATATAAAAGGGAAACAAATTGCCGAGTTCACTAGTTCAGTCAATCTTTCTAATACAATCAGTTCATCATTACCGACACCGACAACACGAGCAATTTTCAGTTCAAGGAGCAGGTAGGCACTGGAAACTGACATATATGGAATGGAATGAAGTGAAAAGAAAAGTAGAGTAGATAAAGCCTCTATAAGCAAACACAACAAACACTACCACTTTCACTTTACAGTAATAGGAATAATATAATTTGTAAGATGATGATAAGTTGAGATAATGAAAACTCTCACGAACAAAAATGTTGTTATAATCTTATTAATAGGGTTTTCTATAAGGTAGACTGCACTTTTTGTATGAAATCCATTTATTCCCTTCCATAACAAGACTAACCTGATTTATAGAAAGTGATTCAGATTTATTCTAGAAACATACCAAGACATAATTTGATGATTGCATTGCATGATTATCCAGTTGGTGAGAAAGGAGAAGAGAGGCGAAAGTAGTTGACAGCTCGCAAAGTCGCAATACAATGCCAATGTAGTAGAAGCAATAGCATGTCATGAAAATCAGAATTTTTGCAGGTGTCTTTCCTCTTCCTCGAACAAAGAAAAATCAATACCAAAAATGATTAATGCCTTTATGTGTTCATATTTTCTTGTAGATAAGGAGAAACGGGCATTCCAATTTTAAGAGTGTACGAGTATACTGTAGTGTATATTAGGAAACATGACATGTGTGTTTGTGTGGCCTAAAGAGTATGTACGTATGTATATAATTTGTGAAAGCAAACAAGCAGGCTCTTTCTCAATGAAAGGCATATCAGAAATACTAATCTTTTATCTTATATCATAGATCATCCTAATAATAATCATCATTTATCATGTTTTGCTTCATAGATGTATCCCTTATCCAGTCAGCTATTGCAATAACTCAATAACTGTATGAAACACCTCAACATAAACGTTTACAGCATAGTTCCCTTATTGTTTGAAATCTATTATAATCATAATCTATTCTATTATCCCAGTGTACTGACTTATGACGATAATTGTCATTAGGAATGTTGTGATTGTACCATATTATATGTACACACGCAGAGAAGATAGAAATCTCTTTAAAGAAAGCTGAGCTATTACTGACTGTATCGAAACCTCTGTATGGTTTCAAGAAGCTGTGCTTTGTTTGTTCTTTGTACAAAGGAACTAGATGTGTATGCCGAATTGAGTATCATTTTGTTATTGGCTATTTCTATATCGCTTCTATTCATATTCCTGTTTGTTTTTCAGATAATACCCAAACCAAACCAAGGATTTCTTTTGTACTTTGATCGATTTGAAAGGACAAAAGATATGCTGGGGTGACCAGTTAGTTGTATTGTATTATGCAATTCAATTTATGTTGTGTGCTAATATTAGAAAAATGGAATAAAGCTACCGATGCATGAGCCCATATCCCCATATATTCCATCAAATTATAATAACGTAAAAATTGGAGTAGAATGGAAAGAAAGGGTTTTTGTATACCAACAATCATTAAATTTAATTTATTTAACATCAAGAATAAATTATTATTTCTTTGATGATACATATACGAAACTACAGTAAAAATTGTTCTATTTGTGAATATTTCGAACATGCGGCACTAACTTATAAGGGAAATTTGCAGATTGAAATTCGAAAGGCGACATTGGTTCCTTGGTCTTAAAGAACTCCTTTAGCACATCCCTTGCAGCCATTTCCTGTGCTATGTCCAGTGTTTCTCCAATACCTGCCGAAAAATATAAAAAATAATTTTACAGGTAACAGAAACAGCATAGATTCTTATAGAGTATATAATCTTCTGCCTAGTTAATAACGTACCTTTTCCAAGAAGCTGCTTATCTTTGTCATATACACCGACCACATAAACTGCATGAATAGTATTACGTCCTGCCTCTCTAATAATTCTAGGTTCCACAGGAAATACGCCTTTCTGTTTTGCTAATTCCACCATCATGTGCCATGGTCTGGAAATGTCCCAAATCTCGTTGATATCCTTGCCACATAGAAGCGAAGCTATAAAGTCAATCACAAACTTTTCTGCACGCTGGTCACCAGAAGACTTTAAGAGTGCTCCAATCAAAGCCAAAAATGAGCGAGTATATGTTTCATTGGATGGTGGATATTCCTAAAACAAGGATTTTTGGAATTTTGTGATGAACCTTAACAATACAATATACAATTTCTTTAAGCCTTTAAAGAAACCTATATACAGTACACGTTCTTACCTCACATAATATGATATCCTTGAATCCTAAATTACTAGCTACTTCCGTTAAAGTTTGCTGACTAGTTAAAAAATTCACGAGAGCGCTGCCCAAAACAATCAGTCATATAGTTAGCATTTTAGCAACACTAATCGATCACAATAATCTGATATTATAGAGATACTGTTGTATTATGTATTACTTACGTCTGACCCTCCGATGGAAAAAGTGGGACTTCCTTTAGTAAAAACTGATGCAGCACTTGTTTGGTAAACTGTTCCCCTAGTTCGGCTAACTCTTCATTATTTTTAATTTCTAATACAGTCGTATCAATCCCGAGCTCTTCTTGATTTTTCCTTTCCTTATGAATATATGATTGATCAGTCAAAGCCTCACGAAGCAATTCATCATCAAACTCTTCGCCTAGCCGTTTCCCAAAGGCATACAGTTCAGCTTTGTAATTCCTAAAAATGCAGACAGGAACTTTATGTGATAAGCATTTAAAAATCAACGGGAAACGTACTATTCAAACACCATATTATCAAATATATTAAATCATACTCACCAATCAGCAAAAGTGTATCTTGGGGTTGGTTCCGAATATCGTTCTGGATTCGCAAGCTTTTCCTTCTTTTTTCGAACATTTAATGCTTCATAGAATTGTCTCGCGTAGTGTTTGATACTTCGACTTGGGATCAAGATACCAGAAGGTCCTAATCCAACCAAGGTAAATACAAAACAACCCCAGATTAATCATCAGTTGACAAATAATCTGACTACATGTTTTACTGGTAACATTTACAACACATTTAAATTGTAGTAAGTTTACATTTTACAAACCTGCAAGGGTTATCCTTCCTTGATGAACAACTCTATCATTGAGACATTGAGCCCTTGATTGATCCACCACTGCAAAAGTTGACAGCATTCGAGGTCCAAATTGTGGCAGCATAGGCAACACCGACAATATTCCCCTTCTTAATGGATGGATCATGATTATTAGCTAATTTGTTACGAATTCAAAAACAAAAAGTAGAAACTGGATCGGTCAGAGATGAGTTATTTCTTTAAAATTCTTTTATTGTCAATACACCCATTTCAAACAACAATTAACAACCAGCTACAATTGCCAAATTAGAACTGTAAATCAGAATAACTGAAATTTATAACTAATTCAATCATCAATCAAAAACCAAAAGTTGAAAGTGTTTTTGCATTTGATTGTTTCACAAAAAAGGATAATAAACAACTCGACTTCTTCAGGAGAAATCACCCATCCACATGAATCTACAGAAGCCGGCATTTCTTTACATATTGCATGTTTCCCCAGCCCCTCGACTCGAATTATTGAAGCTCTCTTCAATAAGCTCTCTTATTGTATTGCCATGCATAATCATAAGCCATGTCCTTTAAAACTTATTAACCTGCGATCGCAGATCAAAAGCAGGTTTTTTAGAATGGATCATAGTCTGTCTGTCCGTCCGTCCGTCCGTCCGTCTGTCCGTCTGTTCGCACGATAACTTTTACACCGTTGAAAATTTTCAAAAATTCTTTTTGCTAAACGACACCTTAGGTCAAGACCTTGACTGAGTTCGAAGATGAGCAAAATCGGTCAACGGCAACTGGGTCAAAGGTCAAGGTCAAATATTTTTTAATAGCAAAACATGGGTTATGATACATCAAAATGATGCTATTTCTCGAGAAAAACTCAACCATGCTATTATCAAGATTCAGCAATGACCCCAGCGTGACCTATAAGCGTTTAAATGTCAATTTTTAAAAAAAAATTCTCAATAGCAGCCACAATGATGAAAATTTTCAAATCTTTTTTAAACCAATTCTCAGACACATAGCTTATGTTTACTTCATTCAGTATAAATGCTAGATCGCAGGTTCCTATATACCCTGCCAGTTGTCAGGTTTATTGGTACTTAACCTATCGTTATCAATCATACTTTAAATTAAATTATTCAAACTTCTTGTAATTGTAATTTTATCTCTTCTTCAATTTCAATACTGTTGGGTTCATTGTTACTACTTTCATACAGGGCTTCCTCTTCTGACTCGGATTTAGAAATTGGATCAATGTCATTGTCAGTAGCATGATCTAACTCCCATCGTTGTTGACTAACAGTGACATTAGTATTGTTGGCAACGGTATAAGAATGATAGTCACGAGGATACTCCTTCCAAAGAAGAAAGTTAAGTTTTGGGATGGTGTGCGTAGGTTCAGAGCAGGAGAAAGTCGGATTCCCATCCGAAGACTCGAGGAGCATTGGCCATTGTTGAATGTCCGTTATTTCAGGAATGTTATCGCAGATTATTCGGGCAAGGGTAGTTTTTCGAATGGCCTTCAGTTGTTCTGTTGGGAGGGTTGTAGATAATAAGTTACTAATTCATTATGAGAATGTATTTGTGGAATGGTGAATTAAAAGTACCTTCGGTGAAATGATGGAAGCTTACATCCGCTTCATACCAATATCTGTCCCCTTTCCGGAATCGAAGAAATTGGTCAGCCAGCAAACAAGCAAGTGTTGGTCCTACTCTGCCCCCAGGAATGTGATTTTCGGCGAGCATGCCGATAAGCAAGTCCACGTCTTCAATTGCACTAGTTTAATAAATTGGTGCACTTCATACATGAAAGCTATCCTAGACTTCCTTCGCTTCTAATAGTTTTTGAGTGTACAAAGTTTTTTTAAAGTCTTACCTGTAAGCGCTTGTAATAATCTCGTACGCCCCTGCATACCAAAACTTTTTAATTTGATAGAATGCCTTGGGTTCTTCAAAGCCGCATACTTTTCTCCATTCCAGATAAGGGGGCAAATCCAGATCCCTTCCCCATTCAACTGCTAATTGTACAAGGTCTATTACCTCGCTTGAGTTCTTGCTTTTCAAATGGATTTTATGTAGCTAACAAAAAATTAAAAGGAAAACTACATAAGTCAAAGCATTTTCCATCTTCAGATAAGACGATATTTCTAATTCCAGGTCAAGTTAAGCCTTTTTGTTATTACCTGTCCGGGCATCTCCAGTCCCACAAGATTTGCTTTAGTTTCAGCCACCCCTCTAACCAACGCTTCCAAATGACTCTTCCCATTTACAACGAAATATGGGCGAAGGATAAACGCCAAGGTGTCCCACTCAAACTCGTGTACAATGCCGTGAACTTTAATACTGAGCTTTTGATGCGCTGGAAGCATGGAATACCAAAAGTATCCTACAGCGCCAGCATACGCATTTGACACAGATGAATCCACATTCCGATTATGATCCCGATAGTAGGTTTCTCCAGATTCAAGGGATAACCCAGCCAAGTTTATCATCTCCTTTCCCAATATTTGGGGGAGGTATTCGTTGAACGTTATGTGTTGCACTTGAGCAATTAGAATGCGTCTGCTTTCCTGGAACAGTTTCTCATCATCCCAGTGAGGATTGTGATGATGAAGCAACTCAGCTATATTATTATGTTGTCGAAGAAAGAGGGTGTTTAGAGCAGTCACTGTGGCTATTAGGTTTACATCATCATTGCCTGTTGAAAATTAAGAAATCCATGAAAGCTTAAGAAAGGTGAAAGTGAAAGGAATAAGAATTAAAAATTCCTATTTTGCGTACCTGTTGCAACGCAGTCATCCACCTCTTTATTTAAAGGACTTTTAAAGAAACATGAGCCATTTAGTGACATCTCTGTAGGAAGATATCCATGCTTTTGGTAATGGTGCTGTGCAACATGCACCTTCAACCTGCCGAGCTTTTTGTCACGTAATTTCTTCAGTGTTTCTGGAGAGGAGCCGTAAATGTTGGAAGCATCGATGAAAGAAGTTGCCAAGTTAAAGGATGTACGGGGCTCTGGATAAAATTAAGCAAAGGATTAAAGTTGAATTTACAGTAACGTCAGAAAATGTGCAAGCTTTCACTTTTCTGTACATACCTAAGTCACAAGACGCAAACTGTGCTGGAATGACCTTTTTCATGGAACACTTATGGCCATGGTGCTCACTGTGCGGAGAAATTGCCCCGTGTGTGTAGAAAGTGGCAGAGGTTAAATTGCAAATTTCAGAAATTGTATCGTTATCCAAAAGCTTGCTCGTGTCTAAATGGTTATGGTTGTCGCAACAGTTTACTGGCAGAAAATAAAATGAGGTAAAATGGGTTTCAAAGAAAAGTTTATGAGTTTTATCTTATAAGATCTTACTAGGGGATGTAGCAGTTTTTAATGTATCCTGTAATATAAACATTCCCCACAGCGGTAGCATCACAGCAGCATTATTTGGATCAGCGGTTGGGGTCCTCCAATATATTTTCTTACTGACTAATGCTGCTCTAGGGATTTTATGAGAGTGATTTTTCCCTGCAAGCAAGTAAGACATTAGTGAAAGTTATTCAAGTTCCGTTTAATTATTGTATGTGTGTGAGGCTGTCTCTAACTTACATTTTCCTTGGGTATCTATAATTCGACGGAAGGGTGAATAACGAGATCCCCACTTTTTGAACATGTTGTTACATTTCCCATCAATAGACCGGTACCACCCCGTTGCATTACAAGTAGCATTTGGTTTTTGGTAGCACATATCAACCGGCAGTGACCCCTCGAGGGAGTCTGTAACTTGTGATACATTTAACCTGTGCGTGAATTAAAGAATACATGAAAAATTCATATAGAACTATCAAATATAATATCAATGTTAGTTTTATGTTTTTTGAAACCTTTCTCTCATTTCAGCTACTGCAACAGAACCAGCTAATCCTTTCCATAAAATTTGATCCAGTTCCGAGCTAAGTCAGTTACAACACAAAATTTAGCTTCTGTCATTTCATATTAAGGAATGTTAAGAATTCAACTTCTGAAGTTTTTTATTTGCTTTCACCTATTTTCATTTAGGTTATTCAACAAGAGTTTTTGTCCCATGTAATAGCATCCATTAACATAAGTTTCATGAATAGTTGGTTTCCCATTTATTTTCGGGTGGTATGGATCCACACGCTCCTTTTTCAGATTGGTGGATGACGTGTTCTTTTTACCTCCTTCCATGTCTGCTTTTGCAATCATCTTTTTAAAATTGCTAAGCTCTTCTTCCTTTGGTACTTTCAGGAATGAAATGTTCATTCGTCTGGAATTGACATCTAGTTGGAAACAATAGATAATTTATTTCACTTTGTTACAAGCATTATGTTTTGCACAGTTTTATCAATCAAGTTACTAAATTCCTATAAAGTTTTAAGCTTTGTACCTTGCAAAGGCCACGACTGATTACGAAATATCTTCATATTGAAGTCATGTACGGTGCTGTGCATACTTTTTTGGTACATCCAAATATACCTAGCTACAATCAAACTTGCTCCAATCATCCCAACGAAGAAAATGCTAAAAATGTTAAGAATGATTTTTAAGCATTAGCAGAGTAGCTATATATAAATTGTAGTTTACTGTAAATGAAAAGTTACTCAAATGGACTTACATAATCAAAACCTTTAACAAAATCCGAAACTTTCTACAATCTCGTGCCCTTTCATGCAGCAACTCAAGGCAGTTCCAAAGGTTCCTGCGTTGACTTCCATTTCTACCTCTTATCTCAAATGGCCTGCTTTGTCTGGGCTCATTAGTGACATTCATTAAGTCATTTTCCAGAGGCTGCCTTCCAAATTCCAATCTCACATTAGAGGGTGAGAACGGGAAAGCTTGATCACAATCATCAGCTCCCTCACCCAATTCTTCGGTTACTGCATTGTACACTTGAAATTGACCATTTTCAATTCCATCAACTCGTCTTTCTCTATTTGCACTGAGATCTGCATTTGCCGTATTTGAAGCATAAGAATTTGATGCTGAAGCTGAACCATTTAAATTTGTGACATTTTCTTTGTTTAAATCTTTAAGCTCAATATTAACTGGTAAATTATCGAATCTAACGCGATGGGATGCCCTGTTAGGTTCATCATCAAGTCGCTGGAATCCAGACGGTCTTCTGGGACGACTTATAGATGAAGTGACAGAATGAAGCAAATCTTTTGGCTTCATTTGGGTTTCTCTATGAATTTCTCGGGGAGAAAAATTTCTCGGAAAAATTGCCAGACCACCCTCCACAAACAGGGAATATTTAGAAAAAAACTTCCGATTTTTAGAATATTGGCAAATGATGTAGGAATAAACTGTTAAATCTTATATACTGATAGTGTAATACTATTGCTAAATATATGAAAGTGTTTTATTCATCGTTAATGGTGAATGTCACGTAATCACCTAATAAATCTAAGCTTCATATTGTTTCACATCAACTAAGCTGCTACAAATCGTACCAAGCCACGTCAATGTAGCCATGCTGGCGTTGCACAGCATGGAAGCATCAAATTCCAAAGAATTTTATCGAGTTTTATGACTATTTTCACATTACAATGGGGTTATGAACATGTGTATTGTAATGTTTTTTGTCACCGTCTTCCCAATCCCAATGCAAAGATGGCCTTTTTGGTGCGACAAGCCAAACATAGGAAAAATGTGTATGAAAATATTCCCTGAAATGATGTCACGCCTTATTTTTAAGAGTTATTAAATTCAATTTTTCAAATTAAATAAAACCACCATGCTGTAAATTATAATAAGTCACCGAGTAAATAATTTAATATATGAATAAAGACGATTATCGTCTTCGTACATGACTCCCGACTATGTTATTTAAGTATCTGATTATGTTCATATCACTGCCGTATTAAATCGATGTATTATTTTATTAAGATAGTCAATAGTAAGTAACGACAAATGACGTAATCAACTATGAAAATGCTGGTATATCACAGCTCATAAAACGTTTCTATATAAGCATTTCATCATTCATCAGTATCTCTTATTGCCATACTTGAAACTTGAGTAAGGAATAATATCTTATTCCTTCAGCTTCAGTATACGAATGTTGATATCTACCAAGAAAGAACCAACTAAATCGCGACAGAAAATTTCTCAGAAACCGACAACCGAAAGCAAAAATATTTGTCGCAGAGCTGATGGTGACTAGCAGAAGTATCGGTGTATATGAAATATATTAATCTAACAGATTATTATTATAAACATACATAATATAGAACAAATGTGATTGGGGTGAAGTGAAACACACCTGCTGCCCTCAAGCTCTGATTATATAAGTTCATTTTCTTAATTGTATTTTGCATGCTTGACTTATTGGTAGACTTCTCCGTTTTGCATAGTTATATAACTTGCTTGAAGAAATTCCGACGCTAACACCATTTACATTAGCTCATTTACGAGACAATCAATTCAATATATAACTCAGGATTTCTTTGCAGGTTGCACTCTATACTCTATCAATCAATGCTTTCTGACTTTTGTGCTGTCTTGTCTTGAATCAAACTACGGCTAAGAAGCCTGCATGCTTAGGTCTGCATCAAAAAGCACCGATGCACTCTACAATTACGCACGTATATAGCTTTTTAATTGCTATATACTTATTTGCGAATTGCGTCATTGGATACATGTATATTTCATTGCAAACACGAAGATGGTTGTTCGTGTACCTATGATATGCAATGTAATAAACAAAATAATTCGATTATTCATTAATTACTGTGATGAGATGAAATAGATACCAAATAGGAATCGTAAACATCTTACGATTCGCACGACCGCACATACAACAAAATAACAACAACATTCAACAATGTTTAAAACAACCTTACGCACTGGAATTTATGTACTTACCTTGATTGACCCTAAATATTTGATACTTTGTGATTTTATATGAATAATAACATTGTTTTCTTCAATTTAAGTATCTTCACAATGACTCATCGCCAATGTCAATAAGTCGAGGCTGGAAAGAATTTTATGATTTGCAAAATTTAAAAGGCTTATATGGAGCCAGCTAATTATGTTTTCTTCAAATAATTTGTAATGCATCAAATAGTAAAACTGTAACATATTTTTTAAATCAATGTAAAATCAAAACCGAATGCGTGAGAATGTAACTCTTTCGGCATCCGCCTTTATTTATACATTGCTTCCTTTGAATAGTTCTTCTAAATTTATATGTTCTTTGATGAACCTAACTGATAACAAGTTGCTTTTTTTGTTGTATAAAGATGCAAATCAAGTGGTTTTGACCAAACCCTTATTTCTTGAAGCTAAAAAACTAAAACCATTATTTCGTACTTTGTTACACTAGCGCGTAAACAAGATGATTCATCTAGATAACCTTATAGCGTGTTTGCATACTACGTCATGAGTTGTTTCGATAATCAGGTTTGATTTGATTTTTTTAACGTGATTCCAAGAAACCAATGCAATGTACGTCATAAGTTCTGCCTTCAACCTTCTCCTAACTTTGTATATAAGGAACAAAGTAGAGATGAAGAGGCAAATAGAAACGCTTGAGCCTTGAGCTTAGATACTACTGGACTGAATATCATATTGCGCTATAATCTCTGCAACCGGTTTAATCTGCTCGGAAACACTGAATTCGGAGTTTACTTTGTTAAAATATATCAATATCTTTATTCTATCCTGTCATTCAACATTTAAGATGAAAGTTATAACATTTGTACTTATTACTGCATGCGTTGTTGCAGTAGTTTGTGCTTATCCAAGTCCTCCCAGTGGTAAGCTTATATAGCAAGTTAAAATTTGAGCGTTAATTATTGCGTTGATTAATAAGTAATATACCATGTTTTCATATATACTGTGCTTTCATATTACAGAAGAGCAAGATGAAGCTGAAGAAATGGTCAGAATTAAGAGAAGTCCGGTGCCACAGCATGGGTTCGGCCATCATGGAACTAACAGAGGAAATTATGGGGCAAATGAACGAGGAGTTAACAGAAATGGAGCTTATCCAGGGTATAAATATAACCATCATGGAGGACCGTCTTTTAGTCGTGGACAGCAGGGTTAACTGATCTCATGAACGTATTTAATATTATATTGCATTCGATTACTAATTGTGCGTATAATTGTAGTAGTAATCAATGTCTTTATCCAGAACTCGACTGGAAATTGTATTTTTTACTTGTGATAATATTTTGGCAACCAGCCCGATAAATAAAATTGCTTAAATGTCGGCCTAATTTTGTAAATTTCAATTACAACAAAAGAAATAGTTATTGTTAATGATAACGAACATGCAAAAATATGTCAATACCGACTCATTTAATGCATATTGGTGATGTAGTAATTTATCGTCTACTGCGGGGATGGGGTCAATTGGAATTGAAAGAATAATATGCATCGTATAGAGGCACTCTGTTGCTGTTGCTACATAATGTAAACATACAAGATACCCAGAAATGTGGTTCATAAAGATTTTCAGGATTGTCTATCAATGAGCTTCATAACGCTTTTCATTTACAGAAAAATCTGAAACACTCATTCGAACTCTTTCAAAAGCATTAAAAATTCTTTGTACCATTCAACCTGAAAAATTCTCCCTCTCCTCTCCAACAAACTGCTTCGATACCCCAAACCACAGCATCAGCAATAATTGATTTAAAATGAAGAGCAAAATTCCTGTGAAAGTAGCCCTACCATCTTCCTCTACGAAGCAAAATTCCAGTACAGATAAAATAGAAGAGTGTGGCGCAGAAGGCGTAATAGATGTGAACAAAAATGATGAAGACTATGAGACAGTGGCAATTCCAGCTCCAATTATTTCCTACAAAGCTATCAGTGAAAGCATAAGGGGAAGCGAATATGACAAGCTGGACTTGGACTTCAAGCAGGAAGAATATCTTCGAAGTCGCAATCCCATTGCGATTCGAAGTCACCCACTCACCTCCGAAAGGCTCCCCATAACCAGCAGCACCAGTGGTCCACCCACAACTAGCCTGACACTTTACAACTACGCCCAGCGACAATGTTCTCAATGCCCCATACAGTTTTTGCAGGTATCATCATTTGGCATTCCAGAAACTCCATAAGCAAAAAAATGTTTAAGAAATTTTTATTATTTCTTATCCTTTTTAAAATAATAGGAGAAAACTCTCAAACAAATGTTCAAGTTTCTGAACCATTCGGACCTTGTTCAATGTCGAGCTGTTCAAAGGCTCTGGAATAAAATCATTTCCAAAGACAAAAAATTCATTGAGAAAACAGTTTACGTGGTAAACATCGTGAAATCATATAATGTCGCCACAAGCTCATTAATCTACAATGACCTAACTACTTACGCCCAACTCCCGTTCCTCCACGGACGATTTCAATATATTGACTACAATTTCTTGAAGGAACCTAAAAACTTCAAGCTCAAAAACAGCGACAACGAGAAATACGCTCCAGAAGGAAAGTTTCTGAAAACTCTCTCAAGTCTGGAGTTTCGAAATTGTCTTTTGTGTTGGCACACCATGAAAAAGGTTTTAATCAGAGCCGTTATGGTTGAAACGCTAATTATTTCAAATTGTTTCATTCTGGAAGAAACGAATCCTCCGAGTACACAACACACCACGGAATTCGATGAATTTAATGCGGGCAACGCTATTTTTGCTTTGAAACAACTGGAAATCTATGAAACCCGGAGTTTATCGAATGTCACTTCCATATTGAAAAAGTTTATTGGATATGCCAACCAAGCCTTATCCACTTTGAAGATAACATATTATCCTCCGGCAGGATATGAGAATACTAAAGACGACCAAAAATCTGACTCTGTTGACTTTTGTCGGGAGTTGAAAACATTATTATCCAACTGCGCCAGCTCTTTACAAGCCTTGTGTCTGGATATTCAGCATGAACACACGTTGAACTTGATTGGATACCATATTTGCAAACATTTGGAAGCTCTCGGGCGTAGGATGGATCTAAAGGAGTTTAGATTGACGCCAAGTTTGGGATGTTGGGTGTACAAGCCGGGCTCAATGCCACGTACAGCGACCGCAATGACCATGGCAAATATGAATACTAACGGAGATGCTAAAAAATGTCTTAAAACAGCAGCCACATCCCTGGCACGGTTCTTGGAGTCACAAAGACATCTCAAAGTTTTAGCATTGCCTTGCATAGAACATCCAGACGCTTTCAGTTCGTGCTTCCACAACATTCTTTTAAGACTTCCGGCTGCCCCCACAATTGAATATTTAGCTGTGCCCAGCGCTGGATTCTTGCCTGTTGATTTACTGCATGTATTTCCAAAATTGAAGGCTCTTAAAGTTGGAGGAGTTTGTTGTCAGGATTCCACCTCCGCTTGGGAAATATTCCAAAACTATACAAAGGAGCAGTTAGTAAAGACATCTAAGGGAGCAGGAAAAAATAACAATCAGGCGATAGTTCGTAAGGAGTTTGAGCTTATGAAAGCCCCTCAATTACCTGCAATTAGTCAAAAAGGTCATGATTTTTATGATCGGTTGGAAATGATGAAAAGAATGGAGGAGCTGTGTCTTACAACGGCCATCATTCCAGAAAATTTTAAAATTGTTATGAAAAGTTTGAGTAATTTGACAACGCTGGATATTAGCTCTGACGCTGACATCCATATAATTCAAGATGGCGAATTGCAGGCTTGTATACTGCACATGGAGAGGCTGAGAAATCTTCTGGTTGGGTGCTGCGACAAGATTAGTGACTACGGGATAACTGGAATACCTAATGAGTACTGCATGGCAATGTTTAAGAACCAAAGATATCAAAGGGAAGGTCTGTATGAGAATGTGTGGGATTCGGAGAAAGTCACTGGAAGACCATTGTCAGACTTGAAGGGTAGAATTTCATGGAATGTTTACCAACAAAACCGATAAGAATTGAATGATTAGCAAATCATAATTTGTTTCATTTTCAGGACTTCAAAAGTTGGTGTTGAAAGGGGAAAATAACTTCACAGATATTGGAATAGGATATGGGTTGGTATTCCCCGAGCTAAAATACTGTCATTTACCCTATTCTGCTTACGTAAGAATTCACAAATTGTTAACTATAGGGTAGCTAATCGCTAAATCAATTAACTAACCATCCCTTCATCAATAATTAATATGCAAATGTTGATAAATTATGGTAATTTCCTTGCAGATAACGTCCTGGGGCATTGAGAGATTCGGAAAAGTGAATCCCAGTCTCGAAGCGTTTGGTCTTTCTGGAGTCAGTGAATTGACTAAGGATGAATTTTTATCTTTGAGACGTACTCACTTTCGGCTAAGAAAAGGGGATGCTTCTCGAACAGGATTCTTTGTAAGTAACCAATAAAATCATTTAATGAAGCGGTACATCGTTCTATACTCCATAATAATGATTTGCTTTGATCCACAGTCTGAGCACGTATCTGGTATGGATAACTTTGCATTGACGCTGGCCACACCGGAAACTGTTAAGGCGTTGTTGACGTGGGTTGCAGAAAAGATTAAAAATATTTATTCAATTTTCACCCCTCAACACGAACGAACGAACGAAGTGGAAGCAGAAGCTTCATGAATGAAAATTCACATCGTAAGTGTATGAATGTGTGCAAAAACGCTGCTGAGGTATATTCAACCCAAGATAAACAAAATCTTTGTATGCTATCTCAATATGACTGATAATGATAATTCAGTGAAAATAAATTGCAAGTATAATATACCAATCATTTGTAAGACGAAGAAACGTATTTTTATTTTTATTTTTATAAACCAAAAGACACATTCAAAACAGTAATTTGGAGCTCATCTTAGCAAATACAAATGACAAACTAAAGTACAAACTTTTTCACTTTTTGGAAATTAAAGACTTGTTAAATTATTTTGTAACATTAACACATTGATGATGCTATATGAAAGGTTATAGAGATAATAATTTATTTACAACCTATAATGGTACAAATTAGCATTATTTGATGTTAATAACATTAAATAGGCTTGTAATCAAGTTTTGATTCCAACTTTTTGTTGTCAGACACTTTTCTAGCAGCCTTCATAAAATCTTCTTGCACAACGTAGTCTCTTTCAGCCCTAATAGCAAACAATCCGGCTTCAGTGCAAATGTTTCTCAGATCGGCTCCGTTGAATCCATCAGACAGCTTGACCACGGCTTCATAATCTACAGATTCAAAGTCCAATAAATATTTTTTTAATGTGGTACTGCCCGATTTTATGTCCTAATGTAAAAATGTTAATTCCAATTTTTTTTTACCTATTTCTCCATGTTTTGAGATTGGACCAGCGTGAATTTTTAAGATTTCCAATCTGGCTTGCTCATTTGGAAGTGGAATTTCAATCTTTCTGTCCAATCTACCGGGACGGAGCAAAGCAGGATCTAATGTATCTGGACGATTGGTGGCCATAATCATTTTCACCTATAAATGGATTGAAGCAAAGTAATGGTAATTACATGTCACTCAACGTATACGATATAAAAAGAGTCTAAGAGTCATGTTCAACAAACCTGGCCCAAGGAATCAAAACCGTCCATTTGATTCAGCAACTCCATCAAGGTTCGTTGGATTTCTCTGTCTGCAGATGTTCCTTCAGAGAAACGACGCCCACCAATAGCATCAATTTCATCCATGAAAATAATGCAAGGTTGATGATCTCTTGCGTAGTTAAACATTTCTCGGATGAGACGAGCACTTTCACCAATGTACTTATCTACAATAGCACTTGATACAACTTTCAAAAAGTTTGCATCAAGTTGGGAGGCTACAGCACGGGCAAGAAGTGTTTTTCCAGTTCCTGTGAAATGTAAACAAATGTCAAACCATTTAATATCTGAGTGTACTTTGAATTAGCAATTGAAGCATTTTATGATTTAATTTTTCAACGTACCTGGTGGACCGTACAACAGACATCCTTTTGGTGGTGTGATTCCAACGCGTTGAAACAACTCTGGATTCATTAAAGGCAGCTCAATAACCTGTAGACATACAAAAAATAATCATCAGTGACTACTTTGTTTTGTATTGCGATTAATCTTCTTTGTATTCAAAACAACTACAACAAGGGAGTCATTAGATTTAGAGGAACACATACCTCTCTCAACTCCCGAATCTGCTCCGAAAGACCTCCAATAGCTGAATATGTAACATCTCCGGGATCTTCATGACTCATGTTGTAAACTAGAGGATCTACTTCACGGGGTAGGTATCTCATGATTGTTAAAGTAGTCATATCTAGTGCAACACGAGTTCCACTTTTCAATTTCGTCTTATCCAATTGACGACGACAGCCAACAACATAGCGGGGACCATTAGTTGCTTTCACAATGAATTTATCTTCCGTTAACTGTTTCAAAACTTCCCCAACAATCTAAAACAATTATTAATCAATTCCATTAAAAATTCAATCCCAAGCTCAAATTGACACTGACGTTCTATTCGTAAAGCATATAACATGACAATTATTACCTGTCCAACACTTTGTAGAGCCTTTAAATCATTCTCGGACTTATCATATTGCTTTGTTAGCTCCCGAAGTTGCTCTCTCACTGAAAATATTCAAACAAAATACAATAGTAAGCACTCAACACCTTGCCATTTGCATCAAAAAGTTCGCCACCAATAAATAACGTTATGATAAAATTAACTTACTATCTTTCAATTTCGCTTCAATATCCCTATGTTCTGCAACTTTCCTTTTATATTCAGCAATCGCTCTTTCTCTCACTGGATCTCCAGTAGGAGGACCACCAGCAGCAGTAGTTCCTGGCATAGTAGCTACAGCAGCAGCCATTTCCAACTCTTCAAAAACTAACGGTCAGGAGAAGTTAGCTGAAATCATAAACACAACAGAAATAAAACATTAAGATAAGTCGCCAATTATCAAGCAAAAGCAAAGCGCTACGAGCTTTTAGAATGGTGGCAACTAACTGAATGAAGATGAGAAAATTTAGAAGAACCAACCAACAACAACACTTAAGACTTTCAATATAAAACAAATGCAAGTCCCCCAGAACAAAATAATTATTTTTATTCTTACCAATAGCAAACCAGAGAGAACTTTTCCTTCGCTTTCAAACTTGATTACAAATTAAATTGTTACGATCGGCGATCCGAGAAAAAAATCAAAATAGAAAATTATCCGATCGTGATCATCACATCACCTGTAAGAATATGATACACAAGTCTGATCCGTATACGCTCAAATTCTGCAAAATCACTATCTCTGTCAACCAAATGATTTAAATTTGGAACTGCTTTTTATACTCAATGACTAAAATTTCTCAATGTTGAGGGCCTACAGGATAAAAAAATATACCTTATTCCTAAAAAGATACGGATGAAAATGCAAAGTCCAAAAGCATCTCATTTTGTACATAAGGGATATACATAACACAATTCATATGCACAACCAAACCAAACTCGATATTTGTTATTGTTATGCGACTGATTGATACTAAACTAAAGAAGAAGGAGAGAGCCAAAACCACAGCACGTATTATCCCTTACGTAATATAGTTCAGCTTTTATAACTTATTGTGTAGCCTTCCTGTGTAAATAAGAATATGCATCTCTTTAGCATTGTGGGAACGCAGTTACTATATAAAACTGTGTTTAAGCATTCTTCAGCATAGGGAGACTGGAGAAGGCGTGCTCATCCACAAAACTGGACTTGATTTCATTGGGTGGTGAACAGGAAAAGGCTGTGCTTTCTCTCACTCGTAAAAGCTTTCCCTCACTCTTTCTTGTTGTACAGTCGGACAAAAATATATACCGAAATGCATTGAGCTGTGCTCGGATGATTACATTTTGAGTAAAAAAGTGTAGAAAAGCAGCAGGCATATAGGCAGATCAGTTGAGAACGTGTTATACAGATGTATGGAATCCTGCTTTCACCGATTTCTCCGAAAATCCGGTTGTTTTTTTGGATGAATATTTGAAAAGTTGGATTGAGGGTCAAACACATGTCAACTCAAGAAAAATAGGTTGAGTTGATTGGGTACGTGCGTAGATCATGGTATCCTATCAAAAGGTAAGTATAACTTTCTACATCTACATGTTATAGAGGAAACAGGTAAATGGTTGGGAGTTGATAAGGATGTTGAAGATTCGAGTCATTTGTATTGGTTTCCGGTGAAGACGAATTTTGAGGAACAAGAGGATTCTGACTCTTGTATCTTTGTAGTTTCATGGGATGAGATGATGATGATATAATGTGATGACGCTGGATGAGGGAAATCAGTATTTTATGAGACAAAGATTTTATGCCTTTTCTTGTCTTTACGTATTGATGATGGAAAGGTTCGTGCGTGAGCAAAAGTCCATTTATATGTATATATTTTTGAATGGAATATATGGATATATATAGATGAAATGGAATTGTGTGTCATGTCATGCTCATGTGCGATCTAGAAAAGGGAATGCTAATGTAATGCTATATACCTTAACTTACTTGAACAATGTATTTTTCCAACCTATTTCATTCTTCCATTTGAATGCATGCAACAACATTTGGCATATGTTTAGACTTGGGAAAAGAAGGGTTCTTACTACTACTGCTTTTGTAATAATACATGTATTGCATTGTAGTGTAGATACAAAAGAGTACTGTGGTAGGTAAGGTTTGGTAGGCTGGAAAAATCCTTTTGTGTACTTTAGGTACAATTTGATACAAATGTACTGTTATTAGACATCTAAGAAAATTCTTGACAATAAGGACTAAATGACTTTACATCACAAGAACGATGGAATGGGAGTATTGAGGATAAACGGTATAATAATTAACATATTGCCTTTCCTAATTTTCCTCGACATGTTCACATCATCATGGAGGAAGAAGGAAAAACAGTTTTTGGTGTTTTTTTTTCTTCTCTCTCTCATACAAATCACTTATTGTTTTTCTTGGTTCATATTGCCCATTTATCATTATTTTACTTGAACAGTAGCAATCATCTTTCAATATCAATGTAGAGAAAAAGGGATACATGAAAAATATTGAGTTGCTGCTCGTGCATGTGATGCATTTCATTTTATTCTCTCTCTTTAGAGATGAAACTGCTGGAAGATGGAACAAAAAGGTAACTTCTTTTGCCGCTGCTGCTGTTACAAACCATCATCATCCTTTATCTTATACTTATCTAGCCACAAGAAAGGTTGACCAGCAGAAGGAAAGCGAGGAAGCCGTCATCTTACTCTCATCATCATGATGATGAGTAGCAAAGCAAAAAAAGAATTAGAGCAGCAGCAGCCTTCATAAGAAGTCCACCGAAGATATATTCCATTATGGTTTGTCGATGTAGTGAATTCTTTTCAATTGTAAGTCCAAGTTTTTGCGGATGCATGGACAGTAGAGAGTAGTGGTTCACGAGTCGTCAGAGTAGTAGTAGTATTTGGTTGGTAGCACTTCAGCCTCTATACTGTAATACATATAATATATATTTATGTTATGTGTGTGGGTACATATACTGCTACTACTACTACTACTACTACTACTACTACACATCATCATGATGCAAGTAAAGCATTCAAATTATCATAAGAGCAGAAAGCACATTGGGAGATACAAGAGTGTATAAGGATTGAAAAGGGAGATACGGAAAAGAATGGAACCATGTTCCTAAATACTACACGTAGGCCAAAGCAAACCAGTGTTGTGTAAGTGTAAAAGGCAGAGGATAAGGTAAAACTTGACTCAAGTTCTCATCTGCTGTGGTGTTGTCTCATCACACTATCATCAATGTATCTTCATAATACGATGTAGTTCACCCTGTGCTGTGTATTTTCTCGCTCTCCAATTCAACTTTAGCTACATCGGGCTGTAGAGTCATATAGGAGTTATACAACTAGACCAGCTCATATTCTCCGTTTTATCCGTGCTAGAGCTCTCTCAGCCTAGCCTTTGAAGACGAGAGAGGAGAAGACTGAGAAGGCGAAAGACTAGTTCATCTTGTGTGAGAGTTGCATACGTGTCTTGTAATATCGTCGTATCTGTGGAGAGTGCAGTAGTGTTACATGTATGGTTACTTTTGGGCACTGACTTTTTAGGGATTAAAATGCGAAGGAAATCATCATCACTACCACCACACATAACTGCGATGGGCATCTCGCAACATAGTTGTTGGATATAGGGATTGGATCCATTCCTTCATTAATACAAGTCAAGAAGGAAGAAGAATGAAGAAAAAATGAGAATTGAAAAAAAAATTATATAAGCGAAGCAAGTTCACCAGCCACTGCACTCCTATAAACTTGATATTGAGGAACAAGCAGAAGAGAAGCTGAAGTAGCGTTTTCAAGAGCTATTTTGTGTTTGTGTGTAGGGGTTAATATTCCTTAGACTCTTCAACCATACCATAATTTGGTGGTTCGGTGGTGGAAAAGTAGACCTGATGAGAAGAAAAATACATTTTTGTACGGATATGTATAATAAATTAGAATAAGAAGGGAACACAGGAAACTATAATTTTCACGTAGCAGTTAACTAATATTGAGTACTGTAAATTTATATAAGCTACATAAGTATACATTATTAGATTTGGGTGAAATGTAAATATTTTTGTGGAGACAACTTCGTTCATTCATTTCTTAACGTGCAAGTTACGGTACATAGGAAAAGACAAGAATCGTAGTTTTCCGGGTGATGAAGAGAGAAGTTGTGCAGCGAAAATGGGATTTTAGATAATGCCTGGAATTCTGTGCGGATTACATAACTAAAGTTAGTTTTGTTGCAAAATGTAGAACGGATCCTGGTCCTCAGGGTTCACAATCCAAACTGATTTATACATTAGTAAAAAGTTCGCATTCCGCTATATAAATCAGAATAACCTGTGGCATAAACTTGAAATACTTTTGCTACTCTCGCCTTAAAGTTGATTGGTCACTGTCATAGGAGTTTGCAAAATTGTGTATATACAGACAGAAGATTCATCACACAGAGAGGGATGGTTGGGAAAACAATTTGGTAAGTTACAGTTTTTGTACCGGTAATAGTACTATAGTGTTAAACAAGGGTATCCTTTCACTTGTAAAGTTCAACCATTATTCTATGGCATCTGTAAATTAATTGATGCTTAATTTGCGTTTGCAACTAAATTGGCTTATGAATGAAACGGCATGTACAGTGTATATTGATATACAACTACTAACTACTTACACTGATACCCTGAAAAAATTGTTGGTGAACAATTTTGACTGTGTAATTGTTGGTCAAGTTCACATGAATTGGAGCTTTGGATAGGCAGCTATCAATTGAATCTGCACGTGATCTTTATTGAACTTACAAAATAGTAACATTACAAATTACAAAACATGAGTGGTCGTGACAAAGTAACCCTTTATTACTTACCTTTAATTATTTATTGTCGCTAATCTTTACGCATGCCAATATGCTGTATAGATCCAGTCAGTTATATCACAAAAATTGTTGGGGGAAAGCATTGCTTTTCTGCTGACGTGTATACCTGTATAATTTCAATTTGAGCCTTAAAGGTTTTGATGATCTGGCAGTTAAAATCCTAGCTGAATAATTATTTCCATAGATTGCTTACATGTTATATACTGACTGTAATGATATATGCATACAGGCCTTATATTATGTAGAGAATTGTGTGCACATGAAACTAATATAATAGTCTTTTTTAATAAGCTCACAGTATCGACATAATAAATAATTTTTGAGCAATTAAATTTCATTATAATTGATAGTTTGATCAAAGATGAAATAATTATATATGATCATACGATTTCCGGATGTCGATGAAATCACTTGAAAAGCTCTGCTTTTACAGGCTTAATACTACTGCTAGGTAGCCAATGCAGGTTATTGACGCAAAAAACCACTTGATTAAAATTTATGCAAGTCATATTGACACTGACAGTAAATCCTGAAGTCAAAAACATATCTTTTGATATATGCCATATCAAATGCCATATGTAGTTCCAAGGAATTGGTAATATGCTAATTTCTTTGTATTTTGTAACTTCAAACTTATTTGACAGTTTGTGAACTACTTTAAAATTCCACCTGCCTTCAGTTGACTTAATTTACAAAGCATTTTGTTATGTATTCATAAAAACAATCATATTTCTTCAATAATAGGTGACGATATTCAGTGAGACATCTATGCAAATTTCGTAGGCAATACTGCAAGGAACAAATAAAGCAGCTTTCGATAACTCTGCAGCAACACTTGACGAAGTAGAGCATGATGAGCAATTAATACAATGGATGAAGACGCACATCATCATTCATAATGAGCACTTGACTGCATTCGGTTAAGAAACTTATTATCCATCATTGGCTTTGCATTCGCAAACCAATAACATAACAAAAGAAATCATGGGGAAAGCAAAGCCAGTAAAGAAGGCGGCACAGTCTCCTCTGAAGATCTCACCTTCCCTTTTCCAAAGGAAGTCAAAAACTTCTCAAGGTGCTGGCCAAATTGACAGAGAGGCTTCCACTCCTGCTTCTTCAAAGGGAAGTAAAGGTAAAGCATCTACATCAAACACTAAAGGTAAACAATCCAAGAAGGAATCGGCTGCAGGAGGGAAAACGCCAAGTAAATCAACAACAAAAGGTAAAGATGCTAGTTCAACCACTTCCAAAAAATCAAATTCTCCATCATCAAACAAACAGAAGGGAGTTGCAGGGAAGAAAGCTCAAGAAAAGAGATCTTCAAGTCCTGTGGAGACAAAAAGTGGAAAGGAGAAAGTATCCAGTGGCAGCAACTCAAAGAAAGGTAAAGCTGGAGCGGGTGGTGGTAAAAATTCGACTCCAGTGAAAGCGGCAGCAAAGGGGAAAGTTGCAAAGCAGACATCTTCCGATGGGGAAAAGCCCAAGAACACTTCTAGCACAAAGAAAGGAGCTACTACTGAAAAGGGGAAATCACGAAATTCAAGGGCAGATAAATCACCTAGTCCAAGCAGGCGTCGAAGCCCTGAAATAGAGAAAATTACAACTAGAAAGCGCTCCAAGAGTGATTCCGAGTCTCCTCCGCCCCAAAAAGTGGCCAAGGTGGGGACAAAAGGTACTAAAAGCAATAAGACAAATAAGAAAGAAAGTGTCCAGAAGAAATCCTCATCAACAACCACCACCACTACAACCAAAGACGTAGCGAAGAAAGTGGCCAAGAAAGCCGTAGCCTCAGTAGTTGCCTCAAAGAAAAAGACTGTGGTGAAATCAGAGAAATCTGGTTCATCCAACAATAAATCAAACTCCTCCGCATCATCATCATCATCATCATCATCAACAACAACAACTAAAGCCAAAGATTCAAAGGATAATAATAAAAAGAAGGGTGGAGATGCAAAGAAAAAGCCAACTAAAACGGTAAAGGTGAAACCAAAAGCGAAGCCAAGAACCAAAATAAAGTTGAAACGAATGGCATCTTTAAATGCGAAAGCAATCTTGGAAGCTAGTTTTAGCTTTGAGCCATCAGAGAAGAAACAACGAAGCCCAGCACCAAGTTCCTCGTCACAAAAAGCCAAAAATTCAGAAGAGCCTCCACCTCCTGTGGTAATGAAGGATGTTGGAGTACAAGACACGAAACCATCCATTAGTAGTAACACGACGCTTAGCCCGAGTAAAACTGAGCCAAAAATGAAGGATGCTGCCATTTCCGTCTCTGTATCCACTTCAACTTCACCCATACCACCTGAAATACCTGAGCCTACACAACCTGTCAAGAATGTGAAAAGTAACCCTGTCTCTGTAAAAACGGGAGGAGAAAAGAAACGGAAATCAACTTCTGATGCTTCCAGTAGTCGAAGAGAAAGCACTTGCAGTAGTAAAGGGAGTAGCAAGGATACTCAAACGGCGTCCTTTACTCCTCCTAACAACCTAATTAGTGTAGGAACATCAACATCAACCACTACTGTGAAAACGCCTACAAAACAAGAGAAAACAGTGGGGAAAGCATCAAGCAGACGCTCCAGTGCCACAGGTACATCCGTTTCCTCTGATGCATCCACCTCTACATCAGGCAAAACTAAAGAAAAGGAGAAGGGTGGGAAGAGCTCGAATCCAAAGAAGAAACAAAAGATGGTAGCTGCCGCTACCGCTACCATGAGTACAACTTCCACATCCACGTCAACCTCTCCTATACCAATGTGGAATGAGTGTGATAAGGCTGTGGAGAAACTACGGACTCCCACTACTACTACGGCTTCCGTTCCTAAGCAAAAGAAACATAGAAGTAATAGCAGTGGAGGAGTCAGAGATAAAGTCCAGGTAAGAACAAATACTGATCAAATTTCTTTCCATCCGCATCCCTCGTGAGATATTTATGGTTCTATGACAAATGGCTGATTGGAAGGCAGACGCAGACAGTAAACAAGCTTTTATCGTCATCAAAGCTGACTCATGCATACATAAGTACACATTGCACAACAACCAACTCTAATTTTAACGAGGACGGCTGTAATTTCATTTGGATATTGCAGTCAAAGTTTGAACTTACAATTTCTATATAATTCGATTGAATGCTTATGATATTTCGGGTACAACGTACGTAGTTAGAAAAATTAGATGAGTGGACTTTGATCCGACTGTATTCGCTTGGAAGATGGAATCTGGGTTTATCACTTGCATCAGCATCAACGTATTTCATGTTTTCAGTAAAGAAAGTTTCTTTGAAATCTTTGCCTTACTTGGAAAATTACAAATCATCTCTCCAATCCCTCGCATTTCGCCTTACTTTTCCACTGATTTGACTGTGAAAGCATCAAATTGTTATTTTGTTATTGTGTTGTTGCGCTCTGTTTATATTTGCATCATATTCCATTCCACGTAACGCATTTCCATCGTATCAGTCTGCAACACATTTTTGTGTATCTATATTATGTATTGCAGTAAAAAAAATTCTTTAAACTGAAAATGGTTTGCAGTTGTCAGCCTGTCAATGGGTGACTGGGATTATTTTCCGTTTCCTTAAGTAGTAATTTAATTTCAATACATCGTTCTTTAGCAGTTGGATGGATGGATGTGTGCAAATGACTAAGATCAATGTGAATTATACAAAAGAACATTTACTAAATTAAACGAAATAGACTACGTATATGACCCATGAATCACGATGTACGTCAAGCGAGGAGCAGTAGTACAAAAACAACCGATACAGCAATAACAACCTCCGGTATCGAGATTTTATTGCGTTGTAGTTTACTCAAGCTCCCAATTTAATAAAATATGATTTAGCTTCAGTTGCTCAAAGAAAGAAGGCGCTGTCAACAAAGAAAGGATGACTGGTGGTGGTGGTGGTGATTTATCAGATTTTTAGGTATCTCCTGCTCAAGCCTGCTATGCGTCTAAACTAAAGGCCATATTGATATGAAACACTAAAACTTGAGCTGTTTGGGGCAGTCTGATAACATTCCAATTTTGCATACATTACTGTATAATAGTAATCATGAATCATAAAACTAAATATTTAAGCTACTTTGAAGTATACCTTTCAGGAAAGCGGCTAAAGCCGTTACACGTCTTTTCACAATCAATGCGACCTCATCTGCATCCATGCGAAATTTGTCGGAATGGGTTATGGGGTAGGTTTTTTACTGCTTTTTTGGAAATTACGGAAACGCATTCGAATATGCAACTCAGAAAAGACAGTGGAATGCCAGCACACCATGGTGAAAGTTTTCATTTCATGGACAAATGCAATAAAACACATAACACATCGTAAACGGCTAAGTAATTAAATTGAGATTTTGGTAAGCTGATTTAAATGAAGCCTTGTAGCCAACCTGTAATAGCTTTCTGCGATCGAGCCATCTTCTTGTTTTTCATAGTGTACATATTAGATGTAATTGTGTTTATTAAATTTGCTCAAATTAAATTTTGGAACGTCATATTTCCAAGCTTTCTCTTTCTTTGGAATGAGAATACTTTTGTTTGCTCTAGTGGCAAGTATTAAATCCGTATGTAACTATTATATAATTTTGATTGTGTATTATTTTACTCATTTCGTAATTGCAGGGTTTGGTTACCGCTGTATCGTATGCCAATGATGTAATTACGCAATTATATGTTTGTAAATGTTATTTCGTTTCATTTCACTGACTTCCCATTGCTTTTCCAAGTGGCACGGATTATGATAGTAATTTGCTTGATAATTAATACGTATCAGTATCACTACGTCAAACCCAGTATCTCTACTGTATCCAATAAGTTTAAATTTTATAAACATAATATATGTACGAAGGAACGGCACACACATACTAACCTATTTCCAACTTTATTATCGGGGCTGATGAAGTTATGCCATAGAATGATGCTATCATATTGCCAGTTTGTGTTTCATGCGACATGTTGGTATGCTAGTAGTAACTTTTGCATAAAATGCACATACCGACAGTAGTGTGCCTTGAGCATAGTAATTTTTCCTTTTACGCACAGTTCAGGTGAAGGATACAAACTACTAGTTACATACATAGATTTAGGCGCACTTGAAGTAACAAACACGGTACGTACGTACCTACGTGCCTATATATTTTGTTTGAGTATGATGATTTGGATGTTGGATGTCATTTATTACGTAATTCATAAAATTATGCACAAGGCACAATCAAAATAAATTAAACGCTTTATGTTGCCTAGCCGGTGTGAGCAGGAAGGGAAAGGGAGGGTTGAGTTCAAATTGCAGGTAAATGGCAAAGATAGAAAGATAAGATTCAATAAAGCTAAGCTAACGCGCTTTGGCTTGCAGCGCAGCAGCGAAGTGTCTGTTGAGAAGAAAATGTTTTTTAAAAAAAAGTGAAGTATGATATGCATTATTTAAAAACTGAACATTCTGCTGTGTGCAGCGTATACAATTTCATGTGTCTCCACTTGAGTGATTATAAAAAAAAGTACACTATACAACTTGCATTTTGAACATATCACAAGTTCAGAAATGTTATGCCAGAAAGCAAAAATCACTCTTAACTCGTATTACTATCATCATTTCTATGCCAAATGCAATACGTATTGCAGGATGTAATATGTGTTGCGATGAAAAATATGCAGTTGAGTGCATTGTGCATACTCTATTCTTTCTGCAATTCGTCGGATTTCAGGCACTAATTGGGATTGAATTGCGAAAGCGAAAGCTGTTGTATAAGGTTGAAATACTCATGTTTTAAACCTCTGTCATCTATACCTAAAAATTTCGTACTCTGTTAATTCTCTTTGAGAACTTTACTTCTTCAGGAAACGCACTCATGCTCTTACTTGTTTCCGTGCAATTAATGAGCTGTTAAATCATGGAGTGTTTCGGAACTCTTGTTGTCACTGTCCAAATAGATGTTATGTTGTACACATCTTTCTATATGTAGCTTGATCCTGTGTAGAAAGTTGTTGGACTTGAGTGAAATAAAAGTATCAGAAAAAAGATGTATTTCGGAAATACGTATGTATGTCACCATCATCATCATCAAATCCAATCGCAATCCATCCCTCTCTAGCCAGTTCACATAACATGAGGTTATCTATTCAACAATGTTGAATGTAATGTGAAATATAAAATGTTTGAATTCTTATACAAATATGTATTATGGTTATATATACTAAATTTGTGCTTCGTGCATTGTATTTTTTCGTGCTAAATGTTGATGTTGCATGTTTGCTGTTGGGTACCAAACTACCAAACCAAACCAATATTATGCATAGCAGCACATGGAGGAGAATGCAGCGAGTCAGTTGTTGCTGCTGCTACCGCTGTGAGTTAATCTAAAAAAGACGTTGTGAAAGAAGCAAAAGAAGTGCGAACTATGTGTAATCTTGTCCATACATAGTAGTAATATGAGTGAAGTGAGTTGTGTACTTTTTTGCACACAACAATAAAATACACACTGTCTACAGCAATATATAAATTTCATCTTGATTCTTCGAACAAGAGATTAATGTAGGCTTTTGTTGGCTACACTTTTTGTGCTACATGATGATGCTAACTAAGGCTAAAGGCATGCTATAGCATGCTACATAACATGACATGACGTACTTTTAATGCAACTCAGCTGCTGCGATTTCATACCTTCTGCTAGGTGAAATGTAATCGTAATATAATATATAATACATACATGTGTGCATGCAATGTAATGGGTATAACATGGCATAAAGTAATATCTGCCATCAGTTTTGGCCAGATTATTGACCTTTTTTGCAACGTGACAGCAGCTACTATTTCTAGAGTATAAGGAGGAATGAAACATTACCATATAATGTAGTACAATCAGTCATATAAATGCAAAAAAAATATAGTATGCATGCATCAAAATCTAGGCTCGGAATGCTGATCGCTATTATTTAGGCGAAAAAGTTTCATCTGTGGAAAAGGATTGGATTGAATGTTTTGAATTGTTTCTTGCGGTACACAATATGATATAATGTGGAGGTAAACTTATGTAGGGAAAGGAATGGAATATGTATGTAAAGGTGTAAGTGCAGTTGAGTTACAGATTGTAGCTCCTATTATGTATGTATATGCATGCCAGTAATGACAAAGGTTTACATAACTTGTAGACAGTTGAGCTGTCGAGCATGATGATACATATCAGATCAGGAGATACAAAATGTACGATATGAATGATGATAACAATCAAACCATTCAATGAGGAGGGTATTATGATACTTTATTTTTGCAATTTACTACTAAAGCATTGAATGCCTAATGTTTGCATTTCTCATACGTATCAAATGATGTTGGACGGAAAATAATATTATCAATTATGATCCATGGGATGTGATGGTGAAACATGAACTCATGAACAGCACAAAAAAAGTATACAGAACACGCTGCAAGTATAATGCAATGTGATCTGATTGTTGGTTTCCTTCCTGTAGAGGAAAAGCGTTACGGAGCAATTATATTATGCTTAATATTTTTTAGCTGCAGCAACAGCTAACGCAGCATGATACTATTTTCCAACAAGGCTTCTGACGAATTTCCGCCAATTTAAAGGAATACGTAGTTCAGAGAGCTGCAACAGCTCTAGTGTGATTTTATTCGCTTGCCAAGCGTTTAATAAAACTTGAAGAATGATGTCAATTTCACTTTTCTTTGACCCAAAGAAGGCTATTAAAAGAATTTATAACCAAAACACACATTCATTTACATCCAACCCTCGCAGCAGCTAAAACGAAATGTATGTAACTTTCTGGCTTTCATGTTGCATAATATTAGAAGGGTGGAAGTAAAAAATCAAAATCATCAAAGTATCAAAAGTTAAATGTTGTGCTGATTCTATAAAACTAAAACGATCTGCTGTTGTATATTGTTTAGTATGCCGACAAAGTTTTGCCATACATTGTACATTTTTTTAAACTGTATTTTTTGTTCGGAAGCAGTGAAAAGTAGCTTAAATCTGAATATAATGGGAAGAAATGTTGTCCTTGTCATTTCCGTCGTAAGTTGAAGACTTTTTTGTCTTCATCCGTATGTAGATTTGATAGGCAATTATTTGCATACTGCGAGATATGGGGTACCGTCATAAAAGACGACAAAGGCATACTACTACTGCTGCATAAACTGCAAGAAATAGTGTGGAACCCTTTTGTATGCAATTGAAATTGGAGTCAACAATAAAATGTATCTGTAGGTGCCATTTCCGTCTTACAATGTCTGTTTACGATTCATTACTGCGCTGCGGTTGAGGCTAGAGGTTATTCAAACACAGCCGTCATATACATATATACACATAGAGATATTATGAAGAGATGGAAAGCGTGAGCACATTAAATGTGATGAAAACGTGTTGTTGGTTGGGGACTTTTAATTTTACCATCATTCCTTCGACTCTCAAAAGAAGCACACAAGTGACTCTTCTCTCACGGCAGTGGTGTGTGGTGTTAGCGTTTTATTTATGCTGTTTGTGGATCATAGCATACCATACTTATTGTATTGTAGGCAAACATTCTCCTCTCTTTTATTGCTCTCACTCAAGTTATACTTGACTTGCTGCTACTGGTGTTTCATTACGCTTCTATATTTATGCCCCTGTGAGAGGTAGGTAGCAAAGAATGTCTTTTGATGGACGTAATTTAGCATGGCGTGATATATTCCTTAGCAATTCACCACAAGCACACAAGCAACATATTTTGGCCAATTTCAAGTTGTAACTCGATTCATACTCAACCAAAGTCCTTCTATAATGTGATGGGGTTGACTTGACTTGATTCTTCCTGTCTCTTCTCTCTCTTTCCTTGATTTGTCTCTGAAGTGTAAAGCAATGCCAAGTCGCACGTACGACCTTTCTTTCCCCGAAAGGGAGTACTTTTTAGCTTCAGCTGGTGCAACTGCAACTGCTATATCTTTATCAATATGCACGTAATATTATAAGCTTAAGCATACGTACTTAATGCTCTTACATTTTTGGAGATAGCAGAGAAGAGAGTGCAGTGGAATGAAGGTGGTGGTGGTGAATAGAATTGACGGTGATATGATGTGATGACGATGAGGAGAGCTGTTGTTCTCTCACTTTTTAGAGAACCCTGATTCTGATTCCTTTTTAGCTTTCTACATAGATACATACATACAAAAAAGGCCTGCGAAGCGAAAACTTGGATGCAGACAGTAACTATAAGCAAAGTATGAACGTATGTATATTCTCCTTGCATTCAAGTGAGAGATCGAGAGATCCCACTTCCCCTCACACATCTCATCATTACTAGTCTCATCGCCTTGTCCTCCTTATAACATGTATTGCGTGGTAGCTAAATACAGGCTTGTTCTTTGCACCACGATGATGACTATCCTCATATCATAATATAATATAAGTGTATTGCCGAAGCAAGCACAACTTTTTCACTAAACTATAGGTATGACTTTTTTTGTGTAGCACTTTACTACGTACCAGCTTTTTGTTCACCTCCGTGGAGAGCTTTTCACTTGGCTCTCGGGGAGAGTTTCTTCGTGTAAGCAGTAAAGCAAGCAAAGTAAAACTTTTTTATATTGCTTTTGCTATTACTGCCACAATCTGGTTAAAAGAGCCATAATGATATAAAAAGCATTGTTTGAGCTGCTAAAACTCATTTCTTCCTTTCCTTGCTTTTAAAGTACAAAAATTTGATAGTACATAATATACATGGCATGAGTATAAGTATTCAAGTTTTGAAAGCAACTTTTTCGTCTTCCGGTTCTACACCCGTTTATTGTTATAGTGTGTTGGTGTTGATTTCATGAAAAGGGAACCATAATCATAATATTCATAATGATGATTTGGGAGTGAAGAAGTAAAGTGCATAAGTACCAGTGCAATGTGAGACTTGGGAAAAACATAAAGGGTTAATATTATGCTATATGCTCTGCTCTTCACTCTTCCTCAGCCTGTTTAGGCATTGGGTTGGGATTGGAATATCCCAAGTGATAGCTTGATGTAATGTGGATGTGTGGTGGTGGTGGTGGTGAATTTTCAAGCTGTTGCTGTCTTTGCATTCAATAAAGGTACATGTTTGTGTGTGTGTAAGTAAGTGAATAGGTGGGAGGGTGGACTTTTTTCATTTCATGTTGAATACTCACATACGTTACATTGCATTTGCACACAGCACAGAAAGTTTGCAATTGTGTACTCTCTTTTCAAGGAGCTCGTGGCGAGTTCCCATTCTCTTTTTTTTATTTTCTGCAAAAGCAGTGAATGCTGAGCGAGGTCCCTTCGCCAAATTCACTTGGATGTGACGTAGCTCTTTGATTGCGTTATATTAGGTACGTGGTCTGTTCTGGTGCTGCTGACTTGAAATGGGGTGTACATCTACAAACATGCTTTGTGCATGTCTTTCTTTCTATCAATTCGTCTAATGTTTCTTTCAACTAATGCTGAGACAGAACCCTTGCATCACCATAAATATTATCATCATCATAATATATTCTTCCTGTGAGATGCCTATGCATGCATGGAAAGGCTGCTGTTGCTAGAAATTTCTCATTCTTTTTTGCTTTTGGTGTTAATTGGGAGTGCTGCGTGGAGTGTGGTTGTGTTGTGTTGGATATACATACCTGAGAAGAAAACGTTTGGTGGGTAGAGAACAGCATTCATCATCCTTATCGTGAGCTTTCTAATCCGAAAAACTGAAGTATAGGGGGATTGAGATACTTGTGAAAGTTGTCGTGCAACTTGGATATAAAGTACATGTTTTACCGTTTAAACAATGTGTTGTTATCCTCTTGAAAAAATGATTTAGAGCAACGCACCCTCTATCGTTTCTTTACATTTATGCATACTTTGATTCATCTAATACTCAACATTTCTCATTGAAATGCAACAACTCAAAATCCCTCGTAGTCTCGTTCATCCAACCCAATCCAATCCAACCTTATTATCACTTGTGAAGTATGTACTTTGATTGAGTTGAGGGACTTGAGAAACAATCAGTATTAGCCCTTGATCGTACGTACCTTGTTGTTTCTCTATAAAAATTTGATTTGATTGTAAAAGAAGTTTAATGAAGTAACAGTGGAATCTCAAGAGAGACAGCTATTATAACATAAATGGTGAGAGGAGCAGGCTGTGGTAAAGTTGTTATGTTTGTCCCATAAAATATGGCTCCGGTATATCTATATATATATACTGTAATTGTCGAGCGTGGTTATTTAGTCAGTCAGTGACGACGATGATGATGATGTGATTGAATACATCATCATGAAGAAGAAGGACATAATAGTATCACATCACCATTATACACTGTTGCTTGTGTATCTGTAATACTACTACTATTACTGATTTCTGTTGACTTTCTATGTGATATGTGATCAACAGAAAGTAAAGCATGCATATAGCAGCTTTGGCTTGTGGCAAAAGAGCTGCTTGCATGATTGCGATTATATTACATTTTACATGCTTTGTCTCAACGTGTTTGGTCTTTGGTTTGGTGTGGTGTGGTATAAGCATGTATTCATGCAGGAAGTTGGAGGATAAATGTTAGCAAGCACAGAGAGAAATAGTTTTCCTTGCAAGTGCAAGTTGCTCATATTATATTCACTCATTCCGCCAGTGAACGCCATAGCAAGCAGCTCACATCGCATCGTTTGGCTAGCCTCCTTTAAGCTAGTTAGTAGTGTTGTTGGTAGTTTGTGTGTGAGAGTGAGTGAGTGGAAAAAAATATGTGGACTGATAAATCTTTACAATACATAGCAGCACAGTGGTATATGGTAGTAGTAGTGGTATATATGCGTACGTAACTATTGATGATGTGATGTGATATGTTTTGCATAGCATTACACTCTCACACGAAAGAAAAGTAACTTTAGTGCAGCAGCATGCTTTAAAAAGTTTGTTTTTTTCTGTGTCGTTCTCTCTCTCTCTCACTCTTGTGAATGTGCATGCACAACTTCCTTCACTTTTCGTGGTTATTACCAAGCATTGGTGTTTGGTCTACCCCCAAACAAATGTTGACTCTGGATTGAGTTTCTCCTCAACTTTTTTTCCCTTCTTTCTGTCATTACAATATAGGCTACGTATTTTGCTCTTCATTTATCCGTTCTGGGTTGTAAGTGTGGGTATAGAGGATAAAATAAAACCAACTCAGCTTTTACACAGGAAGAAAAAAGTACTTGCAGTGGAGAGAACAGAGCTGAGAATATAGTTAGTTAGTTTATATGAAGATTTTTGATGATGTGATATTATGGTGGTCTTCCTCCTTTCCTTGTGCTTTTAGAGAATCTTTTAGAGCTTGTTATGTACAATGCTCATTGAGAAGTGGTTTGGGAAAGTTGTGTTAAAACTGTCTCTCTCTGTGTGTCTGTGTGGAGTGGAAAGAGTAATTGAGTATTCCAAAGTTTGATTGAGTGAGCGAGTTGAGCAGCAAGAAGATAGATATAGTCAGGTTAATAGCTCTTTTAGTTTTTTGTGGTTAATGGTGCAGATCAATCGTGAAGTGTCATTTATCACCCATGATATATAGAGACAATGGTGGTAATAGTGAGAGGAGGACCATCTCTTTTTGATGCTGAGTCAATACATTTCCTAAGCGAGTATTGAAAAGGCGCTCCGCATAGTCAACAGTAACATGTCATGGTGTGCGTAGTATATGCCAGCTCTTGAGCAAGTTGCTCTGGTTTATCGGTGATTTTATACTGGAACGCTCATTAGAAAGTGGCATGAGTGTATTTTGGTGGACACGTGATGTGATGAGATGCTCAGGAAGTAAATAGCGTCCATAAAGTGTTTTTGTTTGCTTATTGCTGATCATCATATTATTCATCATGATGAATGCCACCCAGAATAGCAGTAGCTGCGCCTCTCTCCCAGACATGGGAAGTAAAGAGAGAAATTCAAGAATCGGCTCATTATTCCATTGGAATGACAAAGCCCTTGAAACTATCACCATGCTGGCTAAAATGACAAATCTCAGTTCTGGCGAGCAAGAAGTTATAGCTTCCGTTATACAGTCGGTGGTTCAGTCCAGAACTTTTGACTGTGATGGTGTTGGTAACGGTAATACTATGAGTGGAAATGAGGCTGAAGGAGGAAGGGAGGGCACATCTGCAGCAGCTCCGCTGCTGCTGCTGGGAAGACAGAAGCAAGTGTCTATTAATAATAACAATAACAATGATGGGCACCATGAGGAAAGTGGTGGAGTGATTTTGAGAGATGGTAGTGTGGATCAAGTGCGCTTCCGAGATTTGAGAATTGCTGTGAAGGAAGAGCCGGTGAAAAGTTATGAGGATGAAGAAAGTTGTGACAATATGAGCTTTTATTACGATGATGATCAGGCAGAGGATTTATCCATCTCAAGCAATAAAGTATAACAAATTGATTTATCTAACTTCTTTATTCTCTTGATATGTCATCTGGGTACATTTTTAGAAAGCAACTTGTATAACAATTTCCTTAAGCTTTTATATATATATCTATTAGGCATGATCATAAACTAACAAGGCACATGAAGCATTTCATTATAACTACTCTATACTATTCGCACCTTCTTCTTTTGACGCGCTTACCGTTGTTATGATGGTGCTGGATTTTGATTAGAAAATAGAATTTGGACGTCTGGCATCCTGTAAATAAGGCGTATTCGCTGAATTCGCTGCTAATGTCTTCCAGCTAAAATGTCAAACGGAAAAGTCTATTTCATGGCGTTGATGGCATTTCTTAAGAAAATCAACTATCTCAAGTCTTAAAGCTACAAATGAAATTAATGCTTTTCCATATGCCAATATAGCACACCTGCATAAACACAAATTGTGAGTTAAAGCCAACTTATTGTGAAAATCTTTTAAAATGCATCAAGTATTAACAGCAACGTAATGAAAGAACACAGTGCATTGTTTGATGGCGTACTAATGGTAAACGAATTTTTACCTATTGTTCTTCTTCCTTGATGATGTAAGTGTGTTTAAGTTGCTAGATAATGTAGGAAGCAATAACATTATGATATAAAAGCAAAAATCGTTACTTATAGCCGACCATTATTATGCCATTGTTAAAGCTTTTTGTGAACTTTCTGTCTCTCACTCTACCAGAAACGAGGACAAGGCAACGGCAACGAATCAGGCAACCATGATATAAAACAATATAATAAAAACATGGTATAGAAAATACAACTTCTATGAAAGTGCCGTGTGCTGGTACTATACTATATAATATAGTAATATGTTAGTTTAGGTTGTGTGTTGGTTGAGCATTGCAGTCAACAGTAGAGTTATAAGTATTCAATTTACTACATTCATTGCTGGCAGTGTTGCTGGGCGGATAAATCGCGCTCTCATACGTACATAATGTACATTCAGATTTTCTTCTTATATATTACATTACATACATATATAAGTGCTACATTAGTAGAGCTTTAAGCGTTATATAGAGTTTGTAACTAACGTATTACATGCCTAGCATAAATTAGAGTGTTATGATTTTGTGTTGCTGTTTTGATGTCAAGCGTATATATAATAGCATGTATTCTTAAGAAAAATATGGCGCTTGAATGAACTCACTTGGAAAGATGAAAAGAGATTTGATTAGAAAGAAAGAGTCCCTCTTTGTTTTCGTGGAAGTCAAATGTCGTGTATCCTTCCTGTAGGACTGGTTGGTGGTAAAACGAATGAAAGGTACAATATCTACAAAGACATACAGCGAGTATGAAAGCATTGAAATTCAATATTATCCTTTTTATTTTGAGTTGAGACAAATATGGCTTCATAAATAAGGACTGACTGAGCGTGGTATGGTATTGGTACTTGTTCGTGATATATGGCGCTGAAAGGAAAATTTAGCGAGTGAAAAACGTTTGACAAAATGAGTCACTATTTTATGAGAGCATCCTTATTGCTGGATATTATTATACTTTCGTGTAATTTGGTTTGGCCTAAGTGAAAATAAAAGCTTGAGTTCTTGATTCTTTCATGTAGGAAGGAACTGACTACTACACTTAAAAATACACACAGCATTTATTCAGTTAGGGTAGTATTTATTATCAGAATGAATCCATAACTTTTTATTGTCAGTTGTCAGCCAAGGATTTCTAGGTAATCATTATCATGATATAATGACAATGATTTTAACACTGGTTAATTTGCATTGATACCTCTCATACTCACATGGTAAAAATTTAAGTGTGCAGCATTGGGGAAAGAGAACAAGAGGAGTTAGTAATAAATATTTTTACACACACGTCACTTTTATCATGGATCTACTCTCAAAACTGCCTATCCTTTACATTCTTTGCACGCACCTTTTGGAATGTGTAATGTAAATGTAATTTATATGTATACTTGTGAAACTAAACGGATTCATTCATCACGTTTGTGATTCAACACGGAGACATCTAGTTTTTGGGAAAATACATCCATGCCAAAATAATAGGATGAAAGCATTTTCCGCATTTCATTAGCACCATGTCTGTTTCACATACTCCTCTTCAGCCATTTGTAAAATTCCCCTTGTTCATCAACACTTTCACGTCTCATTACCAGTGTAATTAATGGGTTTCGTTAATTATTTTCAGGACTCGAGCAGCCAGGTTCAACAAGGACAATTAAGTCATCATCATTCCACTTCATCAAGTTCAAAGCACAAAAGTGCAAGTTATCAAGCCAAAGAGAAACCAACAACACCTGTTGCGTTATACGGTAAGTTTAGCACAATCTTTCCCTCTTTTCTAGTAACTTTGTTTTAGTTCTTCATTTCTCCAAAATGAGAAAAAGTAGTTAAAAAACTGAAACTACTTTAAAATTGATTTTAACATGCAAAACTTAAAATATTTATGTATCAAACATTTTTGAGGCATAGTTTACAGTAAATGCATAAAAGTAGAGCGTATTTTGTTAAGAATTTAGCACTTGAGTTTCAGTAATGAATGGCAGAGTACGTAGGTACATGCATATGTATACACATACCATACAAATCGCTTTCACTTCATCTTTTTCTCTCATTTCTTCCTCTCTGCTGCGGTCGTAGTCAGTTTAGCCTGAATTCCAGCCCCCTTATCAATGTAAGCATGTAAAAAATCCTTGTATACAAAGTTAACACAGTAATGCGCTCCAAGTAAAAAGTTGTATTGCATGTTTAGAGTTAGAGTGACTGTCGGCTCTCACCTCACTGTCGTCTACTTGAGAAAGACCTTGAGTAGTGGTAGGCTGAAGAGAGCAACTGAATAAAAAAAAGTACTGACTGAGATATATGCATACATAGATACATTCATACAGGATGAGTTGTCTAATCTGTATAATTGCAGTTCTATGTATGGATATGGCGATAGGTATATAGTAGTGCGTGTTATTTAGCTTTATACTATAATATGTAGTTCTTTCAGCATTTAATATTTACTTCATAACTAAAAAAATCCACATAAGTTGAGCAAGTAGCCTAGCGTAAGGTATATTATGGAAAAGTTTATAAGCTCTGTGTTGTGCTCTGTGCTCTCTGTATGAAAGCGAGAAAATACTTTAATGCTGATATGCTAGTTGGGTGGTAGTGGGATGGGAAATCTGAACGTGGACGGGTAACTATTGTTGTGCTTGGTCGCTCCTCACAGCATAAAGAAACTGTGTTGTTGAAAGCCTCTGCTGTCTGCATTTGGTTCAAGTGCCATGAAAGGGGTTGCTGCTCAGTTGCTCGCTCTTGTAGAGGTTTTTAAGAGGAAGCAAGTTTTGCGCCAGGACACGACTTATGTAGAAAAACGTCGTCCTTTTTCTTATATATGTATGTATGCATGAATTTTATGCTTTTGTCATCTTGCCAGTGTCTTTTTCTTTTTGTGGTTGACGACGACTACACAAGTCAGTTAGCAGAAAGTTTTTTTTTTCTTCTTTGTAAGTTGTTATTCGATGTAGAAAATGATGATACGTATGAACGTTATGTTTAAAAATGGAGGAGTAGTAGTATATTATTGAAAGACATGGAGGATTGCGTCACTGCTCATTTCGTTTGCGTACGATGAGAGAGAGAGAGGGAATAATAATATGATATGAGATCTAATAACTTCAATGTGATATAGAGAGGGGAAATGAAATTCAGATTCACAGTTTAACGAGACGTAGAAACGGCATGGATGACGTTTAACGTTTAATGTTGATATTGGTGAGCAATCAAGCGCGAATGTTGGCCATTTTTGGTAAACCTCAAAGTACTTTTTCTATTATTGAGGGTGACATCATAGCATTTTCTCTGTAGCTGATACTGATGAGACTTGAAGAAAGTAGCTCTGATAATTTTACAGGAAAATATATACAAGTGCTAATCGAAAAGAAAGTATTCCGACTTGGTGAAATGTATATACATACCTTGAAGGTGTTTTCTCAGGCGGTGAAAGTTTACAAAAGTCAATAAGTGGAAGCTTGAAGGGATACTAAATATCTCTATAAATTGTTAAACATTATAGGTTCAGGTACCGTTTACCAACCTGCTGGACCGTTGATTGAACCTCACAAGCAGAGCTCAGTTCCAGCTGGAATACTTCCTGAAACAGTGAGACTTCCGCCAGATCTAAAAGTAACATATCAAACTCACCCTCCTTCCTCGGCTTTTGTGGTATCACCGGAAACCCAAACAAAAACGAGTAGTAGTAGTTCAAAGTCTCACAAATCATCAAGTTCGTCGAGTAGTACGTCGACGCATAAATCAGAGAAATCAGCGGGGACAATCCTTCATCAGCCTTACAAGTCGTCGACAACTTCTTCCTCTTCACACGCCTCACCATCGCCTTCCCTCTCTAGAACAATCCCATCAAGTTACTCGAGTGGAAGTGGTTATGGGAGTAGTGCAGGAACCCCAATACTTTCTCCATCAGATCCTTCCTTGAGTTCTTCTCATCATCATCACCTCCAAGCTCCAACAGCAACTGCTTCAGTTGCTTCCGTTCATGGGGCACAGCTAGCGTCAGTCGTCAGTGGTGCAAGTGGTAGCTTGTCAATGGCTGCTCATCATCATCCTCATCACTCACTAACACCCGGAGGAAGCATAGCTGTTGGTGGCTCCCAACAAACACAAAATTCCGGTGCTCCGTCTTCCAGTGGAATGTTCTATACCACGAATTATGGACCTCATCATTCCCCTTTTGCCCCTTGCAAGTACCCTATCGTACCTCCAGATTCTTACAGGTAAGGATTTTGACAAACTATTTAGAAATAATTTTTTTTCAATGTAAGTAAAGATGCACGTTCATATATACATGCATACATCATGGGGCATTTTGTGTCAGTCAATATATATGCACCATACTCGTACATACTCCTTAAAAAATGCAGAATTTGCATTATTCATACACTTAACGTCGAAGATAAGATATGTGAAATTTGTGTAGATAGATGTGCGAAATAGATCCTAAACCAGAGGATATGTTGAAAGTCAAGAGTAGTAGTAGTAGTAAGTTGAAACTGGAAGTAATTTTACCCAAATATTGCTATATTATTAAAAGCGAGGAACAGAAATATTTTTTGCACACATGATTGCTTTGCCCATGCATAGTAATGTGACCTTGAAACATAAAGATGGCTTTCGCAAGTGTGGTAGGGGCAATACGTTACTTCATATTTCACGTGAGTGATGACGGTGTGTTTTGCTAGGTTGAGATAAGCATTTAGTCATCATTTTTATTGCTGTGTTTTGCTATCACATCACCACATCAGTTTATTCATCAATATTGAGATTTCACTTGCATACACTTACTTACCTACACATCTGCATCCAGAGCATATCGATTGGAGACGTACCTTTTAGTTGCATGCATCAATGTTGAGATGTAAATGAGCAAAGGCAGAGTACTAACGTGGATTTGATTATTGGATATGACTTTTTCTAGAACTCAGTCTCCATTTCAAAATTCATTTCTCTGTCCGCCAACCACTCCTCAACAACCCTCACAGAGTTACTTCATGACGCCTTTCTACACTCCACCTTTAACACCAAACCCTACCCAAGGCCTTGGACCAAGTCAGGCTAGGCCACTCTCACTTTCCTCAGCAGCAGCTTCACATCATCAATCAGCAGCGGCCGCTGCAGCCGCTGCGGCAGCGTATTACCAGCAGAGTAGCTCATTATCTCAACAACCCCCACCAAGTGCGGCTGCTCATCTTCCGGCGAGCTACTATATGCCATCACCTCATCATTCCATACATCCTACACCAGCACCAGGTTGGTCAGTATTTACCTTGTTTTTTTCGTAGCATACTTTTTTATCTTGTACACCTATAAAAATCTGTGCTACTTTTGTTGCTGCTTTTTACATCCTGTGCTGCATTTCCTGACATAAAAAATTGGTATCGTCAGCCCTAACGTAAGTAATGCAAAAATGCTTGTTTAATTGCAATTAGGAGAGGTATTCTTAAAACACCTTTGACTCCATAATATATTTGGCTCTTATTTATTCTGATTTGAACCTTTCCCTTCTTTCATCTTGATTTTTTTAAACTTTTTACCTTGTTTTATAAATATACATATATGAGACATTTGCGAAGCTTTGGTTATTTTCGCATTTGTACAATATATCATATCAACACACAATCAAAAAATACTCCCTATGACTCTTAAGCAACGTAGGCTTTGGCACTTTGATATTTGCAGGACATGCTGGGCCTTTTCGTCCCAATCTGTCGTCCCAGCCAGCATGCCCATGCCCTACGGAATCTTATCAGCCGAGCAGCAATTGTACCAACAGCAGCATCAGGCCGCCGCCGCTGCTGCAGCGGCCCTCTCCTTCCAGCGGTTCACCTCTGGGACCGGAGGCGGGTGCTAAATTATTAACCAGACAGTCAAACAGCCCAGCAGCCTTAGTGTCAGCAACTGCCAGTCGTCCAAGTCGTAATAATAAGGAATCACCCCAACATCCCCCAACTTGTATCACGCCAGCAGTAGCAGCAGACCCACCGAGTGGCATTATTCCAAATTCAAGTGGTGATGCACAACATACTACTCAAGCACGACAACTTGAGAGTGCCAAGACCTTTACGGAACAGTATTCCCTCCCTGATGACATCACCATTACACCTATTTTGCCTCCAAATTCTAGTATGAACAAGGTACTTCTCATGCTAAATTCATCAGTGTCTGTAATTCCTACTTCCGCTCCTTCCACGACGACGACAACCCTCTCATCAAATAAAACTAGTAATAGTAGCAATGCGCATGACGGCTTACTCAAGTTAAACAATTCCTCTAATCATCTACCGAAAAAACCAAAGGAGAAAGACATTGTGCATGTGATTGACCCTCGAAGTGGCCAGCGAACAACGATTGCGAAACATATCAGCAATAATAGTAGGATTGCTGGCAATCTCAGTGATAACAATAAAACCAAAGCACAAATGGGAAAGAATTCCACAAACATTGGTGAGGTGGTGGGAAAGCCCAAAGCTCCAAGTCGAATGGAAACAGTTAGGAAGTTGAATCCAGATTTAGATGTGATTGTGATAAATCGGGGAGAAATGAGCAGAAACGATAAGATTGAAAATATACAAACTATGGACTTGTCAACTGGTGGTGGTGGTGGTGCTTCACCTGACAAATCCTCACGGGTTGTTGGGAATCAAGGTCAGGCTTTGAAACCAATGCCCCCATTAAAACCAGGAAGAGTAGCTCCCAATAAGTTGCATCCGGTACCATTTTCAGCAATTTCTAGCAGCGTAATGGGAATCACCCCTGGTTCCAATCATCATCAGCAAGGAAATCGACGTGTTGCGCTAGCTCACAATGATAATAACTTTCACCGGAACGGAAATGAGACCGGAAGTGGGAATAGCAGTATATTGAAAGTAAATCAGAAGCGGTCCAAAGCTCATAGTAATAATAGTAATAACAACGTTCCAGTACACAGCAATACAAGTAGTTCACAATCAGTTTACGCAAATAGCGCAAGGGGTACCCCCAAGAATAACAACAACATGGCATCAGTGCCTACATCCATGGGTATACCTTTCTCCATGCCTGTATTACCACCAGGAATAAGTATCTCGGCCGGATCCGGAAGCAATAATGCAAACAACAATGATACTCTTGACGACATGCAGCCAACTAACTTGAGTAAAAAGTCTTATGTCAATTCGAATTTTCAAGGTGCAAATCGACATCATCCAGTTCAAGTTAACCAGGTGTACTTGAATCCCTCGGGAATAATTCAGCAAAAGACAAAAGCCATCAAGAGATCTTTGAACGAATGCATTGATGGGCTACAGTTACAACACCAACAAAAGAAACTGAAGATGCTTGAGCAGCACAGTAACGGTGGGAATAGAATGCATGTTTTCAGTAACGGATCTCCATCAGCGTCGTCATCATCATCATCCTCCTCGGCCAGAACTGGTATTTACAATGTTAACGGTGGCAAGCCAACTTTCACTCAGTCTGTAGCCACTCCACAACAACTGCAGCGACAGCAGCAGCACGTAGCAAATTTCAACAAGTCACGTCAAATCCCTCAAATCCCAGTATTTGGTAGGGAAACCGCAACAGCAGCACGAGTCCGTGATCCTGACTTTGAGCTAAAACTTGGAGGCATGTTGATAAACTCAAATGATGCGGTGAACGCTGTGAGTGCACTGGTTGTGGAACCTTTTGACTTTAGCTTTTCAATGAGGCAAACAGCATCAGCGTCATCGTCATCACACCATGAGAAAAATGGACTGGGCGGCAAGAAGGGAAAGGAGAAAGTAAATTCCAAACCTTCCACAATGCCATCATACGCTTTCACCGAGGCTAAAAAGAAAGTATCAAAGTTGAAGGCACGACATACGGAGAAGGGATCAAGTAAAAGCACATCTGTATCAAAGTCAAAAATCCGCACAAGGCTTAGTGTGAGACCGAAAGGCCTTCACGGAAATTCACAACAACCCTTGGGATCTCGAAGCAGGAGTCGCTTGTTGAGAAAACGAAGCTTGCTATGCAATCCGAATGCGAGCACCAGTCGTAAAAGTGAAAGTGACAGCAGTGTCTGTGCTAGCCGGAGTAGTTCAACAGTGAGAATTATTTCAGGTGGTGGTCAAAATGGGGTCAAGGCTGGTGGGAAGGACAGAGATAGGGATAAACCGAGAAACACTCAGGCTTTCATTAATGCTACGGCGGATCTGTACCAAAAAAGGAGAAGTGTGATACTTCGTGTTCCATCTCCAAAACCAATGTCTTCGGCTGCTCTCAACTTGAATAGAACAGCAGGCGCAGATGCAATTGCAAAGATGGGGGATGTGTCACCTGAACCAACATCTAGAATGGAAGGGGATCAGAGGTCAGAAATCCCGAGAGAGTTGGCAGCTCACCAAATGGCTCAGCTTGCAAGAACGCATATTATGATGGTGAATCAACCAGCGATTCAAGCTCAGGAAAGCAAGGGACCTGCTGGCATACCACGATTTTCCTCAGGAAGTATGGTGGCTAATGCCATGAAGAAACGGGCTGGACTCAAACCCTTGAGCCCGGCTTCTGTTAATGGGGCCCTGAGTCAGCAGCTATTGTTGAATTCTAGGAGACAGCCAAAGTGGTCAAATGGGTGGACGTTTGAAGGGGAACCGTACGACGGAAAAATTTACGTGAAGGTAAAGCATCAAGTAGAATTGGCCTGTTTAAATCGCAAAACTTTCACCTCTACATGTGCTTATGTATATTGACTGGCTGTGTTTGTATGATGATGTTTAGAACGATGATACCCCAGTAACACGTAAATGCTATCCATCCATGAGACATGATGGTGGTGATATAATTAGAACACGAGACTGCGTACTATTAAAGTCTGGACCAAGGAAAAATGACTTGCCTTTCATCGCCAAGATTGCTGCATTGTGGGAAAATCCTGGTGATGGAGAAATGATGTTTTCTCTTCTTTGGTAAGTTAAATGTGGCCTTTTGCTATTATATATCTATATTAGAGATGCCATCAGACTCTTATGAATGAACCCTTTTTTGTCAATTGTAGGTATTACCGCCCTGAGCATACCGAACTAGGCCGCACGAAAGATGACATGATGGATGAAATCTTTGCCTCCAAACATCGAGATACTAACTCTGTTGCTACGATTGAAGATAGATGCTACGTTCTAACCTTTAATGAATACTGCAGGTAAGTTTAATTCAAATTTTCATTACTTAAAACGCTTGAAAGTCCACATTTCTTTTGAAATATGTACTAATAATTCTTTTGCTATTTATTATGTAGGTATAGAAAACGACTCAAGCAGTTGGAGCAGGGCATTCCGGACACAACCCTCCTTCCATTTGCAGACACCGCAATGGTTAATTCTAATGCAGCTGCAAAAATAGCTGAAGCCGTTTGGAACGGTTTGTGTGATCCATCCATGACCACAGCACAAGGAAAGGTTTCTCCGGAGGTAGTTTTTTTCTGCAGAAAGGTTTATGATTTCCGACAAAAACGGATTTTGAAAAATCCTTCCTAGCAATTGCGAAAAGCTACCGTACTTATTTACCACTACAACGAAATCGCAACAACTATAGAAATGCTATGTAACGTGCCGTTGGCATTCTATATCTTTCGTCTGTAAAAATGTGGGTACATATTTATTTCAACATTCATCATTATTATGTTATGTTATAGCTAGGAGTTTTGGATTTCTTGCTTGTTGACGTCACTAAATTATCATGTTACTGCTGCTCCTCCTAAATTGGATTATGCAATATGTAACCGAAGATTTTTATTCTCCTTTCAGTTTACTTCCATAGTAGGAAAAATATTTACTGTAGACCGACTTTTATATAGTAGCTAACAAAAACTACATACGACTTATAGTTTTCTACATTAGAGAAATGTGATTGTAAAACCCCTACATTACATTGTAAAAATGAGATTTTAAAAGTTTTATTATGCACCTTTAAAAACTAGTTTTTACTAAAGAAATAATACTATATACCACATTTGCCTTTGATTAAAAAATTGGAGTTAGACAATACACTCTGTGTGGGTTAACCATAAACAAAAACTAAGCTGCACCATTTCCTATTACCTACCTATCTACGTTTAGAGAACTTGGTAAAGACTTTTTAGAGGAATTAGTGGATGATGATGACATTACAAGTAATGTGTAGGAGTATTTCTTTTTCTCCTTTCCATCATATATATTTTTCTTTTTGAAGTTGTTGAAATAGGAGTACTATATCCAAATCCAATTGTACAAAAACTCGACATAGCTATAGTATGTATCTTGGTGTACTAGAAATCAAGGAACCAATTATTGAACATGTTGTGTGTTGTTTATCTTTAAGGAAAAAAGTAGAGTTTCGGTGCTAAGGTCTTAGAGCAAGAGAGAATTTAATTGTATATTACGTTATTACGACAAGAAAGAGGGTATAAATCTCTACTACCTTTAAACATTTTCTTGATTCCGGCTGAGGCTTGTGCGCAAATAGTCACAATGATTGACTAAATTAATTATAAATTGTTTGGAAGACGATGACGTATGTATTTTGTCATGTCATAGTCAATTATTATTCACTGAGGCTTGTTGGATTTATGATGCGTCATGGTTTAATAAAAACATGGTGTTTCCGTTGAAGCGTCACACAGCACAATGATGTAAAATTGACCATTGCATGACAAAAGTCGTTTTGGATGCAAATTCGAAACTTAATGTGTTGTACATGAATTTGATTACTTTCTAGTAATTCAAATATGGAGAATCTGATAAAACTACTTTCAGCTTGATTTAAAGCACAGATTTTCAGTAATTCTTGTGAAAAAGAAAAAAACCAGCATATTTTCTAGTTTTTTGGCATAAAGTTTTCATAACAATTCCCAAACCAAAACTTCCGGGCAACGGTTAGATTTAGGTTAATAAGTAACTTATTGCGATCATTTTGATACCAAGGTCGTGCAAAATGAGGTGCGCAAACTCTTGGAATCATTCCGTGAAAAGCGTTACTTTCAGTTAACCGAAAAGTTCAAGTCCTGAAATAATGTATTTTATAACAAGAGTTCAGCTTGAAAGTCCCATTCTAGGAAAAAAATACACAATTTGAGCTGTTTTTATTTAATTTTACGAAGGAAATATGATAATATCCCATTTTAGAATTTTTCATATTTTCAATTTCAAACATTGATATTAACATTTATAGAGTTTGCGCACCTCATTTTGCACGATCTTGGTATCAAAATGATCGCAATAAGTTACTTATTAACCTAAATCTAACCGTTGCCCGGAAGTTTTGGTTTGGGAATTGTTATGAAAACTTTATGCCAAAAAACTAGAAAATATGCTGGTTTTTTTCTTTTTAACAAGAATTACTGAAAATCTTTGCTTTAAATCAAGCTGAAAGTAGTTTTATCAGATTCTCCATATTTGAATTACTAGAAAGTAATCAAATCCATGTACAACACATAAAGTTTCGAATTTGCATCCAAAACGACTTTTGTCATGCAATGGTCAATTTTACATCATAGTGCACAGTATAATCTAGAATTGGGAAAGCGTCACTAGATTTTAGTTCATGTGAGCTGTTGTTGTTGTTAAATTTAGTTATTTACAATGTAAACCCTACGTGCATGGTGTTTATAGCTTAATGGTGCTTGCAAAGAACATTAATTTGGAATATAAACTTTCTCCCGGTTTTAGTTGGCTTTTTCCAAAAACAGAATAAATCTGGTTGCGCAATAGTTCCTTTGATTAATATAGAAGGAAAGAACAATCACGTTTTGACTTTTCTCTTTTTTTAACAACCATTATTTCACAACTTGAAAAAAGGTCTGTAAGGTTAAAATGCAAAAACCTTTGCAGAATTTTCAGACAAAATAAAACTGCCTGTGAAAATGGTTCAACGTATACCTTTAACTTTTTACCAAATTCTAAGCTATATGAAATTTATATTTTGTCAACTTACATTTAATCAATTTAAGGAAACTTTTAGGAATGATATGTATTTTATTTGTTATATACATAAATTGTAAGTTCATAAAAATAAATTTATTCTCTATAATTTAATAGATATTTTATAGTTTGTTTGAAATAAATAAATTAGAATGAAAGAGTCGGACTTACAATTTAGTATATTATCAATTATTACACTTCACTTCACGCTTCAGATTAAAGACCGCAAGTTTCGGTCTCATCATCATCTCTATAGGCTATATGTTTACTGCTGATGTTATTACGTACTGTTATATAAAAAAATCAAATTATTTGTTGTGGGTACACTTGTATATTATAGTATAATATTATTATTATTATTATATGAACTGCATGAGACGTGATCAAAAACTGTTGAGGGTCAGTGTTGTATGGATAATGATGTAACAGTGAAATTATAGTACTAACTAGGTATATAAATATGGTACATTGAACAAACAAACAAATTGTTTTGTGTACTCAACTCGACATAAAAAAAGAGAAAAGCATCATTAATGATTATGTTATGTTACGAACGTAATATATATATATACACACAATGTAATTTTCTAAGATATTATACGCTATTAAGATATCTGCAGACAAATCTAGAGTAAAGTTGGGAATGTTTTAGTATGTGTATTTACTCTACGTATTGACAAAAAGATATACACTTTTTAATCGTTATATCATATAGCAAGCGAAAATAAAGAAAAAAATCGTCGAGTTATGTATTAGCATCCACATATACATACACAAAACACACCAAAATCACCATAAATGTTATGAATCATTATAATAAATAATATAAATTTATTACTTGACGAAATACAAGGAATAAAAAAGCGTAATGCGTTTTTACTGAAATTTATAAGTACAGTTTTTTTGTTTGCTTTATTGCATCTTCACTTCACACAAGGTCATCCAATTTCCAGAAGAAAGTTGTGTGTTAAATAAAGAAATGTTTTTTTTCTTCTAAGATTACGATTGCAAAATTCAAGAACATATATCATGCAAAAATATTTCGTAATCATTAGCCAATTCATCACAAATCCAGTCCACGTGGTTCTGCATTCATGAACGGCATAAGGAACTAAAGCGATCTAAATAGCAGAATATTAATATCACATCTTTTGAGCATACAACATAAGAAGTATAATCCAGATATTACTGGCTAGTGGCCACTAGTGCCAAGACCAATATTTGCTTGGCATCTGCGTACAATTTAGTCAATGAAATGTGTTAATGAATTTCGGATACTTGAAGGAAAAAATGCCCAAAACCAAGCTGTACTTTATTGATGAGGGTGAAAATATTTATATAATATTTAATTCATTGCGCATTCAGCATTTATTGTAGCACCCTTACATTGGGTGTCTTGTCTCTATATAAAAAAAGAGATTTATGTATAATGAAGCAGACATGAGGGTTATTAAGTTATCATTTTTTATCAGTCATTATGGTATGGTATCCAGTCTACATTAATACATAAATCACAGTATGGATGAATATGAATCATAAAGTAAATGTTGATAAGGCTGATGCATGAAAAAAGCGATGGAAATTATATTACGAGCATCTCATTTGATGCAGTATCTGCCTGCTTATGCATACATATTATGAGCACTTCATAAATGGAGAAATACATTCATCATAAACACATTCAACACTAACTATTCCACACCAAATCCAACACTCATTTTTATTTGGGATTTGGTGATATACACCTACTCTTCATCTTCCGCTGATGCAGCATTTTTATTATTTCCGTAGTTTATTGTGCTGATCCTGTTACCGTCTTATTGTCTTGTCGATCATTTCCTTTAGACCATGTTGTAGTTGTAAGAGATATATATAGTACCTGAAGTACAAAATCTGTATCACCTGTGTACAAAAATGTTGACTGATATTAAACAAGTATTTCCTTGTTCGAAAATTCAAATAATTAGCTAATAGTAGTACTTCCATGATATTTGGAATTGTTTTGAGACTTTCATAGTTTAATTTTTGAATCTGGGGTAAAGTGAATAAAGAAATGCCCCGTTGTTCCTTTTGTAATTTTCAATATTTCCGTACCCCAATGGGTGCTGTTAAGCTGGTCAATGTGGTAAGTATCAAAATTACGCGAGTTATGTTATTCTACATCTTAACAAAATACGAATTTACTGGACGCAGACTTCTTTTTGTATTATATAGATATTTGGAGCAGCAAGTCTGGTTTTGGTTGCCGTTTCATATGTGCCGGTGTGGACACTAGCTGTTTTCACTGGAACGGTTGCCACCTGCTTGCTTCTTTCACTTCTGTATATGACTTTCTATTTACTCGCAAGCTCACGTTTTGTCTACAGCAAAACCAACCGAGTAACCGTAAGTTAACAAATAATGCTCATGTTTAACAAAACTGTTATGCTTATTGAGGAATGATTAACTAATGCTCAATCTTGATTTCCCACTAGTGCTTCATTTATCACGTTCTAGCTGGTACTGCTCTAATAGTAGCTGGAATAGAGTTGGTTGGGTGGTCAGAATATGATAGCAAGTGCACTCATGATTGTCCCAAGTTGTACACAATAGGAATTGCAAAGGTAAACTTTTACTTTCTCTTGGAATCAAAGTTTTGTGTTTTGTTGTGTACATAAATATAATAAAGCTTGCAAATTATTTTGATAATATTATTGCAGACTTTGACTTTCATGAATGGAACTTTATACATGATAGTTGGTTTTCTGGGAGTAAAAGATGATGACATGTTGGACACGGAAACAGCATCTGAAGAAGATATTCCATTGCTAGCATCTACCACTTTACTAACAAGTGTTCCCGGTGGTCACAATCATTTGTATGATCATCACCACAACAATCACAACGGCAGGGTCTCCTTTGAAGACGTAAAGTCTAATTTCTACCATAACCGGTCGCATTCTCACCACAATGACTATGCTTTCAATAATTCGTGCAGTAGTAGCGTCAAAAGTGGTAGTAGCAGTAATCAATACGTTATGAATGGGAAGAGGACACGAAACTTGACTGTGGCCTATTCAATGCCATCCGGATACAAAGATCTGCAAATCATAAGGGAATAGGAACAATAAGACGTAGTGTTTTGTTTACCGATGTGTATTTGAAAAGAGACGAGATCTAAACTTGAGTCTTTATGAGAATAGAAGCGTATAAACTGAATATTTTAATACGTGTTAAAAACATTTATACTTTTTGACTGTGCATCCATTTCATCCCATCCTGTACGCTTATTAATGTGGTGTTGATGATAATTTTAGTAATAAATATGAGATTAATAATAAAACGAGGCATTTATCTACTTTTTTTCGTTCGTAAGAGTTTGGATCCTCATAAATGCAATGTTTCGCATTACCCCAAACTTGACTTTGTCTTTATCCATGAGAAATACAAAATACAACAAAGATATTATAAGAAACTCTAAAAAAATTGTGATATCATCATGGAGCAATATGCTTATTGTCAAATTTCCAACAAATATATTCTATGAACTAACCAACATCACCACTACTGTTGTTAATAAGGTACATAGCTTTTCCTGAACTTGATCTGGTTTTACATGCAATTGTAAAGCAAAGACTTTCTTTACGCAAACTTTTAAATTGAAGATGCCGACAAGAAGCTTTTCTAACCCTGTCTTTTGCTCATATGCAAATGCATAGATACATACAACATCCGTGTGTCACTCAAACCTCAAGTTTTACACCTGAAGAAGAGCTGTAATAAACAATAGCACACACAAGCGAGTAGCATTTCATTTCATTTCAGGCAAGGAGGAAGCTAGGCAAGTGGCCACCTTGTTTACTAAGCCAGAAGGCATTGCCACTGCCACATCTTATTCTACCGGTTCTACACACACTATAATCTACAATGCTCCTTCATGAACTCGCACTCAGAATCAGACTCATTCTAATAATCTGACTGAATGACTAGACAAGACACAAGACAGAAATACGTTTCTTCACTCTAGCAAACTCTTTTCCTATCCTCCGACTCTTTCTGATCTGAAATATACAGTGCATTCTACTACTACTTCTACTACTACTTCATCCTTACAGCACAACAGAACGCACTAATTTTTTCGGCAGCTATATAAATCCAAGCCACAGTCACACATCCCAAACCTCACCAACCCAAACCACAACAAAGTGAAAGAGCTTTCATACACTCGTACTAGGCGAGAATGATTTTAAGAGCGAGATACCCCTTTCATGTTCATAAAAATATTGTGTACATACACAATATATATGCATCTTGCACACACACACACATTATGCCCTTCTACCTCCTTCACTACAGACACTCACAAACACAATTCACATAAAGATCTCGTGATTTTCTGTCTATGTGTGTTTACTCTAGCGACATGCAATAAGAAGATGCATACATACATACATACTTGCACCACACCACGCAATAAGAGCCGTAATAACACGTCCTGGGATCGCTGCTTAAAATATATGGTTAAAGACGTAAAAACACCATTTCTCCTCTCGGTATCTCTACCTATCCAAGATAATAATGTTCCATTCCATTCCCATCATCCATCCGAAGAGACGAGAGAGACCACTGTGAAACGTATAGTGATGTGATGTGAGATGATGTTGAATGTGTAATGTAATGTAATGCAATGTGTAAACCCCACATAACATCACAATCACATCTATCCATACACACATTTTCTGTATTATGTACATTATCATGATCATGTACACACATATTTTGTTTTTGAACGGCAAGTGCTACAGTAAAAAAAAGAACTAACATTAACATTCACTACGTAACATCACATCATCATGATTGGAGTGTAGCATGAGCTGCATACGAAAAATTGAAAGTTGATTGAATTGAGACACTTTAGTTGACTACCTCTCTTCTGTTTAAAACCCTTTCTTGGGCTCTGCTGCTGCTTCTCCTGCTCCCGATCTATACTTATGGGGATGTGATGTGATGTGATGTGATGTGATATTGGGTTTCTACACAAGAGAAGAGGTTCTCTCATCATTTTGCATCATGATCAGGATTCAGCAGGATGATAATAATAATATATGATATAAAAATTTGTTCAGTGAACGAACGCCTTTTAAAACAGGATGGTAGTATTATAATATAACATGTTGGTACGTATCTGGTAAGTTCTTCTTTTTTTTGAGAGACATACATTTTATTTTATAAGCACATCTCTTTTTATATCCTCCACATCCTAAATACACATCTGATGCTGATCTGATGTGATGATGATCTGTTTATAAAAACCAACTTTTCTCTTTTACTTTAAGTCTGTGTGCATATTATCTCTCTCTCACTCTTGAGCATTTTAATCAATCTGCATTTAAACTAAAGTTAAGCCAAGCCAGAGTCAGAGTCAGGCGTTAGTTGACACAAACACTGTGCCGTGTGTTTCCTTTGTGTTTATGTGGATGATAGTTAAATATCATCACCATCATCATTATCTCGATCATCATTCATTATTATAGTTGTGGAAAAGAAATTATTATTGTTTTGTTTTAAGCAGCAATAATATTATTTTTTATGCAATAACGACACTCCTGACTGCTACCGAAGACAGTGTGAATAAGTGAGTTTTTAATGATGAAATCAAATGCAAAATCTGTGAGAAGCGACTAGCTCTAAAACGGAAGTGAGGCTGAGATTTAATGATATGGTATGATTACGTTCTTAAGGTAGATTACGATTACAACAAGATTATGTGTTTTGCGTTTGCATTTATTAGAGGAAGGAAAAAGGAGAGGAGGAAATTCAAGATTGAATCATTTTTGGTAGTATAAAAGTGAATTGAACTCAAAAAGTGAATTTTCTTTTTTAGAATGTGCATTGCATGATGTTATTCCCAGCAGCACACAAGAAGTCAACTAAAAAAGTTCCCACAGACTTGTCTATTGTTTTGTGACGGATGTGTGTGTGTTTTTTTGCAATACCCTTCTATGTGCATATTCAATATATTGTATTTGTATTATTGTAGTATTGCAGTTTTTTTCTCCATAGGAAGTACAAATACATGGTCTTTCGTTTCCTATATGATGAGTGAGTAGTGTAGATAAGATGATGATGGAAAATGCATAAGAAAAGGAAGCCAAACTCTCAAGAGTTTCCATATATCGTATTAGTTGCAGTTGAGAAAAAAAAGTTACTTTGTTTTAGGTTTTTGCAGAAGAGTTTGCAAAATGTGTTTTACATTGGTTGGGGTATGTTTTAGTTATAACTTTGGTGGTGGTAGTAAATCAAGTCATCATTCATCCTTATCTTCTTGAGTTTGAGTTTAGCCCTCAAGGGTTTAGTTTAGTTAGTTGTTTTATCACTTAGAAGGGTTTTATTTTTTTTGTATGAAATGAACACAGTTGAAATATTTTATACAAACTTAATTTAATTAGTGGAATAATAGATTAAACCTTCCTTTTTTTCCATGGATCATTCAATTTTTGCGTTACTGAAATGCTAAGTTCTTTAGACTTTATTGTGGAATTAGTGGGAAAGAACGTACAATTTTGTAGGTGAGCTCATGCATGAGTTATCTATCATTTTAATACATATACATGCACAATACAATGCATTTGAGTGTAAACTGCATTCACTAGCAATTTTGCTTATGACGCAGTATGAATATATTTATAGCTTCATCCATGACATACTTAATCTGCACATTATGTAGCACCATCATCAGCCAAAGAACAATTGATCATTACTATTACCATTAGGTATTATTTATGCTCGTGAACTTGTTGATGTCTCAAGTGCCATTAAATTGTGATTCATTACATCAATACTTTTATCACCTTCCAGGTTTACTACCATCATCATCATCAATCGGCAGCCAACATATAGAGTTTGATGGCGTAAATTGAAGCATATACACTTTGCAGTTGCAGCTAATTTCCTAATTGAAAGCTCGTGTCCAGAGGACAGATTAAAATTATTGATCTTGTTTTTGTTTTCTGATAATAAGGTTGGTTACACATGCAACATGCATTATTGATTATCGTGATGTTTTATGTAGCAGTTGTGCATAAAAACGCTCTCTGTCTGAATTGCAGTTTTGCATCAAAAGCTCAAAAGAAGCGACTCAACTTTTAAGTCAACTTTGCTTCAATGTTTAACTACCACTACCTCCATCAGCAACTCTGCTGAATATTACAGTATTAAGAAATGTGTGGAAACAATCATCAGAATTTTTTCAGCTGTGAAAAACTGTGTTGAGTAATCAATTTTTGAAAGGCACAAACGCAGTTTCACTCTTCCACACCTTCAAAATGGATGGAGGTAAGCAATTAAATTAAGCTAACCAAAATCTCCATATTATTTTACAAAAGCCCTAAAAAAGGATTAAACTTTAAGCTAGAGTATTTAATATTTGGGTTCTCTTCTTGTTACAGGAAGTTTGACACGTTCTGGAGTAGTAGATCCAGAAGCGTTTTTCCAGCAATATGATGCGATGAAGGAGGACTATGAATCTCTCCGGAAACGATATGCAGACCTAATAGCTTCGCATTCTGGAACAGTGCACAAATTGGAGTTGGCTCAGGTAATCATTTTAGTTCTTATTAAACTAAAAGAAATGGAATTTTATTTCTCCTGAGAATGAGCTTACTTAAATTTATTATGGGATGCGGTGCTGTAATTTAGGAAGAGGTCAGTCGTGTCAAAAAGTTATACGAAGAAGCAATTCAGGATAAAAGCAATGCTATACGAGAACGGAATGGGCTTCAACAACAATGTACGGCAGCTATTAGACAATGGGAGTCTGTTCTTCGAGAGAAGAACGACTACAAGGAAGCGCTGACAAAGGTGCGCCAACAGCATGAGGAAGCAATGAAGGAAATCAATCAAGCAATGGCCCTCCGAATCAAAGCAAACAAGGACATCAAAAGACTTACTGAAGAACGTGATGCAGCTTTACAAGAGTATTCTTTAATTATGAGCGAAAGGGACTCTGTTCATAGAGAACTGGAGAAATTAACTGATGATTTGGCACAATCAAAAAAACGTTTGGAAGCACAAAACAAGGAATTTCTTGATAAAATCCAAGGTAAGAAAATTATTTTAATAAAAAAGTTTACTTTTAACAAAACTCTGAAATCAATTGGGTTATACATCTTTTGCTTTTCCAACCTATTTTATTCTAATTTTGCTCGCAATATAATGGATAATATGCTTCTGGTAAGGGAATTGAGCACTGCTTCATGTTTTCACGCATAAAGTGCTAAAACGCCCAATTGATATTTGGACAACTTTCTTCTAAACTCCCATAAATTTGATATTACAGAAGCTTTACAAGAAGCGGAAACATCGAAGAGACGCTCAGACAGGGCTTTTAATGAGCGAGATAAAATCGTCAGAGAAAGGGAAAGTTTGAGAACTTTGTGCGACCGGCTGCGGAAGGAAAGGGACCGCGCTGTGTCAGACTTGGCAGAAGCCCTCAGTGAATCAGAAGATATACGAAAGCAAAAGAACTTGGCTTCCAAACAGCTCAAGGAATTACGCGACAAGATGGAGATTGAGAAGGAGAATCGCTCAATGAGATTTCAATACCTTTCAAATTCTAGTTTTTCTGAGTCCAGAGATTCTGCTATTGATTCTGACATGCATTCAGGACATTACAGTATCAAGCTTCCAAACATAAGAGGAGCAGATCATGGTTTAGTTTTTGAACCTGGAGTCTACATTTCAAGTATCGTACCTGGTTCTCCGGCTGCAAAGGAAATGAATCTAAGTGTGGGCGACCGCGTCCTTTTTGTGAGTATTAATTATTATAAAAAACCAACATTCATTATGAAAGTTTATCAAGTGTAGACTTGTACTTAAATCTTAACTTGATTCTCTTACAGATAAATGACACTCAAATTGACAACGTGCAAGACGCCCTTCTTGCCCTCTCTGAAGACATTGATCCTGTAGTATTAACATTGAGCAGAAGTGCCGGCCATTTATCCAGTCCCATCAACTCCAACACAAATCCGAACGCTTCAAGCAATAACAAAGGAATGAACTCTTCTGGAAATCAGCAAAATTCTTCGAGTATTTATCACGCCTCAAGTTCCTCTCTAAAATCCGATAAATCTGACCCAAGTACGATAATGCAACGGCGACGAGGTGACAGCAATAATTCTGGTGGTGGTGGAAAGCAAGGAATTTCTTCAGGTGGTCTTCGAGATATATTTCGTGTGCGACTCCCAGGCAAAAAGTATTCATCACCGGAAGAAGCTACGTTGGCAAAATTAGACTCAGCTATTGCCTCAGGAGCTGCAGCTGCTGCTGCTGCGAGTGCAAATAATTCTACTAACAACACTGGAGGTGGGAATGCGTCCCACATCCGAAAAAAGAGAAAGAATCATCGCTCAGCAGCACGAAACTCAGCGACAGATAATAACTTGAATAAAAATGGAACATGGCCACGAATGATGCTTCCAAAGAACTCATCTTGCTCCTACACCTTGCCTCAAGGGGACAATCAAGATGGAAATGAAGGTGGTGGTGGTGGTGCCGTTTCAAACTCTGGAAGTAGCAATCGTGGCGTAGAAAATCCTTCCAATTCTTCATCCCATCATGGAAGAGAAATGTCTTTTTATGGACAGTATACTCCACACAATAGTAGTAGCATAACTGCTGCTAATGCGAGTAACAGCATGTGTATGAGGAGACCTGGTGGAGCAAAGGAGCGAGTTCCTATTTCAAACATGATTTGGGATCTGAATGTACCTCATCCTGCGAAGAGTGTTGGAGCACTTGCCATGTCAGGAGGTGAACAACCATTGAAGAGTTTGACCCTAGCTGGACCTGGGAGGTCGGGTATTTCATCGTTAGCTAGAGGAGGTTTAGCATTAGACAACCATGGATTACCCCTTCCTTCATCTGCGGGAGTTCCTCATCAACATCAACGATACTCGTTTGGAGTTTTTGATCCTTCGCCGAGTTCCAATAAGCTTGGGAAATGGTATGAACACTAACAAAATATCATATTTTAAATAGGTTTTTAAATATTTTAAATAAATTTACTATTGGATTGGTTTTAATTTAGTGCACCGGAACGAAACAGTGTTGTCCCAACCCTGACCATGTCAGACGGTTCCAGCATTGACTTTTCGGTTCGATCTGGAAACATGGAGATTCTTGAGTATTACGTGAAACGGATGGTTAAAAACCAAAATAATAGTAGTGAGAGTGACCATCTAGACAAGGTTGTGACGCCGCCATCATTAGCAATACCAAATGTACCTGTGGGAAATAATCCCGGCTCAAATGGTATGGACTCCTTTTAAACTCAATGTTTCATTTTGTAAAACTCCTTGGATGTTATATGCTCACCACCCCCGTTTTTTTGTTCTTATCGCTTTTTAGTATTAAGTCATTCTGGTCCATCCCCCGTAACTGTAACTAGTACCCTTGATCGCTACACAAATCGGTACCACCGCTACTCTGAGCATCATCACAATGTTGTGGGAACAGCACTGCCTGGAGCATCCGGAACGTTACCCCTTTCTATACCTAAATCTGACAATAGCTTTACATTTGAACCAACATCATATCATCATAGTCATCCACATGGAGCTAGTAATGAGTCATCCAACTCCCTTTCTCTGGGATCATCTAGTAGTCGCAAGATTAATACTTTTAGAAATTCAGATGATCTGCTTCTACCCCCCAGTTTCCCGATTGAACCTTCCGGTACCTTTCCCAGGAAAAGGGAAGCACAACGTATCAGAATCCCTTCTACTCCGAGTGTAACCGGAAGTCGGAGTTCTACAGAAAAATTTGAACTTCGAAATAGTCCAATGCCAACTCCAAGCTGTCATATTGAGGTAAGTTTTTAACAACTCCTCCTGATCGCAGTGGGATCAAATTTTTATATAAATGATTATTCTTATATGCAAATATAACTTTAATTGACTATTGTGCTGCGTATGGAAATATCAGGCTGGCTTTCCAAGAAGAGTTAGGGTAAATACTTAAAGTAATACTTAAAAAAGTGCGTATGGAGTTTGTTGCGACGCGAAGCAATAATTAGTGGGATTTCGATCGTGTTTTCAATTTTCATGAATTTTTATAGGATGCTCATGGTTTTTTTGCGTTGTAAATTCCAGGTACTAGATCCTGGTGCAGGAAGTCATTCTGGTGCGTCTGATTTTCGAACATGGGCAAGAAAACCAGCTCCTGGTGAAGTACGGAGAATAAGAATCGACAAATATGACAAGTCAACAGAACCCCTTGGAATCCAAATCTCATGCAAAGCTAATGGAGGAGGAGTCTTTGTCTCTTCTGTTTCTGACAATTCACTTGCTTCGCAAGTTGGACTACAGGTACATGATAGAAATATGTTATAGTTTCATCTATTGTGTATCCTTCCTTATCAAAATTTTAATTGAATGAAATATGATTTTTGTCCTTCGACTCAGATTGGAGACCAACTTTTGGAAGTTTGTGGAATTAATATGCGCTCTGCAACCTATGATTTGGCAGCTCACGTATTAAGACAGTGCGGTGATTCAATCACGATGTTAATTCAGTATGCTCCTGATAAATATCCAGAAGAGTCATGTAAGAAACATTAAAAATGGCTGTGTAGTCTCTGACTGTCGATTATTCTCGCAAATAAAGATTTAAACAATGTTTCCATTTAAAATGTTTTAGATGACAATGGATCCAGTTCTGATGATTCGCATTCAGATGGAGAATCATCATCCGGTCACGATGATAACAATTCATCCATGTCCGACAATGAGTCAAGATCAGGTTCTCGTTCCGGATCACCAACACCATGCAACTCTCCTCAATCAACGTTGGTTAGAAACTCAAAGAAAAATTCAAGCATGCAAAATCAGCACTCTGGTGGAGGTGGTGGAAGTGGCCAACCTTCTAGTGCGAATAACAGTCTATCAAAAAAGAGTCAGATGCAACAGGGTCAAGGAGTTATAGGACTTCCAAATCAACAACAAATTCAGCAAGCTTTCTCAATCGCTACATCATCACAAGACAGGGATAGAGACAGAGGGGATAGGGATCCACCTTCAGAACAATCAACTTTAAGATCTACAAGAAGTGGTGGTGGTGGTGGTGGCACTATTGTTTCAGATGGGTCAGAAGGAAAAATGCTTCTGAAGGGACAGACAAGATTCCTCACTCTACATTTGCAAAAGAACTCGTCTAATTTGGGAGTGTGCTTAGTCGGAGGAAATGTGGTTGGCATTTATGTCCATAGCGTTCAACCTGAATCGATTGCTGATCGAGCTGGCTTGAGGTGAGTCAATGTCTTAGTAGAAATATAACTATTTAAATGGAAGCAGTTTGAATGAGATTTTTATAAAATTCTGTTCAAAATTTTTTTAGACCTGGTGATCAAATCTTGGAATATAATGGCACTGATCTCCGACGCGCTACTGCTGAAGAAGCAGCATTTGAGTTGGCCAAACCATTGGATAAAGTAGGAGTTCTTGTACAGTACAATTTGCAAAGTATGTTATTATTAACAGAATATTCCTTTGCAGCCGTTGGATTCTTGATCAGAATGTTAATATATTATTAAAAACTTGTAATGTGTAGGGTACAATGAAGTCAAGGACAAACCTGGGGACGGATTTTATATCCGTGCGCTGTTTGAACATCCTCCAGTTTCCAGTGATCACCAACATGGTCAATCAAATACTTTAGATCCACAACAGCTAACTTTTCACAAAGATGAGATATTGTATGTTGACAACACAATGTACAATGGAAAGCCAGGAAGATGGAGAGCCTGGAAAGTGGATGCGGAAGGTCGACAACAAGTTTGGGGTGTTATACCCTCCAAGTTTAAGTATGTTTTATTATGATAATGTGAATTGTAAATTTTTCCTGAAAATAACATTTATGTTCTAGTTCTGTCCTAACGGTTTTTTAATCTTGGATTTTAAAGGGTTGAAGAAGATTTGATGTTCAAGAGAAGTTTAGGAGATTTGGATGGCGATCGAAGGAGTTCAACTGTTACTCGACGCAGCTTTTTCAGACGCAAGTCGCACCACCGAAGTTCTTCCAGGGAAATTGCTAGTTTCTCTGATTTTTCAATCAATTCATATGGTGATCTGTCAGCACAACTTGGAGGTCTTCAATTGAAGGATGAGTCAGCTTCCATTGCCCTAAGTTCGTACCAACGTGTGGATCGACTTGATTGTGAGTGTAATTTCTTTGAAAAATGCTTTATTTTTTTCAGATTTTTTTGTCAATCTTTCAGTTTGTTTGTTGACATCGTCTTTTTATGAGTTTGCTGAAAACTTAACCGTTTTCCATCCCTACAAATTTTACTAGAAAATAGACAAAAGCGTTGTTGATGTAGTTTCTGTAGAAAAGCTATAAATTGCTTTGTAGTAGCTTAATGGGAAACACACGCTAATTATGTCTTCGTGCTCATTGTGGTATTTTAAACCGTGTGACATATTTTCAGTGAAATAAGTTCTTCTCTTTTTTCCTGCTATCTTTCAACTTCTTCTTGTGAAGGGTCTGCAAGTTAACTTGACAAGGTTCAAATTTTTCATACTATCCCACAAAACTTTTAAAAGCATGTAACATTTTAATGATACAAGCTTCCTGCTTTCTTTTGTAAACGGCTCATGCTTGCTAAAGATGCACCATATAATAATTTGTCCAGAACTCAAACTGATTCTTGACTTTATGTGAAATTCAATTAGATATGTGCTTTCTTCGACCGGTGATAATATTGGGAGCTCTTAGTGATGTCGTAGCGGAGCGTCTCCTTCTCGACTTCCCGTATCAGTTTGGCAGAGTTTCTCTTGAAGTGATGCACTGTTCTGGTCCCATGTTGGAAAAAGGTTTAGCTGAGAATATTTTTATCGATTATAAACGTAAAGGATCCCATTACGAGTGTGTCACAATGGCTGCTATCAAAGAAACCAGTGCTAAGGTGAGCTAATACTTACTAATTTCTTTTTTTTTATATGCTATACTAAATTGGTTACTTATGCAAATGATTGTTTGTTTTTGCAGAAATTGTACTGTATAATTGACGTTAGTACTGCTGGGGTCGAACGACTTCAGAGAGCCCAAATGTACCCTATAGTTTTGCTAGTGAAATTTAAAAGTGCTAAACAAATACGTGAAATTAAAGATTTACGATGTGACAAAATCACCCCGAAAGCTTCCAAAGAGTTGTATGAGCACGCTCAGAAAGTGGAGAGTGAATACAAACACCTTATTACCGGTAATTAGACTTTTAAACAATGTATTATTATACTATTGGATATGTGAGAGCAGCAAAATTATATTTAAAACTGTACTTGATTTCAGCATGCGTCCCTGGTGGCACAAACATTTCATACTTGGCTACTCAAGTGAAGTTGATGGTGGAACAAGAGCAATCCAAGACGCTTTGGGTGCCAGTTTAAAATATTATCTAACTTTCAATTACTCTGTGGAGTTTTGCTCATCAGTCAATAACATGATGGGTGGAATAAGCATAATATTGTAAAGTAAAGCCTAATCAAAGTGTAAACTAAAATTGAATTGGATGAGAGAAAATAATGTTGCGTGATTCGATTGATTCTTTTATGACGTTTTCTGAAATCATTGCAGACATTAAAAAATTCTATTAGAGGACGGTTTGCCAAAGAATTTAACTTCAGTATATGACTATCTCCTATATGTAAATCATGTGCTAATTACGTCATTCATTACAAAATACGTACAATTATATACTACTACTGACCTTAGATTAAATTAGACCAGAGACCGTTGTTACAATCTTCAAGTTTTAAACTGGTAGAATTAGAATCAACATGAATTAAAATTAAGAAGCTTTACTCTCAACAAAATAAATTTGACAGTATGAACGGAACGGGTGACAAAGTTGAAGAAATATTTGACAGTCTGATGTAGTCTTTTTGTGGATAACTACTATGCAGCTATTTCTCAGCAGTATATGAAACAGTAACAGCTATATATAACTATGCTGCTACTAATTATTCTTCTACACATAATAAATAAACTATTTTAACTTGATTAATTTGTTTAGAAAATAGAATAGGAAAGTATAACATTATAGAGAAATTTTATGAGGGTAAAAATTATTGAACGGATTATGTTCTAATTAAGTTGTACGTAGAAGTAGTTGCTGATACAGTTTAGTTGTATCTGGACATTAAAGCTTATAACATTTTGATTTGGTAGGAGCATAAATCAATATTATAATTAACTATGTATCTTGTTTCAAAAACCAAGATACAATATATTCGTAACGCAACTGGTTCCTAATTGCTTACTGATTTTATTTGTACATTTTTGTAAACTGTATTGCTAAAAAAAGATATATTGTCGTAGCTTCCGATAAGAAACGAGTGAGTCATAACTTGTGTGTTCAATTGTGGGTTTAGAAGTATTAATTTTAGGTTTTATGAATACGAGAACCTGTGCTGCTCCAATTAAAATTTGCAACAAAAATTAAATTTGTGGATTTAACTGACTACTGCGGAAAGTACGCCAAGATTATTGTAATTTGCCATGTTATTTAATTCAATGAATTTAGTTAGAACTACTGTGACTATCAAATTATCTTTCTCGCTCAGCTTGCGCTTCTAAGGTTAATTAAAACTGAACTATGCAACTTGTAAGGCCTATGGAATTATACTATATCGTTAAGAAATATTGCAAAAAACATGACCGTAGGCTACGCAGTTGTGTACAAATGGCTCTAAATTGAGAACTGATTTGCCAAAATGGCATTATTACTACTTTCCTTCCGCAAATAGCTTCCAATCAGACATTGTATTATATACATAGTAATGTTGGTATGAATTATTACCCAGCTTGAACTGTACTGGGTTGTCTGTTTTAAATGTTTTTAATGTAAATGTACATTTATTTTATGTCAATCTGACTTTGCCCCTAGTTTACCTTAACTGATCCTCTGTATTTATAACTATTTAATTATAATGGTTAACCTAGTTAGTCAGTTAGTGGGCCAAAAGTTACATGTATTTGTGTAGTTAGCAGATTACCTTATATGATGTAAATGTTTTATCATATCGTTAATATTTTATCCTATCATTAGTTCTAGTGCTCCCCGACAAAATCCTCATCCCATCGATCGCTATTATTGGGTTATAGTATTACTTTACTATTGCTAAGACTAGTATTTTTAATTCGAAAATGCCGAAACGCACGATATATGTTGTTAATATTAATAATAATTATGAAACAATTATTATTATTCGATTCAAATACACAAAAACTGTTATCTGATTTGTGATTGTTTATGAACAATGTTTAATTATTGCTTTATTGGAAATTAAAGTATTTAATTCAATCAACATCCATATCAAACTTAACGTAATTTTCACTCACTCGGCTTCCTGTTTTCAGTACATTCAAAAGATCTTCTCTTTCATATAAAGTATTAAAGTATTCTACTACTGACTACTATACTGAATGTCTCATTTTAACCTAAAATGTTGACTTTATCAACAATTTACGCGCATCCGGGAAAAGGATCCACTCGATTTTTTCTCATAATAAATTGTATCTTTCTTTGCATGTCTTCATTATAAATGGCCATGCACTTTTCATAATTAAGCCTACGACGTACTTGATATGGCTTCTCGTAGTATCTTGTCCGCCTGTACTGATCGAGAAGTCCTTCTCTTCCCATTAGTCGATTAAGGAGTCGCATGGCCTCGTCAACATTGTCGTTCCGAACCAGAACTGTTCTTGCGATGAATTTCAAATGTCTCGGTGCACTCGGCATGATGATGTTCCAATTTTAATTTTTGGACAGCAGTAAAAATACCTCGTTAATCTTTTCTCCCACTTCACACTTGATCGACAGCTACAGATGACCGAAAATGTAATGAACAATTAAACATACATCATATATTAGTGATTAGAGATATTTGATTGTTGATTACAAATCTATTACACTGAACACACATGCCTCAACTCCTCTTACCGTCAAACGCTTTCACCAATTTCCAACACCGAATAGATTACGATCGATGACTGACTTTCTCCTATCTTTTCCTGACCCGATGGCTAAAACATACAAAACGTGGCTTATAAGAAAGATTTCTTGGATAATTTACCAATATCAAGTGAGAAATGTTTAGGAATCTACTACTAACTATGAATTAGTATAAAAATTAAAATAGAAAATTACCTTATCCTAAATTCTCAAATATTTGTTGTAACTGTGTTTACGTCTATCCGCATGATACTCTGCTGATGTCCTGATACAAAAAATATCGTTATATACAAAACATACCTTTCAGAAGTCCGTCAATGGGGCATCTTACGATTGGGCATGATGCAGTATAGTAAATGTACATAAGAAATGCTTGTATTAATATGCTCTGCTTTCTTTTGGGGAGTGAGAGTTTGGGATATGCATGAAATGAAACTAAATGACAAGTCAAAGATATCAACTATTAAGAAAACTTTTTAATTCGTTTTAATCTTTTAATCAAATGAGCTTTAATCATTCCATCTAAAAATATTAGTTAACAAAATTACAAAAAAATATTTTACGTTTTCTTTGAAGCAAAAAACTTTGCAATACTTCCAATGGCATGACCAAACTGGTCCGAAACTTGGAACCTCTTTAGAATCCAATTTGGTAATAGTGCTTGTTGGTTAGGTCTTGAAAATCGATTGTCAATGAGGATTATAGCGGCGTAATCTTGTGAATGTCTAATAGCACGTCCGATAGATTGGTTGACTGCTTTGGAGCACATATTAGCTAGAAGCTGAGATCCTTTATCCTTTCCCTAAACACGAAAAAGCATTGAATTTAGAGTTTAAACAACAAAAACAATGGATTTAATGTGGTATGGAGTTGAATGAAAAACTTACAAAATGGTCTGACACAAACTGGACTTTCTCCTTAATTTCAACACTAGTTACGTTAGGATATGGAAGCCCAACAACTAATACGCATCTTCCCAAGTCGTCGCTGAAGTTAATACCTTCGCTGAGTTTCCCTCCAACAACGGCAAAGAGGACTGCACCACCACTATTTTTAATTTGTCGGGAGTATTCCGTTAGAATAGTATCACAGTTTGAGTTTTTGGGCTCTCTGAAGACCTGAATTAAGTCAGATAAATGATTGCGTAATTAAATCCAATCCAACTCAGGAAAGATACAAGAGTCAACTATGATTTTCCAATACCTTCTTCTTGACCTCAATTTTTTCAAGATATCCCGATTTCTTTAAATAAGCTTGCAAAGTTGCCTCATAATCGTAAGATGGTAAAAAGCATACTAATCCCCCGGGCACAATCTTGGACACATTTACGATAGTTCTGGACAACTCTTCCATCTATTAAAATATCCAAAACATTTTGCATTAATACATTAATTGCATTTTAGTTTTCAAAAGCTTTGCAAACGTGGAAATACGATGTACCACCATACCATTTCTGATGTTTTTCTACTCTGGTACGTAAAATCGAATAGTTTAGAGGTAGGACCTCGATTCAAGCTAATGCAAACCAAGTTTTCATCGGGGATGACGTGGTCACAGGAGAAATGAAAGATTCGTTCTTTTGCAGGTTGGAATAGTTGATCTTCAATTTCGTCATAGGGCTTCATGGTTCCACCAGCCAATATAATACTTCTGCAAGACGTTTATAGTTAATTGGTATCTTATTAGCATACATGCAGTTCAGTGCAGGCCCTTCTTTAATATATCAAATCCTGGTTAAGCTAACCTGGCAGAATTCAGTAGATCCAAGAAATGGTCCGAAGTACTTAACAGTAAAAATTTCAAGACATCTCCTTCTCTTATGATTCTTCCACCCGAGTCGAGTGTCAACAAGGACTTTAAGAATTCCGCAAAGCAAAGTATTGCTTGCCCATTTTGGGGTCGAGTGGGTGTTACAGCAGGATTAGAATTTTCTGTTACTACCTTTTGTGTTTTATCCCCCTTGACTGCTTTACCACCAGGCTTAGATTTTGCGCGACTTGAAGCTTCGGGCGGAAGTAATTTTTCAGCTGCTTTTAACTTTATCTCTGCAGATTTTTCCTCTATCTTGTGTTTCTGAATGAGGTACCCTTTGAGCTGTACAATACAAATGTAAACTAAAAACATGAAATTCTTCAACTAAAAGTCACTTCAACATGATTTATAAAATCAGTTTATATACCACACCTTGAATATGAGTTTGCTTTTTCGGATAAAGGTTTGAAGCTCATAAATGTCCAGATTATCAACGCCCGCTTCTACTTTAAACTCTTGAATGGTGAAAACATTTTGCTGGGATTTATTATTTGAGTCGCAAGCACCTGAAATACAAAAGTTTCATGATAGAACGATACTTGTAAATTTCAGTCCATCAAAAATTACAAAGTTTAATAGTTTACCTATAAACTTTTGAAGAGCTTTAATAATAAATGATATCTGCTTCAGCTTCAGCAAATGCCTCGAATTGAAGCGGCTCATATATCTCTGCATATACGTTTTTAGACCGGTTGCACAATTTTCCAGCTGCTCAACGGTAATTGAAGTGGAATACATGTTCGATATGGATTCGATTATATTGTGAGCTTCATCAAGTAGCAATGTTGAATTTTTGATTTTCAATCCAACCCCTTCTCTAGTACTTTTATGGAGTATTGTGTTATAAGGTAACATCACAAGTTGTGCTTCTTTGGAAGCCTTTCGAGATGCATAATATGGACAGGCATTAAGTTGTTTTGCTGTGTTGACCAAGTCTTCAATATCCATAGGTTCGGAAAGAATCTGCGTGCAAATCATATTCGGTTAGGACATCTATTATAATTCTTTGAAAGAGGATACGGAAAACTAATATGGGATAAGAATCAACTAGCTGTAGAATCGCAACACATACTTCATTTTTAAGTTCCTCAATACCAGTATGGTTAAAGTAAGGACATCCTCCGCAGCCCTTCATTTTCTTGGTTTCTGAGGTTTTCTTCCCTTTGCTACCCTTCTGGATTTCTAAACATCTATTTTCAGTAGAAAATTGGTTACATGATCGCATCATTCATGGTACAGTATTCATTTTTAATTTTTTAACATCCGTGCGCTTTACCTTTCATTAATCAGTGACAAGTTTTTCAGTTTAGTCACTTCCGGATTAATACATAAATTCTGTCGGGATCCCAATGAGCATGTTGTAACTTGTGAAGCAAATTCCGTGCGTTTTAACTCATTGGCAAATTGACTAAGCTGTGAGTGCGTCCTTGAAGCAAAGATAATCTAGAGACAATTGAAAATTTACCGTGACTGTAATTACGCTAGTTGCGTAGTCTTTAAGGATGTCATTAAAACTCCAACTTACTCTATTCGGATAAAACTCTGGTTCTACGTCAGTTTCTCCATCAGAACCATCCGATTCGGAATACACTTCAGGAGCAAAATCATCATTTAAAATTAAAGCATCCAAATCATCCTCGGCAGACTCTTTGTCACCCTTCTGATTATCTTGTTTTCCTGACAAGTTCTTGTCACTTTTCTTCTTCCACATGCTCTTATCGTTCTTCAGAGTTAATGTTGATTTTCTTGACAGATACTTTTTGCGCTTGTCAAGAAGATTCTGTAAATACTTTAGTTCCCTCCTAGCTGCATTGACAACTTCCCGTTTTTGACGGAGTTGGTGTTGCGCTTGGACCCAATCAATAGCTCCTTTTGCATTCGTTTCTAAATGGTATTAAAAAAGGAAAAAGAGTTAAAGTTATAACCGTTTATTGACTGTTTTTAATTTTTTCAGCTTCTTGTGACTTGCAATTTACAAGTTGTAAATTGCACCTTCGCGTTCGATATCAATGCTGCTGACAATCCGCTCCAAATGTTCCCGATAAGCTTCATCTCGCTTTTCAAGCCAAGTGAGTGAACCACAAAGCATGCTTAACGACTTTCCCTTTCAAGATCCAAAAAAGTAAAAGTGTTAGGCATAAAAAACCATTTTCCCCCTTATTCTTCAACTGTCAAAGTTTACAATTTTCTAAGTTTTCTTACGGTTCCAGTCGGGCTTTCAAAAATGCCCAGCTTTCTCCCTTCCAATGCAGTGAATAGTGCTTTCATAAAGTCAATCTGAATCGGATATGGGTTGAATGGAAACTTGAAGCATTCTGTTTCTGGAGGCTCCAAGGTCTCCTCTGCAATCATCCATTGTGTTTGCTCCATGATGATGGATGATGAGAACAACGAACTAAGTAAGAAGAGTTTTAGTTGAACTTCACGATAGAAGTTGCTATTATTGCAAAAGTTATGTTATGGTGTGTAAATATATGTGATTAATAGAAAAAAATATCGCAACACAGTCTTCATCTTTCATTGTTCACATGGAGGGGCTTCCGTCATTCTTGTTCGCTGACAAAAACAAATGCTTTCATGAGATCAACATGTGTGATCTCATATTGCCCCCATTCAAATGCTTTTAGTTCGGTCACCACGTCATAGTACGTCTTCCAGTTCCAGCAGCCACGTCAAATGGCGAGTTCTTCTGCTACAGTTACGGTTAACTAATTTAGGTTTTGATTGCTTGAAGCTGTATTCAGCAGCGACAATCCTTGAATCATGATGATGATACTCGAGAAGAAAAATGAATTAGGACATACTATGAACTATGAAAAAGACTATGGTTGAATTGGTTTAATAGATAATTTTTATTATTCTCAAACAATAACGAAATCGATCATGATCATTACACTACAAGTCAAAATGTCTTAGAGCCTAGAAATCGTAAATAGTAAACAAAAAACGATGTATCGCCAAATAGATTATAAACTATCTTAGAATTTTACAAAACTGATTTTCGACCGCCTTTCTTAGCCTTCGGAGGAGACTTTTGTTTAACTGGGGTTAACACAGCCTCACTTTTTCTGCTTCTCAAAAGTTTTGGAGAAATTTTCGGCAAATCTGAGGATTTATTCTTCTTCCCTGGAGTTTTGCTTTTTTCAGGGACCATAGGTGTCTGAACATTCGGACCTTGGCTCTTTCTGTTCTTTGCAGGTTTAGGAGAATCTTTCTTTTTTGGAGTTGGCATGCTTTTGATTTCTGGAGTAGGAGTCTGATGGGTCTGTTCTTGATTTTTATCTTTCTTTCTTGGTGTGCTTTTGATTTCTGGAGTAGCAGTCTGCAAGCTCTGTCCTTGACTTTTTCTGCTTCGTAAAACCTTTGGAGAAATTTTAGGCAACTCTGACGCTCTAGCCTTCTTTCCTGGACCTGGAGTGCTCTTTGTATCAACTGCAGGAGTCGGTACACCATGGCTTTTTCTACTACGCAACAACTTGGGAGAAAATTTATTTTGGAGTGGAGTTTTCTTCTTCTGTGAAACCTCTACATTTGCAACTTTAGGAGATTTAGACTTTATAGGTGAAGGGAACAACGAAGCAAGATCTTCTAGCGCACTATCATTGTCTTCCTCCGAATCATCCTCATTGGGAGAAAATTTATTTTGGAGTGGAGTTTTCTTCTTCTGTGAAACCCCTACATTTGAAAATTTTGGAGATTTAGACTTGATAGGTGAAGGAAACAATGAAGCAAGATCTTCTAGCGCACTATCATTGTCTTCCTCCGAATCATCCTCATTGCTGTCTACCTCCATGGCATCATCTTGCTCACTATCCTCATCGTTATCTGAATCGTCGACATCATCAACTTGTTCCTCTTCCGCATCATTTGTTACTCCAGATTCTGCGGCTTCGTCGTCTTCAGTCTTGGCAACTTTGAATTCATACTCAATGCCTAATTTTGCCAATCGTTTATTCTGTTCCTTAATTTTGTTTAATCGTTGCTGAAGAATATCTTTTCCTTCTTCCTCAGTCAGTTCAAGATCCCGTTTAACTTTCTCCTTTTTCCTGGTTAACAGTTTGGGATAGTTTTCTTCTCTTATGTACTTCAGCCTGAATAACTTTTTTGCATTGACATCGGAAGCCAAAACTTCGCCTGTTAATCATTAATAGATAGCAAAATATTATTAAAACAGCCCGTCATAATATGAAAAACCTCTAATACAATTTCCCTTATCTAATTCTCAAACTTACATTTAATCAATCGTTCAAACATCAAGTAGTTGTTCATCGCTTCAGCAGCAATCTTTGCAACTTCTTCAAACTCAAACTCTACAAAGGCATATCCTCGGCTCTTTCCAGTCTATAATTATAATGCAATGTAAAACAAAATCATTCAAAATATGTTCTATTTTTTCATATCTCTTTCCAATTTCCACGTATATGATGATTATTTATATCCAACGCACCTTTTGAGAACGTCCAACTCGAACACGAAGGACCTTTCCAAACTGTGAAAAGTAGCTTTTGATTTCCTTTTCGTAAAACCCATGTGGAATGTGTTTAAGCATGATAATCCCTCGTTGACCTTTCGGTGCCTGAGCCTGAGCATCTTCATCTCCCTTGGCCTGAAAGTTTTCAATAATAAAATAAATGTAAAATCTCATTGAAAATTATATCATTAAGCAGATTAAACTTCACGTTCATCTTGAGCAATTATAAACATGGTAGGCTTTACTATATACTAACCTTTGATTTCTTAACTCGCTTAACCGCTTTGGCAAAAGCAGATTGCTTGCCTTTGGTTAACGCAATAATCTCGTCACTTCCAGCTTCTGTCATTTTAACTTTTGTTTAACGCTAACCGTACGTAAAACAATGATTAACAGTTAACAAAAATTTAATAATGACACTTGATCAACAGCAAAACTGCAGCTTGGATATTGTGAACGTGCTTTTGATAGAATGCCACGAGGTTTTGTGTATCTGCTTTTGGGTGCTTTGGCGTAGTCGGCTATTTCCTAAATCCCACGTCTGTGCTGCGAGATAAGGGCTTGGGTGTATTGAGACTACTCATTTTGTCGAACAGCTGAAGATCTGTGAATATCTGTATACCAGTATACCTTTTTGGCTTATCTTGTGTGGCAAATACCAAACAACAACATTTGACGTACCAAACAATTTACCCTTGCATTGCAAGTTGCGTTTTGAATTGTGATTTGAATTGATGGGAAGAGATTGAAGTGAATATTATGTCAGGATAATTGTGTTAGAAAGTTTATCAAAATATTTTAAAATGGATATGATTAGGAAAGAGATTGAAAGGAAGCGGAAGCAGTTGGAGGATGCTAATTTAGTTGGAGGTGACAAAAAGTATTTCAAAAGAGGTGAATTAATGGCTAAAAATGAAGAGGACTATTTGAAACGTCATGGACTGTATAAAGCATCACAAGCGAAATATGAGGCTGGAAGAGCTGCTGCTAATAATCCAAACAGTTCTTCCTCGGATAAAGATAAGGAGCAGAAGGTAAGATAAGATTTAATTTTTTGGTTTGGTATTGCATTGTTTTGAATATTGGTTGGGTTCTGTTGTGGCCGTTGAAATTAATGTATTTCGGTCTTATTTTATAACTTTCAGGATGGCGAAGGAGGAACGCATTCGACAAGCGAAGGAAAAATTGATGATTTACCCCAACTTTCTCGAAGAGAAGTGATGAGACGACTTCGCGAGAGAGGAGAACCAATTCTTCTATTTGGTGAAACGGAAATGGAGGCTTTCAAACGACTTCGTAAATTAGAGATTTTGGAGCCTGAAGTTAATCGAGGGTTTAGGAATGATTTCCAAGCAGCTCTTGAGCAAGTCGATCAAGCTTACTTGGAGGAAATTTTGAAGACGACGAAATCCTCGGATACTGGACTTGGGACTGATAGTAAGAAGAAGCTCGGAGATGTGCATGTAACAGAAGATGATTTTACTTATGACGAAATAGTTGCAAAGACGAAAGAAACGCTGTCGACTTCTACAGACATGGAACAGCTTGCAAAATCTACTTTACAGTGGTGGAGGTTTGTACTTAAATCGTGGGGTAAACATTTGAACTCTAGACCGGAGGAGGAAAAGTTAAGCACAAGAGGAAAGTTGTCGTCAGCCACCTACACCCAGACTCAGGTATTGTTTTCTTCTTATAACTCAATTAGACGTATGTGTGGAGTGGAGTGCTCATATAGGGCAATTAAATTATTGCAGTTTATGACATTTTTTATTACAGGAATATCTCAGACCGCTGTTTCAAAAGCTTAAATCCAATAAATTATCGGATGATATATTGGAATGCTTAAAGGATATTGTGATGTATATGCTAAACAAAAATTACATCCGTGCTAATGATGCGTAAGTTTTTAAAAATTTGTTCGTTTCTTAACATGTCAGTACCGATAACTATTATTTCATTAAAATATTCGTTCGAATATTCTGTTGTACTCAGATATCTGGAGATGGCAATTGGAAATGCACCATGGCCAATTGGAGTCACTATGGTCGGTATTCATGCCCGTACTGGTCGTGAAAAGATTTTCTCAAAAAATTTGGCTCATGTAATGAATGACGAAACACAAAGAAAGTATATCCAAGGGCTGAAAAGGTAAAATACATCCCTACCTAAATATAAATATAGATTAAGCTTGCTCAACAAGACAGACTGATAAACTAATTTTGATTTTTTTTTGCTCTGAAATTAGATTGATGACGAAATGCCAACAGTTGTTTCCAACAATGCCATCAATGTCTGTTGAATACGTCCCGGAAACAATTATCCATACGTATACCGAATAATTTAAGCTAAAGTTAAGAAAATGTAGTTCGTTGAAAAGCTGCTGCGGGATGAATTTTATATGTACGTTAAAACAGATTTTATTAATTAACTAATAACTATTGCATGCAATCATTGAAGGTTGCGTTTACCATAATATTGTCTATATCGAAATTGGTCTTCTAATTATCATATCGCATCACAACTTTCACAACTCAACGTGCAAATGACATGTACATAAAATACCAGACGAACATTGCAATGCAATGTAAGCATATACGGTAGTCTATAAAAACACATTTTCATAAACCAACATGTGGACTTTTGCTTGCATCCATTCCATTCATCCTATCGTGCCTATACCCATACGGTAATTGTTGGCTCGGCTGCCTGTTGAGAACGCATAATTTTGTACCTGATTTTTTTATGTTACATACATTTAAATAGTTTGACCATTAGTTAGTAGAAATAACTATTTGATTAGTGTATATTTAAAGCATATCATCACCATTTTAAAAACATGAATCCACCAAGGAAGTCTACTTCGGTAGTTGAACTGTTTGAAGAAAAGTCTTTGGTGAAAATGTGTGCTCCTATGGTACGCTATACAAGGTTAGTGCAAAACTGTTTTCTAAGATTAAAAGAGTTTAGAAATTGCTTCTTGTTCTGGATACGTATGTATTCAGATTCGGAAAAAACGCTTCATTCTTTAAACCTTTCATTCTTCTAAATATTGGCGAGTATAAATTATTTTTAAATAGATTACCATTCCGGCTCCTTGTTAAAGAATATGACACGGATGTAGTGTTTTCTCCAATGATAATGGCTGATTCATTCATAAGATCTGAGCAGTGCCGACAGCATGAGTTCACCACTTGTCCAGGTATATTACAAGAAACTTCAGTGTGCTTCAGTGTACTTTAAAGTAGCTAATTGTCCTGAATTTTTATTATTGGTTTGGCGTGTTTACAGAGGATACTCCGATGCTTGTACAGTTTGCTGCTAAAAATGCTACCGAATTTGCTGATGCTACAGAGCTGGTTTACAAGTATGTTCGGAAGCAAATTAAAATTTTGGTTTTCCCAAATGATTCTGTTGATTTATCTGTTGTAAGAAGAATGACCTTCTTTGTAGAGTAAATGGATGCACCTTTTTGTAAAGTAATTCAGATGGAGTGGACTTAAATTGTGGTTGCCCTCAGTCCTGGGCCCGAAAAGAAGGAATTGGCGCTTGTATGCTTCGAACCCCTGAAGTTGTTGCAGATGTACTTCGGCAGACGCGAAACAGGATATCAGATCCAAAGTTCAGTATTTCTGTGAAAATTCGGATTTTCTTAGATATAAGGTTAGCTTATAAAGCGCGAGAGAGTGCTCATTCCTAATCTTATAACTACTCATAGCGAACAAGATAATTATTATCCGTTTCATTTTACTATTTCTTTTCTTCAGGAGGACAGTTGACATGGTTCGCCAACTAGAAGCTACTGGAGTCGATTTCATCACAGTTCATGGTCGTACCATGCAAGAAAGAGGACAACCCGTTCATTTAGATTACATCAAAACAGTGGTGGACTCAGTTAGTGTACCAGTTGTAGCAAATGGTGATGTTAATTCCCTTAAGAAAGCGTATCATACTCAAGAAGTTACTGGAGCAAAAGGTATTTTACAATTATAAGCATTATGAATCTGATCATACGGTAACCAATAATCCTTATGAAATGCAATTTTCTAACCTCCTGCAGGAGTGATGAGTGCACGTGCAATGCTCGAAAATCCAGGTCTATATGGCGGCTATGAAAATACACCCGTATCTTGTATGAAAAGATGGATAGAAATTAATGATTCATTGAATACACATTTCACAATGTTTCATAGACATTTAATTCATATGTGTGAGAGTCACTTAACAAAATTGGAACGAAGGGTTTTTAACAATTTAACTCAAAAGGAAGATGTGGTAAACTATCTTTCAGATAAATTTGAAGATTTTGACATTTCTACAGTAATTAAAGACAAGAACAATTCTTTAAAACTAAAGCCAACACCAGATGAAGACATATAGCACCGAAATTAATGTTAAAGCTCACAAACTAGGTATATTACATATTACAACCTAGAAATTTAAAAGGCCATACCCTTGAGATTCAATTTGATCATACAAATGACAGATCAGTGGATCGCCTATCGCCTTCTACTTTTAAGTACAAGATTTACTCTGGATATAAATATTATGTAACAAAATTGCGGTGCGTGATATGTAGTAAGTATGTATATTCTATTATTGTTTGTAAAAAGTCTGTGATACTGTTAAGTATACTAAAATTGCTATCATATCATAGTTTGTTTGAGAGAAACAACATTGTTTTCAGTCTCCTAGATTCTTTTTTATTGACTTATAATAATAAAGTTGAACGCTACTTGATAACTAATCCCATTCGAACGGATTTGAAGCATTAAGATATATTCTGAAATATCTGTTTTTCATGATCTGGCCAACAATTACAAAAAACTGAACTTATATTATTCATTAAATGGTAGGTGTTCTAAACACCTTTCATACTCAGAAGAAAACTCGGCTGCGAAAATGTTTGTCACTGGGGTCTGGGGACGTTTCCTTGCTTATAAGCTTTGATCATAGAAGTCCTGCAGCCCTCATTCGTGCGTATTTACCTAAACACGCACAAATTCCACCAAATGAAAGTCCAATTATGATGACAAGTGCAAAAAAGTCTCCAAGATCAAAAGAATGGTTTGGGGGATCTGGAACGGCAGTTGCTCCTGGTATGAGTAGAACAAGAAGACATGATGTGATTACTGAAGATGTGGCAAGAAGTATTGATAATGGACAAAGACGCCTTTGTGGCCTAGGTTCGGATGTAGAATGCATAGCTGAGCAGATTTGTAGGTCTATAAAGAACCCATAAAAATATCAGGGATAAAACATTTGTTCCGTTTGTATTCTAAAGAAATTTTTAACGTATTTGGATTGTCATGTTATACCTTCTGAAAGAGATTCAATTTATCAGAACTTTGTTTCCGACTGAGTATCAATTCCCGTACAGTACTGAGCTAATTGGATAAGTTACTTTTAGCAAACTAGTTAACTCTACTGGAAGGAAGCCTTTGCAATCTCATTTCATGATGATATAATGGACAACAATGTAAGGCACGTGATATTAGGAATCACAGGTACGGAATAATATGATGAGCATGAACCCCAACCCAACAGAGTCTATATACAGTCATCATGTCATGATAAAATGTTGAGGTACTAATACATTGGTACATCATCAGAGAGCATATAATAATATATAATCTACCATCTTATACATTAGCTGTCTGTGTTTGTTGAATGATACAACATTCAGAACAAAACCATTACCACATCAATATAAAATGTAAGGCAGTCCTTCCATTACAAATCTCACATAAGCATAAGATGAGAGATGAGTTCTTGTTTTTTAACCAGCAAACATTATCCTTGTCTTATGGTGATGGTGATGTAGGTATGCATTTGTAGGTTCAGTCAGAGCTGAAACTGAATGTGCCTAGTTTTTTGCCTGCGAGCTATTATGCTTATAGTTTTATGTCACGTCTGTCTATCTTCTATATACACATTCATTTTAAGCTATGCTTGTAAGCTCCGTATATCGAGCATTCAAAATCCAGCAACCTGTAGCAGAGAAAAAGTTCTGCTATAAGAAATATACATAAAGTAAAATATTTTTGTAGTGAATGATGTCATTCGTATGAAGATGCTGAAATTAATTAATGGGATAGTAATGATTTCCGTAAGATGAACAAAAAATGTCATTTGATTTGCACTATTTATAACAAGATCAATGTTATACCAAAAATACTTCATAAGAATACAGGTTCTTTATGGAACGCAAATTGATTGCTTACACACTTGCTCTGTGGACACTTATAACTTTTTTTTAAATCAATTGCTTGAGTAGCTATTTATTTCTCAAATTATCGATTCGAATAAAGAAATTTGAGTGCTAAGCACCTTTGTCAAACATTAGACATCAGAGAACACATTATCGCATTATTACTTCGTATACGTAATTAAGTAATTTTGGGGGACTTTTCTTCAGGAAAACATCTCATATTCTTAATCCTTGATTCAAATCGGTCCTATTTTTAAGTCGACCTTGGACTGCAGACCTTGTTACGAAAAGGCGTAAAGGATCTTTGCAAGTCTGATAATGCCCCATACAACTACCTTTCACTTTCAGGATGCATTTTATATTATAAGAACATGTGCATCTAAGTCATATTCATGGTCAAGACACGTAAATACTTTTAATGCTGGACATTTACTATTTAGGAATTCTGACAAAATATCCAAACAGGATAAAGGCAAAGGGTTCATTTCCTTCTGAGTAAAGAGCATTGCACGGAATAAAGCTTCTGGGAGTATAAATACCGTCACCACATCTCTGAATCATCACACAACCTCATCAACAACCAACCAAGCAACAACAACTCCAATCATTTCCAACTCTTCTCAAAAAATCAAGTTTTATCTTGAAATCCTTCAAGTTTTCATTATGAATACAGTAAGTTTCCGAACGTTGAGCAGAAGTTTAAAAAAATTACAACTTTAAGGGACAACTCATCTAATCATTATTATTATTATTACTTTCAGATTGCAGTTTTCACCCTCCTCGTCGCTGCCGTTGCAGCCAATGGCTATGGTCAACAGGAAATCAGAGTCCAACAACAGTCTTATGGTGGTGCCGTCATCCGGTCTTCAGGTTACGATGCCCCCGCAGTTCGTGTCGTAGATGTCCCAAATGTCCGTTATGAGATCAACGAAGCTCCTCTCCGTTCTTCATACGAAGCACCAGCAATCCGTTCCAGCTACGAAGCTCCAGCTCTCATCCGTTCCTCATATGAGGCTCCAGCTGTCATCCGTTCCTCATATGAAGCTCCACTCCGTGTTGCTGAGGTCCAATCCGTCCGTTATGACATCCAAGGAGATAGCTATGATGCACCAGCAATCCGTGTTTCTGGAGGATATTAAGCCTGATCGACTTCTCTCAATCCATTCCTGAACAAAATTTGTCGCGTTATATTCTAACTCGAAAAAAATTATTATGTCTGCATATTTTTGTATGAAAAATTAAAACGAATCTTTTAAACTTAAAAATTTATATGCATTTCCTTCAGTTTATTCCTCAGCAGCCGCATTCAATTAATTTGCAAACTCCAGTATTGACATATAACTATGCATGATGAATGGTGCGCATCCTGAAGAAATGCACTTTTTCTTCGGACCATTTCATAACTCTCTCCTCATCATCTTCAAGTAGTACAATGATACGATTGGCTGACAAAGTATTACTGTGCACCTGAGAGGCACCTGTAAACTGGCAATACTCAAAGAACTGAAAAATATACCTGTGATGAGAGCCAACTGTTTTCTATATTTGAGCCCGCTATCTATTCGTTTCTTGCCTTAAACACTCGTAACTTTTTCAGTGTAAAATGTAATCACTAAACCAAAAGTAACTTTTCTAGCCTGTAGTTAAACAATTATCGATTCGAATAAAGAAATTCGAGTACTAAGCACCCTTTTATCAGAACCCATCATCACATTATTACTGATTGCGTCTCGTTTTAGCAACAAACTTATTTTAAACGTTTTTGCAACAAAAAATAGGGGTTTGAATTGAGCCTTTTTCATAATGGCGAACACTCAAACCCCAAAGTATGAATTTTGGCGAAAATAAAAACTCTGAATATGAACTTCATTTATATTATAATACAAGTCATTTTTTTATATTTATATTAAATTCTATTAAACATTAAATTGTATTCAGGTACAATATGAAACAAAAGTCATTATATTTTTTATAATCAATTTTTATCACTCATAAATGCATGCAGTTTATCCAGATTCTCTATTCAGTTAATCTAAATTACAAACGTACTTATTTTGATTTTCTATAAGACTAAAAATAAAATATTTTCATCGAATTTTATATGAAACATTACACATTATAAAACGCATACATTAGTTCAAAACACTCAACCCAAAGTAAATCGGTAAGAAATATGATGGGAAAGAGAAGCAAATTCAAGAAATTGCTTTGCATTTGCCTATTAAAAATTTTCGCCAACATTGTTATGCATACTTGTGAATTGGGGCTCATATTCAAAGTTGCCGTTATCAAACTTAAGGGGTATTTGTTTGATTTTGACAAATTTCCATTTTTTGTGGAAATCGTGTTCGACATGCTGAAAGACCATCTTATTACTTCGTATACTAGTAATTTTGGGGGATTTTTGTTCAGGAAAACATCTCTTATTCTCAATCCTTGATTCAAATCGGCCCTATTTTTAAGTCGACCTTGGTCGACTGCAGACCTTATTACGAAAAGTCGTAAAGGATCTTTGCAAGTCTGATGATGCCCCTTACAACTACCTTTCACTTTCAGGAGTCAGGATGCTCTTTGTTCTGTAAACAGGACCAGCCGAAAGGCCTTATTTTTTCCTTTGAACCCTTTCATCTTACACACTATTTTAAGAACATGTGCATCTAAGTCATAGTCATGGTCAAGACACGTAAATACTTTTAATGCTGGACATTTACTATTTAGGAATTCTGACAAAACATCCAAACAGGATAAAGGCAAAGGGTTCATTTCCTTCTGAGTAAAGAGCATTGCACGGAATAAAGCTTCTGGGAGTATAAATACGGTCACCACATCTCTGAATCATCACACAACCTCATCCACAACCAACCAAGCAACAACAACTCCAACTCTTCTCAAAAAATCAAATCTTATCTTGAAATTCTTCAAGTTTTCATTATGAATCCAGTAAGTTTCCGAAAGTTAAGCAGAAGTTTAAAAAAAATCGCAACTTTAACAGATACTAATCATTGTTATCATTATTACTTTCAGATTGCACTTCTCTCCCTCCTCGTCGCTGCCGTTGCAGCCAATGGCTATGGTCAACAGGAAATCAGAGTCCAACAACAGTCATATGGACCATCAGCCGTCATCCGGTCTTCAGGTTATGACGCCCCCGCAGTTCGTGTCGTAGATGTCCCATCTGTCAGTTATGAGATCAACGAAGCTCCTCTCCGATCTTCATACGAAGCCCCTGCTATCCGTTCCAGCTATGAAGCCCCTGTCATCCGTGCTCAGTCTTATGACGCCCCCGCCGTTCGTGCCATTGATGTCCCATCTGTCCGTTATGAGATCTCTGAAAGCTCTTATGAAGCCCCAGCTCTCCGTTCCACCTACGAAGCCCCTGTCATCCGTGCTCAGTCTTATGACGCTCCCGCCGTTCGTGCCGTAGATGTTCCATCTGTCCGCGTTGAGATTTCTGAAAGCTCTTATGAAGCCCCAGCTCTCCGTTCCACCTACGAAGCCCCTGCTATCCGTTCCAGCTATGAAGCCCCTGCCATCCGTGCTCAGTCTTATGACGCCCCTGCCGTTCGTGTCGTAGATGTCCCATCTGTCCGTTATGAGATCAACGAAGCTCCTCTCCGTTCTTCATACGAAGCTCCAGCTCTCATTCGTTCCTCATATGAGGCTCCAGCTGTCATCCGTTCCTCATATGAGGCTCCAGCTGTCATCCGTTCCTCATATGAAGCTCCAGCCCGTGTTGCTGAAATCCAATCCGTCCGTTATGAAATCCAAGGAGATAGCTATGATGCCCCAGCACTAGCACTCCGCTCTTCAGGAGGATATTAAGCCCGATCGAGTTCTCTCAATCCATTCCTGAACAATATTTCTCTCGTTATGTTCTAGCTCGAAAAAAATTACGTTGTGTACATATTTTTGTATGAAAAATTAAAACATGAAAAGATACGAATCTTTCAAACTTAAAAATTTAAATGCATTTCCTTCATTTTATTGAGTCATTTCAGCAGCATCTTCCAAGCAATTAGCATTGAAATATAATTATTTACATATTTAGAAAAAAATGCATGATTAATGGTGTACATCCTGCAAAAATGCATTTTTTTTCTTCTAGCCATTTCCTTTCTCAACTTTCTCTATGTCATCCGCAAGTAGCAAAATGATATGATTGGCTGACAGAGGCACTGGCAACACGCAAAGAACTGATTTTGCCAGTGATGGCAGCCAACTGTTTTCTAAATTTGAACCCGCCATCTTTCGAATTCATATTCGATTCTTGGCTTAGACACTCGCAACTTTCTCAGTCTCTTCACTTTTCTCGGTTTTCAATCATCAGACAGTAAAATGTAATCACTAAACAAAAGTAACTTTTCTAGCCCGTAGTTAGAAAATTTTTAGCAAAATAATGTAACTTTAAAGTTGAAATGTAATCAAGAAGAAAGTTTACTCAGCTCAGTTTCATCGATAAGATAAAAATTTTCAAGAGGAGGCTGTCACATTGAAGAAGATTTGCATCCAATTTTAATATCAAAGTTAAAATGGATAAGGTATGATCATGATAAGCATGGGATTGGGAAGCGAGGGGAGAATGCAAGAGTTAATTTAATGTGATCATTATCTGTGTCTGTTGGTTTTTAGCTTGCAAGTGAAATGACTAGGCTCGCTTTGAGCGAGAAGAAGAGTCCAGAGTGTGGGAATGGGGATGCTGCAACTACCAACCGTACCCCAGTGGAGGTGATTCATCCAGAGCTGGAGCATATCAATCTTGAAAGTCTGGAAACTGATTCCCATCTTCATGACGAGCATTACTATGAAGCTCTGGAGTTGTTCAAAACGACTGTCAGCAAGAAAAAGAACATTTACTCTACGGATCCGGTTCCACTGAACAGTCCTTGGACGTTTTGGGTGGATAGGTATAAATGCACTTTTGAAAGCACATTTTTGGTAATGAAAGTGAAATCTTCAAATGGACTTTTGTAATTATGATATGATCTTTGAATACTACACAGGACTGAACGGGGGATCAATATCCAACAGTATGAAGCCAATCTCAAAAGAATTTACACCGTTTATACAGTACATCGCTTCTGGGGTGTTTACTACAACATTCCAAAACCAAGTGATTTGCAATGTCGCTCCAGGTATGAAGAATGCAAAGAAACCAACAATATTCTGTATCTTATCAGATCACTTCCATGAAGTGACCCTATATTTTAAAAGCTAAAATGAATTCTATTCTTGTTTCCTTCACCAGCTTGCACATGATGCGGGATGATCGAAAGCCAGTTTGGGAAGAACCTTACAATTGCAAAGGAGGTACTTTCCGGCTTCGCGTGCAGAAGAAGGACACGGTAAGGACGAAGATAGATAAGTAGATTACTATTAACTTCAACCATTAAAATGGCTTAAAAATTAACGTGTCTTTGTCTAATCATGCAGGATAAAGTTTGGAAAGAGATGCTAATGGCTGCAATTGGAGAGCAACTAAACGAGTATGTTGCAGAAAACGACGAAGTCTGTGGCGTTTCAGTCTCCACTCGAGAACGGGAAGACGTGGTTCTCGTTTGGAACTCTAATGCCAAGGCCGCTTCTCAAGCTAAAGTGTTCGATTGTGTTAGGCTCCTTCTACCTGACACCAACTTCCTGTCTACATTCTACAAACGTAAGTTCACTTCTATCCTATACTGGTTAACATGCGATTGCGATAATATGACCAGAAATTGATTTTTAATTTTTATTATTTCTTTAGCTCATGAGACTCACCACGCATTTGAGAAGCCACGTCGTGGACTCATAGAAAAGGAACGATTGATGCAACCAGCAGCAGCTCCACAGCCTCATTACCAGATTTAGTTAGGCGTAGAGAGAGGGAGAGACCACATTATCTAATTGTTTTATTTAACGTGATAATGATAAGATTTTCACTTTAAGCTAAGGTCTACTAGTAGTAGTATCAATCAGGATAGGATAAGGGTTCCACAACAGAAGAAGCAACTCAAAATTCATAAGCCATCATTCTCCTTTTTCACCAGCTTCCTGATTTTACAGTTTTATCTATAATTTGGTAGCTAGAACATGAACCCACTACTTAGCCCATTCCAGTACTATCGTCTCATTCTCACGATGTTTTGTAAAGAAAGTTGATACTGATAAAAACTTCTTGTCGAGTTGTGATCTTGATCTTTCTTAGATAATATACTACATCAATATCAATGTAACTTTAACCTGTATATATATCACTCATGTATAATTAACTATAATCAAAATATTTCATCCCTGTATTTCTTATAGGAATATGTATTCTTGGTAATGATCCAGCAATAAAACTGTTTTGTAAACTTGATGTAACAAAATGATTTACTTTATAAATACAAACTGTTCATTCATATGAGAGAGGGCAACAAAGGTTAACGGTTAAGCCAAGCCAAACCAATTAATGCAATGCCTCATCTTCACTCTTCCAGTTTGATGAAAGCATTTTATTGAAGATATTTGGTTTTATGTATATTTTTGTACTTAGGGGTATCTGTAGAGTTGTCCTTCAGCGGCAAGGGAAGCTCAGATGGAGGTTATGCATGTTGTTTTTGTTGTTTGAATATTATATACAGTCAGACGGTTCCTTGTTCTTCTCATTTTGTCCATAACTTTTATGCATTTGTAACATTTCCTTAAATTCTGGAACAAACTTTGTGTTCTAACTTTTGTCTTTTGTTAGTCTTATGGTCTTATCTTATGTTTTATCAGAGGTGTCAATTGTCAACCTAGGAAAAGCAGTGTGTTTATGTTGTTGGGGAATATGCATGTAAAAATATGAGAAATTGGATTCTCCTTTTCGGCTTCCTTTTTGGATTATTCACAGCCGAACTCTATCATTATATGATAAGGATTTGTTTCATTGTGATTTATTTTGTGTTTTTTACCTTGTGGGTCTCATACTTTATCATTTGCTTACCGGAAAATGACTGGTATTGGGTGTTGACAGGAAGAGGACCTAGTCCTATGCTTCGCACGATTATTAACAACAATCGATATCGGCCTTTCTAATTTTTGTTGTGATTAACGATAAGCTGCTGCAGTCATGTCACGAATGGCTGCCAAGTTTGATGATTCTCAGTCGTCATCGACCGGGGTGTCGGGGACTCTATCGGATAAAACATCATCGAAACCAAAAAAGTTTTGCACCAGAGGGGAAGATTTCTATGACTTTTTGAAGACACTCGGTTACCAACCATCGTCCAAACATCAAAAGTCTGAACACTTTGAGTACCTCTTTCAGGATGAGAAAAGTACTAGTTTTGTAAAGATGTTGATGTCAACTATGAAGAACCAACATTGTCTTGTAGCGGAGGAGTTGGAGAGGTGACGCGGAATAGCAATAGATTATCTAGTGGATAAAAAAATATGTGAACAATGTAGATATCTAATGCTTATCAATTTGTTTTGTTTGTAGATTTGAGAGTTTAAAAAACCAAGGATTTGTGATTTACGGAGCAAACTTAGAGCAAGCTGTTTCAAGAAGACGTGCCATCAACGACATGTTTGTTCAACAGGACCAGAAGAAGGAAACGATCAAGGAAAAACTGGAAATGGAGATACAAGCTAATTTAAAAGATGTGGAAAGGCTCAAGGGATTGGACACAGTTTTCCAGTATGTCATTGCAATAATTGTCAATGGGAAATTTCCAAAGCACAATAGCATTTAGCAATGTATTAGTTTTAAAATGATAATTTCATAATTACACAAATAGGAAGGAAGTCGCATTGTTGGAGGGAAAGCAAGCCAAAGTTTCCACCGTTTTGGGAGTTGTTCAGAGGTTACTGGAGAACTCTGAGAAAGACGTAGAAATTGACGTGAAACTTTTGAACGAGAAAATGGAGGAATTGGAACAAAACATTCAGCAAATGAAGAACTGTCTTCCTAAAAGTTCACAGGATGTAAGACAATTTATAAACTAAAGATTCTTCTGGTCGTTTTTCGTAGGCTTTTGGCATATATACAGCATGGATTTGTTTATTTTTGTGTTGATTCAGAACTCAAGAAACCAGAACGTTTGTCAGATTGATGAAAGAAGATTGATTGAGAAAGAAGAAAGTCTGTTTATGATAATTCAAGAAATGACCAGAAAGCACGGTGCGAATTTAATCATCAAAGAGGCTGGGTATGGAATTGAAGGCGACCCTTTGAATTCGGAGAATGTTGGGAAAATATTTGCACAATATGAAAAGGAGTTTGATTCTCTGAAGCACTGCCTGATCTTCGAGCGAGTTAGCCAAGCACAACTTGAAGCCAAACTTGCTGGCCAACAAGGAGTTAGTAATAAGTTTCAGGAATGTTGCGAAAAGGCAAATCAACTGTCTGCGTTGGATTATGACACAATAGCGTAAGTCAAGTTGGGGCTTGGTTTGGTCATCGTATGATTCCTATGTTTAGCAGCAAATTAAATGATTCTTCTTTTGACACTTTGACAGTAAACAACAGATGCAACTACGGGACAACATCAATAATATTAGCAGTGCTTTACAGACAGAAAAAGGACGCTTATTGGAATATGTACGAGCTTCCGCCTTGCAAACCATTAATAAACAATTTAGTGCTCTTACGGATATAAAAGCACGATCAAAGGTGAATTGATACTTAATATGTATGTTCGAGTATGTTATGTTATACAAGTAAGGAATGGCTTACTAAATTGATGTTTGGATATTATTGAATGCAGAAAAAACTGCTGGAATTCTTCACGCTCATTACGGAGAGCCTTCGAGCACAGAAAGTACGAGTTACTGTGATTCGCAATCTCATTAAATCTGAGGGCAACCTTTACAGCCAATTACTGAACAATATTGAAGAGAATATTAAAGCAAGTTCCATGCATGTAAAGGTATTATTACATTGTTGATAAATGTACAAACATTTTTATATAAGATTAGTAGGATTGTTTCTTTTTTACTTGTACCTATTCGGGTGTTTGTTTACAGAAGTTAACTTCTACCAGTTCTAAGGCTATCCCTGAATTAACGGACGAGGGAAGGCTTATGTCATTTATTTTTAAAAACATGGGGATACCTAAGCCTTCTAGCATTTTAATGTCCATGCCAAAGGCCCACAACGTTGCTCAGAAAATCTTGTCTGCAAATGATACTTCTTACTGGAACAGTATGGAAGTTAAAAATGCGGAAGTCGAGAAATCTGTAAGACACCATTGCAAAACCCACGAAGTTGTCAAAACTTTGCTGACTTCAGTTAATGATCCACTGAAGGAAAATCGACGCATCGCTGAGATGGAGGAATGTGTCAAGGAATCGAAGGAAAAGTTACAAAATATGCAACAAACTAAGGCTACACACGTTAAGGTACTTTTCCGTATTTCAACTAAACGCAATTATGAATTTTAAACACGCATTCAAACGTGGCACTAAAAGATATTCTTTTTACTTATAGGAGCGTTTAAAATTACGAGAAAATAACTTGGAGAAAATGAAAGCGTTACTACATTCCAAGAACTCTATGCAGGATCAACAAACACCGGCTCGCAAGTTAAATTAAATGTTAGTGAAGTGATGTGAAGTGAAGTACCAGTTTCGAAGTCTGATAAGCTTCCTTAAATAAGTATATCACGGCACCACGTACCAGACGCCTTATATAAGTTAGCAATGAATACAATATTATTTTCGAAGAAGAAAATACAAAAGTAACAAATATGTTGCTTTAAAATTTTGTGGAAATCGAGGCAGAGCTTACGAAAGAATTCACAAGATATCGTCTACCGTGACCGATTAAACCTAATAATTTATGTAAGTTCCCTATTTTCGAAATGTATTCTCTGAATCAAGCATAATAGAATCGAATAATTCAAATTTTCTCATTAGCCTGTTGGCTACGATTGTGAGTTTTTGTATTCCCAACTCATCGTCAGCTTCATCATAGAAAAAGACCAGCTTTACTTACTCATTTCCCTTAATTAATTTTGCCTTATTCGACTTTGTAAAATTCTGATTATCATTGTTTTTTATTGAAACAATAAATGATTAATAATACTAAATTCAATTTGAATTTGAATGTGTTTCATTACCAAGCTGCGAAAATGACGCACTTTATAATGTAAAATAATATGGGTTGAGATTTTCGTAAAAACTGTCATTATTTCTAACATTTACGTATGATACTTTTAAATAAATACGCAAAGTAAAAATGAAGGTGAACGTTTCAAGATCATTATTGACTGTTAACTTCTAACACACGACTGGTTATCTTAGACATCACACGTGACATTAGTATTTAAAAGTATAGATTAACACCAAGATCTAGGTAATATTAATTTAGTAATGATACAAAATCGTTTCAAACTAGCTGAAATTCTTCCAGAAAAGCTTTAACAACAAGGTACATGTAGATCCTGAATACTGTAGATATGATGCATAGAATATAAAACCACAATAGTGGGTATATCGCACTGGGATTTGTTTGGTTTGCAGCATGTCGGATCAGCAATGCAAGTATGGAGGACATTGCTAAAACAATTAAGGCTGTTTCACGGTATTGCTTGAGTCGTTCCAAATTTCTCTATATATAAATGAAAACAAAATTATGGACATGCATTTTATAAGAATCAATACGATTGTACTTATGAGTAGGGTTGACTAAATGTTACCTCATGAGCACTTCGATAAAGCCGGAAGGCCAAGTATACGTTAATCACCATTAGAACAACAAAAATTATCACTCCGCCAATTGCATAAGCTGTGAGAAATGGAATAGATTTTGACAAATGATCCTAACTAAATCTTAGATACGGGAATGTTGAAATGCATAAATATACCTGATACTTCCGGATCCTTTACGGTCATGAAGAAAGTATAAAGCACCAACAGAGCAACGAAAATGGTTATTCCGCTCAAGATCTGTAAAAACACAAAAGATGTTGTATCATATTGTATTATTATAGCATATGCACATTATAATATATATGATAAGACTTAATCTTTACGATATTCTCATCATTCTTACAGCATCTCCGAATGCGACAACTTTTGTTGCCCGTCTCAAGTTTGCTCCACACATTGGATGTGCCATCATGATTGACTTGATGCAGTTGACTTAGATCAGTCCGATTGATTTTGAACTGGTGGTATCAATGTGTACAAATTTTAATATCTGATTCAGTTTAAGTACGCACTATGAAAGGAAATAGATCTGATCTATGATGATCTAATCTGTAATCTAATAGACTGATGTTGATGGTAAAAGCACGTGGTTGTTTCCGTTCCGTAGTTCGTCGTAGTTTACTTCCACAAGAAGCACTGCGGCTTTGTAACTTTAAATCATGTATTTTTTATACCTGATTGATTTGATCGCTTTGTTGAGTCGTTTTTCCTTTTGTTCATTGAATTTCCAGTAATCTAATCGGCCGTGTATAATTTCCGATTTTCTGCACAAACATGTATGCACGCACGAACGTATATTGCAAATGTAATATATACTGAAAGTCAATCTAGATGACTTCATCTATTCTTTGTCTCATGCCAAATGCTTCCTTCCATGTTCGGTATATGTCATGTATGTATTTTCAGTCTTTCATAAATACTCTTTATCTCCGAAGATTGCGCTATGTGAACTGTAATAAAGTTTGCCTCATAAAAAAGCAAATGGAACTTTTAGTGTGATATGGTATATATACTAATATACTTTTTACTAGTTTTTTTATTAGTCACACTGTTATGTAGCAGCTGCTTTCATTTAAAACGTTTTTTCTTTTACATAATATATCGGTCACAAAGGTTTGTGGTAGAGTAGAGTATAAAATCGTCTCCAGTTTCAAGTCAAGTTTATATGCACTTTTCTGCTTACCTTTGTACTTTTATAATTTCTCCAAGAGATGAACATACATTAATGTGTGCATTGTGTGCATCCTTCCAAGTCATTGGCAACTCTGTACAACTAATTTGTACTCCTCTTCTGGACATTATATTTTAGTGTCAAATTAGCAAAACTGATGCTCATATATGCTACATATAATAATGTATGAAAAGGAGCATTAACGAAAAACCCTAAGATGCAAAAAGCTGTTCTAATTTTCTTTGACTCGTATTACCAGTACTATTGCACATTTTTCTGAGTTAGATAATATTTAACTGAACTAAAAATATATAGGATTTACAAAAAGAAGTAACATTTGGACAGCTGCAATAGGGAGGTTTCGCAAGTCGTCCGGTAAGCCTTTTTGAGTATTGTGATGGTAAGAAAGTACGGTGGAGAGGAATCTACCGTAAAATCTTACCGTATATTCACCGAAAATTGTAACCCGTCTCCAAACAGCATTGTGATTGTAAACAAGTAACTTTATATGGAATATCATTGCTCATTGAAGGGAATTGAGAGCGCGCGGAATTCATTTTTTAAACACCTACCGTACTTGTTACCGTACCTAGTACAATCCGAATTTGCGAAACCTCCAGACTCCACAGTACGAGATTTTGACGGTGATTATAGTACCATCACAATCACAAGACGGCGTTTGCGAAACCTCCCTAATAACTGCCACTTGTCTAAAGATTGTAGTCGAAAGCTATGAAGGTCATGTGCCATGTGCATCAATCTCTAAAACTGTATTCATACCTGGAATCCCCTATTTGCATCAAAATGTCGATACTGTTTTCATAATAGCTAGGATTTTATTTGCTGAACCTTAAATTTTTAAACTTACTTCGTATGTACTAACTAATGATTCAACAGAACTGTATGGGTTTAGGTACATTCGCATTCTGTTTCATTTTAGCAGTATATTTCTGTATGTAGTCTGCATATTATAATATTGTCTTTATTCTGCCAAAGTATTGTTTGTGGAAACAGTACAGTGCGAGTACACTACTGGTTTTCCAGAACGTAACTACAACCGTGACGGAGGAAAAGCTCACATAGATGCATCATTATTTCAATGGATAATTGCAATGATTAGCATTCAAAAAGTCACATCTTCCGGTGACGGTTTGAGTTGTGACGAAATATCTTTGAATCTTCTTACAATGCCATTTGTAAGAAAAACTCATCTTGTACAATGCGAGTACATTGTGTGTGTATGATGTAAGTCTTGTACGATGCATTTATGAAAATTTCCTTGAGTAGAGTACCTCTATCGGCTCTATCATCACCTATATAACATCATAAAGATAAACGAATGTAAATCCTTTTTTTCAAGTGCACGGTTTAGTAGAACCTTTGGATGATGGAACATAAAATTTGAATCTTCATATAGATCGACCTCCATGGCATATCCCATCCCTGTAAGTTCAATGTTCATCAAGTCATTTAACTTTCATTTAACTATTACCTCAAGCCATAAATGATGTGGAAGTAGCCCCAAATAAATGCTACGAAACTATCTGCCGTTATGATTGAGCGTTTAATACAAAGGACTTAAAGTCATTCAGCAAACATGTAGGCAGAATACAAGACAAGTCCGCATTTTCTACAGCATAATAATAATTGCACCGCGTTTGTCTACAAGGTTGCATTTCTTTAATAAATGGTTTCTCAGTATTTTTGTGCTGAGTCTTAGCATTACCTTGGGCTTTGCGTGGGAGTCTTGTGTTTTAATGACCATAGAGCCATCAACATTAAATCAGCATTCATCATCCCATCACATCACCATGATATCATATCATATCATATTAACGAAATATTTAGAGAGCGGACAAGACAAGTCTTCTTCATGTATATATTAAACTTTGTTGCAAGTGTGTATGGTATAAACTTTTAGTTTTTGGAAAGTGTCAACATTTATCATTTTTAAATAATACACTTTTGTAGCTCAGAAAACAATAATAGGTAAGAAAATCAAGGCTACGCCAGTTTGGTTAGACGCAAGCAAACTTTTTTTTGGGTGAAAACTCATGGCACTGGCTTGTAAGGTCCCGAGAAACATTTTCGTGGTGGCGCGGTGCCGGATTGGCACCGGTGTTGCCATGATGGCTCAATATCGATATGACCATTTTGCCATCACCCACCCGCTTTGGCAGTATAGGCATTGGCCTCATGCTGGACATGTATTGGCAAACCGTATGGTTGATACGGCATTGGCTTCATGCTGGACATGTATTGGCAAACAGTATGGTTAATACTGCATTGGCCCAGTATCCAACCAACATCACACCAGCCTAAACTGTCTGTATGAATTTTTACGAGACCAACACGAAGCCAATACATATCCAATACATGCTAATATATGGTTTCAATGTCAAATAGGTTCATATAACAAAAATTCAAAAAGATAATTAATTTTACTATATTTATTTATCATGCACAGCAGTATTATACATTCCAACATCTATAATAACTTGCAATATCTTACAATTAAGCGTAATTGAACTGCATTTTATGATTAAATGGTCCCACAAAGAGGGATACAAATTTGCTTATTTGAATAAGGTAATAGCACACATTTTCTCACAATTTCCTCTGTCATTACCTCAATACATTTAGATAAATTTTTAACAACACAAATCGATATATCTGTACTATTACTTATTGGATACATTTTTAACTTTTGCTTTCTCTTAAAATATTTTACCTTACAATTATCAGAAGCTATTGCTTGAATTATGCAAACGTCACCATTAGACGTTAGATAACACGAGTTTTCTTTCAAAATTTCCTGGTTCTGCAGAATCACGTTTAAAGTTTCTGGAAAAGCATAATTGCACACTGGAAATTAACGGCGTACCGCTACAAAACTGCACCATTTCATAGTTTTTAAAATATAATTTCTTACCATCCAAGCTATGTGATGAAATAGGGATTGTTTGGAGGTTCCACAATGTTTTGTCTTTCGGACACCAACAGCCGACCAGGTGTGAATAGCTGGGTTCCTTGCTGCAACACTTGGGAAGGAGCTTGAACTGGCTCAGCTGGTCTTCGAATCTGGGCTGCTGATTGCGTTTTCTGGTAATCGACAAGCTGCAGTGTCGGATGATTAATTAACAGGGCTTGTGGGTCCTGGAAAGATCCATTCGCTGGCCATTCAACTCTTCCGTCTGGAATAGGAACAACACTTGCTCGTGACAACGATGTCCTTAAGGCTTGTTGTTGGCTGTTCAAAATGCTTTCTACAATTAAAAATAAAATATATTTTTAGGACTGCAGATTAAATTAGTAAAACTTGCCAATACTCAGTCAAAGTATATTTACCATTTAAGTAATTTAAGTCAACTGGTGGCTGCGATGCGTTTACCAGTGGGACCCCATTTCCACGAAGCACTTCATGTTCACTGGGGTCAATATCGGATGACGCACTTACACTACATCGCTCAACTTTTGCTTCAGCTTTTTTTATATCATCTAAATAAAAAATCATGTGATTAGCGATCGACATTATTGCAAACAAAACGATAAGTTGAATCCAACTAGTTAATTAACTCTACTCTTTCAACTACTTACCGTAACCTTTGATGAATGTGATTTTATATTTTGGCCATGTTTTTAATGGAACGTGGTTAGAGGTCCTTTTAATTTGTTCAAAATTTGAAGGTCGGAACTTAGGAAAAGAGCACTTGGTTTGATCTTCAGAAATCCAAGTAGAAGGAACAAAATCGACTGAATTATCCTTCTTGAAATTAACAACGGAAAACATCTTCATTTTATCGAGAATTTTGACTAAGCGTCCACGGAACTTCAGAAATGGTAGCTTTCAATACAAAAGTGCGTGATTAAAAGATATGAATATTATTGGAAACAAAAGTAAGTTTAAGATCATCAGACTATTTTTGTACATAGTGGAGGATGAGATATCTGTATAATCCCGCCGATTGTTACAGCTACTAAGCTAGTACTTGCTGACAGTCAGACAGGTGCAATGCCAATACTGGGCCATTACATTTTGCCATTATGAGTTTTGATGTGTGTAGGCAAAATCGTACTAAGTAGCGGTACGGTATTGTTTTGGTACTGGCATTGCCATTATGTTACTGCCTTTACCAATACTGTGTCACGCCATCACGGTAAGCGCACACTGCCTATCATACCTGCTGGCCCAGTACAGAATTGGTATCCTAAAAATAGGTAGTGGCATATCCAATACTAAGCCAATGACTTTGCTGGATATGCCAACGTTTCACCAGCATGAATGTTTCTCGGATAAGGCTAGTAAGTTTCAAAATGTAGCGTTCCTTAATCAGCGAAAGTTATCAACAAGGCAATGTCAGAATCAGAAAAGGAAGGTTATTGTGATTTTGTTAACCGCTGGAAATGTATTTTAGGATCAGGATGGATTGATAGATAGATGTTCCTTTAAAAAAAGGTCTTATGTTAATAAGTGATGCTTTTGGCTTTTAGAGGTGGTTTTTAGGATTTTATTACTATTCTCGAGCTTTCGCTAACTATGCGCTAGCATTTTCAAGTAGCTAGGTCTTATGTTCTTTGTAAATTTTAATGTTTCGTTCTTTAGTACACAATTTTAATTTATTGTTTTCCATAAAACATGATTCCCCATGATGTTATGTTATGAGTACGTTGTTTAATTGTTTTGGCTTTCAATTAAATACCTCTTTTGTCTTGTCTTGAGACACCAGCAGCAGCCTGGAGCGGAAGTTGTCCCTCATTCAGAGCAGTAATGAAAACTGTTACGTGTATACTTCATACCTACAGAACATTTAATATGACATTGCTTTAATTTCAGTGTCACATTGTTCCCACGCAGGTGTACAATTATGACTCTAATTATAATGGAAATTGGTTTTATTACCATTAATGACTTTGTTTTGCTATAAAATGGTGATACAAATAAAACTTAATTAAAAAACTACCTTAAAATGTGTATATCACTATCCTATCAACAATTTTACTATCAATCACTAATTTTATATCTATTAAAATTTATATTTTCATACCTCGTTTATTTAAATGCAACATTTACACATACAACATATATATGCATATTTGAAAATGGATGACCCTGCATAAAACTTGGAATTCAGTCCAAGTCAATAAAGACAACAATTAAAGCTATATTTCTTTTCATTCATTTCTACTTGCATCTTTGGAGTACTATTCATGTACATTGTTTGCCAGAAATAGGAAAAAGTCAGTAAGTTGGTTTGCTTCTTCAATATTATTTTTTTTATTACAGCTTCATTTTTAATAATATTTTGCCCTTACAACAGAATTAGATATAAATCATGTTCTATCATCATGCGACCCTTTAAGACGTTTATTGCAATGATTTTTTCTTGACGGTCTCATACAACCCCTCAGCTCTGAATATCTTTCAACAAGTTTTGTAAAATCTTTATCAATTGAGTGCTCATCGTGATCGGAATGATTACATTAAGTTAAATTATATTGGCTACAGTTACAGTAGATCTCCTTGTTGATCATCTTTAAATGATTTTTATCTATATCACATCTCATCTCTTTCCAAGTAAAAGTCCAATCCAATTTTTGCACATTGCCAAGAACCATGTTTCTAACTTATGAAAGAAAGAGATCCAAATCATCATTTATTGTATTCTTTTGTGTTGCAATCAGGTAAGTAAACGTGCAATGCAGTTAAGCCAATGTGTAATAATTGAAGTCATCATCTCGTCATCCTAATCACTAATGAGTCCTGCACTGCATAAAAATAGAGTTCGGACGGGGTAAATGAATTCTCGTACTCGCAGACCTTAAAAATAAATTGTTGATGGCACATGCAAATTGACATTGAATAATGGCGGACGATAAGATACAGTTCAGTTGCATCATTTTGGATACTTCATCATCAAACTGTACATGTTTTAGCAGTAAAATCACTTTACATCAACAAGGTTATGAAGATGATCATCAATAACATTTTCTCAAGTTAATCGACAATTTATAGCTTCAAGACTGACCAAGTCACGCAAAAATCATTTGTCGATTTTTAAACCATTTTATGGGGCCAGCACGTGGAATTTGATAGTGATAACATAATTGAAAAAAATTAGTCTTAAATGTCATCCTCACGGTAAGGTAATGAATTGAAGTGTGAGCTATATTTTGTTTGCTCATTTTTTTGTGTTAAATGTTCAGTCGGCACGTACAACGCCAACATTAACGCATATTTTAATGGCTTTTAGTAGTTCATCGTCATAATATTTATTATCGTATCACTAGTTTGACCATGTTCTTGGCATCAAATCGATATATTATGTGTGAGCACTGCTACCGACAAGACAAATACGTTGGTCATGTTATGCAGCTATTGATAATGACCTAGCATTTGGGATTTTGGCTCATTTGAAATTCTTTTGAGTGAGAAACGAGAAACAGAACAACAGGAGACAAAAGAAGATGGTTTCCTTTGATGAATGCCATCCATTTTTCTTGTCGCTTAATTACGTTGACGCGGATGAATAAGGTTAATATTTTTGACAGATATAGCAAAAACTAGATTGTCATTACCTTCAAAACCAAATTAAACTTTTCATAGCTTGGCAAACCTAAACCTTATATGCATAATACATGCCTACACGATTTTTATCAAACTTCGATATCCTCATTGAATAAAATTATTCTATGCATTTTTTTATAAATAATATTATTTTGGCTCCTATAATGACTAAATGCTTGAATGTAATTTTAGAAAAAGAACAGCACGGATGTAGTAATCAGCATTATTATGAGCTAATGGAAAAAGTGAAGTTGCTTACTTTGCATAATTTCTATAGGTTTGTTTCCAAAAAGTTAAGTGTAACTATAAAAAAAGTTACGTGTACCTATTTTTGTATGCATGCATATTATTATTAGTTGTAAAGCGACTTGAAACGCTGAATATGATCTTGATCTAAATATAAATCATGATATTGGCAGTAGGTTGGAGATTGATGAGAAAGATATTTCCAAAAGTATAACTAAACACCTATCTATACGCAATTTGTATAGTTTTACTTATCTCATTAGCTGGCAATGTGCTACAAAAAATATAAACTTTGGATTGGCATGCCTTCATATTTGTACGGTTTGTGTCTGGTTTATGCATGCAGCAAATAAAATAGGTAATTAAGAATGCAGCAGGTATATATGTAGCTTATTGATAAAAACCCTTAACTTAATTGAGCTATGTGCTACGTATTCATCCTTCTAAAGTTAATTATACGTTATATCGTGCCATAACATAACACACTTCAATCAACACTATATATTTTCCATGTCAGACAGAAAGAACCATGCAATGTAATATACAATCTGCCCTTTTTACTTTTAAAGATTTAAAAATTTGAACCGTTGAAAGCGAATGAGGTCTCCAAAAATCTTGGGTTTTCTATGCCACAGAGTATCAAGACCACGACTTGTATTTTTCATAAAAAAGGGGAGGTTTAATGGGAATAGGGAAGTTGAAGTTGGCAAACCAAGTACCACCACATATATTCATGCATTAAAAATAAGATATATTTCTCTGCTGCTATCTTCTCTACCATTTATGTTCCCTTTTCAAATTATTATTTTTCGTACACACATTTTTCATTTTGCTTTCAGAACAAGTCAAGTTAATTTTTGGTGTTGCATACACATATCATATTTTATTATGGTTGATTTTAATTTGAATTACTATATAGGATTCAATTCGATTTCATGCGGATGTCATGTAAAGTTCGTTGTTTCATCCACATATAGAATTTACATTTTGTTGCAAGATGTAAGATCGCGACACATGATCTTGTGAAATTCCTCCTATTTTTTATCAGCAAGTGTAGATAACTTGTAATATATATACTTAGGTAAAGTAGATCAAAGTGACAATGAAATGCATGCGACAGAGATCGAGATGATGTATAGCAGCCAAGCCACTAGCCGCAGGTCTGAGTCTCGCTCTAACCACAAAATTATTTCAAATGGAATTATAGGAACCCTTCCGAAATCTCATTCAAAATTACAAAGGAAACAGTATAGCACACCAGCCAACTCAGCAATTTGCGTTTTTTTCATTCCCATCAATCATCTAATCTCCCTATCTGTATTGCACCATTCGACAGTTATATTATATAGTCATACTTCATACATACTACTACGCAATTTTGTGGACTATACTGGTTTGAACACCGGCTCATTCATGAAATGAATTGAATCAATTTGCTTTTTTTAGTCACAAACCAAGTCCGTAGTTTGCATAAAACACGTAGTATTACATTTATTACAGGCTTAGCTCAACTCAAGCTATAATACTTCATTCATATCGAATGCGAATCCAAATTCAACAATGCAATAAATTACACCAAGTTCTATATCATGTCCCTTCTTACTACTCTTGCTTATCCACATAATACACAAAAGACATGGTAAAAAATGTTGCTCATAATCATAACTGCGAAGAGCATTTACCTACTTTGCAGTATTGCACTACAACTTTACTTTTCTTACTCAAGCGATGATTATTAAAAGCGCACACAATATATTGCATTGCGGTGCAATACCAAGTATACGATCACGATAAATTAAAAGGTTGCTCATATTTATATATTATCATACCACACCACAGTTAAAAGTTAAAACACATCTTTTGCTTGCATTATATTTGCATTCTTTGCAACATAACGTTGCTTTAATCTATATGCATCTATCAAAACGTGTGTACAATATATGCATACTCGTATAGATAAGTAGAAGCCGAAGCCGAGTGACCACTACTACTACTACTTTACTACTTCGAATATGTTTTCGTTAGTTGAGCTTGGAATTAAAAGTGAAGTTGAAACAAAAGATATTGAAAGGGAATTACTATCTAGTCTAGTTAAGCACTAAATAGCAGCATTAAAAAGCATTTAATAGAACAAAGGGGTAAACTCAGCTTAGCTCTTTCTGTAATCGTTTTCAGTTTCAGTTTAGTAGGAGCATCATGATCTTCATAGTTTTTCGAAGCTCCCTTGACTCGCATCCGTAGCCGTCAATACTCACTCCCATTTCATTATGGTCACTTCATGATGACACTCAAATCAAATCCTATCACGAGTCACGACGACAATATAATCTTTTAGTTTGGCATTTAATCATATAAAAAAGACATTTCAGTCATTTTCAGTGACCGCGTACCTACCGACGTTGTAATAAATATGCATACATAAGTTAAGTTGAGAATCACATTGTTGCGGTTGCTGATCTCAAATCATGAACCGTAGTATGATGATTTTGGCATAAAGAGGTACATACACACCATGTGCCTAATGCAAAACTGACAAACTGTGTATTTATGTGTGTGTTTGTGGACTGTGGAGTGGATGTGAATTGTGAATCTTGGTTTGGTTTGGTATGAAAACGCATGTCTGCGTAAAGTTTTTTTTCTCTTTGTTGCCCTACGACAATGTGAATGTGATGCGATGCGATGTGGATGTGATATTTTATTTTTGTTTGCAATTTTTCTTCTCTTGCGCAGCAACATTGTTGGTTTGGTAGTACTGAATTAAGAGGCAAAGCGTTAGGACAGCATGAACAAAAAATTCATGAAGCATGCAGACATGCATGCACCGTTGTGTTGGTTTTTTGGTGTTTAAGCTATTTAGTAGCTAGATTATTTTTGGAGTGACCACCGCTACACCATATTATTATCATTATTTTTAGACTCTAAAACGGAGTATATGGGGACAAAAATTTTAGATGAGAAAAGAATAATTCTATTGACATACCTTTTGAGCTGAGCTCCCAGGGCAAATGCCAAGCCACAATATTATATTCATTACATTACATGACAGACGAGTTTAGCTCAGTCTGTCACAAAAGGCAAAGCCGGTTGGTTTAGTGTTCGTTGTTAGTTGTGGAAGAGTGTTATTGTTAGTAAACAGTGATTAAATTATGGTATTGATTTTGATGGGCTCCTGTGAGTGAACTCCTTTTAGCACTTGGATATTGTGAAACAGGTTCATTTTGACACAAAGATGTAACGATCCTATTTGCTTGTGAGAGCATCAAGTTTGAAGGATGCTCACATGAAAATGTCATATTATTCGAAACTTGGACGTGGGATATAAATGTTATATTACAAGATACTACAAACTTGCATATTATTATTTTGAATGCCAAGTGACAGGTTTGAAATCGAAGCCCCAAAAAATGAAAAAAATTAAAAATGCATCATGAGCCCATGTCCAAATAATCGCCTTGTTTAATTTAAACCTTGGCAAATAACCAAGTGAATTATTTGTGTGTAGTTTTCAATATTCTGCTGATGGGACGAGTGGTAATGTTAAGAAAGGTACTACCCGAGTGGAGAGGTATTATTTCTTATCAAAACTTGGTTAACAATTAGAAACCCTTACCGGCCACTCAAGAACATTAAAATTGGTTATAAATAAAAAATATTGTGAAGTTTTGTGAAAAATCGATTTCGCCAATGATAATAAAAATATTGTGAAATTTTCGCGAAATGGCTTCTTCCTGTCCACCTGCATTGGAAAAAACTAATTTGGTACTTGATTGGCTATAATCAATTTGGCTTCCGGCTGGTGCTAGCGAGCCAAAGCTCTTCCCTGCAGTTATCATGAATGGACATCCACCTCCTCCGGATCAATCTGGCTGTCATGTCAGGTCAATTATTCCATCATCACTTTGTGAAAAGGTTGAGAAAGTCTCTAGAAAAACTGCATGTCCACCATCATCCCCATCATCCCACGATCAGCTTCAGCAACAATCCAATTGCGAATTAAGAAAGTGTATCAAAAGGAAAATTCGGACGGGGCATTGCAATGCCTATTGTAATTATCCTAAAGACATCGCTTTTCATAACCATCATTCAATAGCTCAGCAGGATTCAAAAGCAAATCGGAAGTGCTCCCCCTGTTGTGGAAGCAGCCCTTCTTCTCTTCATGATGATCAGCAAGCGAAGCGTTATTGCCATCATCATCATAACGGAGAAGGGATTTTAAACAAAGAAATTTCAAATTTGTGTCACAAAAAACATCCCTTCATTTTTTGTACAAGCGGCCAGTATAACAAAGAATTAATCCGTAGTACTACTCGCCATTCGGAAACAGGGTTAGGATTACAACTGTTAAATCCCCATGAACAGATTGACAACCATTGTATAAGAGCACTAGCTCATGATGATGGCGATGACGACGATGATGATGATGTTGTGAAAAGTGGTATCAGTTCAAAAACTCCAATTTTCTATTCTTCACCATACGCCTCTATTTACACAGCGAAATCAACACGTTCATCATCAAAAAATAGTCATCATAAAACAAGTAGTAATGTCACCACTATTAGTTCAGCTGCAACAAAAGGAGGCAGTTCGAGCTCGAGCTCCGTCACCATTCTCCTCTTCAATTTCATCCTCCTCTCCACTTTTCTTGCAAACACTTTAAATTATTGTCATCTAGTGCAGGGAGAAATAGTAGTACTTTCTAAGTCCACTTTCGTCAAAGAAAATGTATCATTAGGACACTCGTCCACGTACCATCATCATCATGATCAAAATCACATAATTCTTAATGACAATGACAAAGCCAACAATAGTCAAAAGAAGAGAAATGCCTCTTTTGAGGAAGAAAAATTCAATAGTAAAAAATATGAAGACTACAATAACAATTCAACCTCAGGTAAAAAAGGTGAAACGAGAGGATCAACATCATCATTAACAACCTCTGATGCGGAGGATACTTTCAGGGAAATGTTATCTAAGCCGTTGGACACTCTTGACAAAAATGTTTTACTTCAGGTAGGTCTAAAAAACATGATATTATTTCATCTTCTTTTCAGTGTCTTTCTTAAAGCCTAAATAATACAATCACACGTACGTAAATTATCTTCAGGATCTTGACCCTGAGAGTTTGAAACATTTACAAACAATAATTTCTGCTTTGCAAAGTAGGTATTAATTTTCTAAGACTTTAAAAACATATATATGCGTTCTGCATATCTAATATCAATTATGGTACTTTTGCTCGTTCACCTTCCAAAAGAATAATAGATAATTATTGTAAAGAGCTAAAGAGGTAATAGGTAATAATTGAATGTTGCTTGTGAACAAGATTCTGTTTGAAGTGTGGACTGCTTGCCGTGGATTACCATACTTAACTTATCATAATATGATAAACTTTCTGATGTTCTTTGTGTTGAATGTAGTTGAAAGTATTCTAAAAAATTTAAAGAGTTGTTGATGAATTCACAATTGTTATCATCTGTAATGGATGGTAATTGTGTATACATAAGTATTCTTAAATAGTACGAGAAAAATTTGAAATTTGATTATTATGCATTTTCACATCTGAGTAACTCTAATTGTATATGAAGAACAAGAGGAGATTTCAAAGTAGAAGATTTTTGAACAAACTTGTGCTGCGCCACGCTTGTTCATTTTGAGTAATTGAAATAACAAATTGAAAAAAGGTAAATGCTTATCATATTACCATCGCCTACTACTTCATTAGAGATGAACTATCAAATGCCAAAAAATAGTTCAAAACAAAGAGATGCACTAATCGCATTGCACTTTGCACTGTGGTTTTTTCATTGATTTTGATGAATTACATGCATTAACGAAGGATATATTATCCAGCATTCCTCCAGTTTCGTTTGTTTTATTAACCTTCCTCCAGACAGGAAATTGGTAAACAATTTTATGAAATGTGAATGACAGTGTTGAGGATGGGAGCATCCTATGTCCTAGGTAGTAGGTTGTCGATCCATTGTTTACTTCCACCTTGGACGACTTGTGCGTGTGCGCTATGTTGATTCGATTGTAGTTTATCAACAATGAAATGTACTAACGAATGAATAATACTTCAAAAAACTTGACTCATACTCATCCACTTAGAATTGGTTCTGTTTAAGGTAACAAAAGGTCTAGTCAAGCTTATTCAATAGTCGTCACGTTAGAGTTAGTTGAAGCAGACAAAAAAAAAGATGAAAGGGACGTGATAAAAAGTTGAACTGTTGCAAAATGGGTTATCACAATCAAAAAGTCATGTCTCATCATCATGTCCTGAGGAAGATATATCGATTTGTACATTTTACTTCAATTCTTCTTCTTCTTCATTATTTTATTATGGATCGAAAGCACCTTTAGTCAATCCCAATTAGCGAAGACTCACTTCATGTTTATGGGTGCATGCGTGTTCATATGTAGTAATGTAGTGACTTCTTACATCATTGAGTCACGGAGAAAGGAAAGGATGATGGTCGATCTTGATGTTGATGATGATATATTATATTTGCTATTTCTAATGTTAATTTTATGCTCTCTATTTCACTTCATCTAATCAATTTCATCAAAATTCCCTTAGGTATTTTGATAAAATGTTCGTGGGTGTAAAAATAATCCTTATCGTGCAGGAATACACTAGCAAATGAATCTTTTTATGAGATAAAACTTAAAAAGTATATAAAAACTACGTGGCTTGTCTTGCAGCGTAGCTCACATGGTGTCCTATGCCTATTTACGACATTATCTAAAAGAAATCGAAGGATGTAGAGTATAGCATTTTAAAGCTCTATCTATGTGCAATGTAATATGAGCACCATAATATCATGAAAACGATTTACTTTCCAATGTGTTTTGTTTTATGATTAAAAGTACAAGATTAAAACCTAGTGACTACAGTCAGTTTGGCACTACAAATGATTGGAATGAGGAAAAAGTAGGAGACCTACATTTTTCCAAACATTTTATTATATTATTTGCCATGTGGAATTAAGTATGCATATCTCAGGATTTTGATTTGGGTGAAGGGCTTCTCTAATGTAAATTTATTTATGTCATGCTCAGATTATCTAAGCCATTCATTCCTTGTGTTTCTATTATGCATATAGATAGGTAGGTAATGGTCGAGTTTTATGTCCTGTTTTGTTTGTCTGTGTGGTTTTGATGTTGGGAAATCGGATGTTTGGATTTGTATATATGTTAGATGGATGCCAGAAGAACTCAGATACGAAACGATATGGTATCATTAAACACGCAGTACAGTAATGAGTTATTTTGCAAAAAGATAAAAACCTTTTTTTCAGAGGAATCGTCATAAGTTTCTCTGATTTTTTTTATCAAATTCACCATCGCTTAAAAGGTGATAAATGACGGAATGCACTATGCAAATATAATTTTTGCATAAAATTGTTACAATTGTTACAAACTACCGCAAATTGACTGACAATATGATAGTAGAACGGCGACCTTGTCTGTTAATTTTAGTTCATTTGGATAAACATACATTCCATTATATTACGCACCAACGTTTTTGTTATCCCTATCAGTTTGGTGAACTACATGGGTTTTATGCAGTAGTAACAAAAAAGGGAAATGCTTTTACTTGATGAATGTCAGTTTACTGTTATACGCTCTTATGAAGCTCATATCCAAATCCAAACTGCAGGTTTTTTGCTGTGTTTTTAATGATTTTATTACACACTTTTGCTTATATTCTTCGTACCTAGATTCCAGAGATAAGGAAAGGAGGTAAATGATAGTTTTTGATAGTTGTAGTACATTTACTTTTGTATGAATGAAGCAAAAAAGTAAACATATAGGAATGATTCATTCTTATACACTTCAAGTATTATTAAGCATCAAGGTCATTACACTTGTTGCATTGCATTGGAGTAGAGTATACGACCACCACCAAGACCAAACCCCAACCAACAATAACAAACTATTATATTTATATAGGAATTTGCAGTCATGCCTTTGAAAAAAATGATGTGTGCTTGTAATCTACAAAACTAGATTTCAAGATTCAAGTTTCAACTTCATTTCTGTGGGCTACTCAGCTACTCTACTCACTTACTTGACTATATTTTCGCTTTTTAACGCCTCTGTCTGCGCCTTGATTAATGTGTTTGTATATTTTTTTTGTATCGTAATACCAACCTGGCTGGGTTTTAGACCACATTCATAAGCGTGAGTGAAACAAAAAATAATGATTCTTCGTCACTCTCCTTTATTTTCGTTCTTTCTCAATAACTTCATTTCAGAATGAACGGATGTTTAGGGAGTTGTTGGTGTGTGGGGTTTTGGTTTGGATTGGTTTGGTCTATGGTGTAAGGTGTAAGTAATCATCTCAGCTCTGATTGAATCATTGTTTCGATACAACAACAAAAAGTGGATCTTATAATAAATTATTATACCATACATACATCAACTTCTCAGCCTAACTCAGACCACATGTAAAAAAATGTTCCTATTTATTTCAGCAGACTTTCATCATCACTTCATAAAAAAGTAAACGAACAAAAAACTACAAAGTAGAATGGAAAATGAAATCGTTTGATAATTTCTTATTGGAACAAGGGCTAATTGATTTAATTTTGCTGGTGACATTGCAACAAGTAATCTTTATATCAAGATAATTTCTTTGTTAACACCTCTCATCACAGACAGCCATTCTTGACTCTCTGGAATGTTTCCTTGATGTAATCACAGTCAAGAGGCAATTAGTCGCTGCTAAACGTTTCAAAAAATAATGCAACAAATGGAGGCGGAACTCATATTTGGGGAATTGTGAAGATGTCCTTCTACTTATAAATGTTTGCACGTTGATGTTGTTGATTCATCATTGTTGCAAATAACTTCCCTAAATCGTTTATAATGTTCATGAGATGAAACATGCGAAAGTGGTATTATATAGAAAATTATGGTGTGAATGATGCGGGACAATGTGTTGTGAGTCAGCTCTTCTTGTAAAACAATTAGTGACCTTCATTTGCAATATTTTTATGACTGGAATATTTTGTTCTGAAGCCTTGTAGTTGTAGGTGCTAGGCAAAGCCAACCTTAATACTTATCGATGTATCCGCTATAAAAATGATTTCGTAAGATTTTGGGGGACATTGAGACACTCTAATTTCTACATCAAATAATGCTAATAAGTAGATTCAAGATACAATTGGCTTTAATGTATAAGATTTCTCAATTTGGAATAGACAATTTGAATACAAATTCATGTTGATTGGTTAAATGAACCTAATAAATTTAACACATTATAGTAGACCACCTTTTTCATTATTAACCATTTAACCGATCTTCTCTCATCAAAATTTCATTGTCATCATCAAAAATGGGTGGGAGCTCTCGGCCATTGGGCAACTTAGTTTTTTCAATTTTCAGCTCATCAAAGAACACATGACCACACGCAATATCCGTCTGTATCCGGATGGATGGTCGATACTGTAAAAGTTTAGAGATGAGATCAAGAGCTTCAGGTGGAGTTCTTGGACGAAAAACTTTGGCCCAAGGTTGAGGTGTAATTTGTGGGAATCTAAATTCATTGTAGTGTGGGTTCATCTCCCTAATCTCATCCTTGGCAGGGGTGCCAATCACTTTAATAATCTCCACCAATTGATCCACTCCCGACTCCCCCGGAAATAGAATCCTTCCCAGTAGCATCTCTCCCAATATGCAGCCAGCACTCCAAACATCAATTTTGGTGTTGTAGTCAATCGCCCCAAAGATTAGCTCAGGTGCACGGTAATTCCGTGAGCAGACATACGATACACTTGGCTCTCCACGAACGAGTTGCTTGGCACAGCCAAAATCACAAAGTTTTAGTATCCCTTTGTCAGGATCAATTAGCAGATTTTGGGGCTTGATATCTCGATGACATATTCCCAAAGAGTGGATGTACTCCAGAGAGCGCAACAACTGGAACATGAAGAGTCGAACGAAAAAGATGGGAAGACTTTGCTTCTTTACAGCATATCGCTTTAACAACTTTGAGAGAGTGTCTGGCATATATTCAAAGAGGAGGTTGAGATAGACATCATCCCGTTTTAGACCATTGGAGTAGTAGAAATAGTGGAGGGTGACGACATTAAAGTGACGTAGCTTTCGGATGATTAGCAACTCCCGATTCTTGTAGCGACGGTCTTGAAGAACTTTCTTTACCGCAATGATCTCCCCGGTTTCATGTAGTTTGGCTTGAAATACGACCCCAAATGTTCCTGTCCCAATGGGCTTCAAAGTTGTGTATTGGATTTCGCGAGGCTCTTCAGATTCCGCGTGGAATATTGGAGTGGCAATCACAGTTGTGACGACATTCTTGTTGTCAGCTTGTCGCTCGTCGACTGCTGCCAAAGTGGGACCTGGAACTTTGGTGGTCACTGAAGACTGCTTAGCTTTGTGAGTTCCGGCTATGGGTGCCAAGTGGGATATTGTGGACTTGTGACTATGCTTGTCGGACATGATGATGTTGGTATCCAATTACTTATCTAAAAACGAGAGTTAACATGCATAAGTTTTTCTTATCTTTAATTGCTATGTAATTGCAAAAATTACAAAGATATTAAAATTTTCTGACCTATGCTATAACTGTAGTTGGTATTAAAATACAATACGCTTCACTTATAGTTAGCCACCCAACCCGTGGACTATTTATGGGAATCCAACTTTTGTGAATTATTTTGCCATTGTGTCCTTCTCTTTAAATATTTTGGATAATGACGAAAATCTTGAATGAAAATGCATGTTGCAATGGATACACAATACAGAAAGATGCACAATGCACATCCAGATCCAGCTCTAGCTCTTTGCTATTGTTCTCTTGTTCTTTATCCTTGAATTTCATAAAAGCAGCCGAACATTCATAGATATACGGCAATATATGATGCTTGTGAATCTATGATTAAACTGTTGACTATCCCATTAATATGCTGTAATTATGCTGTAACTTATCATAAATGAAAACTTCAACGGAACTCTTTCATGTTTATCCATAATTTACTACTGCTAGCCTCAGTTTCAAGATCATGGGAATTTCATACATAAGTTCTCACCACCAGTTGGAGTTGCCTCTAAAGCTTGAGTATGAATGAGCCCTTAAACGTTCATCACACACCATTCAACACTTTTTTTAATAGAGCAATCTTTGCTTGATTTGACGTTTCCGTGTATGAATGCTCATGCTAGGTCATTTCAACTGAAATGACATCACATAATTAATATTAATGTTCTCAACAGATTGGATATAACATATCATGTGTCAATGTTTCTTTTTCCAAATATCAAACGAGACAATGTTCGATTAGCCTGTGTTTGCATGTCAGCGATAGCGATAAATTTTATGATTATTTGACAGAACCTTGACCAGTTTTATCCCGTCTAAATATTCACAAAAATACAAAGGGTTATATAAACATTCTGCTGTTGTTTTTTTATTGTTTAGAACTACGTTATCATGCAAAAACATACTTTGTTCAGTTGTTCCCAACATTAAAATAGGGAGTTGAGTTTGAGTCACCCTTTTGAATTGAGTTTGATGCAACTACAAAATCATAAAATGGAAAGGAAGTGCAAGCAAAGAAGTTACTCCTGATGAGCTATTAACTAAAATGGATCTCTTTTCGAGTTTGTTTACATCATTCGCATTGTTGTTAAACCTAAGCACTACATTGTTTTGTTGTCTTTTAGAGGAATAAGGTTAGCCTCATAGTAGTGTTTGTCCTAATTACCTAACCCGTACCCATCACGAATTGCAAATGTATTGACAGGGGACAATGCTCTATTCAATACAAAACGACATCAGTCTATATTCTATCTAGCTCCTTCGAACTTCATTTCATTCAGCAATTCAGCTTGCATATTGCATCCAATTAAGTGGTTCACCCATATATGGTTTAATATAGTTGCCTAATACCACTTTTCGTCATGCTTTGATTAGTGATGGCGATATTCAGTTTGTGTCTCACCGCAAGAAAGACATTGTATGAAAAAACGGATGTTACGCTTTACATATATATACATATCTATACAAACACTCTCTCACCCACTGCCATTGCAATATTATGTCCAAATATCCACTATAGTTACATATTCTCTATTCATTAGTGTCGTTGATGCAAAAAATTCAAAAACTGCATTTTTATCCTATTTAAATCATTCGATTCTCTGGGCCATACGTTTTATGCATCCATTACATTACACTGTAGCTTGTTACTGATACATCTTTTGCATCTCAAACAGTAAAACATATTCAAATGTATTATTAAGTGGTAGCTTAAAAGAGCAGCGGAAGTGATTTTAAGGTGCACCCAACTAGATTAAGGAAACAATGCAATTTTCAAACGGGAGTGTTGAATGCACAAAAAATAGATTGAACCAGGATACTATACAACTACACTGCTGGATTGGGGGTTGTCGAGAAACTTTTTTTTTCAGAAAGTATAGGCTCACCATGTCAATATGCCAAAACTAATAAAATGTAAAAATGTGAATGTGTCAGTTTGGCACGAGCCAATGTTTTATATATATGAAATCGTATGTACGTGGGCGAATAGTTTTCTGGTTCTAGTCTGCTATAATGTCGTGAATTCTTAAAAATGACGCTTAAAGATTTGGCTTATTTGCTCTGCACTGTCAGATAATCCTGTTCTTAAGCTATCATTAAGAAACTTTCTTGAAAAAATGGTGGTTCAAGCATATAAGAATGCTACTTAACAAAAATGGCATCCTCAACTCGTAAAATACCCTCAACCGGAATTCCATCTGAGAGATTGCACTATGTGAGGTTTCCTGCTTTCGTTTTTTTCACAATGTAGAAAATCCTTTTTGCCCTGTCACATCACGTAATAATAACAGCATTCACTCTCCAAAACAAAACAGTATATATGTGTACTAATCTAATACCTAAATATTACCTATATACTCTTTAGGTTGTTTCTCTATAAATTATTGTAGTTTAGTTGATGTTTGATTTTGTTATTTAATTTAATGTGACAAGAAAGCTGTGTGTCAGGGGGAATTAAGGACTAGCAAACTATGACTTGACTAAAATGAAAGTTGAACTATGTATGTAAAACAAGAAACAATGTGTAATTCATCAAAAATTCACAATTCACAATCCACACCAAGGTTCAATTTTTTTTAAAGTGTACGGGATATTAGGGCTGATCATTGTCTTTAGATCTTGGTGTATCCTTTCATTATTTCAAAATAATATATTGTAGGCAGACATTCAAACGTACTTACTTAGTTTTTTTTAATCCTACATACATGCATACATGTGCATTTGACTTACCTATTTAAATAGACAAATACTATGTTTTACAAGCCGCAGGTATTAAACAATGGAAAGATTCAAAATGCGTATTTTAACAAGATTAAGGTTTCAACTCTCCGCATCTAAATAATCACATCTGCCATGATGATGATGATGAGCAAAAAATCTGAGAAATCTAAGAGAAAACTTAAAGAGCGGCGGTTGGGAGAAGGACGTATGTAATACCATATTATTGTCGCGTTTCCCATTAAAATATGATGAAGATTTCTGTATGCAAGACATAGTCATTCGTCTTGAAGATCAAATGCTTAAGAAACATTGCAGGAAAGGGACATCACATCTTTTAATTACTGAAATGATATGCGATACATGCCATACAATTTGAATAGTTGATGACTTTTATATGAAATGACGTCATATGAAAAACAACAAAAATGTGATGGATGAGTTAAACTTTTGAAAAGTTCTTTTCGGCATCCTCTTTTTTTGCAATGTTTGTTAACGGGATGGGACCGCATGGATATTAATGCCAAAAGACGGTCAACGTCAACTTGAGAAAGCTTTAAAATTTCAAATGAAAAGTTATAAAAGTGCAAGGGAATATGCTCCCACAGAAAGTCGCAGGCGTTTGTTTGGTTATTGGAAACGTGCAATACATAGGTATCTTTGATAATGATCCTTTTTATACTTGCTGTATAACCAGTTTCATTTTGTTAGTTTGCATTCAATAGTTACACAAGTTAATACTACAAACCTATTGAAGTATTTTATTGTCTGTGTACTAAACATGAGAAAGAACAACGAACACGCTACTTCAGCTTAAGATTGAAGGTTGGGTTGGCTGTACGTTACAAGTTACAAGTTGTAACGTAGCGTAACAGAATGCCAAAAAATCAAGTTTCCTGATTTTTTTCATTAATTAATAGGCCAATGATACGAGTCATACATACTACATTTGGGCTTATCAATTTGACTATTTTTGTGCATAAATTCATATAAATGACTCAATCATGAAAGAGGTATTTGCCATTTTCTATAACACGTTACGCTCGTACAATTTGTATACGTGTAAATATGTAAATATGTGTAAGTTGATGCTGATATGATGATATGAATGATGCTAAAACGCAAAGTTCATGGGTTCATAACTTTGTGCACAGGATTATAATTAACTTGTTCCTAAAGAAAGTCAAGGTGAGTTTTTCCTCTGTCGTCATTTTTTCTTTTCAACAAGTTTTCACTTTCTGTGTTTATTTTTATAGGAAGGATTCGCGATTCTTATCTTTATGTATTTAATGATAAAATGATGATCCCTCATACATATTAAGGTGTTATAAAGTGTCGTTATATGTTATGTTCAGCATCAAAATCTCACTTTTCTTGTCAATTACTTTTCATCAGAAAAAAAACAAGTAGCTTTTAGCTTAGCTCACCACCATCCCTCACGTAATCAAATTTTTAAATGTTGTTATCAAGAATGTATATATTAGTGGTCATGAACAAAGTCTAGTAGCAATAATTGAACAGGTGTGGGCTAACCGCACCGCTAATTGCTATAAAGATTTAGGTCCTACTAACACTGACTTTGATTTGGGACGGCTGGGGGCTATATGGAGTATTGAAAACCAAAAGGTTTTTTTGGGCAGCGGCACCGTCACCACTATACCACCATCACCAACTTTTGTGTAACTCTCGCTGTCTGTTACTTAACGCGGTCAGACCACACCACATTTTATAAGTGCTATTGCGTATATATCTGTTGGTGGTATGGTGGTGGAGAGGAAGAAACTTGCTTTCTAGCTTTCTAGTTGATTTTTTTGCAAGTCTTGTCAACTCATCGAGTGCTCTTGGCTCTCTTGGATAGATAATATATATTGGCACATGACACTCACGTCCCATGGATTTGCATAAACTCGGTCATTGATACTTCTAATTTATCAATCATTCACATCATATATTAAATATTACTGTCCCTTTCAAGCACGACGGCGACCTACGCGTATTCATCAATCATTTCAGCACACTTTTTACTTTTTGCATGCCTGGAGGAATCTTCTCTTCAGATGATGAACAGACACGGTGTAGAATACAAAACAAATCATTACTGGTAATGATAAATTAGGGAAAAGGGAGTAAAAGTGAGTTTGAATGAATGAGTGTGGAACAACCACACCATATGTGTGTTACATTTTGAGTCAAGCAAAATTGATAATCAAGTTTATTAGAGCCCGAAATATAGTACAAATTTTTCACAAAAATGAATAGGCTATATACGCACATAATATTTGTGTTTCGCCTAAAATCAAGTGGCTTCATTTACGGTACATGATTTTTTACAAATTTACAAATTTGTTATGAAAGTCATAATCAGAAAATAAGGAAAAAACCTGATTTCACAGGCTTGTTCTTGCCCTTCGTCTGTGTCGTTGTCGTGCTTCCTTTTGAATGAAAGTGGATGGTTGAAGATTAGATTAGGAGAAGGATTATAATCAAATCATCACTTGTCAGACAGCTATAATGAGTATATAGGCTCTCTTCATTCTCAACTGTGAATGAATTATGCATGTCATATCGTCAGTAATGTCATGATAGTATCTAGTGAAAAAAATCATCACCTTTCCCCTCCCTTTAAACAACACTGTAAAAGTTGTAATAATTAATTGTAGATTCGTACATACACCGTATGCAAGTGTAGAATGTTGATTCAATTCAACGGCACCTGTCTCGCCAGTCGTGCTTTGGTGTGGTGAAGAATTGGTTAAATTATTGAATTTCGAAAATAATGACTTTATATATGATCATTTATATTGATACAAATTAATACATAAATTAAAGTAATGTCCCATAAACTAGCCTTATGCGTAAATTTCTCACTTGGAGATCATATTTGAAGCTAAAAATTAGTAAATAGCATTACTTTATTGATGATACATCTGTATATTATGTGTTTTTGCTTTAGCTATGAAAGGGATGTGCAATTTAGCATGTTGAAATGAAGCATTCCGCATTAAACCTGCCGACTTTAGATATGCAAGCAACAAGGAACAAATTAATTTTTATCGCTTTGCTATATCGGTTTGCATTATATGGCAAAGATCACTTTTTTCATTAGTCTTGGCTTATTATTTCAAGTGGTAACCTGTAACGTTTGCTCAACTTACTATATTAAAGTAATGGGGGATGATGATGCACTCTTACAAAACCATCCTTATGCCTTATAGTGGCAGCAGCAGCATGAAATAATGTAATGCGTGTACAATTTTATAGGCTTAATTTTAGTGATGCACTATGAAAATGGACTTGAGGCTTGAGTCCGTCCACTCATATATTTGTTGATGGTTTAAGAAATCCTGCAAGACTGAATAATATGAATGTAGGAACAGCTTGCTTGTGAAGTGCAGAATGCATGTAATCTTTCACGCTTCGATGGACAAACTGATATGGTTTACTTTTTTGTAGTCGACTTTGGTGCAAACCTGCGTGCGGGTGATCTACATGCAAAATCTGGCATGAAAACGAGAATGGACTACGACGGACGAACGAACGAAGCGAGTAAATATATGGGAATCATTACATTTGGTGATTTTCAGTTTCAAATGAAATGAATACAAAAAGACATTATGGCACATGCATGGCACGATTGAGATTTGGGATCATTTACAATTGAGAACGATGACGGATGACAGGATAGGACAGGATCAAAATTTCGATAGGAAGGACAATGAATTCAATCAATGGAAATTCAAAACTTTGCCAACATCATCGTGTTTCGCTTTCGATGCGAAAACAATCATACTCATTTGCCATACCAGTAATAGTAATGCACGTGCTCATAATTAGGAGAAAACTAAATTATTACCTTTCTCAAAGCCATTGATAAAAGTAGGTATGCTAATTTTAGAACTGTCCTTGAATACCTCAACTTTTCAGGTTAGGGACATAGTCATTGAATAGTAACTGACACATAAGATTGCTTCTTAGCGTTATGTTACAAGAGCATCATCATCATAGCATCACAGTAGCATCTCAGAAGTGGTTTCAATGAGTCACTGGGATTAAAAAATTGAGACGCTATATAGTAAATTGTAAGGAGTAGTAATAATAATAATGTTGTTCATTTTTCACACGAATGATTTTTAAGGCTTGTCGGTCATCTGTAATAGTTTATGAGTATTTTGGATACTTGCCTGAGATTGAGATATACCTATAGAGGGTGTCCACGTCCACTGACTCAAGCACGTGTGATATTGCAAGACGATGGGAAAAAAAATGACATTAAATATTTTGTTTTACTAGATTGCAAAGCCATTTTAATAAATGAGAAATGAATCGTCAAAAGGTAAAAGGGTGTAAATAAATACGTTTTGTTGGTTTAGCTTCTAAAATAAAATGTTCAGTATTGCATTGTGCTAAAACCTTCGTCTTCGTTTCATAAAACTGTATAGCAAGCAAAACTGTTTATCATATCATGTCATGGCAGACTTTGTATAGACAAGAGGAAATGTGCGTGTTCATTTACTTTTGGCTTTTATTACTCGATGGAATACAAACATAATGATGTATTGCAGAGTTGCAAAAATTGGGCAGAGGTAAAATATTATATTTGCTGCATGTCTGCTGTCTTCTCAAGTGTGACCGATTGGATTTGGGTATGTTGTAGTAAGATGTGTGTAATGGTAATAATCCTTAGCTGAAACCAAGATTCAGCACATCACATTATTTATGGACAGCGCAGCGTTGCCTATAATTTTTGCATGTAAGACAAAGGGAAACTGAAAAAATTAATTGATCAAGCAAACTCATTTGTTTTATGGGAGGATCCGTCTCCAGTATTTTCATGGATCCTGGAATAGATAATATAGCTTGTATATTATAGTTCATATTCTGTATGCAAAATAACAATACTCGTTGTATTTTGTTAAGACTCTTGCAGCATGCTTAGCAATTTCACATTTTATTGTTTTAACCTTTTGTAATATGCAACACACCTAACATCACGTGAAGTAATGATCTTTCGCTATAAATCTAAGCAAATCTGAAAATGAATTAACAGATTTAATCTCATTGATAAAAAATCGTTTTTAACAAGGATGTGGACGGTCGGGTCTATGCCAAAGATTTCTTTGACTTTTACAAAAGACGAATGATGATAATCAAAAGGCTTAGTTAAAGTACCAATAAAATCACATTATTTATTGATTTCAGAATTCCATAATCATGAAATGATCAATTGCTCATGATGTGTCGTTTGCCAAACGCGTACAAAGTTGCAAGTTTGACATTGTGTAGATTGCTGTTGGATTTGGATAGAAATACAGACAGATATAAATATATATGCAATGGCTTATCTTTACAGTTATTGCTGTGCAATTTGATAAGCAAGTATGGCCTAATCTAAAGATTAGTAATAAAGATTTATTAATTGCTTGTGCATTCGCATATTATTATATTTATGCGTAACTTTTACTGCTTAGTGCTTATACTTCCCTAAACTTGTGATCCTTGTGTCACGTTTTAAGACATTAAACATGATGCTGTAAAATCTTAAAAACCCATCATATTTTAGTCAATGTCATTAAATTCATTATACAACCTTAGTTTCATCAAAGTTCTCAATCTATTGAAAACTTTGATTTCTGGGGTGGGGAAGCTCTAACAATCTACTCTTTATGGTTTGCAGGCTGTGTGGGATGCCTTGAGCTCCGAAGAAATTCACCACATCTTTGGTCAGCAGTTACCGTCAGGAACGTCCAAGTTTTTAAATTCAGGTAAGTCATTTATTTAAATTCAACAATTAGTTTTAAATATTTCACACATAAATGAATGATGTGAAAGAATGATGTAAATGTATTCAGACCTTCAATTCTGGTACATTCCGAAAATTATCATTTTCATAGTTCCATAGCTGCTTGCCAGAAGACAGAATATGTTTTAAGCATTTCCCATTCCACATATGCGTCATTAAATAAATACCATAATAAATTACAGTTACTAATGTCACATGCAACTACACGTTCTTTCTACCTATCGTAAATTGTAATAAGTCCAACAAAGAAAAATATTTTTTTTATCGTCTAAGCTTGTACAAAATCAATGTAGGGAAACGAGTCCAAAAAATGGAGGTAACCTGAAATGACGATTTTTGAACGGATTTTAAATGCTGCTTTATATTTTACTGTTAGCTACATTGATTCTTAATAAAGAAGGATTTTCAGAACTCAAGATATTATTTCGTCTAAAAGTTTCTAAGATCAGTCAGTGCTCAGGCCGTTAATTAACGTCCCAGGGCCGTTGATTAACGTCCCAGCTGGGGCCGTTAATTAACGTCCCTGGACAGCTGAGACCACTAATTAACGGTCCAGGGACGTTAATTAACGGCCCAAAATACGTTTTTATTGGAAATCAATTTTTAAAAAAAATATGTTGACACTTAAAATTAGAATTGCCACGGTCAAAAATTTTTAAATTTGCTTAAGAAAAATGTTAAACATTTAAACTAATTTTAAGTGTCAACATATTTTGTTAAAAATTGATTTCCAATAAAAACGTATTTTGGGCCGTTAATTAACGTCCCTGGACCGTTAATTAGTGGTCTAAGCTGCCCAGGGACGTTAATTAACGGTCCATGGACGTTAATTAACGGCCCCAGCTGGGACGTTAATCAACGGCCCTGGGACGTTAATTAACGGCCTGAGCACTGACTGAAGATAGATTCATTCCATTCCTTCTATGAAAGATAGCTTTCATCAATAAAACATTACTCAAGCGTCACTTCAAAAACTACCGAAAATTATAACCCTAAATTACATTTACAGTTGTTGGAATAATTTCTATTATTCATATGATTCGATTCATTCAAACAATAACAATAATTATGATCAACAAATTTATATTTTAGGTACTTAAAATCCCATATATATGTTAAATGTTTGCTTTAAATTCTACGTTAGTTTTAATCTTTTAAGTTTGTGCGCATGACCCAAGGTTAACTAAAACAAAATTGATTATGCTACACGCATTTTCTCCCCCAAGCAAAATATTTATCATGCAGACTTGAACAATATGGGTGTTACTCATTCCTTAGCTAATGAGATATTATGTATACCAGCTCAACTCAATGCAGCAACTAATTGTGTTCCATTTAGTACAAACTACAATGCACACACGTGAGATTTCTTTTCAAACATAAACACGTACGTTTCATTGTTGATTGTGGAAAGAATTAAATGTTTATGTCCCTGTTTAAAATTCATAAAAGGCACGATGGCTTTTAAATTTTAAAATGCATCAGATCGTATACTAATTGACATTCCTTACAAAATTATGTCACACGCTTAAATTTATAAATTATAAACCCCCGTCAGGATTTACGTAATCAAATTTTTAAATCCCCATATCCCAAAAGTTCTGCACTGTCAGAGCAAGAAATTGTACCTTTTGTTTTCCTTGTCTCCGTATAAAAAAATGGCTTCCACCTCTCCAACGTTGAATGTCATTCCAATTAAGTTATAAATCTGAGAAAAGATGATGTTACTCAATCAAAGAAAAATTGTTGCATGTCAAACCTCATCTCATCCCTCATCCTCTCTTTTCAGTGCCAAATTTCGACATAACAAAACCAAAACTTTTGCACCAGACACGGAGCAAAGAGCGAAGAAAAAAGAGGTCTGGAGATAGCGCCCAACATCACCACCACCACCACGCTAACCAACATTCAGAAAAGCTTATTCAGCTTGAGGGGTTCGGTCGACATTTTAACTTGAGTGTCTACCCAAATCAAAGACTTTTAGATGCTAACTTTGTTCATTTACATCGACATCAAAATCGGAGTCAGATACTGCCTCCCGACCTCGCTCTAAAGCAATTGAAATGCTTTTACCATGGAAGTGCGAGACATCATGGGGGTGAAAATGATGTTGAGCTGGGAGCCGTTGCATTGAGTCTTTGCGGAGGAATGGTATGCAAGATTTGCCTAGACTTTGTGGCTTTCACCTAATATGTATTATAATATTTATGTGTATTGCTTTATTTTTTAATACAAACAGAAAGGATTCATTTTACCGTCATCATCTTCACCATCCACATTTAAAAATAACGCAGATGGTAGTAATAGTGGCCAACAATATCACTATGTCATTCACCCTTTGCCTGACCGTTTGTTGAAATCAGTGGCAGCAACATCAGGATCAGTAGACCGAGAAGAGAACGAGTCTGATGCGGCTGACAACGAAGGACATGATCGTCACCATATCATTTTTCGACGACCAACAACTCTCAAAATACCACTGCCATCTTCTTCATCCAACTTTAAAAATAACGTAAAGTCAACCACACAAGCAAATCCAAATGCTCACGACAGTGATGATGATGATGATGATGGGAGTACAGATAAGCGGAACAATATTGAGGAAAGCCAGCAAACTCCCAATGCATTTGAGTTTACAACAACTTGCATGCATCACGACAACACGCAAGATGAGCAATTCAAAGCACAAGCACGGATGAAATATGATAGTTCCAATAAAAATGATAATAATAATGATGACAATAATAATTATAAACATGATGTTAGTGGAGCTGGCGATGGTAGTGTTGATGGTAATGGTGACAGTGACCACAATGATAATAATCAGAATGAACTTGATCCAATACTGTCATCATCACACAGGACGAACCCAATTATATTGTCAAATGCCGACTATTCTGATGATTCTGATCCAAGTATCAATGACCTGGAGAGGGAGTCGTTGACAGCAGGAGAGGAGAAGAAGGGATCATTATCATCACCTACTTACTACTCCAACGTAGGTCACAATTTCCGGCGTCGGCCAAAGCGCAGCACAAGCTTCAATCTGGATACAGATACCATCGATCCATTTACATACAAACCAATCAACATCGCACCAGATTCATACTGGATCCAATATCGTGACAGGGAGAGGGACAGAGGTGGGATACGAAGCAGTAGCACAACATCCGGAAATAATTTCAATAATAGGAGACTCAGCTCCCAATTCAGTTATGATGAAAATGGGAACACTGGACCGGCTAGATTTAGTAGTAGTAGTAGCAGCAGCGCGTCAGCATCAGGCCCTTCCAATTCATTCCGACCTTCTTTTTGGCACCATCAAAATAATCCACGAAATATTCATGGTAGCACCCAACATAATTTGGCTCCACGACCATCCAGAGGCTCGAGATATGATGAAATACCAACGGGTTCTGGTTCTGAATATGATGATACCGGAGTAGCTGGCTCGGATATGACTTGGAGTAAAGGGATTTTGGTATTTGAGTCAAGTGGGAGTGCCTCCGATGAAGATAGGCATTATCCAGGAAAAGATGTTCCTTTTTATACTAAAAATGCAGGGAATAAAAGAAAGGTTAAAGGGATTGCTACAACTAGCTCTGTGGTAGCAAGTACCAGTACCAGCTCAACATCCTCCACTTCTTCAACAAGTGGGGGTGGAGGAACCAACACGAGGTCATTTGATTGGTTTGGAAGTGGAGTTGGTGGAGCAGGAGATTCACCAAGAGCCTCATCATCATCAACAGCATCCCTGGATAAAAATAAAACGACAAGCAAATCATATTCCGTGTCAACGGATTCCCAAACAGGTTCCAGGAAAGGGAGACGAGATGATGGGCTATTTGGTGATAAATGGAAATCTTCTCTAGACTCTGAAATTATTTGGGCGGATCGTTCCAACGAAATAAACAAGCAGAGTAGGTTGGATGACTTGTCAAATGTGAAGGACAGAGCTCCATCCCATTTGACAATTGAAACGGCTGTATTCGTAGACAAAGACTTGTACAAGCACATGCAACAAAATTTCCCAGAAGATACACAAGGGGAAGTCACGCGAATTGTGCTTGCTATGATTAACGCTGTTCAACTCCTTTACCAAGATCCTTCTTTGGGTCACCGGGTAGATTTCGTGTTGAAGAGGTTGGAAGTGCTAGAAACAGATCCGCCAGCGTTAGTAAGGCCATATGATATCGACCGGTTCCTCACAAATTTTTGCAAATGGCAAAAAACCGAGAATCCAGCGTCAGATGCGGATCCACTTCATTGGGACCACGCTTTGATTTTAACAGGATTGGATCTATATGTTGTACATCAATCAGGGAAGATAAGTAATCAAGTTGTTGGATTAGCACCGGTAGCTGGCATGTGTACGAGGTCAAGCAGTTGTACGGTTAATGAAGGGAGACATTTTGAGTCGGTATTTGTGGTGGCGCATGAAATTGGGCATAATCTGGGAATGCGACATGATGGCCCGCAAGCTGAAAATAACTGTGATCCAACTAGTCACATTATGAGTCCTACTTTAGGATCTGGAAAGATTACTTGGTCTCCTTGTAGTAAAAAGTATTTGGATTTGTTTTTGGATACACCTCAAGCCAAGTGCCTGTTTGATAAGGCAAAGTCAGAGAGGTGGTTGGATCATGAGGGTGATGGGAGACTGCCTGGAGAGAGATTTGATGCGGATCGGCAGTGTAAGTTAGCACGATTCAATAAACACAGTATAATTCTGTCTTGCGTTAAAACATTTGTGTGTATGATAATATGCAGGTGTTTTGAAATACGGAAGAGGAAGTTTTCATGCCACCCAACAACCATTAGAGGATGTATGCAGAGATCTTCATTGTCGAAGAGAATTCTTCACTTGGACTTCTCATCCTGCTTTAGATGGCACACGATGCTCTGCTGCTGATGACATGGTAAAAATTCTCCCGTTTTAACTTTCATATAATTCTCATTCATTAAAAAGCTGTCACATAAATCTTTTTACATGGTTGACGAATGTTACGGTGTAGTAAGCGTGTCTCCCGAAATAACCGTTTTCTCATAATACGGAAGCTACAATTTTAGGCTGCAAAAATGAAGCCATTGCAAGTAGCTAACTATAACTATCATATAATGTTTTTTTTTATCTAAACAGTGGTGTCGTGCAGGGAAATGTGTAACAAAAATAACGGGCCCAACATCATCCCTCAGCTCCTACGATCTCACAGGTGTAGGTGGGAATAATGGAAATAATCACGATGGATTTTCTGGTGGTTCAAACCACTTGCCCGGAAGTGAAACTGCAGCATATGTCACACAAAAAGCATTGGATGGTGGTTGGGGCAAATGGTCACCGTTCACAGACTGCTCGTCAGCATGCCTCCACTCTGATGATGGGACATTGACCATGGGTTCCAATGGTGTGAGATTGGCTGCGAGACGATGTGATAGTCCCAGGTATCAACAGATCATTATCATCACCATCATCATAAATTATTAATCTACCTGCTATACATACTTAAATTATGGAGGAGGAAGCTTAAATTTCTCTAGTTGACGTGTTTATGACTTTTAACTTTCCTATAAAAAGTATTTTTCTATAAATTTCATTTCAAGACCTGAAAATGGAGGAAGACAATGCAGTGGGCCAGATAGACGATACAAAACATGCGCAACCCATAAAGTATATAAGCTTTAAAAATTTAAAATGCATTCTGTTGAAAGAGTGCTGATGGAGTGGTGTTGGCATTTTTTTCATGCTATGATACTTTATCCATACTTTGTTTTTTTATTGCATGCAAAGATCTGCACAAAAAATCCAAGCCGTACAACAGTATCCCAATATGCAAGAGAGGTTTGTAGTCGAGCTGCTCAAGTGGATACGGAGTTGACTGGAAGAGGATACATGTCGAGCTCAAATGATCGTATGAAATTCATTCCTATAGTATTATATGCTTTTAAACTAAATGTCACACGCAAATGCAATTTTTCTCTTCTTTTTTAATTAATTGTGCTTTCGTTCGAGGGAGACTACAAAAAATCCACAGCCCATATATATGTATATGTGGATATCCATCAAAATGATCTATGATCTGCTTTCTTTTGTTTATTATTTGCAATCCACCTGTGTAAAAGTCAGAGTAGATGAATGGTATGATGGTGAATGCTTGCATTGCATGACAAATGACAGCTAGGAAATGTTTAGTGAAATGCAATGCAAAAAAAACACATCATCGGATGAAAATTGCTAGAAGGGATTTTTTTCCTTTGAAATGTGCAATGCTCATGTTGATTTTTTATTATGAATAAAAAGCGGAACGAGCATGCTCCGTTTGGTGTGAAACGAATGATAATAGCGGACCTCGAAGTCGAGGTTGGAGCTTCCCTGATGGAACCTCATGTAAGCTGATGTCCCAACCCAAAAATTCGCAAACGTTTTGTGTCGCTGGCAAATGTCAGGTATAGTGAAACGAACATGACTTGGTGATATGATGATGATATGATACAATTTGAATGTGTTATATGTATTTGTGCGAAAAATTCATCTCAAATGATATATGATAATCTATAGGAATTTAGCTGCAACCCATACTCTCATTTCCGTCTTTCTGAAGACGACTGTGCGTTTACAAGCACGAATGACATCATCCCAAAAAATTCTGATGTAGCAAATTATTTCGGTGGGTCAAGTAGTGCCGGAGTCAAAATAAACCACCGAAGTGGGAAAGTAGGTTGGACGGACTGGGAAGTTCAGAGTGAATGCAAATTGGCATGTTTGGCCCCTGCTAAAGGGTTACAACTTGTGAAGAGACAATGCGCTTCGGATGATGCTTTGTGTGGTGGCCTATCCCTCTCCGTTAGGCTTTGTAAACCTGACAAATTTACCGTAAGCCAAAATCAAGACATGAAATTGCATAAATATACATAGACCACATAAAATTCTGTTTTATTTTGTTATACATGTGATGACTACGATATGCAAACTTAAAATGCAAAAAGATTTTCTACGAAATATCATATTAAATTCACTCATTCTCCGTTATTTCTTTCAAGGTTCAAACGAATGGATGTTCAAGACTTCAAACTCCATTTGAATATGCTACCAAAGTTTGCAGTAAGTATTCAGAAAAAGTCACAGGTCTTTCTGGTATTGGGATGCAGCTGTCTCCAACCAAAGGTACATTTTTTATTAAATCAAATGATAAAAATATGTAACATGATCATGTCTGCGACGCTTCCTGAAAATAATTGCTCTGGCCTTTCACTTTTTATTTCAGACGATACCGACCGACCATGTAGAATAGGCTGTCAGGATGCATCCATTGCGTATAGATTCTACATGGTGAACGGGGAGGAAGGTTGGTTCCCTGCTGGAACTGACTGCTCACGAGGAGACCAAGAGAAGAAAGCTTATTGCATGGCTGGCAAATGTGTTGTATGTTGAAAGGATTTACAAAAAAATTATGCCATCATATCATATCACATTAGCCATTTTTATTATCACAAGCAGACACATTAAAGTTTGCGAATGGCCGTTTCTTGTCTTGTCGTCCCTTAGTAAACTATTTGAACATGAAGAATAATGCATAAAATGGTCTGGTTTTTGTAGGACTTTGGTGAAGATGATACCCCAATGTATCAACTTAACAATAATATGATGGGCTCATTATTTCAACAACAGAGGAATAAACGACAAGCTGTTTATAATATAATGGAACCACTGAAAACTGATCCTGGGCTGGATGAGTCTAGTCTAAAAGAATTAGTTCAAAAGTTTTCACAAGAGACTGGTATGCTTTGATAATCATGATGAGTCATAATACTTCAATGATCATATCATTTTTCACGCATGCACAAAAAATGAATGCATTTAACTTTATTTCAAGGCAATTATCCATCACTTATTGCTCGATCACGTGCCAATCAACGCCGATCAAGCCTCAGTGGATCTGTTGATTTTTCAAAGCCCGTTACAATACAATCCGCCTCATCTATATCCCCATCCGCTATATACCCTTCCGCTAGCAGAAACGTCCCTTACACTTACAACGCTTATCCTGAAACGAGCGACTTATTTTTAACCAAGCAAAAAAGCTCCAGAGATCCTTATGCATCAGGTAAAGAGAGTGGTTATAACAGGGGTCGAAGTTTAGATATGGATGTTGTTGATGTGAAATCCGAATGGGATTCCAATCCCTCTGCTTTTGGTCATCGGACCGGACAACCTTCTGGAAATGGGGATTATTCAACAATGACTGGTGGATACAGATCACAGCCTATTGAAGGAAGCTATTATGAATGGAGAAAAATAGTTTCAGACTGTTCGGTTGCATGTGGAACAGGTAAAGTCAGAGGAATTCCGATTCCAACATATTTTACGAAGCTGAACACAGCTACAATATTATCATGATTCTGCTGTTTTTTCACATAGGAATCCAAGAACTGATCGTTCAATGCGTTTCGGGTGATACTGTCGTCAATGACTCATTGTGCCAAGGAAGACCTCGACCGGGCTACTCGGGTTACATTAATTGTCATAAAGCTGACTGTGCTCGCTCCTCAGCTTCATCAACCGTGGGAAACGAGAAAGGTTCCCATATATGGAATTGGATCCAGTCCATTCTTCCCCCTAAAAATATGAGCTATACAAACACTCGCAGTTACTAACTCCAACACACACTTTTGAAAGTTTTTTTTTATAGTTACATGAACGCGAATGATAAATGATGTCAATAGACTATATTTATAGAGGCATTCTTATACCAATACCAATGCGAATGATTTTTAAATGATAGCTTTGCTATGATATGATGTACATATATTTTTGCTTACAGTACTTGTACAGATGAAAATGGGAAAAAGGCTATGGAGTTTTTGCTTTTAAGTAAATAAGTATCAATGTATATGATTATGATATGAGGTACCTAGTTTTTTAAGTCAGATTTAGTTTAGGGTGTTAGTGGAATATTGATTGTTAATATTTTAATCATTTAGGATACTATATATATATATGAGTATATATTAATCATACAATTAAGTAAGTGTACGTATGCAACTTTCATTTTTAAAGGCAGATGTAAAATGCTATAAAAGATGGTAAAAGCCCAAACTGTGATTCTATGTAAAAAATGATTTATACATATTATGCGTGTATTGTGAATGTTTGTTGCAGTATATAACTTTGTGATATTTAATGACAATAAAACTAATGTTGTGTTGTATCAATATATATGTCAATCAGAATCATGACAGTATCAGCAAGTAGGTAGCATTTTCCATTTGTCTATATACGTTATGAAATACATGTTCACACTCATACATTAAAAAAGGAAGTAAAAGCACTGAATATTTAAAGGAGTATGTCATAGCATAAATGCTTTTACGATTCGGGATGCATCAGTCCAAGGGAATGATCTACCATGTCGGGTGAATTTTGTACATATTTCTTTAGCAGTAGCGGCACTTAAATGAATCCAATATTGAACAGCCAGTGCAACTGAGATTCCGACAGGTCTGAGTATCTTCACCAGCACAACACAACAAAGTAAAATACAGCATGCACAAGAACAACGCAACGGGAAGAGCGGATAACATGAGAATAGGCCTAGGAAAATGAATAATATGTGCAAAAAGTGTCTCGTATATACATTAGCAAATATAAAGGGTTGCCATTTGCCTTATATGTATGTATGTACTAATATTGAAGAACCTTCTTGGTGGTTCCGTAAACAATATCTTGTGATTGAGGGTTGACACCAACACCAATAACACAACGCGGTTTCAATATACTGGCGACATTCTTCCTCTTCTACTCCAGCATCCGTTCATGTACAAATCGCAATCGGAGAGGTGGTTCTGATTCCAATACCTGATCCAATTCTTGAGAACTACGACTCTAGAGTTTTTCCTCTGCTCTGATAAAGTCTTTTAGTTCATCTTGCCCGAAACTTCCACACGAAGAAAAAACATTATTGCTTTGTGATTTGACAAACAAAAGTTTCAGTGTGCCCCAAGAATTTCTTAGGAGATCGACTAGCATCAGGCATTTATATTCTATATTTTTACCTGTTTACTTTGCTCACAATAAATTCTTCTTCAGTTCTTGAGTTAATTTGCTCAAAATTCCAAGACACACTCTAGCTACACAGTAATAAGCCAGTGTCATTGTCAACTTTCTCCAGTGAAATTAGAAATTTAGAAATTAGAAATTTAGAAATTTGTTTTCTTTATTCCTTGTGGTTTCAGTTTTTGAGGTGTACTTTTGGAAATCTAAATCTTTAGCTATTTCTACAGAGTCAAACACCATAGGAATTCCATGATGAATGCTCAAGAAATGAATGGCACATTTATACGTGGGACAATTGATCAGCGGCTTCGTCGCGTAAACCTGAATTATTGTAGGGTAATGTTTTTTTTTAAATTCTATATAATTTATTATTTAATCTGATTTTTATTTAACTGGACAGTTCCTTATTATTATAATCAGTATTTGACTTTTTGTGACGCGCTACCGCAATGACTACAAATCCCCATTACTTTAAAATATCTTAGGGGCATTACAAGATTATTTAATTAAAATTTTTACGAGATTTGTCATTACTGAGAACATAATAGATTATTTTACGTCCATATCTTATTATTACACTTGTTTAAAAATCTCTTACAGATCTACATCTTTTTCGTTGGTTCGGCTTTTACTACTTTCATGCTTTGGCTGGCGCTTACTTCCTTTTTCTCCATTGAAGAAGATTCGATTATTTATGGGAATCAAAATTCAAACAAGATTTTACTGGAAATTGCAAGTAAGACAATTTTAAAGTTTTGTGATTATTGCTCAAATCAATGACTTGAACTTGAAGTAGCAGACTTGCAGTTCATTATTAATAAAATACGAACTAATTATTGTTTTCTTTAGATCCATCGATGATCTATATTGCTGCAATTTTCACCTTGTTTGGATCCCTCTCCCTACTTATATGGGAATTACGAATAGAGCGTAATAAAATGGTACGTTCAACGTTACTTTTATCTTTTATCTTTTACATTCTGTTAACATTTTAAGTACTAAATATTAGAAGCAAATTTTTACATATTTTCTCAATTTTAATGCAGATTGATAATACACCTCACCGTTTGTTCCGGTTGGCGATTGTTTGTGCAATCATTGCTCTCTCCATCTAGAACGGGACTATTCATCACACACTTATCTGGGTCATTCAGCGTTTGCTCATCTACCTGATGGTTGTAACGGAGTGTACCTACCATACTATGCTCTCTGTCCAGCTCTACCAAATTGACCAATTTATAAGACATATTTCGAATGAGGAGAATAACAACGATGTTTTGGAGATGGGTGTAATGGGAGAAAATTGATATGGAATCATAATAATCATGTTATCATAGATGATTGTGTTATTAACTTTAATTTTAATGAAATTGCATGCACCCAAATAACGGGCTTACCTAAATGCACAAAAATTAATAAACTAAATGTATCTTGAATTGACGCAAAAAAATCTGACATTAGTACATATAAAGAGAATTAAAGGAATCAGATCTTTTTTCTTAATATCAGAATTTCGAACACGTGCAACAAAATTTAAAAACTTCAAGTTAAAGTAAAGATTACGTCAAAATTTTGCAAAACTACACCGAAGTGTAGAACGCTCAGCGTTTTTAAATGCGTTTTAGAAACGGCTTTACCAGAATCTGGTCTCAACTTGTACAAGGAACTTGATATCTTGATCAAGAATTCACCACCACGTTACGGTACGTGGCAAACGGGCCCGCAGGCCACTAGTTTAATGTTTAAATTAAGTATATATACTTCTACAAATTGGCTTTCATAACACTTTACTGACTATCATCTGTATAACAATACTACGTTTTAATTGAAATAGTTTCCCATAAGTTTTTGAAACAAAACTCTACATAAATTTATAATCTATCAATTCATGCATTAATATTATCAAAACTAAGGGTTTATCTAGCATTATTTTAGGGTGACCAATTAACGGTTCCATTAAACTATCATAAATTGTATGTACTATCCAGCTCATGCTTTCATGCAGTCGGCGTTTAGCTGTTTCATGTATGTACAATATCTCGCTTAGCTGCCTGTTGCACAAGTAAAAGTTGTCAATATGGACTGTACACATTTCAGTGGATGATGATGATGACGTGATAACATTAGAATTGTCTAAAAAGCAATAAAATGTGGTACTCAGTATTAATATGCTGCAGTGTTAATTTAATAGGGGCCGAAGAAGACGACATTTAGGATGGAATGACGTAAGCAAGCAGCAAGCGATGTCTTTTTCTCAAAGAAGTTAGCTAGTAGTGTAGAAATTTTTCTCGTTATCTTACACACAACTTATATACTTATATACATTTAATTTACAACAGGAATATACTAATCCACACATTGCGGTGTACACTTAAGAATATTAAGATCTGACCAAAAGAAAAGGAAAAACGTTTTTCTTAAAAATGAATCATGTTTATGTGTGTCCTAATCCTTCGCTCATAATCACTAAACTTAATCCTTGTGTGTGTATGTATGTGTATAAAAAAACTCAATAGTTTCATGTACCCAATGGACAATTTCTTTCTCACACCTTTTGCTATACTCTACTTACAAAACTTATGTATGCGTTCATTATTTTTATGTACTTTTTACACACAGTTTGTGGTATTATCCATGTCCATGCACAAATGCATTACGAATGAATGTTCATATCATAATGAATGCAGAGTTGACTAGTAGACAAGTCAAAAATACTTGATGCTCGATCATAGCCTCATTTTGTCAAGAAGAAGAAACAAATGCTAGAATTTCTCTGCTTCTGGATGAGCAAAGGTCTAACTTCTAACTCCTCCCGTAGTTTTTATATGTGACTTGACAAGTCAAGTCATAAGCTTGATCCCGGCTCCTGTACTTTACGTTGTTACTTTGATGCATTACGTGTTTAATTGTAGGTGGCTCAAGTCATAACGTTAATGCGGTGCAGTTAAATAATAATTAAACTAATTGGTGTCACAGAATCCTGTGGTTCATTCGCAAAATAGTATTCCGACAACTATTGCTTACCTAATTCAAGCTACATATTATTCAACATTGAAATTTTAGCGTACTAAAGTACTATATCAGTGACATAAAGACAAAAAAGATGGGAAGGAAGATAAGAAATAAGTCTAAAGACCTGTATTACATGCAACCCCATTCCAAAAAGAATTACAAGTGGTCCGTCACTGGTGATTTTATCGTGGATGTTGTACTTTTTGCAGGGATTTTGGATATGGTAAGTTAAATTTAGATATATTACAAAAATATATAATATTGAACACTTACTTACTTCCTTTCGTCTAAATTGAAGATGTCCAGAATCTAATTCGAATTCGAATACTTTTTTTCATACCTTTCAGATCATAAGCTTAGGTCTCTTTTACTTGGCATATTCTCTACTGGAGAATTTCGGGGAAATGGAGAGTACAATGTCCATTGGAGCTAAAATGATGGGGAACGTATTACAGACTGTGACATTGGAGAATAAATTGGAACAACTGAAAATGGCCAAGCAAATGTTAGAACTGGGACTCCCACTCCCACCTGGAACATGTTCAAACCCCCCACTACCACCAGATGCAGTTGCACTCGGTAAGAAAATCAGTTATTAACTTGAAGCTTGTAGCAATTAGCCCGTGTCGCATTTATATTCTAGTTCATTTGACCTTATGAGAATCTCAAAACTTTTCTGATTGTTACAGAAATGGATACCCTAGTTTATTATATTGGACTGTTACTCCGCCTTTTTGTTGTCCTTGTGGTTTTCGTCTCAATTAATTTCATCGCTGCTGTGCTGCTCCTTTTCATTGGAATTTATAAGGTACAAACAAACACAAAAACAACTACTTAAAATAAATTAATAAGATTATCAGAAACTTTAAAAACTTATCATTCATAAAATTGACTATTAATTTTTTACTGTTACAGAAACATTTTATGTACTGCGAAATCTGGATCTTCTTCAATAGAGTTTGTCTGTTGACATGTGCCACTCTTTTGATATGCGGATGTTTCATGAATTTCTTTGAACTTTACGCGTACAAGTTGGTTTTTAGTAGCTACGCCTTTTATAGAGTGAGTGTTGAGTTTGGGATTCGATATTTCCAACGAAAGACTGTGGAATGGAATGATCCATCAGAACTGTATTAATTTTATTACTATAATCATTAGTTTCTTTTGCCGTCCTTGTATGTTTATTTTAATGAGTTAATAATTAATTGTGTTTGTTTTAGCGTTTGACAATCCTGTTTTGTTTTATTTAATTTGAATTATTATGTATTTATCCACGTTTTTAATCTTATCAATAGAATACATTGTTTTTTACACTTTCTAGACAACTTCCTGAATTTACAGATACACAAATAATTTTATACAAAAAAATCTTTAATATTTATTGTAACATCAAATAGTAAATATTTACTATTCCATCAAATTCACAAGTTTCAAATGATTTCCACGTTGTCGATCTCATTTTCTTTAACTCAGCACCGGTACAAATATGCCCTGATGCCCGAATTTCCCACTTATAATTGCTCCATAAAGAGAAAGCACCACTGACTTTGATCGCCGCCCCAGCTCCTCCCCATTATCTGTATTTCTGTTCATAATTTTCTTATCAACACATGCCATGCTTCCCCTGCTAGTCACCGCTTTGAAATCAACTGATGGCCTATCAATAGCACAGGAAGCTTCAACAACCACCTGAATCGGAATTCCAGTTTGGTCAGATAAAGAAAGCTCAATATATTGATAACAGAGTTGCACAGTGCGTCTTGTAAACGGTGGGATAACAATGTCAGTATTAAAATCCACTTTTTCTTTTGTCTTCAATGAAAAATTTCCTCCAGTTTCCTTTTGTGACTCAATCTCGTTATAATTTGTGGACCATGGAACAGTCATCTTGGCGTTTTTAAAGTTTAGAGCATCCGTAAACAAATCATCACGGAGTCTTAAGGTAAGCCTTCCTTCCAACTTTGATGATTGCTCTACGCTCTGCACATCTTCAATAGATCCTCTATTACGGAAAGTAAGATTTTTTGATGCCTCATGATCACAATCCGTTTTCATATAAAGAGGCATTAGTCCATCGTCAATAAATGATTTTGTATCAACTTCAATTTGTTTAACTTCAGCTTGAACCTTGGTTTCAATGGGTTCAAATGTGAATAGAGTATCATCCCACCATTCATTTCCTTGCTCATATTTCTGCCTGTATTTTGCATCAGTACTATATTCAATTTGAAGATAGTGAGCCTTTTCCCCATACTTTTGTTCAGTCCATGTTATAAAGTCGTTTGGATAGTCCTTCATCATGATGCGGTACTTTCCTTGTTCCTGTGTTGAAACGGGTTTCCAAAGAAAGTTATCACCGCCCTCTGCAAAGTTGTCGGGCTGCTCTTGAGTTCTGTATTGCATCACAAAGTACACGTGGTTCTTATGCTCACTCGTAGGCCAGTTACGACTCCATGAGGCATACGCTTTTGAATTGTCGGTGAAACGATTGCGAAGCACGTACCATCCTGGAACAACACTGGATGGAACAAAGTACCATTGAATTTCGTCATAGTGAGATCCACCAGATTGGTATTCCACATTGGTGGCCGCATCTTTATCAATGATGACGTATGTATGGGGATCAGTTGTATGGTTTCGGTCGGGTGTTATTCGCACGTATCCAGTGGGAAAACGTTTCAATCCAATTTTGTAGTAGGTACCAGTCTTCAGATTTGTTTCAGGAATGTTCTCCTGAGGAATTAGAGAAGGAGTTGATAAAGGACTTTGCTCATCTTCCTTGTCATCATCATCGTCATCCTCACTAAATTCACTATACAAGAAAACCAAATAATAAATTGGCAAATGGCTCTTATGTCTCTTATTTTTCACTTCAAGTAGTATTACTCACGTACATTTCAACATCGGAGTACTTTGTTGTAAGTGACCTGCGCAAGGATAAGGGTCCTTCGCGAAGCACTTGGTCAAGAGTAGAAGGAGATGCTAAAATGTCGACCGGATCCCCAACTTCTCCAATTCCATTCCAAAAGACAAGCTAAAATAGAAAGAATACAAAGTGTATTGGTTTAAAGGTATAAGAAGCTTACTTGTTGAAAGAGTTCAGCGTGTCTATAATAATCCATCTCTGCTGTGTAAAAATGCAATTGCCCTTGATTATATATATAGTCACTTTTTACTCACGCTGGGTTCTAATTTCTGAATGTCTTTCAGAAAATCAAGGTCAATCTTTGATTCTGGAACTACACTGTAAAGACTTCTGTCATTTATCTCAATATCGGCAGATTGAGCTTTCCTACACGCCAGCAAAAATAAGACTAAAAAATAACGCTTCATTTTTCGAACCTGAAATAAAAAACTTCAGGAATTCTCCGGCGCACAATCAGACACGATGTTTTACTATTCGTGTCAATGTCAATAATGCCAATGTGCGTGAAATTTATTTAATGAAGCTATGAGAAAAGTATGAAAACTGTACATCTCATCAATAGCTATATATACCATTTAAAAGATTCATATTTGCCCTTCGTATCCTGCTGAGGAATGACTTTTTATCTGTGAAAGTCATCGTCAGGCAGTTTTTTACATGTCGTCATTATTCATAGAATGAGTTACATACTTACACGCAAGGCAAAAATATTGATGACTGATGTTATTCGATTTCTATTGATGTACCTTTGTCTGTAAACAAGTTATAAGAAGAGAAGTTTAATATTTCTTACACAAACTATTCAATATTCCTATGTCGTTATTCATTATTAGTGCCATCAGCCGTATCATCAGCGAATGTATATCAGTTCTCCAAAAAACATGTATAACTTAAAGTTAACAGAATTTCCAATCGCTGTGTCTGTTGAAGGTGGGCAGGCAATTATGGGTTGGAACTCTTACTAATTTGCAGCAAAACAAGTCTGTTAAAGTTAACGTCTAATGATAAGTATGCTCTTCACTGAAATGGTTCTAAGAACTTTTCTTGCATAAACGCCAACTTGCTTTTGTAAATACCAGCAGCAGCGTAGAGCATAGCTACAAGATAAGATAAATGTAATTTATGTATGTTTACATCTTTGATATGGGTAATTACACGAGATGGAAAAATTCTTGACCTCATATGCCTCGTCGTCTGTTCATAATTCATCTGAAAAACTTAATTACGCACATGAATTTTTCTGAGCTATAGAAAAATTGTCATTAAGCACCAGTTTCTTTCTGGATAATACAAGGATGCAGTTTTTTAATCAATAGAATGTTTTTTGTATGTATACCCGGAATCAATTATTTTTATTTTGTTGTTAGATTAAAGTTTTGTTTTCCTTTGAATATTTTTCTCAACGGGTTGCGTCATAATTAATCATTGACGCTTGTTTACTGATCTGAAAAAATTGGTGATTTTGCATTTTTGAAAGCTAGTATTTGTGTTGAAGATGAAGTACTTCCTATTAATTTATTACGCATTGCTATAGTCCAAAGGCTGCACAAAAGCTACAACACATGAAGTAACTAGATTCGGACACGTGAAACAATTATGCCGTATTAACAAGCGAAACATAATGAATACATACATATTTATATAGGTTATCCACCCAGCAGGTAAATATTTTCTCAGCTGTCAACGATAAGTTAGAAGCGTGCCCATCAATACTACACTATGGCTAAAATGCATGCAATTCACTTTCATATGATTTTGGACATGAGCGACAATGCAATTTTCAATGCAACTTAATTTTGTGCTTGGCTTAAACCACAGTGAACAGCTAAAGCACTCAGCTTCAGCTCCTTGTTTTTTCTATAGCTTTACTTTGTTTGCATCTGGAATTTGTATCCTGTATTTCTTTTGTTTGCTTTCAGCTTTACCCTGCGGTCGATGACCATGTCATTGTGTCGAGAGTTACGTTGTTGCGATAACCTGACAAGTGAATAGAGTCTCAAAAATGCATACGAACGTATGGTATATGCTAAAAATATTTTAAATATACTCTCAAAGTTCATATCGTTAACTGTTGATTGTATAGGATAGGAGTTAAGCTTGGGTTGGGATATGATATGAAACACGAGATCAGGATTAGGGAAATATAATATACCCATCCATGTGACATCTTATATGATCTTTGGTCAGCGCAACATGAATGAAGCTGAGAATAGTAAGCAAGTAGCAACAACATAACATATATTGCAGTGGGAGAAGATGGCATACGCCATTCGCGTATGATCCAAAAAAGGCAGCAAAATATTCGTTGTCACTTTGCAAATGAATGTGACTGTGACCTATGCGATAACCGCATATTCATCTGCACCTAATTTAATTTCCACACAAAGTTTGTTGTGGTGTGAAATAGTGTTGTATCTTGTGTTTACAACCAGCATTGGATTTGCGTTTTGTAAACTTATAAATAAAGAAACAGAAACGAACTTTCGATCCCATCGTTTCATGTGCATTACATTATATCAGTACAAAAGCAACCAACATCCATGTTATATACAAATGTACATCAGCAGCCCAAATTGAATATTAGGCTTTTGTCAAAGAATGCACATACTTAAGGTTGAGAGCGAAAGAGAGAGGCTGATAAAAATGTTTTTGTATAAGCAACTGCTACTTCTGTACTGACAAGGAGGAGGACATGCAAAGAAGTGAATTTGTTCGTCACATCACATAGCTTTGTATTAAATGCATAGCTGGCTCAAGTTGGATTATATATTTTGCATGATCGTGATATGATGTGATATGATGATCATTTGGTTTGGCATGTGTACTTACATAGTAGCAGTGATGATGATGAAAGCATACGAATTAATTTTATTCTTTGTGAAGGCCAATTGTCTTGTTGCCTACTGGACTGTGATGATGTGAAGTTGGTTTGGTTCATGTAAGTATATCTGGTGTTTGTGTTATTGTCACTGAGGCTGCAAACGAAACAAGATTGCGATTCAACTAGCAACCAACCAACCAGCATAACATAACATAACACAAAGAAAACCTTTAAGCATTGCATTGTGGTTTGGTTAGTGGCCGAGAAGACTTGTGGATCACATCACTTGTGCAGAGAGAGAGAGTCAAAAGCCTGTAGCACAATAACTTTTTGGTTATCACATCACATCACCCAGAATCCAAACCCAGCTGTAAAAAGTGTGTGACATGTTTGCTGTGCTTTATTAAGCGTAATTCAATCATCGCTGTACTTGATCTGTGGACTATGGACCACATATGACTAACGTGCCAAAAAGTTTGAAAGTTTAATAGTTTTAACGCAAAGTGTGTGAACAGGGTAATCATCTTAGTTCACAGAGTTTTGTATTTCTTGTAAACTGAGAATTTCTATAGTGTCATGAAAGAACACACTTAAAATTATTGTTACAATAAAGTACACAGGTCAATTGCTCTGGTACGTACGTCGTGAGTCGTGACGTTCTTGGCATTGACACCTGTTAACTAACTAAAACATTTACATTTATATTACGAAAATGGTGGACGGGTGCTGCTGTATGAAAACCCAGAATACGGTTTTTGCCACTTCGGGGCTCCTTATCGTAAGTCGAATTTTATTTTGGAAACTTTTGTGTTCTCCCAAAGATAAGAGGGGCATAATGCAACCAAACCAACCACCTGTTTGATTTTTAATTATTCTAGGTAGGATGGACTGTTCAGCTAATATTGTCAATTGACAGATTCATTACAGCCATTCAATGGTCTCATGATAATCCTGATCATAAGGAGAAAGGTATGCACCTTCGATTTCTATACCTCTAACCAAATATAGAAAAATGCAATAAAACTCTTACCGCATACAAATTTTGTATTACAAAATCAGCTATTTCTCTCCTAGTTATACTTATATATATACATTTTGCATGGTTGTTAAAGAATATATATGTCACGCGCACTAATTTTTTTTATATGCATTTGTTTTTTTTTTGTTTTTTTAAGGAGCAACGCAAGTAGGCGTATCAGGTTTACTTGTCATTGTGGACTCTTCTCAAACAGTTTTATCAATGTTACTCCTCTCTGCAGTATTCCTGGTAGGTTATGCATATACATTTCTTACATCTAAACTTCACCATATATTTTTTTCTTCAATCTCTTGAGCCTGTTTATCCGGCAAGCTGATGATGTGCACCTATATCTTGGCATAAAAAAGAAAACATGTTTTGCCTCTATCGCCTCTCTTCTTCTCTCATTCCAAAACTCCAACTCCAACTTTATTCCGTGCTTTACTTATTTACTTGCTACACGGTTGTTGGCTCTTTTTCGACGTACATAGTTTAGTTTGGTAAACAAAAAGTTTACATCTGATAAATAAATCGCTGTTTTTTTCTCTCTCTCCTTTTCTTTGTAGCGAGATCTCAACAAGCTCCAGCCATGGTTTATATTGACTGCACTCAACCTCACGGCCTACTTACCCTTGAGTATTGTCTCGTGTTTGGTGGGGGTTACCTCTCAACCAGAGTTCATTCTTGCTTGGATTCTAATTCTCATGAGCTTGTATGCTGTTTGGTTGGCTAAAGAGTTTAAGAAAGAGTTGACTGTGCCATCATCAATGGAACGGCTTTTGTAGCGAAAAGAAATATTGATGCGTTTATAATTATTAAGATTGTTGTTAACAGTACAATATTGTAATTTGTGTTCCAAAACCATTAATGTTTGAGTATGTAAAAGAAGAAGTGTATTAATTATTAAGGATACTCATTATTATGACTTATGTGACCTCATGACCATTTTATGCTCTGCAACTTCTACCTAAGGAAACCTTTTTATAGACTTTTGAAAATGTCAAAAGTGAAATAGCCATATCCTCTACGAAAATGTTTTCTATACGCTTTTATAGCAATTTACTATATTTAAAAATTTATAAGAAGGTGCCTACCTATATTTACGCTGTAAGTTTTTTACTCGTTGAAAACTACTTGGGATAAAAAATAAAAAGTTTGTAAATGCAGCTAAAAGATTTTATCTTTATGTGAAAGCCTCCATCTCCATTTAAAAATGCCAGAGGTGAGTCTCCTCAGCTTTCAAATCTTTTGCTGGAAAACCAAAAGAAAAACACTATAGAGATGTGGTAATAAACCAAACCACGCATTGATCACATCACATCGCACTCTATTCCTTTCTCTAAATTTTCAAGGACCGGTCAACAATCTTTTGAGCCCTTGAAAAGTTGAAGGGCTAAAAACATGTTTTATTTTCTTGTATGCATCCAGTCATAAAAATTGCTGTAGAAAAGTTGCTTGCTTGAAATACTTTCTACATACTTTAGGTCAATCTAAGCTACATAAATAGCTCCGGTTTTGGTTTTTGTCACTATAAAGCTCAAGTGCTTGGAGCAACTTCAACATGCCTGGGGAGTCGAAACGAGCTTACCAAAAAGCTAATGAAAATGACCTCCTATTCAAACGCGCCGACACATTCCATCAAATCCTTATGGAGGATTTCCATTTCATGGAAGCAGCAAGAATGCACTCTGGAGAGTATGAAGCCGCAAACCTGAACACGGATAATTTATTCCGTAATATAAATTATTCAGCATAAATCATGCCAAATACATTTATGCATAATAACGATTTAAAAGAAAATGCATGAATTTTTGGTATGGAACAGCCAAAGCAAAATTTAAAGAGTTGATTGTAACCAGCCCTCACGCTTTGATTAACTTTGCCACATATTCACATAAACCACAACATGAAGTTAGTTTCATTTTTAATCAATAAATTTTTTTATTCAAAAATAAAAATAGCTTTTGATTTCGTCTCAGTATTCAAAAGCGATAAAAAAATGTATTTTCTTTCATCAAGGAAATCACAACAAAAATTATGCAAACTGATATACGATCTCTGAGATTTCAAACCAGGATGGCTGTCTATCCTCCCTTTGACATTTGGGCGCATTGGGTCCTCAATACAAACATCTTCAAAATTATAATGGTGCTGGTAATCATCGTAAACTCCGTTTTGATAGCAGTAGACCAAGAACTGGGGCAAGGAGATCATTACCGTAGTACAAGAAGGTGGCTGGAAGCAATGGACTTTTTTTTCCTTTGTCTTTTCGTTGCGGAAATCATTTTGAAATGGTTGGATGATTTTCGTGGATTTTGGTCGGAAGGTTGGAACGTCTTTGATTTTGCAGTGACAACCATCTCTCTCGTCCCCCCAGTTTTGGATATAATATATCCAGGAGATGGCTCAGAACAGGCAGAAGATGTGGAAGGAAAAGGGATCATATCTGCTGTCAGATATTTGAGAATCCTAAGAGTTTTCCGGTCTTTGAATGTAGTCACGAGGTTACACAAAATCCAAATCATTTGGGAAGCTGTGTTGAAAACCTTTGGGGAACTTATCTCCATTACTTGCTTAATGGCCATCTTTTTCTATATCTTTGCAATTATTGGAATTCACATTTTTGAACGGTTTACTTATTCACATAAGCCGGGATTGAAGTACAGGGATGCTTTTGAGGTACAATTTTACTTCAATTGATGCCCTTTTGCAGTTTATACATATAGTTGTTGCTGCTAATTTAATACTTCATGTTCTGCTTAATATTTAGGATATTCCGAAAGCAATTGTCCATCTTTTCTTAGTTTTCACTGTTGATCAATACGATGATCTTCTACAAAGCCTTGTTACAGTGTAGGTTTTGTAGCATTTATACACGTTAAATTTTACTATACTAATTATTCGTTTGGTTGTTAAAAATAATGTGTATTTTTCAGTATGGGACACAGAACTCCATTGGTATTCATCTTAATGTGGATTTTATTAGCAGGCTTCATATTTCAAAACATTTTCACTGGTGTAATGGGTAGGTAGTCTAAAACAATTACATATATCTATAAGTTTTAGTATCTGCTTTTAAATGTATACACATTCTTACGAAGAGAAATATTGCATTGTTTTCGTTTCACAGTTAACAATTTTCAAAACATAAGAGAAAGTCTGATTGAAGAATCGTCAGAAATTCAGCAACACAGAAGATTGGCAATGGAACTGACCTTTAATAACCTGTAAAGTTCATGAGTCTTAGTTTTTTTATCAATTTGTCAAAACTTATGCTTCACACAATATATATACTATCCAGTCCTGTAAATATAATTATGACACAAACGATTCTTTATATCTACATACAGAGATGAAGACTCGGAAAACAAAGATGATGTACATTTAGCTTGGGAGAAAGAAACTTTTCAAAATCTACACATTCTCACAGCCCTTGAAGATAAATTGACGCCCACTATTTGGCCGAGGTTATTTTCTGTTTGAATAATTTATTGTTGAACGAGTGCACAATATTCAAAGCAATGTGAATGTTCAATATATATACATATTTCAAATTTTAGAGACACGCTCTTTCAATATTACATTCTCCTTGAAGCAATGGCAAATAGCATTGATGAGCGAAACTATATTCTTCGACAATTGGGTAAGTTTTGTAAGGACTAATAAGTAAGTTACGGAAGAAATGCCATGTAAAAACTCTTATCCTTTTGCAGATCAAGCATTAGTTCGGCATGTGGATCCTTAACTATAGGAACATATATGGGGCAGAATAAAACGAGTTCACTAGTCCGAACTCGCTGGAAGGACATAAAACGCTAAAGCAAACTGTGAAAACTGAATTTATTGACATTGTCTAACCTTCGCATTGCTAAAATAATACTGCTTAATTTATATTATTTCATTATCTTTAGATTACTTATTAAACTTAAATGACGAGCATACACGTACATATTTATGTTAACCTATCGCACATAGCTGAATTGATGGAGTGGAATCATTTTTTCAATAACAAGAAACGTAATACTTAAAGCAAATCCGCCAAGTAATATCATATAAGCAGTAAAGACATCATTAGGTCCTAAAGCGTAGCCAGCGTTGTCCGATGCTTCCAAGCAGCGTCTTTGGAAGGAGTACTTCATTCTTAGCCGAGACAATACTCCAGGTTCTCGTATAGATATCATGCTATCAGTAAATAAGATAAGCTATACAAATGGAAGTGAAAACCAGCTCGTTTAGATTGTCAATGACTTACGCATAGCGGAGAATTTCCTTAAACGGTGAAAACTTTGGTACTGGATACCCAAGAGGAAATCCATACTTTAATATCGGTAGATCTTTAATTCCACAAATAACCTTGTCATCTGCTGTCGTTTTCATCAGATCATAAATTGTATCCCGTGTTGTGATGAATGCATAAGGGTGTTTCAACAAGTAATTAAATCCAGAGGAAACATTAAGGTTGCGTTCAAATTCCTTTGACTTTTCTAATTTCTTGTAGAACAGGGACATTGTGTCTCGTGTTCCGTTCTGTGTTTTAATATGTTAAAGTTTTAAGTAATTCATCCACCCACGAAAAAATAATTATTATTTTCTACCTGTTCTAAAAGACTTGAAATGAATCCTTTTCGTATACCCACACGTAAGTTACTTCGTAGCAGCTGGAGCGGATTTTGTATTGGATCAACTCTCAGTGAAAGTGTTGATACAATTGCTGCTGAATAGCCTGCATAAGCAATTACACCGGTGAAGGAACCGGATATGAAAATTGTTCTTAGAGATCCTGCCTTTGGGTGTTCATCCCAACCTATACAAAGCATAATATAACTATTTTAAATTAGCTTAAAGATTTTATGTAAAACTGTCTTACGTTGCCCCTAAAATATCTTACCTTGTTGACAAGCTGTTCCAAGAGCCCACATGAAAGAATCTTTTGTGAAATCTGGCTCCTCTGAATTTTCATCTTCAGTTCCATTCCCATCATAAACATCCATCCCATATCGTTTTCGAATTAGTGAAAATATTATCATAAATGATGCCAATACTAACCAAGTCACAACCACCGCTGCCCAAAGGTCTAGTTGAAATGGTTGTGCAAAAATGTCGCGAATTGCATTAACGTCAGAAGGTTTAAAAAATGCATTTATCCTGGATTTAAAAAATATTTTATTCCTTTGCAATTTCCATGTTATATTTAAGTAGTATGGCTAATTATTATCTTACAAATGTTCATCGGCTGGCGGAAGGAAACTGACGACTTTTGCTCTGTTAGGTTGAAAAATTGTGATTGCAATTCCAAGATCTGCTTCACCATCAATAAGATCTCCAATCGACCCTGTCCATCGATCGGTGCCTAGTATTGGTGCCCCAAATTCTTTTGATAACATTGGTTTAATTCTGTTATAAATTTAGATTGAAATCTTAATTAATTCCCATTGAATTAAGTAGAAAAAAGATACAAATTCCTTTTTCTAACGTGAAATTCAGCATCCGTTGTAAAATCTGGAGTATAGACCCTGATAATCCATCCTTGCTAAAAGTTATAGTACCGTTTGCATCTTGATAAACATGAATGTCATCGTTGATCTCGGAATCATTGACGGCAGTAACTTTTAAAACACGTTCATGAAAATTAAATCTTCGAATTGTTGGACCTCGGCAGAATCTGCAGTTCCAGAGAATCAACCCATCCGGCTGATATTTGAAGGTGGTATGGTTTCCAGCTATATACGTTTCATAAATTGCAACTGGAGTTTCTACCTTTTGCATGCTGAAACCGAAGAAAAGGTTGGAGTTTATTTTATAGTGCCTAATTGCATTTGAGAAAGCTTCTGTTTTAGCAATAGCTTCGATTTCCTGATGACTGCTCATATTTGTTGGCCATATTGCAACAATCCAAATTCTTCTGGGGTCAAATGCACGAACTGAAGTATTTCCTACCTGGAATGTTATATACAGATTCTTAATACATCAGTTTGCACTAAGGGCTTCATACTTTGCAAAAAGTACTTACATATTCAATAGCTTGAAACGTCGCTTCATCAGTTTTCAGGCAGATAACAATCACGACATCAGCTATGGACTGGTGGACGTTTCCCACATTTTCCCAAAATTTGAAGGCATTCTCATCAGGGATAGAGGATGAGTTGTAGGTGGAGTACAGAAACTTTTCTCCCATGTACTTTTGAGTTTCATCTAAACAATCAGAAACCACCGATGATTCTTCATATTACATTGATAAGTAATATTAGTAGTATACTTTAGTTTTAAATGATTTACCATCAAGTTCAAAATCACTCAAGACGTATGCATCCCGTTGGGGTTCTATTTCCCGAAGAACTTGAGATAGTAGTTGACAATAATTGTGTTTGGGAAGGAATCCTATGAAAACAAATGCAAGGAAAAGGCAAACTGACATTTTGCATGGTAGACCTTATTTATAAGCTTCTTGGATACGCTTGCTTTTACTTGGCTCAGCGTCTTGTCGTTTACTGAACAATTTTGACAAAAATTTTAGTTAATACTCGATGAGACGAATCTTGTGTACTGAATCAAAATGGGTGAAAATAAAAAGACATTTGGGAAGAATGATAGTCCCGTTCATTGTCCGTAGTAATTTTGTACAGTTAAGGTTTATTTTTAAGAATATTGTATTTGTACCACATAGCATTCTATTTGACTGACTATTTTCATTCACGTCACCTGCCTCCGAGGAAGAAATTCAACAAAAAGCAAGTCCCAGGTACAATTCAGTCACACTGTTTGACATATACATTGTGAATGCATGAATGGAAGGACTTGTGCATGTTTTATGCAACTTACATACTAGATTCTAGCTGTGTAGAAAAATGCCTTGAATAAATTATACATGGAAAAGAAATAGTGAAAGTGCAAAAGTAGTAAATACAGTTGGCCATTCATCACTCACCAAACCATAGTAGCATTTTTAGTTATGAAACCAATTGTTAACAGTAGGTAAACATAAACGTTGATTGTTGTCATATCCAGTCTTTTCACCGTTCATCGTCAGAGGCTTAAGATTTTGTAGTATGCATTATATATGATATTTGTATATTGTGATTGTTGCATTGTTGTAGAGAGGAGAAAAGAAAGTATGCGGGGAAGGATGACATTGTAGAAAAACTTTTTGATAAGAAACATCAAACAAATCATTATCAAAGAAAGCTGTAAACATTTGTTTACAACTGGTATATTTGAACTAACATTGCGTGTTATTACGTGTAGATCGATTTACTAGCCCAATATCAATGCTTTTGGTTGGTGTAGTATTGTTTTAAGTACAAATCGTTACTGATAAGCTGATAACCAACCGACTTACATCTGCCTAATGCAAATATAACAATTAAATGTATGTGGTATAAAAACTGAAATACAATAGTTCGAATAAATGAAATAAATTATTATGGATACAATTTGACTGCAAAATTGTGGGGTGAAGTGAAATGAAGCTATTGTAAAACAAGCGTTAGAATGTTTAACTCGTGTATTTATTATTAATTATTTTTATCATGTAATTTCACATTTACACGGTGGTGTAATCGCATCTTAATTATATCATCTTACATTTTATAACATACATATATTACGTGCATGAGAAAACAACAGTAAAATTAAATACTTTGGTTTAGGCATATTCCTTATCCTGTCATTCGGTAATCTTCTTCAATATTTTCAACGTTGTCATCTCGTATTCCAGCTATTCTGAATGTGGCAGTGACTTTTTGTGTTTTCTCATTTGATCTGGAACTAATTTTGGAAACACTCTCCCCTTCATTTACACCATCATCACTTTTAGTTGGTTTTGTAGGCTGTGCTAGGCTTTGTGTTGGGTTGGTCGGACTGGGGCTGCTATTGACGCTTTTCGTGGCTTCATCAACCTTCACTTCTTGAATTATAGGTTGTTCAAGGTATTCGTTTGGAGATATTTTGCTTGGACTGGGGCTACTATTGACGCTTTTCGTGGCTTCATTCTCCTTCACTTCTTGAATTATAGGTTGGCCAAGGTCTTCAGATATTGCGCTTAGAATTGGGCTAACGCTATAGGTCGGAGTTTGGCTATCCTCATTCTCCTTCTCTTCATTTTTTGCGAGTTTGGATTTTCTTGTTTTTGGTTGCTCCCAGGTTGAAACGTCAAATAACATTTGGTACTTTTTCACAAGTTTTTGTGCAGTGAGGGGCCAATTTGCAAGCTCATAGAGTACAATGTCAATCTTCTTTTGTGAGTAAGTCTTCAGAGTTTTCGTGTGCCAAGTTAAAACCTGGTGACAGAGCACATTAGCATTTATAGAGCCGCATATTGAAATATTACAAGAAAGTTTTAAGGCTCCATTTTGAATTATTACATGATTTTTACTACTTACTTCAGTGGCATTAGCGGCCAGTGGTAGAAAATCAGATTCGTGGACACCAAGCTTTTGAAGAAATCTTGTTTCTTCATAACTTTGAATCCAAGGAATGTTGGCCTTTTTATTCTAAAGAAATTAGTACAACAATTTTATTCCAATTCCTGTTCATTATTACCATTACTAATCACACTCGTAACTAAAATTTGTATAACATACAGCATGTAACAAGGAACAGTTTATAGCAAAGCTTGCAAAATCCACTGGGAACAGTCGGGAACGAAAAGAGTCGAAAAAATCTATCACCATTCCTTCGGAATTTATCACAGGTGCACTTACAGCCCAATTGGTAAGCAGTCCAGTTGGCCAAATTGATACTGTCTTTGTATCCTGAATCTATTTAATAATAATATATATTTACACATAAAAATGTTCATGAATCATGATATCACGCTTTTGGAGAATGGTCTAACTGACCTGCCGGAAAATGTCGGAATCGTAAGCCTGGAAATTATAAAATGAATTAAATTGAGACATAAGTTGATTAAGGACGATTAAAGAAAAAAAGATGCATGAAAAAATTAGAAAGTTTTAATGAAATTCACATTATCATCATCCGCAAAATAAACCGTCCCTTTGAGTTCCCTCTGCCGTATATATTCCAAGGCTGCTCGTCGTCCATCAACTCCCTTTGGATTTAGAATCACAGGTGCTTTCAAAGGCCTTTGAGTTGAGGTAATCAAAGTGAAATTAATATGAAACCGGAGGAGTAAGCGACGCAAGTCCCGCAAATGCATTATAAAATTCTTTGACTTTGTATGGTCATCTGCAACCAGCCATCTCACGAATTTTCTTGCAGGATACAATGCCTGGGCAATTCTAGTCAGCTCTGCATATTGAAAAGGGTTTCGGTAGGTTGGTGTGACCACCCAAACAAGCTTGTTTGGGTCTGCCTCCTCTTCAATTCTAGGCCACGACCATATTTCCCCTGGTGGAATGTGAGGCTCATTTGGCTTTCCCGAATTGTTTGATGATGAAACAGTCTTGGAATTTACAACGACCCTCTTAAAGCTGTTCCCTGCATCAGCTCGAATACCAAAGTACAGATGGTCCTTGTTTTTCAATCGATTAATATCAGACTCATCCTGCATCCCATGTCGCTTTAGATAAACTTGACCATTTTTATCTTTGAAAGTGGACACTGGCGTTTTATTCCGAGATCCTTCAGAAGTCAGGGCTTGGCGGATCCAGAAAAAGAGGACGACTGTAGAAAATCCTAATGCAAAGGGCAAAATAATTTCTCCCATGTGTTTCTTTGAGAGGAAATGACGCACTTTTGGATTCAGCTTTAACGACATGCTTGGAACTTGCACAATTTGTGTAGAACCAGTTAAAACAATTTAATTATTTATGAAAATAAATTGCGATGCCGGATGCACTCTTCGAAATCTCAAAATTTATTAACGCATAAATATACAATTTTCGACAACCTTTAAAAGTAATGTAAACATCCAATTCAAATCATTGCGATTTTAAAATTCAAAAGTTCCCTCCGGTTTTCGTAATGGAAATTCAATGCTTTTAAAAATCATGAATATTGTAAATGCTTTCAGCGACGACCTAAAAACCAGGTTAGTTCCGGAGATTTTAATGGGTGCATTTAGTATTGCTTTATTAATTTTTTTTGTTATTTTACAAAGATTTCTAATGAAAATTTGAACAAGATAACAGCGATGACTCCCCCATGGAATCTAAATCATACTCATGCGTAAGGCCACCTTTGTGAACTCCATCGTGAAATTTGACAACTGCTTGGTAAAACCTGAAATGCAATAAAATTGAATTATCATTTATCTTATAACTCAAATGACACTGCTGGTGCAATCTGTCATTAATTACAATTATTAAATACCTTGCGGAAAACATTGCCGGCACATTAAGATGACAACTCTGAATAATTTCCAGTAATCTCTCCAAACTACCCACATGTTTCAAAGCCCATATCCCCAAACAGTCCCTGGATAACGGCTTGAAATCTCTAGAAAAGGATTGGAGAGAGCTGGAGCATTTGAAGCACTTATTTTTCCTCCCATTATTCCTTACAGTTTTCGGAGCTTCATTGTTATTATCACTATCTTGTGTTTTCCACACAGTTTGTTTGCTATTAAAACTTAATTTTTTATTAGTTGATTTCCCTCCAGCAGCAGCAGTCTCTGATGATGTTTTGGACTGTTGGTTATTATTGGGTGGCTGCACAAAGTGATTTTGAAAGCACCTGAGTAATAAGCTCATATTTTGTTGATTGCATTGATAATACTTTAATGAAGCACATGAGCCGCTCCGAACAATCAGCTCTGCTTGCATCTCCTCACTTAAAAACTCATCTGCTAGCGGACTCCTAAAGTACGGCTCTAGCAGACCTCTCCTCATGGCAAACATATGCACCAACATTTCCGTCCTTCTCTTTTGAGTATTATTCCCATTCCCATCATGCTCTTCTTCATCTTCCCCATCCTCCTCATATGGCGAAGACTTGAAATACTCTTCAAGTAAAAGTTTAATGATGGCTTCCTCAATAGCCCGCTGCCAAGAGGGAATTCTTCCCTCAAGGGACCCATATCCACACTGGATCCCACAAACGCATAATTTCATCGAGTGCCCGTCTTCCAAACAAGCCTTTAAATACAACCCAATTAGCGAAGGGTTCAAATGGCAAGCTGCAATAATTTTCGTTACAATGTCCTCCCTCGCCCACTTATTCAATGGGAAACATGTTAATAATATCGAAACATTCCGGGGCTGACTACAATCCGGTGACTTTGAGAGAAGAACAACAACTGAAACAAAGTGATGAAGGTATTGAGCTGCATTTCCAAAAGTAGAGAGTCGAAAGTCCCTATAGATTCCACTGCTGAACATTTCCTCTGCAAGTTTCTCAAAGAGTTGCTCATTCAACAAACTTCGGAGGAGGGGGCTATAAGCAACTTGTTTCGGTTTGTGAAGAAATCTACACAAAAATAACCAGGTCATAAAGAACTTTGTGAGTTTTTCGTAAATTCCTATTGACTCCAAAGAGGAGGAGAGGAGCACCAGATCATCATCATTTTTTGGACAGAGAGGTAACAAGAGGAGAAGTGTGTCTGTCAGCAGGCCATCGAAAAAGAGGGTTTCTTGGGAAGTACCCAGCTCCCGAAACCATTGAATAACCACGGGACACTGAGTAAACTTTGAGAAACATACCATTGGTAAACTATGCGTTTGAGATTGTTCCACCAAATCACTTGTACATTTTTGTTGAGCATATAAACAAACTATTAGCTGTATTATGATTTCCTCAAACTTGGAAATGTCTGAGATTTCACTAATTTCCTGAACAAGATTGACTAGCTTTGGTTGGCTGAGGAAGGATTGAGCTGCGTTTAAAACGTGTGATAATGTCAAGTCAGACTTTTTGTAATCCAGCTGTGGAAGCGTGCATTCCACATCTTCATAAAATTGGAGAAGAGCCTTGTAAATTTCACAAAATAAATGGAAATACTCAGTTTGCCCCGAAAACTGTTTTTTCTTAACAACTGATAATGCGGATGATATCCTAGTATTGTCATTATTAGAATGATTATCGGATGGGGATGATTTCGACACTGATGATGCTATTGGAGGAGGAGGCACGATCGACGCAGTTTCATATGCTGCTTGAACTCTTGCTAAAAATGAGCGAATGGATTTATCCAGTTTCCTACACTCTTCCATAATAATAGAAGACTCTTCTTCCGGCACGGTCTCAACAATATCCATATTTTTAGCAGAGGATGATGATGATGATGTTTCCATTGGAAAAGGGAGTTGGCCAATGACATATTGTGTAAATTCATTTTCTTCCTCTCCTTCACTAAACATCATCTTTCGAAAGTTATACTCCACCAAAGTTTCATTATTGTGCTTTTTTCCACCACCACCACTCGCTTCACAATCATCATCACCACCACCATTTGTTGTCACCATAATACTATCCCCATTTGGGGGAGATGGTGACGACCCAGTCCCACTACGCCATCCTAGTGAGTAAACCGTGTGCACAATCCAATTTTCCAAAACTCCAATTAACTTTGCACGAAAAAGTTGCTCTCCATAAGTTCGAAATGGGGTGAAGGCCACAACCTCCAACTTGTTCCCAGCCCAGATGAATGCATAATTGGAGATGATTTTAAAGTTGTTAATTCTATTAAACTCTTCATTCCACGCTATAACATTCAAAGTATAAGGATCATAGACAAATAGCCGGTTGTTGGAAACGGAAACGATCATGCCGTCATCAGTACAAAGCATTTTTCCCAAAGAAATATTCACATGGTCTTCCTCCTCCTCTTCCTCATTTGGTGATGCTGCTGCTGTTGTGATTGTAGACTTGGTTGGATCAAACATGGGCATAGGATATTTGGTGACTTTGTTGGAAACGATAATTTTCTTGCTCTGTTGTATATTCCCTTCCATCCCACAACAGTGCACAGTTCCAGAGCCAACTTCTCCAATAAATAACATTAATTTTGCGGAAGGGATCATTCTCTCTTTGCACAAGTCTCGGATTGAGGATCTCTCTGGGAGGATCATGAGACAGAGGCCTGTAGACCGAATGTCTGTGTTCTTTTTATATTGGACACGTGTAAAATCCTCCTTTTCCAAGTCACATAAGAATACCGCTTGCAAAGTACAAATAGCTAGGTATGGAAAAGAACAGTCTATTTGAAGCACTCGAGTTTGTAGTTTTAATATGACTTTGGATGGGACCGGCCTTGGAAACTCGTCCAAGCACGCGACCTACATTTTTTGGAAAGGAACAGAGAGAAACAAAAGTCAATTAGAAAAGTTGTATATATTCAATTTACATTCTTGGATGTATGTAAAAGGGAAAAGGCGTACGCTATAGCTAGCTAAAGTATGTTTAATATATGCAATTCCATGGGAGTAAAAAAAGTAACAACTCACATCCATTTGTGAAACAACTCCTTGGCTATCCCCAATAAAGAGGTACTTTCCATTGGGAGACCATTGCATTTCACAGATTTCACAACCAACATGATGTGGAACATCGAATATGGAACGAAAAGCATCAATGAGCGGGGCGGAAGCGGAGGATTGCATGTAGTGCACGTTAGGAGAGATCCGGTAAATTGATACTTTCCCTCGAATGGATCCCACGGCAATGTCGGACTCATCTTGAGAGCACGCTATCCCACAAACCTTTCCTCCTTTGAAGGGAATAATGAACAAGAACTTGAGGGTGTCTCGTGAAAACACGTATACTGATCCAGATGTTGAGCCCACGAAAAGGAATAGATTTGTTGCTTCAATGTACGTCAACTGTGAAAGATTACAGATAAAAAAGTTTTGATGTGTATGAATGAATGGTAAGATTACTAACTATAAGTGAATATCTTTTCACAGTCCAGAAGAAAAAGTACTTAAATAATATGGTTATTTTATTATTTATGCTTGTTTTATCTTACATGACGAAATTTTGCAGTGCTCCCAACATTCGTTTGAAAATCCAAATTTTGCAAGTCAATCGTCTGGATCTGAACAAGAAGAGGGGGGCTGATCTCATCATCGTCATCCTGAGCAGGTTCTGGTTCTATAGTATAAGATAAAACACGTAAAAAGAAAATGATGTCAGTATAAATCCAGTCCATATTTAAAAATACTTTTTTTTTACTTGAAATCAATATGTTCCGGTTTCTTCCACAATTACTCTCACTTAGCTTACCTTTACTTGCCGACATGTTCTTTTGCAAAGAAAATCCCTTTTAAAGCTTCCAAAAAGCCGGAGCGTCCGGGTTCTGAACACCTCGCATGGAGGAAAGGGTATGAACGGGAAGGAAACTTTGACGGACTGATTTATACTTCCACACCACCACCTCTTTACCTACTACTTAATACATTAGTAAAAGTTTTTCATGGCTAATAAATATTTTTTCTCTCTTCTTCTTCTTCTTTTGTTACAACTAAGTAAGTTACAACCAAGATATACGATTCTCCATAATATTTCCAGGCATGGCTGGCTGAGAATTCGAGAGGTAAACACTTGGGAAAACTTTTAGCTCTGTGCAAAAAAAACAACCTCTCCACTCTTTCTCACTCCAGTAAAACTCCAGGAAATCTTATATTGCCGTAATGATTTTCAAGCACGCACACCTTCTTCTTTGCCTCCCATATATCACGGTAAGAATAGGGCCTGTTATTGAGAAAAACTAATCATATGCAAGAGCTAATCATTATATTACCAGCACCAATTCCAACTCCAGCCTTAACCTTTTTTTATATTTAGTTTGTGGGTTGTAGTTGTAAGCTCCAAGCTGCAAAAGGCTTTATAACACACACAGATGAGTAGCGTTATTCTAAGCGTTTCTTCGTGATAAATGGTTTACTTCACTTCACCTGAGAGCGTACAAACTACTTCTTACTGTTTCAGTCAGAGGATGATGGGCTTGTGTGAGAACCAAGAAAAAATGCTGAGAAACACATGGTGCTGCTTGGAACCTGGAATGGAGTGGGGCTTGTGCTTGCGGGCATGTGTAATAGTTATGTGTAACACACATAAAAAAACTCCAGACTTGGACTTCACATGCATGCTTCACAACAAAAGTAGCAGTAGTGGTGGCTCTGAGACTTTATGTGGTTTCCTATCTGGTTTCGTAACTCTTGTAATACGATTCCATTATCTTTCGCTCGACGTCCCTTAACTCTGTATCACATCACATGCGTTATTGCATGATACTCATCATCATGATGATGCCTATAGCTATAGCTCCTTCTGAAATTCCATCAGAGAGTACATAATGCTATCATGTAATCTGTTTACTAACTTTGTCTGCTGGATAAATAAGATGCTATAAGCATCAACTCAAGTCATTATGTACAATGTACAATGCGGATGGATGTTCAGTTATAAGGTTTACGGAAGAAGAGTTGTGTCTTGGTTGTGGTTGTAGAAACTGGTTATTTGATGGAATGAGTTTGTGTTGTGTTATGTTGTGATGATGAAACAGACGGCATACATATGTACGTGCATTAAGAAAAGTTAGTGATATTGTTTGTGTCCCATCATATAATCATCATCATGTGCCTTCTATATTGTGACAATGACTATTACTTTTGTCATTACTATTAAGGACAGTCAAGTCAGTGGGAAGGTGATGTCATGTAAAATATGCATACACAATATGAAAATGCGTTTTTTTCTTAAGCAAGCTTCCAACAACATTACTATACTTGCTACATGTGGGTCACGTTGGTGGTGGTTGGTATTCAGCCTAGCCATAACATTGCTCATGAGAATGAACTCAAAAGATTCATTTTTTACCTGTTCTCTTCCTCCTTTCATTCAGTCAGACAGAATTGAACTATTTTTCATTCCAGCTTTGCATAAAAAGTATAGAGCTGAAACCTATGTGTCAAGCTATAAGCTGCACATAACCATAGTCATAAACTCATAAGCTTATGCTAATAGAAGTACATGGCTCTCTGGACAAATGCATACACAAAGAAAAAACCCAAACCTATTATGTCTATGGCCAACATCTTTTTTTATAGACATACATACGTTAGGTTATATGCATTGGATATGAATGAATGGTTGAACAAAAAGCACGAAAGCAATGTTTATCAAGACTGATAATCCAGAAAATGTGTGAAGTAATGCTTTGAATACTAAAAAAAGTGTTTTTATCACAAAAGCTGCTGACGAATAAATACCTTTTTACCTTTCTGCACCATCACCATCCATGTAGTAAAAAATTGAGGTTTTTCTAAAGCTTTACCTTTCTTCCATTGTGTTTGCCATGCGAGGACTAGAATGTGTCGTTCGTTCGTTCCTTGTTTGGAGACCAAGACCAAAAACAAGCCAGAATGTCATGCAAAGAAAAAGTGCTTGGATTTAATGGAATGACGGACTGAGTTATATTATTTTTCATATCATCAAACAATATGCTTTTAGCCATCTATATGCATATGTTCGTGTACATACTATGACGTTGGTGGTGGTGATGAAAGAGGAAGCTGAAAATAGGCTTCCAACGTCTTATTATTGACACGAATATTGACTGCTCTTTGACTTATAGTGGTCATAATAATAATACATATGCTTAACTTTATATCATTACGTTTTACGTTACATTGCATTATATTACACAACCTCCATATTTTTCTTAACTTTTTTTTTGTTCGGGGGGTGCGTGTGACTAAGTGTGTAGTAGGTCCCATGGAGTGGAGTCAAGTCTCCTTGAAAGTGAAACTCTGAACGAGTTTTCTCTCAAGAGTTTTGATTCTTTTCTCTCGAAGAAAAAAAATGGCTCACTTGTAAATTGTAACTTTTTTCGTCATCATAATATACTACCTCTGAAGAATTTTCACTCACATTTCCGAAACAAAAAGTCCAAGTCCAAAAGTAGCATTGACTCTCTACTCCATTCCATTCCATGCCTTTTCAGAGAGTGGGGCAATTTCCTCCACTTTCTTTTTTGGAGGAACAGGAAGCTTTTTAGTAGCAATGCAATGTTGAATGTGGTGGATATGTGGATGGATATAATAATAAGTAATGTATGGCACAAAGCAACTTGAATGAAAGCAAAAAGTACCAACCAAACCAAACGAAACCAATGCCATAAAGTCAACGGAGTGAATAGAAAAAAAGTGTGATGTAAAGGCTTTTGAGTTTATTTAACTCAAATAACTCCACTTTACAATGTGCTCCAGCTCCAACCAAAATCATACACGCACAAGCTGAAGCTAAAGCACAGTCCATATCATATATTGGAACAAAAAGGTATTTTGTATGTTGTATGTTGGGGGCAGTTGAAAGAGAAAGTTAGTTTAGATTGGATAGAGAGCACACACTCATTCTTCTGTCTCTCTGTTATTATGAAATGTATTCTTGGCGTGACAAGAATCGCAAAGTGTGCATTTCAGATGAATCTTACAAAATCTGTGAGAGTTTTAGATGGGAACTGAACAGCTAGCCACTGCTCTCTATTCTATATAAGAATGGTTTCATTTTCATTTCATAACTTTCCATTCCACATAGAAGAAATGGATTTCCGGTTGTGCAACTATGTATATACGTACTCACTCGTACCGTACCTCATAGGTTTTTGTTTTATGATGGAAAGTTACATTTCAAGTTTCATACGGGAAAGCAAGAGAGAGGGTGTAATAATTTCATTCAAGTAAAATGAGTGCACGTGGTAGCTCTAAATTCTAGAATAAGATTTTTTACCAGATTTCTGTACAATAGGTTCTGAACCTCATGCTGTTCCCTAAATATTTAATTTCATGTTGTGGGGAGAGATAATGGCAGTAGCAAACTAAAATGTAATATTTTATGAACATTTTAATGAGGTGTAGTAAGGAACAAAGTATATGTCAGTTTACATTACAAAGCCTAGTAATTATCGTAACGGAAATATTAATTTTGGAATTTATGTTTATGGAGCTACACCAACTTGATTGCATGCATGAAATGAAATATAATGCACGATTGATTATGCATGAGTTACGATGCAAGGGTCACATAATTATGCATTAGAGCACAGTTGGCAGTTGTATAATACAGTGCATGCAAAAAATGCTTCCAACACACAAACACTCATGTCGTTTTGAGAATGAGAAATCATAATGTATAGCAAATGAGAGGACGAAAATTCCAGACATGATTGTTCATTTCAAAATTAACCTGGCTACACAGGAGTGCAACGAACTGGAAATATAGAGTTTATAAAACGAAACTGATATTTGACCTTTAAAATAACATCCGAGATAGGCGCATTTCATGATTGCTGATCATCTCTTCAATTCAAACACTTCAAAGTTTTCTCTGATAGGAGAGGAAATATCAAAATTTCCCCTCGTACGAGAGGAACTAAAATTATTTCCTCTGATAGGAGAGGAAATGTCAAAATTTCCTCTGATAGGAGAGGAAATCTCAAAATTTCCCCTCGTAGGAGAGGAACTAAAATTATTTCCTCTGATAGGAGAGGAAATGTCAAAATTTCCCCTCGTACTAGAAGAAATATCAAAATTTCCTCTGATAGGAGAGGAAATCTCAAAATTTCCCCTCGTAGGAGAGGTATTAAAATTATTTCCTCTCATAGGAGAGGAAATGTCAATGCCTCCTCTCAAGCGAAAGGAAACCTCAATGCTTCTTCTCATGCGAGGGGAAACCTCATTGCTTCCTAGCAGTCGAGGGGAAACCCCCATGCTTCCTATCAGGCGAGGGGAAACCTCAATGCTTCCTCACAGGCGAGGGGAAATCTCAATGGTTCCTCTCAGGCGACAGGAAACCCCAATGCTTCCTATCATGCGAGGGGAAACCTCAATGCTTCCTATCAGGTCAAGGGAAACATCAATGCTTCCTATCGGGTCAGGGGAAACATCAATGCTTCCTATCAGGTCAGGGGAAACATCAATGCTTCCTATCAGGTCAGGAGAAACATCAATGCTTCCTATCATGCGAGGGGAAACCTCAATGCTTCCTATCAGGTCAGGGGAAACATCAATGCTTCCTATCAGGCGACAGGAAACCCCAATGCTTCCTGTCATGCGAGGGGAAACCTCAATGCTTCCTATCAGGTCAGGGGAAACATCAATGCTTCCTATCAGGTCAGGAGAAACATCAATGCTTCCTATCAGGTCAGGGGAAACATCAATGCTTCCAATCAGGCGACAGGAAACCCCAATGCTTCCTGTCATGCGAGGGGAAACCTCAATGCTTCCTATCAGGTCAGGGGAAACATCAATGCTTCCTATCAGGTCAGGGGAAACATCAATGCTTCCTATCAGGTCAGGAGAAACATCAATGCTTCCTATCAGGTCATGGGAAACATCAATGCTTCCTATCAGGTCAGGGGAAACATCAATGCTTTCTATCAGGTCAGAAGAAACCTCAATGCTTCCTATCAGGTCAGGGGAAACACCAATGCTTCCTATCAGGTCAGGGGAAACACCAATGCTTCCTATCAGGTCAGGGGAAACACCAATGCTTCCTATCAGGTCAGAAGAAACCTCAATGCTTCCTATCAGGTCAGGGGAAACATCAATGCTTCCTATCAGGTCAGGGGAAACATCAATGCTTCCTATCAGGCGAGACGAAACATCAATGCTTCGTATCAGGTCAGGGGAAACATCAATGCTTCCTATCAGGTCAGGGGAAACACCAATGCTTCCTATCAGGTCAGGGGAAACATCAATGCTTCCTATCAGGTCAGAAGAAACCTCAATGCTTCCTATCAGGTCAGGGGAAACATCAATGCTTCCTATCAGGCGAGACGAAACATCAATGCTTCCTATCAGGCGAAGGGAAACCCCAATGCTTCCTATCAGGCGAGGGGAAATCCCAATGCTTCCTATCAGGCGAGGGGAAATCCCAATGCTTCCTCTCAGGCGAGGGGAAACATCAATGCTTCCTATCAGGTCAGAAGAAACCTCAATGCTTCCTATCAGGTCAGGGGAAACATCAATGCTTCCTATCAGGCGAGACGAAAGATCAATGCTTCCTATCAGGTCAGAAGAAACCTCAATGCTTCCTATCAGGCGAGGGGAAACCCCAATGCTTCCTATCAGGCAAGGGGAAATCCCAATGCTTCCTCTCAGGCGAGGGGAAATCCCAATGCTTCCTCTCAGGCGAGGGGAAATCCCAATGCTTCCTCTCAGGCGAGGGGAAACATCAATGCTTCCTATCAGGTCAGGGGAAACATCAATGCTTCCTATCAGGTCAGGGGAAACATCAATGCTTCCTATCAGGTCAGAAGAAACCTCAATGCTTCCTATCAGGTCAAGGGAAACATCAATGCTTCCTATCAGGTCAGGGGAAACACCAATGCTTCCTATCAGGTCAGGGGAAACATCAATGCTTCCTATCATGCGAGGGGAAACCTCAATGCTTCCTATCAGGTCAGGGGAAACATCAATGCTTCCTATCAGGTCAAGGGAAACATCAATGCTTCCTATCATGCGAGGGGAAACCTCAATGCTTCCTATCAGGTCAGGGGAAACATCAATGCTTCCTATCAGGTCAGGGGAAACATCAATGCTTCCTATCAGGTCAGAAGAAACCTCAATGCTTCCTATTATGCGAGGGGAAACCTCAATGCTTCCTATCAGGTCAGGGGAAACATCAATGCTTCCTATCAGGTCAAGGGAAACATCAATGCTTCCTATCAGGTCAGGGGAAACATCAATGCTTCCTATCAGGTCAGGGGAAACACCAATGCTTCCTATCAGGTCAGGGGAAACATCAATGCTTCCTATCATGCGAGGGGAAACCTCAATGCTTCCTATCAGGTCAGGGGAAACATCAATGCTTCCTATCAGGTCAGGGGAAACACCAATGCTTCCTATCAGGTCAGGGGAAACACCAATGCTTCCTATCAGGCGAGGGGAAATCCCAATGCTTCCTCTCAGGCGAGGGGAAATCCCAATGCTTCCTCTCAGGCGAGGGGAAATCCCAATGCTTCCTCTCAGGCGAGGGGAAACATCAATGCTTCCTATCAGGTCAGGGGAAACATCAATGCTTCCTATCAGGTCAGGGGAAACACCAATGCTTCCTATCAGGTCAGGGGAAACATCAATGCTTCCTATCAGGCGAGGGGAAATCCCAATGCTTCCTCTCAGGCGAGGGGAAATCCCAATGCTTCCTCTCAGGCGAGGGGAAATCCCAATGCTTCCTCTCAGGCGAGGGGAAACATCAATGCTTCCTATCAGGTCAGGGGAAACACCAATGCTTCCTATCAGGTCAGGAGAAACCTCAATGCTTCCTATCAGGTCAGGGGAAACATCAATGCTTTCTATCAGGTCAGAAGAAACCTCAATGCTTCCTATCAGGTCAGGGGAAACATCAATGCTTTCTATCAGGTCAGAAGAAACCTCAATGCTTCCTATCAGGTCAGGGGAAACATCAATGCTTCCTATCAGGTCAGGGGAAACATCAATGCTTCCTATCAGGTCAGGGGAAACATCAATGCTTCCTATCAGGTCAGAAGAAACCTCAATGCTTCCTATCATGCGAGGGGAAACCTCAATGCTTCCTATCAGGTCAGGGGAAACATCAATGCTTCCTATCAGGTCAGGAGAAACATCAATGCTTCCTATCATGCGACGGGAAACCTCAATGCTTCCTATTAGGTCAGGGGAAACATCAATGCTTTCTATCAGGTCAGAAGAAACCTCAATGCTTCCTATCAGGTCAGGGGAAACATCAATGCTTCCTATCAGGTCAGAAGAAACCTCAATGCTTCCTATCAGGTCAGGGGAAACATCAATGCTTTCTATCAGGTCAGAAGAAACCTCAATGCTTCCTATCAGGTCAGGAGAAACATCAAGGCTTCCTATCAGGTCAGGGGAAACATCAATGCTTCCTATCAGGTCAGGGGAAACATCAATGCTTCCTATCAGGTCAGGAGAAACATCAAGGCTTCCTATCAGGTCAGGGGAAACATCAATGCTTCCTATCAGGTCAGGGGAAACATCAATGCTTTCTATCAGGTCAGGAGAAACATCAAGGCTTCCTATCAGGTCAGGGGAAACATCAATGCTTCCTATCAGGTCAGGGGAAACATCAATGCTTTCTATCAGGTCAGGGGAAACATCAATTTCATATCAGGCGACAGGTTGCCCCAATCCTTCCTATCAGGTCAGGGGAAACATCAATGCTTCCTATCAGGTCAGAAGAAACCTCAATGCTTCCTATCATGCGAGGGGAAACCTCAATGCTTCCTATCAGGTCAGGGGAAACATCAATGCTTCCTATCAGGTCAGGAGAAACATCAATGCTTCCTATCAGGTCAGGGGAAACATCAATGCTTCCTATCAGGCGACAGGAAACGCCAATGCTTCCTGTCATGCGAGGGGAAACCTCAATGCTTCCTATCAGGTCAGGGGAAACATCAATGCTTCCTATCAGGTCAGAAGAAACCTCAATGCTTCCTATCATGCGAGGGGAAACCTCAATGCTTCCTATCAGGTCAGGGGAAACACCAATGCTTCCTGTCATGCGAGGGGAAACCTCAATGCTTCCTATCAGGTCAGGGGAAACATCAATGCTTCCTATCAGGTCAGGAGAAACATCAATGCTTCCTATCAGGTCAGGGGAAACATCAATGCTTCCTATCAGGTCAGAAGAAACCTCAATGCTTCCTATCATGCGAGGGGAAACCTCAATGCTTCCTATCAGGTCAGGGGAAACATCAATGCTTCCTATCAGGTCAGAAGAAACCTCAATGCTTCCTATCATGCGAGGGGAAACCTCAATGCTTCCTATCAAGTCAGGGGAAACATCAATGCTTCCTATCAGGTCAGGAGAAACATCAATGCTTCCTATCAGGTCAGGAGAAACATCAATGCTTCCTATCAGGTCAGGAGAAACATCAATGCTTCCTATCAGGTCAGGAGAAACATCAATGCTTCCTATCAGGTCAGGAGAAACATCAATGCTTCCTATCAGGTCAGGGGAAACATCAATGCTTCCTATCAGGTCAGGAGAAACATCAATGCTTCCTATCAGGTCAGGAGAAACATCAATGCTTCCTATCAGGTCAGGGGAAACATCAATGCTTCCTATCAGGTCAGAAGAAACCTCAATGCTTCCTATCAGGTCAGGGGAAACATCAATGCTTCCAATCAGGCGACAGGAAACCCCAATGCTTCCTGTCATGCGAGGGGAAACCTCAATGCTTCCTATCAGGTCAGGGGAAACATCAATGCTTCCTATCAGGTCAGGAGAAACATCAATGCTTCCTATCAGGTCAGGAGAAACATCAATGCTTCCTATCAGGTCATGGGAAACATCAATGCTTCCTATCAGGTCAGGGGAAACATCAATGCTTTCTATCAGGTCAGAAGAAACCTCAATGCTTCCTATCAGGTCAGGAGAAACATCAATGCTTCCTATCAGGTCAGGGGAAACATCAATGCTTCCTATCAGGTCAGGGGAAACATCAATGCTTCCTATCAGGTCAGAAGAAACCTCAATGCTTCCTATCATGCGAGGGGAAACCTCAATGCTTCCTATCAGGTCAGGGGAAACATCAATGCTTCCTATCAGGTCAGGGGAAACATCAATGCTTCCTATCAGGTCAGGAGAAACATCAATGCTTCCTATCATGCGAGGGGAAACCTCAATGCTTCCTATCAGGTCAGGGGAAACATCAATGCTTCCTATCAGGCGACAGGAAACCCCAATGCTTCCTATCAGGTCAGGGGAAACATCAATGCTTCCTATCATGCGAGGGGAAACCTCAATGCTTCCTATCAGGTCAGGGGAAACATCAATGCTTCCTATCATGCGAGGGGAAACCTCAATGCTTCCTATCAGGTCAGGGGAAACATCAATGCTTCCTATCATGCGAGGGGAAACCTCAATGCTTCCTATCAGGTCAGGGGAAACATCAATGCTTCCTATCATGCGAGGGGAAACCTCAATGCTTCCTATCAGGTCAGGGGAAACATCAATGCTTCCTATCAGGTCAGGAGAAACATCAATGCTTCCTATCAGGTCAGGGGAAACATCAATGCTTCCTATCAGGTCAGGAGAAACATCAATGCTTCCTATCAGGTCAGGGGAAACATCAATGCTTCCTATCATGCGAGGGGAAACCTCAATGCTTCCTATCAGGTCAGGGGAAACATCAATGCTTCCTATCAGGCGACAGGAAACCCCAATGCTTCCTATCAGGTCAGGGGAAACATCAATGCTTCCTATCATGCGAGGGGAAACCTCAATGCTTCCTATCAGGTCAGGGGAAACATCAATGCTTCCTATCATGCGAGGGGAAACCTCAATGCTTCCTATCAGGTCAGGGGAAACATCAATGCTTCCTATCAGGTCAGGAGAAACATCAATGCTTCCTATCAGGTCAAGGGAAACATCAATGCTTCCTATCAGGTCAGGGGAAACATCAATGCTTCCTATCAGGTCAGGGGAAACACCAATGCTTCCTATCAGGTCAGGGGAAACATCAATGCTTCCTATCATGCGAGGGGAAACCTCAATGCTTCCTATCAGGTCAGGGGAAACATCAATGCTTCCTATCAGGTCAGGGGAAACACCAATGCTTCCTATCAGGTCAGGGGAAACACCAATGCTTCCTATCAGGCGAGGGGAAATCCCAATGCTTCCTCTCAGGCGAGGGGAAATCCCAATGCTTCCTCTCAGGCGAGGGGAAATCCCAATGCTTCCTCTCAGGCGAGGGGAAACATCAATGCTTCCTATCAGGTCAGGGGAAACATCAATGCTTCCTCTCAGGCGAGGGGAAATCCCAATGCTTCCTCTCAGGCGAGGGGAAATCCCAATGCTTCCTCTCAGGCGAGGGGAAATCCCAATGCTTCCTCTCAGGCGAGGGGAAACATCAATGCTTCCTATCAGGTCAGGGGAAACACCAATGCTTCCTATCAGGTCAGGAGAAACCTCAATGCTTCCTATCAGGTCAGGGGAAACATCAATGCTTTCTATCAGGTCAGAAGAAACCTCAATGCTTCCTATCAGGTCAGGGGAAACATCAATGCTTTCTATCAGGTCAGAAGAAACCTCAATGCTTCCTATCAGGTCAGGGGAAACATCAATGCTTCCTATCAGGTCAGGGGAAACATCAATGCTTCCTATCAGGTCAGGGGAAACATCAATGCTTCCTATCAGGTCAGAAGAAACCTCAATGCTTCCTATCATGCGAGGGGAAACCTCAATGCTTCCTATCAGGTCAGGGGAAACATCAATGCTTCCTATCAGGTCAGGAGAAACATCAATGCTTCCTATCATGCGACGGGAAACCTCAATGCTTCCTATTAGGTCAGGGGAAACATCAATGCTTTCTATCAGGTCAGAAGAAACCTCAATGCTTCCTATCAGGTCAGGGGAAACATCAATGCTTCCTATCAGGTCAGAAGAAACCTCAATGCTTCCTATCAGGTCAGGGGAAACATCAATGCTTTCTATCAGGTCAGAAGAAACCTCAATGCTTCCTATCAGGTCAGGAGAAACATCAAGGCTTCCTATCAGGTCAGGGGAAACATCAATGCTTCCTATCAGGTCAGGGGAAACATCAATGCTTCCTATCAGGTCAGGAGAAACATCAAGGCTTCCTATCAGGTCAGGGGAAACATCAATGCTTCCTATCAGGTCAGGGGAAACATCAATGCTTTCTATCAGGTCAGGAGAAACATCAAGGCTTCCTATCAGGTCAGGGGAAACATCAATGCTTCCTATCAGGTCAGGGGAAACATCAATGCTTTCTATCAGGTCAGGGGAAACATCAATTTCATATCAGGCGACAGGTTGCCCCAATCCTTCCTATCAGGTCAGGGGAAACATCAATGCTTCCTATCAGGTCAGAAGAAACCTCAATGCTTCCTATCATGCGAGGGGAAACCTCAATGCTTCCTATCAGGTCAGGGGAAACATCAATGCTTCCTATCAGGTCAGGAGAAACATCAATGCTTCCTATCAGGTCAGGGGAAACATCAATGCTTCCTATCAGGCGACAGGAAACGCCAATGCTTCCTGTCATGCGAGGGGAAACCTCAATGCTTCCTATCAGGTCAGGGGAAACATCAATGCTTCCTATCAGGTCAGAAGAAACCTCAATGCTTCCTATCATGCGAGGGGAAACCTCAATGCTTCCTATCAGGTCAGGGGAAACACCAATGCTTCCTGTCATGCGAGGGGAAACCTCAATGCTTCCTATCAGGTCAGGGGAAACATCAATGCTTCCTATCAGGTCAGGAGAAACATCAATGCTTCCTATCAGGTCAGGGGAAACATCAATGCTTCCTATCAGGTCAGAAGAAACCTCAATGCTTCCTATCATGCGAGGGGAAACCTCAATGCTTCCTATCAGGTCAGGGGAAACATCAATGCTTCCTATCAGGTCAGAAGAAACCTCAATGCTTCCTATCATGCGAGGGGAAACCTCAATGCTTCCTATCAAGTCAGGGGAAACATCAATGCTTCCTATCAGGTCAGGAGAAACATCAATGCTTCCTATCAGGTCAGGAGAAACATCAATGCTTCCTATCAGGTCAGGAGAAACATCAATGCTTCCTATCAGGTCAGGAGAAACATCAATGCTTCCTATCAGGTCAGGAGAAACATCAATGCTTCCTATCAGGTCAGGGGAAACATCAATGCTTCCTATCAGGTCAGGAGAAACATCAATGCTTCCTATCAGGTCAGGAGAAACATCAATGCTTCCTATCAGGTCAGGGGAAACATCAATGCTTCCTATCAGGTCAGAAGAAACCTCAATGCTTCCTATCAGGTCAGGGGAAACATCAATGCTTCCAATCAGGCGACAGGAAACCCCAATGCTTCCTGTCATGCGAGGGGAAACCTCAATGCTTCCTATCAGGTCAGGGGAAACATCAATGCTTCCTATCAGGTCAGGAGAAACATCAATGCTTCCTATCAGGTCAGGAGAAACATCAATGCTTCCTATCAGGTCATGGGAAACATCAATGCTTCCTATCAGGTCAGGGGAAACATCAATGCTTTCTATCAGGTCAGAAGAAACCTCAATGCTTCCTATCAGGTCAGGAGAAACATCAATGCTTCCTATCAGGTCAGGGGAAACATCAATGCTTCCTATCAGGTCAGGGGAAACATCAATGCTTCCTATCAGGTCAGAAGAAACCTCAATGCTTCCTATCATGCGAGGGGAAACCTCAATGCTTCCTATCAGGTCAGGGGAAACATCAATGCTTCCTATCAGGTCAGGGGAAACATCAATGCTTCCTATCAGGTCAGGAGAAACATCAATGCTTCCTATCATGCGAGGGGAAACCTCAATGCTTCCTATCAGGCGAGGGGAAATCCCAATGCTTCCTCTCAGGCGAGGGGAAATCCCAATGCTTCCTCTCAGGCGAGGGGAAATCCCAATGCTTCCTCTCAGGCGAGGGGAAATCCCAATGCTTCCTCTCAGGCGAGGGGAAATCCCAATGCTTCCTCTCAGGCGAGGGGAAACATCAATGCTTCCTATCAGGTCAGGGGAAACACCAATGCTTCCTATCAGGTCAGGAGAAACCTCAATGCTTCCTATCAGGTCAGGGGAAACATCAATGCTTTCTATCAGGTCAGAAGAAACCTCAATGCTTCCTATCAGGTCAGGGGAAACATCAATGCTTTCTATCAGGTCAGAAGAAACCTCAATGCTTCCTATCAGGTCAGGGGAAACATCAATGCTTCCTATCAGGTCAGGGGAAACATCAATGCTTCCTATCAGGTCAGGGGAAACATCAATGCTTCCTATCAGGTCAGAAGAAACCTCAATGCTTCCTATCATGCGAGGGGAAACCTCAATGCTTCCTATCAGGTCAGGGGAAACATCAATGCTTCCTATCAGGTCAGGAGAAACATCAATGCTTCCTATCATGCGACGGGAAACCTCAATGCTTCCTATTAGGTCAGGGGAAACATCAATGCTTTCTATCAGGTCAGAAGAAACCTCAATGCTTCCTATCAGGTCAGGGGAAACATCAATGCTTCCTATCAGGTCAGAAGAAACCTCAATGCTTCCTATCAGGTCAGGGGAAACATCAATGCTTTCTATCAGGTCAGAAGAAACCTCAATGCTTCCTATCAGGTCAGGAGAAACATCAAGGCTTCCTATCAGGTCAGGGGAAACATCAATGCTTCCTATCAGGTCAGGGGAAACATCAATGCTTCCTATCAGGTCAGGAGAAACATCAAGGCTTCCTATCAGGTCAGGGGAAACATCAATGCTTCCTATCAGGTCAGGGGAAACATCAATGCTTTCTATCAGGTCAGGAGAAACATCAAGGCTTCCTATCAGGTCAGGGGAAACATCAATGCTTCCTATCAGGTCAGGGGAAACATCAATGCTTTCTATCAGGTCAGGGGAAACATCAATTTCATATCAGGCGACAGGTTGCCCCAATCCTTCCTATCAGGTCAGGGGAAACATCAATGCTTCCTATCAGGTCAGAAGAAACCTCAATGCTTCCTATCATGCGAGGGGAAACCTCAATGCTTCCTATCAGGTCAGGGGAAACATCAATGCTTCCTATCAGGTCAGGAGAAACATCAATGCTTCCTATCAGGTCAGGGGAAACATCAATGCTTCCTATCAGGCGACAGGAAACGCCAATGCTTCCTGTCATGCGAGGGGAAACCTCAATGCTTCCTATCAGGTCAGGGGAAACATCAATGCTTCCTATCAGGTCAGAAGAAACCTCAATGCTTCCTATCATGCGAGGGGAAACCTCAATGCTTCCTATCAGGTCAGGGGAAACACCAATGCTTCCTGTCATGCGAGGGGAAACCTCAATGCTTCCTATCAGGTCAGGGGAAACATCAATGCTTCCTATCAGGTCAGGAGAAACATCAATGCTTCCTATCAGGTCAGGGGAAACATCAATGCTTCCTATCAGGTCAGAAGAAACCTCAATGCTTCCTATCATGCGAGGGGAAACCTCAATGCTTCCTATCAGGTCAGGGGAAACATCAATGCTTCCTATCAGGTCAGAAGAAACCTCAATGCTTCCTATCATGCGAGGGGAAACCTCAATGCTTCCTATCAAGTCAGGGGAAACATCAATGCTTCCTATCAGGTCAGGAGAAACATCAATGCTTCCTATCAGGTCAGGAGAAACATCAATGCTTCCTATCAGGTCAGGAGAAACATCAATGCTTCCTATCAGGTCAGGAGAAACATCAATGCTTCCTATCAGGTCAGGAGAAACATCAATGCTTCCTATCAGGTCAGGGGAAACATCAATGCTTCCTATCAGGTCAGGAGAAACATCAATGCTTCCTATCAGGTCAGGAGAAACATCAATGCTTCCTATCAGGTCAGGGGAAACATCAATGCTTCCTATCAGGTCAGAAGAAACCTCAATGCTTCCTATCAGGTCAGGGGAAACATCAATGCTTCCAATCAGGCGACAGGAAACCCCAATGCTTCCTGTCATGCGAGGGGAAACCTCAATGCTTCCTATCAGGTCAGGGGAAACATCAATGCTTCCTATCAGGTCAGGAGAAACATCAATGCTTCCTATCAGGTCAGGAGAAACATCAATGCTTCCTATCAGGTCATGGGAAACATCAATGCTTCCTATCAGGTCAGGGGAAACATCAATGCTTTCTATCAGGTCAGAAGAAACCTCAATGCTTCCTATCAGGTCAGGAGAAACATCAATGCTTCCTATCAGGTCAGGGGAAACATCAATGCTTCCTATCAGGTCAGGGGAAACATCAATGCTTCCTATCAGGTCAGAAGAAACCTCAATGCTTCCTATCATGCGAGGGGAAACCTCAATGCTTCCTATCAGGTCAGGGGAAACATCAATGCTTCCTATCAGGTCAGGGGAAACATCAATGCTTCCTATCAGGTCAGGAGAAACATCAATGCTTCCTATCATGCGAGGGGAAACCTCAATGCTTCCTATCAGGTCAGGGGAAACATCAATGCTTCCTATCAGGCGACAGGAAACCCCAATGCTTCCTATCAGGTCAGGGGAAACATCAATGCTTCCTATCATGCGAGGGGAAACCTCAATGCTTCCTATCAGGTCAGGGGAAACATCAATGCTTCCTATCATGCGAGGGGAAACCTCAATGCTTCCTATCAGGTCAGGGGAAACATCAATGCTTCCTATCATGCGAGGGGAAACCTCAATGCTTCCTATCAGGTCAGGGGAAACATCAATGCTTCCTATCAGGTCAGGAGAAACATCAATGCTTCCTATCAGGTCAGGGGAAACATCAATGCTTCCTATCAGGTCAGGAGAAACATCAATGCTTCCTATCAGGTCATGGGAAACATCAATGCTTCCTATCAGGTCAGGGGAAACATCAATGCTTTCTATCAGGTCAGAAGAAACCTCAATGCTTCCTATCAGGTCAGGAGAAACATCAATGCTTCCTATCAGGTCAGGGGAAACCTCAATGCTTCCTATCAGGTCAGGGGAAACATCAATGCTTCCTATCAGGTCAGAAGAAACCTCAATGCTTCCTATCATGCGAGGGGAAACCTCAATGCTTCCTATCAGGTCAGGGGAAACATCAATGCTTTCTATCAGGTCAGAAGAAACCTCAATGCTTCCTATCAGGTCAGGAGAAACATCAATGCTTCCTATCAGGTCAGGAGAAACATCAATGCTTCCTATCAGGTCAGGGGAAACATCAATGCTTCCTATCAGGCGACAGGAAACCCCAATGCTTCCTGTCATGCGAGGGGAAACCTCAATGCTTCCTATCAGGTCAGGGGAAACATCAATGCTTCCTATCAGGTCAGGGGAAACATCAATGCTTCCTATCAGGTCAGGAGAAACATCAATGCTTCCTATCAGGTCAGGAGAAACATCAATGCTTCCTATCATGCGAGGGGAAACCTCAATGCTTCCTATCAGGTCAGGGGAAACATCAATGCTTCCTATCAGGCGACAGGAAACCCCAATGCTTCCTGTCATGCGAGGGGAAACCTCAATGCTTCCTATCAGGTCAGGAGAAACATCAATGCTTCCTATCAGGTCAGGGGAAACATCAATGCTTCCTATCAGGCGACAGGAAACCCCAATGCTTCCTGTCATGCGAGGGGAAACCTCAATGCTTCCTATCAGGTCAGGGGAAACATCAATGCTTCCTATCAGGTCAGGGGAAACATCAATGCTTCCTATCAGGTCAGGAGAAACATCAATGCTTCCTATCAGGTCAGGAGAAACATCAATGCTTCCTATCATGCGAGGGGAAACCTCAATGCTTCCTATCAGGTCAGGGGAAACATCAATGCTTCCTATCAGGCGACAGGAAACCCCAATGCTTCCTATCAGGTCAGGGGAAACATCAATGCTTCCTATCATGCGAGGGGAAACCTCAATGCTTCCTATCAGGTCAGGGGAAACATCAATGCTTCCTATCATGCGAGGGGAAACCTCAATGCTTCCTATCAGGTCAGGGGAAACATCAATGCTTCCTATCATGCGAGGGGAAACCTCAATGCTTCCTATCAGGTCAGGGGAAACATCAATGCTTCCTATCATGCGAGGGGAAACCTCAATGCTTCCTATCAGGTCAGGGGAAACATCAATGCTTCCTATCAGGTCAGGAGAAACATCAATGCTTCCTATCAGGTCAGGGGAAACATCAATGCTTCCAATCAGGCGACAGGAAACCCCAATGCTTCCTGTCATGCGAGGGGAAACCTCAATGCTTCCTATCAGGTCAGGGGAAACATCAATGCTTCCTATCAGGTCAGGGGAAACATCAATGCTTCCTATCAGGTCAGGAGAAACATCAATGCTTCCTATCAGGTCATGGGAAACATCAATGCTTCCTATCAGGTCAGGGGAAACATCAATGCTTCCTATCAGGTCAGGGGAAACATCAATGCTTCCTATCATGCGAGGGGAAACCTCAATGCTTCCTATCAGGTCAGGGGAAACATCAATGCTTCCTATCAGGCGACAGGAAACCCCAATGCTTCCTGTCATGCGAGGGGAAACCTCAATGCTTCCTATCAGGTCAGGGGAAACATCAATGCTTCCTATCAGGTCAGGGGAAACATCAATGCTTCCTATCAGGTCAGGAGAAACATCAATGCTTCCTATCAGGTCATGGGAAACATTAATGCTTCCTATCAGGTCAGGGGAAACCTCAATGCTTCCTATCAGGTCAGGGGAAACATCAATGCTTCCTATCAGGCGACAGGAAACCCCAATGCTTCCTGTCATGCGAGGGGAAACCTCAATGCTTCCTATCAGGTCAGGGGAAACATCAATGCTTCCTATCAGGTCAGGGGAAACATCAATGCTTCCTATCAGGTCAGGAGAAACATCAATGCTTCCTATCAGGTCATGGGAAACATTAATGCTTCCTATCAGGTCAGGGGAAACCTCAATGCTTCCTATCAGGTCAGGGGAAACATCAATGCTTCCTATCAGGTCAGGGGAAACATCAATGCTTCCTATCATGCGAGGGGAAACCTCAATGCTTCCTATCAGGTCAGGGGAAACATCAATGCTTCCTATCAGGTCAGGGGAAACATCAATGCTTCCTATCAGGTCAGGAGAAACATCAATGCTTCCTATCAGGTCATGGGAAACATTAATGCTTCCTATCAGGTCAGGGGAAACATCAATGCTTCCTATCAGGTCAGGAGAAACATCAATGCTTCCTATCAGGTCAGGGGAAACCTCAATGCTTCCTATCAGGTCAGGAGAAACATCAATGCTTCCTATCAGGTCAGGAGAAACATCAATCCTTCCTATCAGGTCAGGGGAAACCTCAATGCTTCCTATCAGGTCATGGGAAACATCAATGCTTCTTATCAGGTCAGAAGAAACCTCAATGCTTCCTATCATGCGAGGGGAAACTTCAATGCTTCCTATCAGGTCAGGGGAAACATCAATGCTTCCTATCAGGTCAGGAGAAACATCAATGCTTCCTATCATGCGAGGGGAAACCTCAATGCTTCCTATTAGGTCAGGGGAAACACCAATGCTTCCTATCATGCGAGGGGAAACATCAATGCTTCCTATCAGGTCAGGGGAAACATCAATGCTTCCTATCAGGTCAGGAGAAACATCAATGCTTCCTATCATGCGAGGGGAAACATCAATGCTTCCTATCAGGTCAGGGGAAACATCAATGCTTCCTATCATGTGAGGGGAAACCTCAATGCTTCCTATCGGGTCAGGGGAAACACCAATGCTTCCTATCATGTGAGGGGAAACCTCAATGCTTCCTATCAGGTCAGGGGAAACACCAATGCTTCCTATCAGGTCAGAAGAAACCTCAATGCTTCCTATCATGCGAGGGGAAACCTCAATGCTTCCTATCAGGTCAGGGGAAACATCAATGCTTCCTCACAGGCGAGAGGAAATTTCAAAGTATTTCCTCTCGCATTGGAGGAAATAGAGTTTGAAATACCTGACGCTTGAGAAAGGAAAGGTTATCATGACATTTGACCCTGAGGATAACATACAATATAAGTGTGCAGATCATGGTTGATCCTCTTTCATGATTAACGTTCGAATGATATGGTACACGGTATACCTTACGCTTGAAGAAATGAGGGTGTATAACTTTTTCCCCTCCGGGGGTAACTCCGATTTGGCCCATAATTGAACTGGATTTCTAGCTTTTCTTTAGCTATCGATTGGTGAAAACAAAATTCAAAAAAGTCAAAGCGTTTTCGAGTTATCCTGTCCCCGAACGGAAAGACGGGCAGAATGTACAAAGCCATAAACTAGTAATAAATTGCTAGTTAGTCACATGTTAATTATAAAGCCTCCCTTTCATGCATGACTTCATAAAGACAAAGTTTATTGGTCGGAAGATAAGATTTCTGGTAAGGAGGCGTTTTTCTAAGATTAGGCAGACGTTTTCGTTTTATCATGTCAAAAAGTAGGTGGGTGACCAAAATCAATGTCCACACAAAAGATTAGTCATGTAATATAAACACATATGTATATACTAAATATTTCATATCTTAAAGTTTGAGACAAACAAGAGGAATTGTTTAGATGAAGTACAAATCCAATCACGTAAGACTGGACTGAGGTTTATTTATCCATTTTGTACTCAGGCTTCTGTATGCCTCTGGCAATCTTCATTTTCCGCTCTATAGGGGTGGAATGTGGGAAAATGCTGATAAGAAAAGAAATTGTTATAATAATTTTATCATGACCAAGCTAAAAACGCATTATTTCTCATTCACATGATGATGGCTGTCAGTTACAATCTACTCCTAACATTTGCTTTTGTGCAAGTTCCTGTGGCTATGGTTGTTGTCTTGTTTTTCAGACGAATTCGCTTGTTAGACGAAGATAAAGGTTGTGAATAGCTGCATGGACAGTGGACACTACAAACCAGTCCCAAGAGAACATTGGGTACAACTGGAACTAAATTATTTTTTGTTATACTTTCAACTTTGTGAGAATGCATTTCATGAGGAACCTTGCTGAATCTTTGCTCTTATACTCAACTCACCACTCACCCATCGTTCATACAGGATAACTATATGAACTTGCGACTGGACAGTACGATTGTATGACATTTCTTGTCCTCTGACTGATGCTGGAAGTGATTCATGGAATGTTTTCCTTTGGCTGGTGGTAAAATAAATGAATGAAACAAGTTTTTACAGAGGTCAGCTTTCATACTTTTATAATATGCATCATGTATGCAACATGTTATTTGCGTCTATGTATGCATTACATAATTTTTGATATGATGAGTCATGCATAAGCTTTTGATGGTTCAAATCTGCAGGAAAGTAAGCAAAAATGTTTCATATGTGCTCATTTGTGTGAGAAGCTTGGTCCAACACGCATTGCTGCTGGCTTCTGACTTTGTCTTGGCAAATGGCCTAAAACTGTTGATATTTTCTTTGGAAATCATAAAACCTTGTTCATAGTTTGACCTAAGACAAAAACTGGAACATTTAATATTATTTCGGTGGTAGCAGAGCAGAGGCTCGTGAAAAATAAAGATGAGCCGTACCAGGATTTCACCTGTCTATAAAATCGTCATTTTATCGATAGCTATACAACTATTCACAATTTCCTGTTGTGACGATACCTTCCCAGTATTCTTTGAGTTTTCCAGTGCAAATGGAATCACCGGTGACAGCTTATCTCCATACTTTTATGGATCTGACGCGGACATGACAGTTGTACGAAAAAACACAAAATGTTAACGATATGCTGTGCTCTAAATATTTTTATATGCTTTTTATTGTGAGCCTCTAAATAGGTACAAACACATTATTGATTTTTCTTCTCAGCCGCAGCTAATTTGCAAATACGGATTTCCTTGTGAAATTCATCACGTTACCACCAAAGATGGATACATTCTTGAGCTTCATCGCATTCCCTTTGGCACGAAACCCGGAAGTGGGCCGAAGGCTGGAAAAGATGTTGTGTATTTGCAACACGGTTTCTTGGCTTCGTCTGCGGATTGGATTATGAATACCGTCGATAAAGCTCTGGGTGGGGATAATAATAGTAATTTGGTGTTAATAATAATTATAAAGTAGTGCTGAAAAATAAGAAAACATTTTATGTACACACAGCATACGAGCTTGCTAATCATGGGTATGATGTATGGCTTGGAAATGCTCGAGGAAACACATATTTCAGGAACCACACGGTTTTATCGCCGAAAGATAGCAAGTTTTGGAAGTTTAGGTATTATTTCCCCAGAAAAATTGCTTTTTAATTTTACAATGGCTATCTTTTTACAATCATTAGCTTTGCTAATCGCAAGTTATTATGTGCTAAAAAAATGATATACTTTCAGTTTTCACGAAATGGGAGCCTATGACATTCCTGCAGTTTTGGACTACATTTTAAATACAACTCAGCAACCAAATCTGTTTTATGTAGGACATAGTATGGGGACATGCATGTTTTGGATTACAATGCAAATGTATCCTGAATATAATAGCAAAATTAGAAATATGTTTGCACTTGCCCCAATTGCTTTTGTCAAGCATATCAAGAGTCCAATCAGAATTCTATCACCGTTATCTACTGAGGCAGAGGTATACGTCCTGTCTAAAGATGCCCCTAATGTCATAATCATGAGCATATACAAAATATTAATAAAGTATAAAATATTTTTGTGATATATAGCTCGTCACTGAAATTTTTGGGGATCGAGAATTCCTTCCTCATGACGGCTGGATAATCCTCTTCAGGAAAATAGTATGCGAACACCAGCCAATTCGAGAAGCACTTTGTGCAAACATTGTATTTCTACTTAGCGGATTTGACAGGAAGGAATTGAATGAAGTAATTTAAAAATTTAGAAAGAGTAAATGATATTTTGTCTTCTTTTCAAACAATGCATTAAATACCTCTTTTGCAGACAATGCTTCCAGTTATCTTAGGACACACGCCAGCGGGGGCGTCAACTCACACGATAATCCATTTTGCCCAGGGTATTAACAGTGGTGATTTTAGAGAGTTTGACTATGGAAAGAAAGAAAATATGAAGATTTATAAGAAAGAGACGCCTCCCAAATATGATCTCAGTAAGGTTACTGCCCCAGTATCACTCTATTGGTCTGATAATGACTGGCTTGCTGTCAAAGAGGTGAGAAGTGCAATTAATCACATTTATGCATGTATAGTTTGTATCGAGTCGAGATATTGAAGTAGACTATTTATGATTGATGTAATTTATTTTATTTGTATTTTTACTTTTCGTAGGATGTGGAGCGGTTGAAAGGTCAACTTCCAAATGTGAACGATTTTTTTCGCGTGAATTATACAAAATTTACCCATCTTGATTTTATATTTGCTATTGATGCTCATAAAATGGTTTATGACAGAATATTTGAGACAATGAAAAAGTATTAAGGCTCATACATTATAAAGTTACAAAGTTTTATTTATCTGGATACTTTATACAATAAATTTTAAAGTTTTATGAATTATTAACTAGGAGAATAAGGAATTGTAAAATCATCACCTTTTTCAATTCCATAGTGTATCACGTTTTCATTTTCCTTTATATAAGCCCATGACATATTCTTCGAATTAAAATTATAACCGACTTTCCCGGTGTTTGTTATTACAATTGCCCCACCATCACCCTCTGGAATTCGAGATGTCATGAAGTCTACGGCAGAAAGACAAGCTTGATTTGGTTCTTCACCTGTGAATTAAAACGACTGTAAAAAGGTATGCTCCGGAGTGTGAGTAAAAATTACAAGCATTATTTATTATTTTTTCATATTATTAGTCACCTTGTTCCAAAGCATTTGCAATTCTCGAACACACACAAGCCCTCATAATAGCTTCACCTAAACCGGTTGCGCTAGCCCCACAGACTGTGTCATCACAAAAGGTCCCACCTCCAATTATTGGGGTGTCTCCAACCCGACCTGGTAGCTTCGCTGTGATCCCTCCGGTTGAAGTTCCTGCAGCGATTTCCCCAAGTGTGTTAATCGCTACTGCACCTACAGTACCACCCTCTCCCTTTGAGAGACTTTTAGGAGCATCCAAAGTTTCTGGAACTTCTGTGGAGGCGACTGTTTCTTTTGCCAAAACACGCTCAAGCAAATTACGTGCACGTGGTGCAGTCAACTGTTCCGAGGTTACGATTGGGAAGCCTTGCTCTTGAGCAAATTTTTCGGCACCAGCACCGACCAGTAGTGCATGAGGCGTCTTTTCCATTACCGCTTTACAGACAGAGATAGGGTGAGTAACCTTCCCCATTGCACCAACGGCTCCTGTAAATACACATTACGCAAAAGCATTTTGAAAAAAAAACTGTTACAAATACTACTGTTCGCACAAGTGACAATGGGCAGATCAGGAACATATTATAGTCACCTGCTTTCAAATCTGAGCCTCTAATTAGTATCGCGTCCATTTCTACTTCACCCGAGCTGGTTAGTACAGATCCATAGCCTATTTTAACAAATTAAAATTAAAAGTCTGAAAAATAAAAATGCACTAGAATATGCATCGAATATGCTCGAATCGGACCTGCATTAAAAACCTCATCCAACTCCATGACTTTAATTGCAGCTTCAACGGCATCAACAGGGTTATTTGTGGCCTTCAAAACTTCATAGCCAGCCCTCAAAGCTTCCTGAACTCCAGCATGTTTTAGTGGGTATCTGCCTTTTGCTATTTCCCCAGCTCCGCCATGTACTATAAGAGCTAGTTGAGTCTTCATGATGCTAACATTCAAGGAAAAGAGAAAGTTTATTGAAAATGAAATTAGAAAGAATGAAGTTGTGATTTGCAATATTTGTGGCATGTGCATGCATATCATTGCAAACGAAGATTCTGACATCTGACAAGACTCAACTAATGCAAACAAAGTCTTCCCGACAACTGTCATGTTATGTTGGTTTCGGCACTTTCGGCAAGCCTCGGTTTCCTATACTTACTGCCCACTTTGACTTTGACAAATGCCCATGCAGATCATATCAATATTCAAGGAAAGGTAGTGGCAAACAAGGTTGGGATGGATGCGGATCTTCTTGTGGTCCAGGTAGGGGGAAAGCAGTACAGCGAGAAGGATAATGCAATGAAAGATTGATGATAAGTTCACGTTCCCATCTTCATCTTTCGGAAAGATCGGGTGAAGATGTTGGTTTGGTGGAAGTGTATGGAGGTGTGTATTGTAAAGAAAGCTCAAGGGATTTAAAATTTACTTTCACCAAACAGTATTTAGTAACTTTTTTTTACCTTCAAGCTTGAGTTCAGTAGTTTATTTTTGTGACTCGAAGATCTAAATAGGATCGAAGCTGTGTGTGCTGCTGTAATGAATTAGCCTTTGATTGAGATGGATTGAGTAAGTACCTCCCGTTGGGGTTTTGTATCGTAATTTTCACCTTTCACTAAAAATAAATTCTATATCTATTATTTTTTCAACTTTTTCAGTTGTGCCTTGCTTACTAGTAATGTTAATGTTCACTATTTTTATGGTGCTTGATCTATCTTTTGCCCAAGACCAGAACACCAAGAGTTGTTAATTCCAAATGCAGATGAGAAAGTCTCCAGAGTCAGCTACCTCATCTGTCAAATATATGTAGATATGATATGGTGTGGGAATGGGGGAACAAGAAATATTGAGTGTTGATAATGTTGAAGCTAAGAGTAAAGAGTTCAGCCTAAAACATGTCTATCATGATAAGTCAACGAAATATACAGAAGATAGTAGATGTGAAGTACATAAGAACCAAACCGTTACATACATAAGCTCATTCAACATTACTTTCTTGATGTGAGGTTTATTAGCGCTTTACTTGTGAGCTCTTTCCTTTCCTTACTATAAAGTATCTCATAAATGAAGTCCAACTTGCAGAAAAAACTTTTTAGTGTTTTGTATTCTGAATTGAATTGAAGGTTCAGTGATTTTATAATCCTGTTTTATTCATCATTCATGGACCACTCACTCCACTCTTCATCCAGTCAGACACGTTTCAATCTTTCTTGATATACATAAAAAGCATCGAGGAGGATAGTTGTAAAAAGTTATGTATAAAATACATAATATATTCTTTTATGTACACATGCTGATGTGTACCAATATACTTACAGCAGCCACACAACATGAATGTTGATTGTGTATCCTCTATCCGAACAAATGCACCAAGTTGAACACATGTTTTAATGTTTCCTCTGGATTGACAATCCATAAAAAATAAACATTCAAAAGATGTTTTAGTTCTGTTTTGTATTTGTGCATAGTTCTAATTGCTAATGCTAATGATAATTATTGTCAGGAGCAGTTTATAAATTCAGCTTACACTACACTGCACTCTAGTTCATAGTTAGAAAATATAAAAAGTTCCTTAAATTTTGCTTTTGCTACTGCAGAACTAACCGTGGACTATGGGAATGGTTGACTGAAGACATGAGACATGTCATCATCATTCATCCATCATCTTCAACCTATTATCTGAATTACAGTTTTGAATTGATTGGACATTGAAAATTTAGTTACGTGTGACGAGTATTTGCGTGGAGTGGAGTTTGAAGATTCTACGTAAGATCGAATATACAATTTAATTTGAAACATTTGCATTTTAATAGAATTTATGCAATGCGTTTTAGTATCTACTTTTTTGGTATGTTTCAGGTCAACCAGTGTTGTACATTAGACAGGGCTTCAATATGAGTTTATCTAACCAAGAGATAAGTCGCTATAGTCGGCAAATGATACTGCCTGAGTTGGGAATGAAAGGTAAGAGAAATTGAGATAAAATGTTTTATTTCATTAGCTTCATGATTGACTAGTCATTACTTCAAGATTGATTTACAATAACCTTTAAATTTACTATTAGGGCAACAAAACTTGAAAAACGGATCAGTGCTCGTGGTCGGGTTAGGTGGATTGGGGTCCCCTGCGTCAATGTTTTTGGCAGCTTCTGGAATTGGTGAGTGAATTTAATTTGATGTTCATTTCAAATCTTGACTATCAGGATCTTTAAATTTCTTTAAATGTGAGTTTTCTATAATTCAATTTTGATTTCGACAGGAAAATTGGGATTGGTTGACTACGATGTTGTTGAGATTAGTAATTTACACCGACAAGTTATTCACGGCGAGAAAACTGTTGGCGTTCCAAAAGCAGAGTCAGCAAAAACGTTTTTGGAGAAGTAAAACTTAAATGTTATTATTAACTCGAAGGTGAGTGTGTGTAGTACAACGGTTTTCATAATATTTTATCATTTCTCTAGCTTAAATCCTCATGTGAATATTGAAGTCTTCAAGGAACCATTTACATCCACAAATGCATTAGAGATCATCAAGAAATTTGACGTCATTTTGGACTGCACAGATAATGCAGCTTCACGATATTTGTTAAATGATGCAGCAGTTATCAGCAAGAAACCGCTTGTATCAGGAAGGTATCAAATCACATTGAACTGAACAATACCAGCTAAATTAATGAAGCACAAGTTAAGAAAGGCAAACTAATAACTGATTGATTGATTACAATTTATTTAGTGCACTGCGATTTGAAGGTCAACTAATCACTTACAACTATAAGGGAGGACCTTGTTACAGATGCATTTTCCCAGTTCCTCCTCCTCCTGAATTTGTTACAAATTGCTCTGACGGTGGTGTCCTTGGTGCAGGTAAAGTGATTGCCTTCACACAAGCTTTTATAAAGTTGAACTCTTTGCAAACTCTTTTTAAATTCTATGTGTTTATTCTTTAGTCCCGGGTACAATTGGCACCCTCCAAGCTTTAGAATCTATAAAGCTAATCAGTGGCATTGGTGCATCATACGTTAACAAAATGCTGCTCTTTGATGGCTTCCGTGGAAGCTTTACCGATGTTAAATTAAGACCCAGACAATCGACTTGTTCCGTTTGTGGTGACAATCCAACTATTCTAGCTCTCTTGGAAGACTATCCTCAGTTTTGTGGTGCTGGTTATGACGATAAGGTAGGATGATCATGATTGGTAAACGTGTGAATATGAACTAGTGTTTAAAATGAAATTGCATGATTTTTTTTCAGGACAAAGGTGTAGAATTGCTCAAATCTTCCGAACGAATTACTCCATCGGACTACAAGGAAATAGTTTCTGCTCAGCAACCTCACATCTTGATAGACGTGCGTGAACCACAAGAACTTGATATTTGCTCATTACCCGGTGTTTCTAGAAACGTTCCATATAGTAAAATGAATTCCGAGAAAGTCATGGATGGACTCCATCGCTATTTCCTGGATCAGACTAATGACGGAACAAATTCAGAAAAGCTATCAGGTAAATCATTTGTATTGCTGCTGCTGCTACTATGTACGTAGTTTGATTGAAGCCTTTGCATTTTAATGACACATTATATTTTTTACTATGTATTTTAGTATACGTCGTTTGTAGGCGCGGAAATGATTCTCAAAGAGCTGTAAGATTAATGCAAGACAAGTTTGGAGAATTGCCGCTAACATTTAAGGACATACATGGTGGTCTCCACAAATGGGCTAAAGATGTGGACCAAAACTTTCCAGTATATTAGAAACTACGTAGAAGACGGCTCAGCCAAGTCAAACTTGACATGTATACTTGCCGTAAATCGGTTACCCACAAAATACAATCAGTTAAATCAACAATTTTGTACTTCTCAGTTTGATAGATAGTAGGTATGCTACAGCTGCATAATAATACGGGATGATGTATTTAAAAAACTACTAGTACATATGCAGCAATTGATAATTTTGCACTACTGATGGATGGTGATCTTTCTACCAATTAATTTTCTTCAGTTAGTTAGTCGGGACGGTTTGGTAGATTACATTGTATTAATGTTTTCGTAGCAAGGTTTTGGTTTGGGATGCGGAGCAGATAAATTATTTTATTTTTATGCAATGCATTTGTATTTTGTTATGACTCAACAAAATAATTATATGGTACTACTATAGAGTTTGAACAAGCTTTAAAAAGTCTTTGTATTATACCGTGTTATTTATCATTAGTTCTTGTACATAGATTTTATAGATTATAATTATATCTATATATAAATGTATGAACATTTGGTAAATGTGGCAGATGAATGTGAATAATCAAACTGAAAAAGAAGGCAATAAATAGTTTCAGTTCCCTGAATTATAGGAATTGCTTCAAATATTGAAATATTCAACCTGGGTAGACAAACTTTTTCTGCCTTCATATTGTCGTCCGCGTCTTAAAAAAATTGAGGATCGTAAATACAATTGCCATACTATACATTGCCGTATATATACCGTACTGTCACAGTATATCTCTTACATATCTTAGAGAGTGCACGTACTGTACATAGTGTACATATCTTTCCAATTCAAGCTAAAAGCGTACACGAAGCTTATTCCCAGTCTAGCTTTTATGTATAATACATGTTGTATTCTCAAAACACATGCTTTAGTTCATAAGGATAAAATTCTTTTGTTGTGATTTCACATCAGGGCATGGTGGAGTTAGTTAAAAATTAAACTCCTGCAGTCTATTAACCTCATTATTTAAGCTTATCAAACTTAACAAATTAAGCAAAGGATATAGAATAGATCACAGAATTTAAACTATGGAATAGCTCGATTTGAAGTGTTCAAAATTAATCGGACTCTCAACAACAATTAAGTAACAGATAATCCCAATCCGTAATTTTCATGTAATTTAGCTGTTAGATAATGATGATTAAATATGATAGACTCAAATAGACTGAATAAGAGTTAATTTTTTACATGACGGTTTTTTTCTAAACAGGCAAGGGAAATGGCAACTACTACTGACACCGAGAAAGGTGGTGGTGGTGGCCCTAATTGCTTGCTCTGCACGGAGGTGATTTCTTACCAGAAGGAGATAAAGGGAGACAAGGGACAACGAGTTACTACGCTTTTATATGGAGAAAATTCAACGAGTACTGATTTGAAAAGCCAGTTATCAGCCTTTTTTCTGTTAAGGAAGGTCCTTAGCTTGCCTCAAGATTTCCTGGAGAATTTGTTGACGCAATGTGGAAGCCCTGCCGAATGGTCTATTTGTCTTTGCAGACATTGTTCAAGACTGTTCAAAGAAGCGGAACATCTTTGGGATAGGTTGAAGCAATTACAAAAGGATTTTGATACTGTTACAACTGAAATCAAAGATGTTATCACAAAAAGTATGAATCCAGATGAAGAAAAGTTTAGTAAAAAAGACGGAAGCAAGGCGAAGAAAAGTTTAGTCGAATCGAAACTTAAATCTTCTGAAATTAAGGATTGTGTACGGAAAGCATTCTTCCTGAGTAAGTTATATTTTTACAAACCGAAAGCTTTTTCAAAATTATTGGCATTGACCTAAGTAGTTTACTATTTCTAATGTTTCAGGTTCAAAGGATGCCTCGTGCACCAAGTCGCCAACTCCAAATCTTTCAAATAGTAGCTTAAGTAGCTATAATTCTGGCTTGCTTAATTGGAATGAGAATGGTGTTCCGTACTTATCATTGGCTGACTTTGAGAACAAAATGCGAAAATTGGTTGAAACTGTTGCAGCTACACCAATGACCGTCGTCCAGAAACAAGACCAAAAGGAAATGAAAGAAACGAGTACTCAGACCTTAGGTAAGGGATTGTGGAGTAAATGTACCCTATATAAAAGCAGTGGTATTATTATTGTGGTATTATTATTGTTTCTTATGATAATTTTATTGTACAAAATATTTGGATTTTAGATGCCTCGAAGCAGTCTTCTATAACACCATTCGTCTCGGTCTCCGAAGATACTAATGAAAATGAAGTAGAAATGGAATTTGAGTTAGAAGATGAAGATCCACTCAGTATTAATGAAGACATGGATCCACTGAATATTACCAACTCCAATTCCAGTACAATAATCAGCATTCCTTTCAAACCTTCAAATGTTCCTACACCAACTGAACCTGAATCAACTATTCGAATTGTCAAAACGAGCACGCTTATGGAACCTGAGGACGACGAGAGTGATAGCGAGGCTGCACCTCATATTATAGGAATTTTAAAGTGTGATCCAGATGCAGCCATAGAAATGGATTCAGGTGATAGTTTGCCTGATCCATTAGAAATGGAAACGAATGATGATAAAGATGACCCTGATTATGTTCCGGATGATAGTCCACCAGAAAGTAGCAAACAGCCCTCCACAACAACGAACGGCAAAGAAAATAAGACTAAAAACGAGAAAGCTGAAGAAACGCCCAGTAAACTCATATCTCTGTCAATTCAGGCATATAAGTTGAGTTCAAATGTCTATGAGTGTTCAAAATGCAAGCAGGAATTTGACGCCAGAGTTGGTTGCCAGTCCCACATCCTTCGGGATCATTATAGTAATCACAGATAAAATACATTGTAAAGCAAATTTTATTTCCCATATTGTCAATTAGCTTTTTATCCTAATTGATTTTTAATTATTGTTACAGATGATCGACAACCTTTCCATTGCCACGTTTGCAGCGTTAAATACTCAATGTTTCAACAATTGAAGGAACATGTACGCAACAGTCATGCCGGCATCGCAACTCCTTACGACAATGACTTCAATCCTGCAACTGATTATATTACGTTGGAAGTCTCGAAGATTATTCAGGCTGAATCAAAGACTCCACCTGAGCGACGTGTTAACGTTCCCTTGTATAGTTGTCACTTATGTCCCCAAAAGTTTTCAGTCAAAAGGAACGTGGTTAGGCATGGTAGAACTGTGCATAATGTGAAAGTTTCCTTATCCGACATTCCGCCACCAACGGTTCCTAACGGTGAACAGTCTTCATCTGCCAATAATACTACTTCAAACGACCAAGACTTTTCATGCGGAGAATGTGAGAAGCTCAATATTATTTTTAAAGCTTCATCGAGAGAGTACCTTGAAATTCATATGAGGAGACATCATGGAGCAAATAGTGGTATGTAATTTAGTTGCATTTCTGCATTTAAATAAAATTATTTTTGAACAGTTTGGTAATCAAATACTTTTATGTTAATTTTAGGTGGACCCAACACTTTACAAAAGAAACTTCCTGAAAAGCCTCCCAACATACGGATTGTAAGAAAGCAGAGTATGAAATGCCCGGATTGCAAGAAACTGCTCCCTTCTGTTACGGCTATGGCTGAGCACTTGAAAAATCCCGAAAATAAGTGCAAACAATGTACTAAGCATTTCTTATTCGATATGGATCTCAAGAGACACGTGGAAATGGAACATACCAGGGGAAATTCATTTCAATGCCCTTTCTGTCCCAAAGTTTTTTCCGCCCAGATAATCTACGAGAAGCATGTTGAAAATCATCAGATTCATGATGTGCATGAGTGTGAATTTTGTCATACAAAGTTTACTGGGTTTGCAAATTTACATCGTCACATGGAAATACATGCAGATTTAATTGCGCAGCAGCAGCAGCAAGAACAACAACAACTACTACTACTTCAACAAGATCCTTTGGCATTTAGTAATTAAGTTTTGATATGATCTGATATGATTTTAAAATCCTTAAATATTGTTTGTTTTAAACTACATTTTTATAAGTTTGTCGTTGAGTGATTTTTACTTTTAGCTACTTTTTATAATTTGCGACTATTGTACCATTACATCATGATGTGATACTGTTCAAACGAATTTTTAACTGGTTTACTATATCTGCTAGCCTTGTTGTTTTCGATAATAAATATTGTTCGAATAAAATCGTTGGTTAAAATGTGCCATTGGGGTGGTTGACAATGATTTAGACAGTGTGAATCTAATTAAACAAAAAAAACATTTAGGTAGTATTAAAAAAAACAATATTTTTTTGCTTCCTAACCGTCATCAATCAGGTAAAGTCTAATCTGCTTTTTAAATTCCTGATTTGTTGTGGTAAACGCGGAACGATGACCCATGACCCCGGTGCTCAACTCAGCTCAAACCCTTATATATGCTTACAGGTCGAGATTGCTGTTTCATTTGTTCCTAAGAGAAACACCCTGCACATTCAATATTCAGAAAGACAGGATTGTTTTTGACATGTTCCAGTTTTTTAACCGAGCTTCATTGATTTCAGGAACTCAAACTCACTTTGATCGAAAAAGATGAAAAAAGAATAGACGAACGCTAAAAGCTACAATCCCTCCGCCAAGCCTTAAAATGGCTAATGTTGTAAAAACTTTGTACGAGACGATGTGCGATGTCTTCTTCGAATCCTTTGGTATCTCCATGATCATCCTGACCGGTATGCTTTTCTATGAAGGGATTAAACGAACTAAGATAGCTCCTGGTCAGCTTTTTGTCGCATGGGTTCTTATATACATGGCCTTAATTCCGCTGGTTATGATGTGGAAAAGTTTGAGATACTTCTTTAAATTTTAACAATGACACCATAAGTCAAGTTTTAACCGAGGATTGCTATGAAGTAAGCTTGTATTTCGTACTAATATTCAATTCTACTGACAGTGACTTATTAGTTAATTGACCATGAAATGATATTCATTAGCAGTCTCGTCCGAAAGAAGGCATTCATGCAGATTCGAACTGACAAGAACCCTCACACAGAATCTCAAAGGGATGTAAAAGCAAATAGCTTATGATACATAAATAATTATAAAATCCATTTAAAAAAGTAACACGAAACGAATAAAAGTCATCAAAGCTAAGTTGATTTGAAAAACACAATAAACAATGCTGGCACGCATCAATTTATCTTCATATATTACATACAACATATATTAGTAATTTGGTAAACATATATAAATGATTCAACAAGAATAATTCTCATGAAATCACCAGTAGACATCATATTTTTAGTTACATAGTACATATTTTATATGTATGCAAAAGAATAGTGATAATAATATTATTCATTCAATAACCCAAACCTAACAGTTTTTAGCTTGAACAAAATTTGTCTTCTATGAAGACTCCGTACTGTGCGGTGTTCTATAACAGTTGGTGGAATTAGCTAAACTTTAAAATGCAGAAGCAATTTCAAACAATTCAATTCAGATCTAATTGCAAGTTAAAACCAGACAGGTAGTTTACAGTCCATTGATGTTAGCACCCTTTAAAATAGGGACATTGCAAATGGCAAATATAGTTCATACTCTTGTCTTGTACTATGGTACGCTCTTGTAGATAGATGTTCATTTGATAGCTTTGTTATCAGACAATGATTTTTGTAATCACTTCACATTCTTTCAAACACACCAAAACATAATTATGAGAACACATAAAACCCTCATTTGAATCCAGTAGGCACATCAATGGAGTATATCGTATTAACGGTTACTTAGATTGGCCCACAATTTTCATAAAAGGTACAGCTTACTAACAGAACATTGCAAAGTTAGTATTTTTACATTAAATATTTTTCACGCGAATAATCTACAGTAAAAAAGCTATTTTAATTTAGGCATACGTTATTTACATCACACAAATAATCAATCTTAGAATGCTTAAAGTTAAATGTAAAGTCTTCCGTGTGGAGGTGGAATGGTCTTATCTTTCATTCTTTTAGAAAAAGAAGGTTTCATAGATTTAGAGCTTTCTCCTGGAGCTGCCAAACCTGGCATCAAACAATATGTGCGTGCTGAATATTTTTAAAATACCAAATCTCAGAAAAATACAATCGTAAAGTCATACGGCATTTTTACATGCAATGTCGGGTTAAATTTGGAAAAAAGTGGTATTGTTATCAACGTTAACACAACTTAAAAACAAATGGAATGTAATGTAAACAATGGAATAAAACAACAAAGATTTAAATCTTATCATATGCCTGTAGTGATGATAGGATTATGTAAAGAAACCAAAGCATAATAAGAAATATTCCAGAGCAGTATTTGGCTACTTTTGGGCCACCCAACTCAGCCTTTCCGAAAACGGACAAAAATCTTCTCAAAAGGATAACCCCGAGACCAGTAAATGCTACAGCAGAATACACTCCAACACTAAATCCAAGATCTCCAGCATCCACTTTGAAAATGTCTCCTTTGATATCATGGAAAATCGCGGCCATCATCCACGGTAATCCCAATCCAAGGAAAACATTTACTGAATTACTTCCCGTCACATTTCCAACGGCGTTGTCTGCATATTTTTCTGAAGTAGCTGCCGCTTTGCTAGCGAATAAGTCGGGTAAGGATGTTCCCAATGCCACAAAGGTGATTGCTGTGCAAAGACGATAAAGCATCATGTTAAACTAGTAGACATAAATCTTTGTAGCCATACATCAAACAAAAACAAATGTTTCATACCAGTGACAGCGTCCTTCAAATTGATAAGACATCCGAAAATTGATGCTAAATCGCCAACTATAGCCGTCAATACGCCAATAGCAGCCAGGGAACAAAAGAAGCAAAGCCAGCCACCGCAATAGCCAGGTGGAGGGATGAGGGCAAAAATTACTTTCCAGCCAAATGTCAAAAAGTGCATTACATAGTCAAAAGAAGTTGCGTTTTCCACATCTCCACCATTCACGGTCAATGCAGCTTCAATTTGAGTTTTCCAGGTTTCATGATGTACTTGCATGGATTTCATATTGTGAGACGTCAGCACTACCATTCTTTGCAGAACAGAATTGAAGTCTGTGGATGTCAATTAATTACATCAGCTCATTTTTAATCTTCCATCAAAACGAAACGAATCCTCTAGTAGAAAGTCTTTATTAATTCCTCACCATCGTCGTTACTGATTGTAACAGCCATCTTAGTCACTTTTCCTAATTTGGCTCCTCCCTCTGGATTGGCAAGTTCAACTTCAAAACATTCATCTCTTTCAGGTTTCAAGTCATCAACGATAGGAATCTCAACTGTACGAAGTGTCTGGTTTAACAAATATTCCAATTAGTACAAAAGCTGTGTCATGAAAGTATTGTGAATAATATTCATTTAAATACGAATATATGATGTCTTACTTCTCCATGCTTAAAAACCAAAGTTCCTTCACCACCTTGGTAATCCTTTGGGGATTTTGCTGAACCATCTATAGTTTTCCAGTTAACTGAAATGTCTCCATCTGCCCCATTAGTTCTTTCCACATCAATGCATGCAAACTGACAACTTTCTTTTACCAGTAAGCCCCTCTTCCTAAATGAGAGTACTCCAGGTTCTAATAGAAACAGCATAATATACAACATTCAGCATGACAAATGTAGATAGGTAAGCTACGTAATTAATTAAATAAAGTTACGTACCGTCATCGTTCAAAATAATAATTTCCATAATTGGTAGTCTTCCCAGCACAACCTCACGTCTATCATATCCATCATCGATAATTGACAACCGCAGAAAAAATTCTTCGTCAGGTTCCCACTGGTTGTCATCAACAATTTTGACGGTGATCTCACGTTCCTTTGCATAAGGTCCAAAAACTATTTGCTCATTGATTTGAACATAGTCAGATCCCGCTTTGGCAGATCCATCAAAGGATTCCACACGGATACGAACTGTATTGTCCAATCTGCCGTGACGTACGATGGTAACATTAAATTTTCCAATATTCTCAGGAACTGCATATGATGCTGAATTAAATTCAACAATGGCTTTTTGGCTTGCTTGGTCAGTGATTGGTTGTACTTGACCAATATCAGGGACATCAGGAGATTGATTAATTGTATCATAAACCTATTGATTAATTAAAACTCATTACTTAATAAAGCTCACATTTAGCTGAAATACGCCAAAAAATACCCAACATACAATCTTGATGCTCTTACCATACGAAGCTTGTCAGATAATATTGGATGTACTTTCCTACTTCCAGAAAGATTACGTACAGCACCAATACGGTACCATAGTCTGGAATGAGGTTGACTGTCTATTAATCTGCAAAAAAAACGAATAAAATCAATGAAACAATTTGTTATAAATATAAAAATTTTGGTAATTAATAACGGTAATGGTCTACTTTGTTGCTGCCAAGATGGCTGCATCTGTGTCATTTAAGTGAGGAAATTTTCGCAGCTCCTTGTAAAATTCAATCAGCGCATCTTTGTCCACATCACCTTCAGGTGTGAATAGTTTCTTTTGCTTCTCTAGCATAGTCTCGCCTGAAATTCATTTCACAATTATTATTATTAAATTGAACAACTATCTGTAATAGTGCGTTGTGCAGAAGAACATAATATGTATATTTAAATGTGCAACACAGCTTGCGGAGAAATAGGAAGACGGAAGACACGTCACAATAATAAATATGCAACATATATATATAATTATACAAACAGACATTTTTTATAAACCTATCTATACTATACTATGAAGATACATACTTGTTGATGTTAATAAAATGACAAAAACATTTAATGGAAAAGAAGGTGTAAGCGGTAACAACACAAACTGAAAAAGTTACTCCGTGAATAACATGAATGCGTTCGAGAATTGCATCGTGTACAAAGTTATTCTTATAAAAGTTACGTGAACCGACATTGTAAAAAAACTAAACTAGGAGCAGACTCATACTACTGCTTCTTGATTGAACGCACAGAAACGTGTGCGTTATGTGTGGTTTGGTTGTGGTTCTAAATCTAACGCATTATCTCAACTTCAAACATCATAAGTAGTAACAAACTGGGAAATGATGATTGTCCCATTTGGCAGAGGCACCTCCGAATCGCAAGCTTCATCCGACTTACAGCTCGCAACAGTATGAAATCCTTTTCGCTCGGATTTACTGATAAAAATATGCATAGTATGGTCAAGAAAATTTCATTAATTATGACAAATTTTCTGAAATCCTCAATGTTTCACTAGCATCCAGTTAACAATCACTTAAAATGGCAGGGAACAATACAAGAAGACCCGAGGGTTACAGGTTAAAAACATGAGATGAAGGCTACGACTAACGACTAACCAAGACTAAACTAACCATTCTTTGATTAAAATGAGACATGAACACAAATTTAACATAGTTGTTAATAATGATGGTAGTAGAACACTGAAAAGATGAAGCTTACAGCACAGCAGCGTCGCACGCATTTCCAGGCAGAAACGATTTGTTCAACAGCAAAATTTAACCAAAATTAAAACATCACTTACACTCACCACCGGGACTACCGTTTTCCATTCCTAATTCGATTTGTTGGTCAGCGACAGTAGGTGTTCGTTTTCCACATTTCCAACCTCGGTCAGCCCACCAAGCTATGAGGACAAGGATTGGAAAGAACAAGAAAGTCAACACCGCTTCCCAAGATTCAACTCTGTTGGGGGAGATTAAGTTGAGAATCACAAGCATCCAAAGGTATGCAAACAGGCTGAATACAGATGTTACCAGAAACACCTACAAAAAATGAACATTTCGCTTTAAAAAATTATATCACTTCATCACTCGCCACCAATTAATTTGTCACTAATATGTCTGGTATATTTAAGTACATTGAATAATCTGATGCGCCGGGTTTCGCCGTCAGGAATTGACATTATGCAAACTGCACATATGACCTAAATTAAAAAAATTAAACTCATTCACTAAAATATTTTTTTTTAAATATTGCATAATATGATTAGATTAATTTGGTAATAATTGCAGACCAGTAAATTAAACGCTGCTGAACCAACGATCGTGCCAGGTCCTAATTCTCCAGATTCGAAATTGTTTCCAACAATTTCAATACAGGAAAGTAAGATTTCAGGAGCCGAAGATCCGAGTGCCATCAGAGTCAAGTTTGCTACAGTATCGTTCCATATTTTAATTTCAAATACATCCGGTTCGCTGTCTTTGCCTCCAGCAGATAAATAAATCTGTAATAAGTAATAGTTTGTTTAAATTCATAAATTCGAATCCGCATCCATCCCGTTATGACCCTTAGTGTTTGTAATATTGTAATTTTATTCTACGCACGTACCTTTTTGGTTTTACTCGTAATTTTTTCAATTGATCCCATAAATACATCAGCAATGATAGCTACTCCCATGAAGCAATAAATTAGGCCAAAGCAATACATAGTTGCTCTGAAAGCAGAGTTCCAGGTTCCTTCAAATGGAAATATGGGTAATAGAAGACCCGGTGGACAAATGTCATTGTATCGTCCATTATATAACCACGCTGATTCATTGGCAGCAGATATCCCCTCTCCACCCGGAGACGCCATGTCGAGACTGTTTCTTTCAAATCCGCTTCAACTTTTGTGCAACAAACTTCTAGATTTGGCAAGATTGACAAAACTGCATTTAACAAAAGTTATTCCCCGGTTCCATAGGACATCCCACCCGTGAAAGGAATCTGTTCCAAATACATATAACGTATATTAAACATATTGACTAACATCCGGACCGGGATCACCAATCATAAAATATTCTTAGTATGATACCTGCAAATCAAGATGAGTTGACTAATTGGACTGCGCCCGCTTGTTCAACATCCGCTATTTGATTACGTACCCATTTTTCCGATTGCAATCTGCAAGTAAATTGGAGAAAAAAACATGCAATTATTACAAAATCAACATTAAAGTAAGTATACTGTCAATACTGTAAATCCGGTCACGAAGTTAGTGTGACGAAAAAAACGATAAAATGACTGATTGGTGAATATGAACATGAACCCGCTATCATTAATAATTCTGACTTCATTTTATTCCATCACTTCCTTCATCACCTATTATATTCTTGTACCTACATGAACAACAAGCTTTGCACATTCAGCCCTTGTCGCTGTTGGTGCGTACCTCCCCATTTTATCTTTAATTTCCTCTAGTAAACACTTATGCAAAGCACTTAATGGAATGGAGCACAGGAATGGAGCACATAATAAATCTTATACCAATTTCTCGCGTACATACCTACCATACCTATACCACCACACAAAAACATAAATAAACGATAAAAACATTTAATTGCCAAATTACAAAAAGGGGTCTGTCTATACCACTTACTAAATATGACTAACAAATTTGCACATTCCATCGGTGGACTTCAATACGCGTGTTATTTTTAACAGATGATTCAGAGGATCTGTAAACTCAACTTTCTCGATGAAGTCATTAAAAGTGACCTGCCTATCTGTGTTTTCTGTGTTGCATTTTGCGTTCTGGCATCTGTAGCCGTGTCTGCATCTTTTCCAACTCGCATCGTATCATATAGCACTGGATATACGGCAACGAACGAAGAGAACGCGATGGAATAAATGGGATCCAATGTTGAAGATATATACCAAATAGCAGACATTTTTTGCATATATCTGTTTTTGATATCAAAGAATGTTTGTTTGTACTATAATATAAGTACTTCATCTGCCGTTCTTGATCATAATTGTAGCTTTTGCTAAGATGTCTATTACGCTGGGTATTGTACTATATGCTTTTCCCTTGAGAATTTGACATTTCTCCCGACTATATAGTCAAGACTCTTGACTCAAGAGATGAGTGCATTGAGTTCAGCGCGTCTTTGCAGCGTAGGTAACTTTGTTTGGTATTTCCTTTGGCTTATGTATAAAAATTCCGACACCATCACGCACAGTGCTTTGTGAGTTAAAAATTTCGGACATGGGGTACTAGCTCTTAGCAGAGATAAAATGACACAGAATGCAAAAAACCCCATGTCAAAATTCAAATGCTGGCCGGAGTTATGGGACTGTTTGTGGACGTAGTTTTAGGGTTGCGTGGGCGTTTATATTTTTAAAAAAAGTTGTTTAAAAAGAAGACAGTTAAGTTTTCAGTTCAATTTCTTGCATACAATAATTTGTTGACATGGATGGCACATAATAGAAAAAAAATTAGCCGCCTAACATGTTACCTGTATGAGAAATTTAATTTAATTGATTTTTCGAAATTAATTTTTTTAACGAATGTCCTGATACATATGCCTAAGTTAGTAGTCGTGGAGTGTACTTCAGAATGTCCTCTACAAGCCACAAAAAAATCTTAGGCATAACCCCCAGGACATCCGAGATATCTTAAGTTGAAGATACACAGGTAAATTCCAATTAAGTATTACGCAATCGGTGAGCAGGGATGGCCAATTTGCCTACATAATAAATTTAACATCAAATTAAAGTGGACTTTGAGTACTGGACAGTGGAGAAAAAACATATTACCCTATAGTATACTAGTATGAACCATCGTTGGTCAATTTACATCGTATAACTTTAGTTAATTTGATATAATATTTGTTATGTAGGCAAATTGGCCATCCCTGCTCACCGATTGCGTAATACTTAATTGGAATTTACCTGTGTATCTTCAACTTAAGATATCTCGGATGTCCTGGGGGTTATGCCTAAGATTTTTTTTGTGGCTTGTAGAGGACATTCTGAAGTACACTCCACGACTACTAACTTAGGCATATGTATCAGGACATTCGTTAAAAAAATTAATTTCGAAAAATCAATTAAATTAAATTTCTCATACAGGTAACATGTTAGGCGGCTAATTTTTTTTCTATTATGTGCCATCCATGTCAACAAATTATTGTATGCAAGAAATTGAACTGAAAACTTAACTGTCTTCTTTTTAAACAACTTTTTTTAAAAATATAAACGCCCACGCAACCCTAAAACTACGTCCACAAACAGTCCCATAACTCCGGCCAGCATTTGAATTTTGACATGGGGTTTTTTGCATTCTGTGTCATTTTATCTCTGCTAAGAGCTAGTACCCCATGTCCGAAATTTTTAACTCACAAAGCACTGTGTCACGTTTTCTCATTCTCTGAATTTTATAGGATCAAATATGGGTGGGTGTGTACTCGTTCGGATGTTTTTTATCAGTAGGTTTGGATTGCTGAGCTATTTCTGTATCGTTATCTGTACAATTTAAATGTTTGTATATGTAATGTTTCATTCTTTGATCAGTGCCGATTGTTCTTGCTCAAAAGAAAGGACCATTACCAAAGGGTGATATTAGTGAGTGAAATATCAGAAAAGATTATATCAATTATCTCTACACACTTTGACAATCTCAAAACCAATATCAACCTTCTTTAGAAGACCCAGAGAGAGACTAAGAGAGAAGACCACAACTGACAATCATACTGGTCTCATACAGAACATGAATGAATGTGCTTAAATTATATGGCATGGCAAATTATAGATAATTGCTTGGTGTAACCTATCATGGAAATTGCTATAATGAAAAATGAACTATCACGGAAACTGCACACTTGAATCTTATTACCCCCAACCCACATGCAAAAAAATTGTCCAGCTTTGATCACGAACACCACAGCTCGTCAGTGGTCGGCAAACCCATGTATAGTAAGCACAAGTACTATTTAAAGTTTTAAAGTTTGCTCCTTCTGGTATGGTCAAAGTTCTAATCAATTTTGAAATGCTGTTCTACTTCACTTCATTCATTCGGCAATTTATTTATAATAACATGTAAGTAAGAGCTACATCATTACATTTTCAACAACTGTAATCAGATTGAGATTACTCATTTGAGACAAGGTCTTTAATTAGAGTAAGTACTTAAGTAGTAAGTGTAAGTGCTGCTGTCACGTTAAATAATTTTGTATCAAAAAATAATTTACATTGGACGAGTTATGGTGGAGTATGGCACACACGCATCATCCATTTGTCATCTCATCATTGACTCGCCCTTTATCTTGGAATGCCATCGATGGATGGGTTTACAGTGCTTACTCATATTCATATCTAATATATATTTTCTTCACTTCTAAGCAATCCGTATGAGAAAAAAGAAAGAGATTAGATTATTTGGGAACTGATGTGGTGAGATAATGACAGGACATTGTCCTAATATAGCCCTTTAAGGTAACAATTACCTTGGTTTGCTAATGAAAGGTTACAAGTACCTTTTACATAATATTATAAATGAATGAAATTAAACTACTCAAGTCATTTCCTTCCAGAGGCATGCGAAGAATAAAAAGTTGACATGATGATTGCTGACAGAGCTTAAAATGTAAAGTAAAAAAGTAATAATATTATGCTAATTAAACTTTGATGTTCTTCCAGAAGATAAACTTTCTTTCTTCGCTTATGTATATATATATAGACATAGATTTGTAGGTTGTAACTTGACTTGTAGCATTAAGGGCATAAATAGTGGATAGTATTCATGTTCATGTTCAACACTCCCACATATCCAAACATAAACATAACAACATAAGCAATTGTGATAATTAGCTATAAGCATAAACCATAATGGATTTTTATAGTACTTCACTACTAGCATGATATGAGCATTTACTTCACGGTCTACTTCCTTTGTATTCTACTGTTACCTTTCTGATATTGAACTCTCATACACGTAACTCTTTCAATTCAATATGCGTCATCATATTCCTTTACCGCGATCGGCTCATCACATCACTCATCATATACCACGGTCACGCACATGTACAAATCAAGAATTCACTCACGCTGTTTCCTTTTTATTGGGTCGATAATTGGCAGACAAATATCCTTGAATATACTTACTACTTACATTTTGAGTACTTAAGCATTCTATACAGGAATATTTCTTCCGAATTAATGGTTCAATTCAAAACAAACAGTGTTCATTAATTTGCTTTCTTTAAGATATTTCAGAAGACTATTTCTGTCTGACTGTCTAGTTGCTGTAATTTACATTACAATCTTCTACTTAAGTATGCATATCATATCATCAAAATGAGATTGGATGAGATAAAATGGACTATATTGAAACATTAAAAGTGTAAGCACATTTTACATTGTACATGGCATGCTGAAGTAAAATGAATTGTGAAACGACAATTTATATTGAACTGAACTGTACGACTGCATTTTGGTTTCATCATAATATCAAGTTGGTTTCGTTTCTTATCGAGTAAGCACAGAAGAAAGTAAAAGCACACCTGTACTTAAGAGACTCTGACACTGTCATTCAAGGTTAAAACAAATATTATAAAATACTTAAATGTGCACCTTCGTGACCAATTTTGTGCAATATCCAGACAACTTTTGTCCACATGAAACTAATTTGACAGTTTCTGTACCGTATATCATATCGTCAGAAAATATTCAAGTCAAGTACATACCAAAATCGAGCGGTTTGATGTTCATTCTCATCGAAATGGATGAATATGCAAATTACCTTCAAAAAACAATTTCCTTTGCCACAGAGCGTGACACTTAGATATTGACAAAAATGTTTTGTACATACTAGTAGATTCCTTCCTACATAAATAAGTAAAAAGCATGATCCAATTTTAATCTGGCTTCAGTCTTGTTTGTTTTATTCGAACGCTCTCGTGTCAACAAATTCCGCCAAGTGCTTCCTTATTTATACCACAACCACAACGCTGCAGTTGTGTGTTGCAGAATTTAACCTTAAAAGTAGTTACACGAAAAGAGAAATGCCAGCAGAATAAACCACTTGCACCTCACTCGACATGTCCTATTTTTCTAATATTTACTGTTAAAACGACTACGCCTACACCAAAAAGCAGCTTTGAGGTTTAATACTCAGATTCATTTAAACTTCACCAACATGTTTGGTTTGGTGCAATGCAACAGACGGAAAACTTTAAAAAGCCTATCGCTGTATCAATATGTACTTATGTATGTAGGTATGTGTTTTCCTGTAATTTGTATTTAATATCAAACATGCAGTCCCAACAAATGCCAAATTATGAGCATGAACAGCACAGGGCTTGCCTAGTTTATGCGCATGAGATCATGACTGACCGGCAGACCAACCTTGGAGTTTCATTTCATGACAAACAAAATCAAGTCCGTCGAGATCATCATTATTGTTACCCCCACATACTATACCACACCAAATAGTTTGGGCATTCAATAAGGTTTGAATGATGACCAAAAAACGCATCACAAACTAATATATTGCTCATGAAGATGAGTAGTATAATATGAATTTTTAGTTTTTTTCCATATTCCTGAAAATCTTTATAAACGCCTGCATATCATCTCTAACTCTAGGTCATTTATGAAGGACGGAAAGAGATCATTACTTTGCACTCATGTATTGTACTTAGGCACGTTAAGTAAGTGTTCCAGCAAATGAGAATTGATTCAATATGTTTTAAGACGTGTGGGCTGTTGGCTTCGCTTGCTTGCTTGTACTTGTTTATGTACTTGCTGCTACAGTACAAAATACAATGCAAGGTTATAAAATGAAAACTTGAGAACACAAAAAAAACGATGACATCATTTTGCCATTCTTGATTGTTTCGAAAACTTTCCATGTAGGTATAATATATTCCATGATTTCAATCTACCAGCAGATTATATATTGTGTAATTTACAAATGCTTATGGCTTTTCATTTTCATAATTCACATGCTCATCATCACCCAAGTGTAGAGTAAAAATCAAGGGCTACGTCGCTCGTTCTGTTCTACCTGCGCCAAAAATGTGTGATTTACAATACGTATGATCTCATCATTTATGTAGACATATATAACAACAATACATAGCTGATTTGCGGAATGACTTAGCGTAATAAGAATTTTGCCATTTTGCCTTGTGTTTATGACGCCGGATTCCCTTCTAAGCGTGCAATCCGTATATACATATATTCCGTTTCGCATACTTCAACATATACTTATAAGCATAGCGTCATCATTATTATTTAGACATTACATGTAGTCATTGCATTGGTCTTTATCTTTAATGGTTATAAGTACATTATGAACTATGATTCATCCGAAGTGAACTAATTCGATTGGAAATTATGCATCATTTTTTGTTTTAAAAAACAAATGACAAGTAAAAATCAATTTGTCACGATGCCCCAAAAAAGGTTATCACATTTCTGTTTCTTAAAAGTATGTACATGATTTGGTAGCCCTCTAGTAATCCATTAGTTTAGTACCCTCTGAACTTCAATTTATTATTACAATAATTACATGAAGACTTTATGAATAATTAAGTTGAGCTTGTACTGTAAATGCTCTCGTTTGATGTAGCATTCAACATTAAATATCAAATCCATTCATAATAATATATCTATTTTGTTATCAAATTGGCATATTATTTTCTCAATAACTAGTTTGTTAAAGCTTTAGGTTTTACCAAACGATCTCTTAATACATGTTACAAACCGAATTGGTTGGTGGTAACTTGTAAGTGCATAAAATATTAAAGTAACGACCAATGAAAACTGAAGGCGTTTCCGATGCTTCCCTATTGCCTGTATGTAAGGCACAAAAAGCTATTGATCACGTCATAGAAATAGGTTCCCCCGGGTGTCATTGTGCTAATTAGTTTCTTTTATTAGAACAAATGTGAAATGGTCGACTGTTCCCATTGTTTTAAGATTTTATATTAGTGTTGGACACCTGTCCGCATGTTATTTTCATGTTAACAATGCGACAAATCATAAGGTTCATGACAAAAAGTAGGACAACTGTTTTAGATGTACGCAAGTAGTTTATATACGGACCATTACATTGACGAATGTGCTATTAAATTAGAATTAGGGTGCAAGCAACAGCATGTCTCTGCAAATATTAATCCTTTCACGGTGCTTTCACCATATTAAAAGTTGTGGTTTAATAGCATAACCAATCGCCAATTTCATTGATGATCCTACTTCAAAGCTTAACAGGATTGTTTGTCACACAGATTTCCAGTAAGAAGAATCGCAAATGAGAGTTTGTAAATGTTTTAATGTTCCTTTCATTCTTGTGTACGTAAAGTACATATATTATAAGATATGCTTAGTACAGCACTAGAACAGAGAATATAACAGTTTTGCATACAATGGATTTTGTAACGCAAACACTCGAAAATAATACAGGAGTTTGGAGTTTCTAGTGGGGGTCATGTAATGGTTTATAAAACAGACAAAAACTAATTTAAGCGTTAACCGCACCGTGGCATTTGCACTCAAGTGCTATGCTCTTCAGCAAATATTTATAGACGAATTCAGTCGGTGCGGTGTTATATTTTGCAAAAAAAAGTATGGTCAATCCTGCGAATATTGACTGTATAACCAACTATCTGTAATAGTAATGATATATGTGTGCATATTAAATTTTATGGAAATTTCCTGTTTCGTTCGACTGCCAAATGCGTCTATTTATACCAACAGTGCTAGAAATTATTCCCAAAACAGAAAAAGTGCATAAAAAGCATGTATGTAATAAAATATTGGTTCTACTGGAGGGTCTTCTTGGGTATCAATTTATTCATGAGCCACACATTATAATCTTCGGCCTTATTGACAAGTCCAGTAAGCGTGTGACAGTTAAGAAGTATCATGTGCCAGTCATGTGCCTTTCGGGTCCATATTTCTTTCTTATGCGAATAGTTAGAACAAATATGCTCCTTCAAGTAACACGAACTTGAGCATGCAATGATGCAAACATTTCAAGTTGATGACATTACTGAATGTGTCATGCTCCGAGAATGATGCAAAAGTATAAGCTTGAACCCAAAAAGTTAACAAAGTACAAGTAAAATATGGGTATCACAAAATGGGACGAAAAGCTAGAAAATATATATGTTATGTATAAGTAGATTATATATTATACAGATTGGGTAAAGAATAATTTAATTAGCTAACTAGCTCACATAAACTACGATGTTTTGTTCAGCCCTGCTTTGCTTCTACCAAGTCAAGACTTACTTTTTTATGCAAAGTGACGAGATGTCAATGTCAACGTCAACCGAATTAGCAAATGTATCAGATTAAATAATGTTTTCTACTAGAAAACAAGCTTATGACTCAACGTCTTGTGACATGGTTGATTTGAATTCTTGAATAACATGGGTATAAATGAGACCATATTTATTTAATGATTTGATGCAACGAGATTATATTATTACACCATTCCCAGAATATTCACAAGCTGCAAGTGTACAAGTAATTTCTGCCACTAAAGATGGATTTGTTGTGATTATTCTAAGAAATACTCTACGATTCATTTTGTTCACATGATTTACATCTTTTGCCCTTATGTTTTATGGATAAAATCAAGGTACCGTTACACAACAATATAAAATGAGCCACCTACAACAACCTACATTGTATTGTATTGTGACCAATATGTATGCATGCACCCGCATAGAAGTGTTTAGACGTAAAAGACATTTACAGATCTTGAAGGTAGTGCATATAGTGTATCGTTTCATGTTATCCCACAGTTTGTATTCAAATTTCCCTTGAGTTGACATTATCCATATCTAAAGGATCTGATTTTTATGCACAAAAATGTACCTAACAAAAAGTTTTATGCTGTTCCGCAAGGCTTATCCATGTGCTTCAAAAGGAGTAGGCAATAGCAAATGAAATTTTACACACGGCAGTTCATGAAGATGTACGAAAAAAGCTGGTTTTATCGTTCCCAGTCATCACCAACACCATAATATTGAGCACGTTGAACCCAACAACAGCATACTGCAATTCCTCCATATCTCCATGTTTATTGTCGAGTCTAACTAAAGCCATACCACACAATTCAGTAGTTGCAACAACTATAAGTGGTTTATTTCCCTTTCTGTATGTGTTTCGTTCGTGTTTTGTTCCCATTTACACGATTTACTTCATTGTCTTTCATCATACAATCCAGGAGAGTTTCTCCACTACTACGGTTTCGCAAGAATACAACTAGTTTATTGGCAGATTTACGCTTACGCATACATTACGCATAGTTCACAAACAATGCAATGTTGAATATTATGACGAGTTTGCTGGTTTAGAGGTTACCTTCACAGATATTTGAAACAATGTTGAGTATTTGATGCACCATGCACAGGTGGTGGCTATATATCGCTCTACCATTTTATGTTTTCTACTCCTAATGAACTGTGAGGAGGAGGAAGCATTCACCACCTGCTCAGTACTCTGATCCTCTCTCAAACATATACTTACAATACTACAATCATTACAAATGACAGTAAAATAGCCAAACTTCCTGTGCGAGACAGGTAAGATTTACTTACCCTAAAAATTGTATTATTATGGTCCACTGAGAGCCAGAAGGATAATTCACACAGATTCACAGTAAAGAGAGAACAGTCATTCACCATTTACCCAAACAAATTGGCTCTTTTTTTTACGTTGTAAGCCCACAGAAACTTTATGAAAGTTTTAAATCAAGGACAAATGTGATATGATACCATATCTTGCAAAAACTATGAAATTTGGTGCGTATCAAACTCACTATTCTCTTTTAGCTTCTGCGAGTGGCGAGATGGCGAGAACCACAATAATTCACAAAAAGTTTAGGCAAGGATATGTTTCCGTATGCATTTGGTTGTCCCTTTTTGCTGCATGGAGTTAACTCAAAAACAAGCAGTTAAGGAAAAATATTTTTGATAAAATTTCCTAATCAGACTTGATGCAATATCTACTATCTGCCAAATTTCCACTACATTACCAGACTCGTGTCACAATCACAATGTCAAACACAAGCACTGGTGTAATACTTGTAATGAATTTTCATTTGAAGTACAGAAAAGCAAACTGTCTTTAATTCATTTGTGGAATGGTAAAAAAACACTATGCAAGAAACAAGTAATCACGTTAAAATAAAGGATTCACTTTCGAAAGCACTATACCGCAAAAAGATACGAATATCATATCGTGGTGTGCATAAACGATACACATAACAATAAAGATAAGAATATAACGAAAGCTAAACCGTTCCTCCTTTAGTTCAACTCTTCAAACACGAAATTGCAGTTCTGTAATTACAACCATGTAGTTTCCACTTCACAGCCTAAACGCATACTGGAAGGTGAAGTATGCAACAAACCTAATAGAGGTAAAAAGAATAGATAGGCGAAATGCGAATAAATAGATTTACCTTTACAGTGCTTGATACAAGTACAAAGCTTGTGCATAGCCTGGCCTACCTAGGTATGCATTCAGTTTTTCAGTATAACTTTTGCTAGTTGTATTCTATAGTAGTTCCATTTCACATGCGATGCGATTCTCTTTTTTTTGTAATTTACTGATTATAAGGATATATATGTACCTGAGAATTTAATACCTTTCAAAGTGGTTTGGTCCAACAATCCGTATGGTCATGCAATTTAGTAGGCCGTGTTGATCAACAAACAGTATATACACAAGGAAGTTTTGTATAACCTTCTATATCTGTGAAAATAAATTTTTAAAACAACTGTGGAAGGTCTCTTTAAGTTACTCTTTCAGTAAAATTCACCTTTTTTTTGCACAAATGGTGAAGGATGGACCTAGATATGTTATTTACTATATGTGCCCATCTTCAAACTTTTCGAAATCATCACGATTTTATGTGAATCTTGTGTATTTCTATATATATGAATGCATACATTGTTGATTCTATCCATATCCACACCGTCAAGCAAGGGAATTTTCAGTTTACCCCTAACCAACCTATCCATTCAATGTGTTACGGTTCCTGTTATACAAGTACATCTAACTGACAGTGGCCAGGTGCTTCCTCTGCTTATGCCTGCACCCCCGATTGTTGTAGTTGCGACTCATTTTTATATTACAATCATCCTTCCCTTCTCCCAACATGTTCATATACACACAATACAACCGTATCGTACCCATGTATGCAAGACAACATTTGATTGTTGTATGGTATATTCCTCATAATCAAATCTTAATACCTACCCAATTTCAAATGTGAATGACTGAAACATCAAAGTCTGTCTAAGGTATGCTACAAACGTTGAGGATTTTTTGGTAGCAGGATATATACCACAAATGAGATATGTTTAGTTTAGATATGTAAGATGCATTTTTTAGTTGGGGACTAATAAATATGAAACAACTGAACCATGCGCGAAAGTAAAAAAGGAAAAGTTTGAAAATACAATAAAATGTTTTAACATGCGAGTTTCTCAGGCTTAGGTAGTATCTAAACATTCTGAATAAACTTTTAGGTTTGAACTAGTGAAATTGTTTTGTCATATAACAAGTAACATCTATGATGCAAAAAAATCAAAGATTAAAATGTTTTCATTCACAACGTATAACCGTTTATAATTTTTCCGAGTAAAGATCGGAGACTAAAAAAATTAGATTACATCAACATCAACTCAACAAAAATCTTCAACAACGTCTGAAGTAGTACCAAAGAAAATGTACAATTATAATACAGGAGCATAAAACATTAAGCAATTCACTTAAACAGAGAATACTGAACATAACAATTTAAAAGCTCAAAATGTTTAACACTACCACAAACAAACTACTATATAGCATTACATTAAAAAAGCTTCCTGGTGAAAATTATGGCTCTTGAAGCACATGTAAACAATAATTTAAATTAAAACTATGAATGTAGTGCAAATAAAGCTTCAAGCACCTTACTACGCCTTAGTTCAACTATTCTTTAGCGTCATCCACTCCTCCAACCGTAATCGCAAAGGTTGCTTCAGATTCTGGCAAGTCCGGGCTATAACACAATAAGTTTATTTATTGCTTCAAGCTGCCTTTCTAATAAAATTTAATGTTTGGGCAGGAAATGAATATATTATGCATAATGTGTTATAGCTACCTGTCGTAGATTTTGGCAATTCTAACTTCACCTCGACCTTTCCGAAGGGATATACGAGTTGTTGAAGCATGAGCCATGATGTTACCACCAATTGGCTTCTTTGGATCAACCTAAAAACACGGCTTCATTATTTTTTATGACTAAATGTAACACTCATCCCATATATTCATCAGCCTATACATCTTTTAGTACACAGAGTCAATTTTCTAAACTTTATACAATAATATGTAGCACATGCCTGAAAGCTCATAGTAGCTCCAGGGTCAGAGGTCATTTGATTGGTCACAAAAACTGCCAAATTGTATTCTTCTGAAATCTTTTGTAATCTAGAAAGCATTTGAGCGAGCTTCTGCTGGCGTTCTGACAGCTCCCCTCTACCACTGAAGTCAACTCGAAACAAAGCCATGATAGAATCAACAATCTAAAAGACCATAAAGTTAAAATGCATAAAAAATACTCCTCAGGATTCATAATAATTAGTTTGTATTATCTGCGCTGAGTTAAATGTAAAGAATTGAGTTTCATACCAAAAGCTTGTAGATTCCTGCTTCTTCGTGACACTTTCCAGCAACCAAGTCAAGCAGTTCGAATTGATGTTCTGATGTGTATGCACGAGCATATAACACATTGTCCAAAACAGCAGCCTGATCCAAACTAAATCGATCTGCAATATCTCTGAGTCTGTCTGGTCGGCTAAAGCATAAATAATAAAATTAAATGACATAAAACATCGTTTTGAGTGCAAAGTGGATTTTTCTCCTTATTAAAGCAATCTTACAATGTATTCTCAGTATCGATGAATATAGCCTTGCCACCAGAGTACCCGTTGGATCCAGGCATTTGACATGTCACACAAAGAGTGTGAGAAAGTTGAGTTTTTCCAGTCCTAAACTCTCCAAATGCTTCAGTGATTGACATTGACTCCATTCCTCCTCCAAGCAGTTTACTGAAAGAGATATAAAATTCTTATAATTTTAACCTGAGCTATTTTCCTTTTAATGTTCATCATCCGCAAAAAAATACGACATAAAAATGCAATAAAAACCTTACTCAAATTCCTTCGACCCGGTAGAGAGACGAAAAACAGTCTTTCTTTTATCACTAAACTGCAAAGCCGTTAGGAAACCTCCACTATCCAATTTCTGACATGCTTCTTTAATCTTCTCAACTTTCACCTCAGAGAGCCCTTTAACATTGCACAACTTCTTCTTTGTACACATAAGAACGCCTTTCACCGTACAAATTCCCACCGCCTTGAGCTTCTTGATGTCCGCAACATTCTAACCAACAAAAGAAGGAATAGTGATGATAAGACACTTTTATGGCTATCAACCTCAACATAATATAAAATCACAGCTGCACGACGGATGTAAGAAACTAAATAACTTACGATTCCATGATTTTGGAGCAAATCAATATCTTGGAAGTAGCTCTCATCATCCTCCACTTCCAAGGCGCTAACATCATGACACTCGCTAACAACTGAAACTGTATCATCTCGGTCTTGCTGGGTAGCCTTCTTTTTCGCTTTGGAAGCCATACTCCACAAAAAATAGATTAATCACGGGCTAATCACGCACCTTATGTAACTACAAATTAGTTAATATTGGTTGCAAAAATCCCTGATTACTCTACAATCAGTCCAAAACGACCAAAAATCAAGCGAGTGCATTAAAAACCACAAGGAAAAGCTCCAACACGCTGAAAAGATCAAAAATGAAATCTTTGAGATTTTAATGCAGTTGTAAATGAAAACAGCTTGTGGATTTCAAAAAAAGAGGAAAACTGTTATGACCTTTCATCATTCCTGCAAAAAATTTGCGTGCGTTCGTGCGTCTGTCAGCAGAAAACAGGTCAAAAGTCAAAAAGTCATGCACTTTTGTTGCCTGCTTACAAATTTTGTCTATAGACCAAAGCACACACGAGAAACAATGACGGAGCTTCTAGGCGCTGATTGGCTACAAGTTTTCCAGCAAAAGGAACACCGCTCAGTTCAAACCCTCGCATTACAACGTGCTGCTGGCTGTCGGTGTATTTACCTGTAGGAAAAAGCATTTTTATGTGTAATTTGCTAAAGCAAGCTACAAGAAGCACAAGCTAAAAGCATTTTATCAAATAATATTTAGATTCAGCCAAGTAAACAGTTAAGAGGTGGCTTGACATCAATTAAATTTTAATTCTTTTGACTTTTAAACCGCTGTCAAGTATTCCTCCGTGAAGCGAGAGCAGAGAGGATCAGAAATAGTACAAAAATCATTTTCTTGGTTATTGGATCCTAAACAACATGGTAAGAAAAATTATTATAAGTTGTAAGCATTTGAAAAAATTTTTGCGAGGTCTGTGAAGGTAGCCGTGTTGGTCAGTTTAGTTCGATAAGCTCGCTCATGATATGATATATGGTATCTGCTGCAGATATCCAAACATAACAATCACTTTTGTATAATATTATCTTTAACAATTTTTGAATTTACATTCAACATTATGATTTTTTACATTTAATATGAATAATGAAAAGCTTTGAACGAGGCAAGCATTAATTGTGATTGAAACTGACGGCGTGATAACAAAAGTTAATAATTATTGGTGATTATTTGGATTATTGTTTTCAGGCTGACGAAGTTAATCCAAAGGCTTATCCCTTGGCTGATCAAGTTTTGACATCCAAGATTTTGAACTTGGTTCAACAAGCTGCCAACTACCAGCAACTGAAGAAGGGGGCTAATGAAGCTACTAAAACCCTCAATCGGGGACAATCCGAATTTATTGTGATGTCGGCGGATGCTGAGCCGTTGGAAATTTTATTGCATTTACCACTTTTGTGTGAAGACAAGAATGTTCCTTATGTTTTTGTTCGTTCCAAGCAAGGTAAAAAGAAAGTTAATTCGTACATGATAACTTGCATAACATAAGTTTTAAGGTTCATTCATTAATTTTAAAATCATTTTCTTTTTCAGCTTTGGGACGAGCTTGTGGTGTCTCCCGGCCAGTTATTGCAGCATCTGTTATTTCTAACGAGGGGTCTCAACTGAAGCCCCAGATCCAGACGATTCAACGGGAAATTGAAAAGTTGCTTGTGTGAAGGAAACAGAAATGTTGGATTTGTTGTACTTTTCGTTTTTACCAGACTTTGATATCTATTTTGATTTGTAATGAAAGTAATAGAGAGTTCTAATACAGTTATCTTGTCCAATCCTTTCTATTGATTATGAATTTTAAAGCATGATTCATTTCTCATTCATGACATACAATTTTAATCACATTTAAAGTTTCGGGGGAAGTTGACGCTTATTCCAATATGCATATTTTACGAAAATTGCCTACGTGGATGGTGCATTAAGATGGCATTAAGTTATATATAGTATTATAAAGTAAAGAGTATTTTCCGAAAACTTGCCTAATAAATTATATTATTTTACTACCACAATAATTCCCAATTTAACTCACTCTAATATATACCAAAGAACGTGCAGCGTTGGTTTGGTGTTTTGCTTGCTCTGTGGAGTAAGCAAAACACCAACCCAAAACCCAACGATATATGTTCTTTGATATAATATATACTATTGGTTAGCACTGTTAGTAGTCAAAGAAACAACGTGATATTGACTTTTGTTGCAGAAATTTTGAGTATTTAAATGAAAGTCTCCTAACTTGGTTTAGTAGTTCTGTTGTGTAAACCTTTGGGATGGGATAATCATAATCAAACTACACTCAATGCCCATTCTATCAACAACAAAAAGTGTCTATCCAAAATGGACGCCGAAAGGTGTAAATGGTTGTTTGAACCACTGTTATTGTCGTCCATTATAATAGGGACAGGGCTTCTTACAGAAGGAACGTCAAGATGGACGTGCCCCGAAAGACGTGGACGTTTGATCAAAGGATCGCTCGTCATATTGATTTTTCTCTGTATGCTTAAGTATGTTTGTATTGCGACGTACCAGTGTGCAAATAGGAGATACGAACTTTGGCAGAACCGAGGTCAGAATCCTCCACCTCCAAACCCAGCGCCAAATCAACCACCACCTCTAAACCCTCCGCCAAATCAACCACCACCTCCAAATTCACAGCCGAACCAGCCTGCACCTCTAAACCCTCCGCCAAATCAACCACCACCTCCAAATTCACAGCCGAACCAGCCTGCACCTCTAAACCCTCCGCCAAATCAACCACCACCTCCAAATTCACAGCCAAACCAGCCTGCACCTCTAAACCCTCCGCCAAATCAACCACCACCTCCAAATTCACAGCCAAACCAGCCTGCACCTCTAAACCCTCCGCCAAATCAACCACCACCTCCAAATTCACAGCCAAACCAGCCTGCACCTCTAAACCCTCCGCCAAATCAACCACCACCTCCAAATTCACAGCCAAACCAGCCTGCACCTCTAAACCCTCCGCCAAATCAACCACCACCTCCAAATTCACAGCCGAACCAGCCTCCACCTCCAAACCCTCCGCCAAATCAACCACCACCTCCAAATTCACAGCCAAACCAGCCTGCACCTCTAAACCCTCCGCCAAATCAACCACCACCGCCGAACCAGCCAATATGCAATTATTGTGGATTTTTACATGTTGACAGACGCTGTCCAGGAGGACAAGAACCACAAAGGGTGTGGGAAAATCTTGCTCAGGACGAAAACGCACAAGGGTAAAACTGGAGTTGTAAGTTGTATAAGAGATAACAGAAGCTACCTACCGGTAATTTATTAAAGAAATTGTTTTAGTTTAAATGTTAAATTGGTGCTGGTGTTAACGTATGTAACTTGTTATTTGTCCTGCTGGTGTAACTTTTGAAAAGATGTGATTTATATTATAGTTGGAAAAACAAAACTGAAAATAGCATAGCAGCAATTATTTCTAATCATAATTAAAAGATTAATGATTCATAAGAACAAAGTCTGTATGGATGCAGACATCATGTATCAATACACCCTGATGCACCCGCTAGACTCAACTCCACACTGTACTTGTCACATGGCTGCATGTGTTTTTATACCTCTTTCTTGGTCTCGGCATCTGCATTCATTCAACAGCATATTATTCAGGTGCAAATCAAATGCACCTTCACCTTGATTGTTTGTTAGTGTGAATTTCAGTGTTTACTCTTCGAAAAAGCTTCATTTTTCACTAAACAATATCTTTAGAATCATTAGCTGGTAGTCAAAGCTTAAAATACGGTGTATTTTTTAAAAATTCATTCGACATTTGAAGCCAAACAATTCAATTGTCAATATTATTAGTATTTGGTTCCATCAAACAAAGCAATATCCGTCTTCAGTTAGGAGTTTTTGAGGTTGACTGTTGACTGCCTTTGAGCATCAATTAAATCCACAATGGCCAAGGATAGGAAAGCAAAGCAAAAGTCCCGGTCTTCGGGCAAGAGTAATCACAGTATGAACCCTGACCGGAAAGTTAGTTCCTTGAAAGGGGTGTCGAATCCCAGGGACAAAGCAACTATCAAAAGGTTGCAGATGTACAAGAATTTCAAACCCAAGAGAGATCGCATGGGAAAGATTGTTAAGGCAGCACCCTTTCAGACTACCCTTCCATCTGGGTCAGTGGCAAGAATTGAGCCGAGTATCAAGTGGTTTGGGAATTCCAAGACGATTTCTCAAGGAGCGCTAGAAAAGTTTCAAGAGGAGTTGGGGAAAGTTAAGAAGGACCCTTATCAGGTATAGTTGATAGTAGTAAAATTTCAAGTTATATATAAAAGGAATATTTGGAATGAAATGGGTGGTTGATGATAAGAGTGATTTATTTTATATTGTAGGTGGTTATGCGAGCCACAAAGTTACCCATCACTTTGCTGGAAGCCAAGGCGAAACAAGCTAGAGTTCACATTTTGGATACGGAAAGTTTTGGCAGTGTATTTGGAAAAAAGAAAATGAGGAAGCGTCCAAGTCTTCACGTCACCGAACTTTCAGACCTCGTTCAAATGGCGGAGAAAAAGACAGAAACTTATGATGCAAGTAAAGATAGGGATTTGGTTCGAGATGCACCAGATATGTGGTCTGCACCAAGGGAGTGGGTGATGGCTGCTGGTCAGAGCAAAAGGATTTGGAATGAGTTGTATAAAGTCATCGACTCTTCTGATGTTATAATACAGGTAAGATAAATTATTTTATTTAACTTTACCTTGTGCCCTGTCACAGGGCCCCTGTGTAGTTCTTGACCACAGTCTAATGTTCACTACTTTTTCCTTTTATGCAGGTTTTAGATGCCAGAGATCCTATGGGTACTCGATCCCCTCCAATTGAAAAGTTTTTGAAGAAGGATAAATCCTACAAGCACCTTATCTTTGTTTTGAACAAAGTTGACTTGGTTCCTACCTGGGTAACTCAACGATGGATTCAGATTTTATCAAAGGAATATCCCACCCTTGCTTTTCACGCGTCGATTACGCATCCATTTGGGAAAGGTTCTTTAATCAGTCTCCTCCGTCAGTTTGGAAAACTTCACGACGACAAAAAACAAATCAGTGTAGGCTTTATTGGATACCCAAACACTGGAAAATCTTCAATAATTAACACCCTTAAATCTAAGCAAGTATGCAAGGTGGCTCCGATCGCTGGAGAAACCAAGGTTTGGCAGTACATCACCCTCATGAAAAAAATTTACTTGATTGACTGTCCTGGAGTTGTTTACCCCTACGAGGAGTCTGACACAGATAAAGTACTGAAAGGTGTTGTTCGTATTGAAAATGTGGAAAATCCAGAAGATTACATCCCAACTGTATTATCACGTGTCAAGAAGATGTACATGGGAAAGACTTACAAAATTCCAGACTGGACAGATTCTGAAGACTTTTTAACCAAATTGGCCAAAAGATCAGGGAGGTTGTTGAAAGGAGGAGAACCAGATATTAATGCAGTTGCAAGAATGGTTCTAAACGATTGGCAAAGAGGAAAGCTGCCCTACTTTGTTGTTCCAGCAGGATATGAGAAACCTTTAAGTGCATTGAAAACCCCAACTGCTGCTGAAGAGAAACCTGTGGTTGTTGAAAACTCAAACGAGCTTAAAGAAGATAAAAATGCAGAAACAAATGAGGAAGAGGAGAAGAAGAAGAAGGAAACACCTAATGTTGCGCAAAATTTGAAAAAGATTGTTGTCGGACTGGAATATGAGGATGACGATGTAAAGCCATTGGCTGAAGAAAGTGGCTTATACGATAGTGATAACGATGTTAAAGATGATGATGATGATGAGGACGACGACGACGACGATGTTGTAGAAGTTGGTTCAAAAGATGCATCAGCAATAACCATAAATGACTCATCTAGCAGCAGTGACAGTGATGCAGATTCTGAAACTGGTGGACTAGAAATGTACAAGTCTTTAAAGAAACGTAACAAAGGGAAGATTTCAGGGGTAAAAACTGTAAGCCTATCTACTCCAAAAACCAAAAAGCCACAAGTTGGAATAGAAGTTGTTGCACTGCCGAAAGTTACAGGATTCAAACGTACGGCCCCATACTCAGAGGATGACACCGATGATGAAGTGACGGAAGTTAAAAAGTCAAAGAATTCTTCTGTTAAACTGACCAGTAAGCAGAAGAGAAGGAGAGAACGTGAAGGCAAACAAAAGAAGGTCGGAAGTAATTTCTATGAGGTAACCAATGTTAAGAATAGAAATAGGGATAGAAAGACTCCAAAACCCTCGAACAGGAGACATTAATTTAAGCATTAATCTTCTGTTTAGCTTATCGCAAAAAATCCGATTTTTGTTTGTAATACCTATATTATGTTATTATAAGTTATGTAGATTATAAATATTATTCTGACAACATAAATATTTTATGTTATTATTGTTAATCTATAAACGTAACTTGTGTTATAGCATTGAAAGGAGTGTATTGCAAATAATCGAAATATATTTAATTTACAGAATTTTCAACTAATCAAAGAAGGCCACTAATTTCCGGTTTTTTTGGCATTTTTTAAGATGTATCATAGGTCATAATAGTTGATGGAAGAAAGAAAGTTCATAAGAGTATGTAAACACGTTTTTTAAAAAAAAATTGAATTTTTCACATCCCCATATACACCTTTGCATTGTATGCTTTTGTACTGGTTCGAATACTGACGAAGAAATAGGTTACTCTATAGCATCTTTATAAAGAGCTTACAATAAGAAGAAAGCAATTAATTATGGCATCGGGTTCTCTGACAATAACACTCCCCCAAAGTCCTAACTTGCTTAATTTATTGAATCACTTGGCAGCATTTTCTTTTAGCCTTGAGCCTATCCAAAGAAAGTGACTCTAGATCACCTTTTTGTATCTATTTATCCACATTTATTACTTAGCCGAATTCAACTACGTGCTGTCGTACTTATTACGTCCATATATTCCATGTGTAAAAATAGGAAATCACAATTACGGCAACACAACGGCGATATCACAACAATCTAATAAATTACTTGGAAAGGTATAAATATATACCACCAAAATTCAGGGTATCTTGTTCCAACAGACTCAACCATTATATTCACGATCATGATCATCATCGTTCGCGTCCTGACTGTTGGGTTGTTGGGAGTCGAGTGCGGTTTTGGTTGGTTAAATTGCAAAGAAAATGTCTCAGATTGGCACAGTCATTCATCAAGGAGACACAGCAGGACGAGAAAAGTTTATTCACTTAGCCAAGGAAATAGGAATCAAAGTGATTTCATACTAAAAGAAAGCAGCATGAGAGAGAGAGAGAGAGAGAGAGAGCAAGCTTACCATAACACAACCTACGTATATATGTAAGAAACACACGTTTTAGCTCGGAATCAATCCAAATCTGTGAATTACATACCAGGAGAGGAACACAAATGAAAATCTAATCTCGCTAAAAACGAGACAAAGACAAATCACGGCAGGTTTACACAAGAGACAATTCACGGATGTCTTGAGTGTGTGAGAATTTATATTGTGTGTGCGGTGGGTTGAGTACAGGATGGAAGAGAGCATTTAAGGTCGTTTTGTGCTAATCCAATAAAAACAATATGCATCATGAGGTCTCAAAAACCACTACTACTTTACTCCTATATTTGTGGATGATGTCGTAGTATATCTCCAGTTCATGTTCCATTCTAACCACCGATTCGTCTTGTGCTCAAATCACTCCGTCACTTTCTCTGCCGACCTGCTTGCTATTTTAAGGGAAGCGAAGAAAAAAAAGAGACAAGAAACATGATTGCTATCAAACCCCAATCATATCAAATCATGTTGGTAAATATGTATATGAATATGATGCTGTCGCTTACATATTATACAAGTACATACATACATATATGGGAAACATGGAACAACTTCAAATTTGTTAACGTTCTTTTCCCAGCTCGTAAATCACGATAAAAAGACAACCTCTTTTGGAAATACTAACATACGTATTATGTAACAAAATAGGTAAATTTCTCGATGTTCCCGTTTAACACAATGATTAAAATGGAACCACTTTTCAGTTCAACATTTTTAACAGTTACAAAGTGAAAGTGCACATTACCCCTAACTTCCCCTTTGTACAAATGCGTGCTACGTGTGGTCTGATTTTTTTTTATCCTTTCTTGTTTCCTTTTGCGTTCCAGGCTCTTCATTCTTGGATTGGACTTGCTACACGTAATATTTGATATTGTATTTTATCTAGCATTACATAATCAACTCGCAGTTTTTGAGGGTTCAAATAATAGTCCCAACGGATGGGATTCGGGATGTGATAAGAATTTCATATGAAGTATGATGTAATAATACCAATTTTCACAAAAAATGGTCAAATATATTTCATTCGATTTTGAATCAATAAAGAAAAAATTCATCGAAGCATGGCATAATACGCATTACATTTGTCTCTAGCATAATATAGCATCTGCAACTTATAAGCTTAAGTGTACTTGCATAGCACGTGCTTATATGCTCTCACCTTTTTTTTTAATAAAACAAAACATATGAAGAAAGAGAATTGCGGATATGACAAAAAGTTAAGGAATGGCGAAGGTAAGCTGAACATCCATATTCCATTCCATGAGAAGGAATGGGAAAAGTAAAGAAACTTGTCCAAATTGATTAAGTTGACAAAAGCGTAATTCTATTTGTATTTTATTCAGCATTCACCAGTCATGTCATTTGAATTTCCTTTTTTGAGAGCGTTTTATTTGCTCGAATAATATTTCCACATTTCCATTTCTTTTCCTTTCTTCCTATTCATATTCCATCCCTACGTCTACGTTCTCCTACTCCTACCTTTCTTATTTAAGAAATAAACGTCTTGTAAAAAGAAACTTCAAATCTCAGTTTGAGAATTTGAGAATCTCCTCCAAAATTAGATAATTGATTAACCAGCTCTATTACATTAGTAGGTTTGGAGTTTGGAGGAACGGAAGGAAGTTTCAAAGACTTATATGAACATGTACATCCTTCCTAATATGGGCACATTAGCTGCTAAAAATTCAAATTTAATAATAATATTGCCATTTCGTTTGCAAGAAGTGGCTGTGACTTTCGTACCGAGAGAGGAGATATATATATGATATATACCTATATATATGCCTACTGAAGAAGCCCTCGTCCTCGTCAACTCGTATAAAGTAATTTCACTCATGCAGAGCTTGTATTATCTCACAAAATTTCCTTTCTTCAAGCTCTGACTTTTTCCGGTGTTTACCCAAGTAATAGAATATGCAATAAACGTTTTAACGACTTTCCTCCGCTTCTTTTTTTTTATATACTAGCGTGGCTTGGCTTATTGCTTTGTTGACATTTTATATTGAAAATTTTCTCCTCTTCCCTTAATTGGATTGTCTACAGATATATAGGGAGATGGAGTGAATGAGGGGTGCTCGCTAAGGATGCAAATTAGGGAGGATACAATTGAATAATATGCCACTACTGACTGAGGTTGTTTCTGTTTTTTTCTTTCTTTTTGGCTTCAAACAATTTATAACTTTTATAGCAGCAATCGCATCTTCTTCATAGATAGACTACTACGCTTTCATTCTGATGCTTTGATGGTAATTTCATTTTTATTCTAAGGATTTCCTCAAGATGTGTAAATAGTTTAAATTCATTCAAGAAACTTTTTTGATTTAACCAAAATATTTTACTGTAAATACAAAGAAAGTTTGGCATCATATATAATGTATGTATGTATTTATAAATCCACAACCAAACGTAGTGGTTTGGTTGTACTTTTTTGGCTTTGTTGTATACTTGATTATTTAGATTCTTAACAGCACTTTGGTTTGGATGAGTGGATTTTGAAAAAAAGTTTATATTTATCTACTAATTTGAGCTATGCATTTGACTATCTTACACATGTTAAGTGAATCAGACGTAAGTAAATGTAGTTAGAATTATGTTATTACTCGAGGAACAAAGACTTTCACCCATGTAACTTCTAGAAGAGCGTATATATAGTAACTTGCTCGGATTCCCTTTCATTTTTTCCCTTTTGTCTTACCAGCCAAGATGAACTTATGTATACCTATGAAATTAAATAAGAGTGAATTTGATTTCAGTGAGCCCCTACCCCTACCAGCCAAATCCTTCAAGAGGATTAGTAATTGAATTACATGATAAAACTTCTTTGATTTTTTAGTTGCGCTTCAAGTATGTAGACAGTAGCTACAGAGGTTTCCACAAAGAACAAATTTAATACGGTGGTTCAAATTTTTAACAGGATTCTTTCAATTTGTTGACGTTGTTAATTACGATTGTGAATGACTGAAAACGAGAAATACTTAATTATTGTTGGTTGTGGAAGCACTGTTATTGAAATTTGGATCTTCATTTATGTAAGAATTTTTCTCTTAAATTGAAAAGTGGGTCAATACGAAATTAAGTAAAATTATCGATAACTCAAGCATTCTTTGATATGGTTCGTGGTTTATCTCTTATTGAGAACAAAACGGGTAACGTTTCACCTGCTGCTTATTGGTTTATTCCATTTAGCTAATATTTAGTTTCCAGCCATTTGTAACAAACACGTCTCAACAATATTCCATTGAGAATCATTAGATCTGTCTGTGTAACTGACTTTTATGGATAAGAAAGGTGAGAAAGCCTTCCACTTAATGTGACATTTACATCATTTGAAATATTACACTTGTGCTTGCTTCCTCTCTATTCTAATGCATTCATACCACACTATATTTAAGAAAATTGATATGGATAGAAGCTACAACTTATGTAATACTAAAATACTCCCATATTTCACAACACTATTTCTTTTCTACTAATGCTTGACCACACTGAGGGATTTAGGTTAGAGAAAGGAGAAATTGATGGATTTTACTTGGGTTCTGGTTCTACGTACATATGTATGACATGTTGGTTTTTCACTGATGCAATGCAATGCACACTTTTTAAAATTGAATAAAGTATTAGGAAGTACAACCTACAACCACAAACCACCATACGTTTGGTGGTCAGACCTAACCAGGGAAGAAAGAACCATGCTAAAGATGAGATAACCAAAGTGATGTTAACTGACCCGAATGGCCAGAGTGCTTAGAATAATAATGTAGCTTTCAAGACGAATATCTACATTTTATCCCATAACATGTAGGGACTCTGTTGGCTAGAATTCCTCCTTTTACATCCTAAATATATTATTACGTTTGGGTCAAGGTAGCAGCAGCATCATGTGGGTTTTATTCAATAACATATCTCTATCTCTATAACTTCTTCACCATCCGTCCCATAACATCCCCCCGAAAGAAATATGGTATTATAGTGACCAACCCAGACAAGAGGAGAGAGGTGCAAGTACAAAACTTACCTTTGAATTATCCATTTTTTGAGTGTTTACACGAGGAGGTGGCAAAATCGTCAAAAAAGACGATAATTTCTTGTTTAGCTCACAGTCTACTTTAAGTTTAAGTTGAGGTAATTCAACTAGCCGAACCATTACCCCAAATGACATGAGACATATAACTAGAGATAAGGAATGAGGAATGACTGCTGCGAAAACAACAAATTGTATAATACGCAAAGGTAAATGAAAATAGAATTATCTAGTTTTCACTTTTGTCTCAAGTCTCCCCATTTCAACCTTAATACGGAGGATTTTGCATCTAGAGAGATTTCATGCGTACAAAAAGCATCCTACTCATTTAGCAACTGGTTGTAAATACACATACACTGTTCTTCCTAGCATCCCTTTATCATCAACTGTGTGTGAAGCTCTCTATTCATCGAAACTGATTTCTGTACACAACTGGATAAAAGACATGAGTACTCTCAATTCGATAGCTCTTTGTTGGGGTATATCAGACCAGACTCACAAGCTTTTGCTCCCTGTTCCAACAGATTTTATCATGGGACGGTGAGGAGAATGTGCTCAATATGCTCCAGCATCTCTCTTTAAGCAGATCGTGATCGTATCATCGTCGCGAACAAGTATTTTAACCGATATCACACACGATCTCTGTACCATTCTTCATCTTCAGTTCATTCTTTGCAGTCACCCTTTGGATCTCAGCATTTCTATATCATTTCAGATATAAATACATTGAAAAGTTAAATTGGCACAATTTTAATAAATATATTCATCTCATCTCATCTCGAGTATTAATTGATAAATTATCAAGTTGGATTTAGTATAATTTTGGCAAATTGTTCAGTTATCAGTCATTAACATTTAAATTATGGAGAAGTTAACGGAATTTGTTACAAATTCTTTTGTGGACAAAGAAGTGAAATTTTTATCATCAAAGACATCTCCAAAAGTTGAACCATTGTCTCCACAAAATAACAATAGTGGTGGTGTCGTAGGTGGAGGTGGTGGTGGTGATGGAATCAGTGGTTTCGCAACTCCAGAGAGAAGTCCTGAAGATGTTTCATCAACAGATTCCAGCTACCATCAAAATTTCTCTCATCACCGTGGTACTCATCATCATCATCATCATTCGCATCATCATCAACGTAGTGATGATCGAGAGCCCTGCGGATCATCACCTGAGGAGCGAAAAGAGTACATGAAAATTAATAATAATAACAACAATATCAATAAAACTCATGAAGATTGTGGAAACGAAAAGCATCCAAAAGGTTCCAAGCGAGGTAAAGTCGTAGTTGTTTCTTTCAATTCATCTTTGCATACTCATGTTCTTTTTGTCGTAATTTATCATCATCCATATTAAATTTAAACGAAAACCCACATAGTACGAAGAATTCATAAAGTTCCAAGAATTCTAGCCCACATCAACAACAACATCATCATCGCTTACAGCAAAATAACCAATCTGAATAATTAATTCTAAAAGTATTTTTACTCAAAATTAAAAATTTGTTTTGTTCCAGTCAATCTCAACTTACTCTTTGATTCTGAAATGTAATGAACAAAACATAACCCAGCGCTGGTAGTCATTTAGGATAAGATTAAGCCAGTAAAAGTAGACGAAAAACAACTCACAAAACTTTCCTGGTATCATAATATACATGTATACACTTACTACAATATTAAATGAGGACGTGTAATATTATCTGTTCGGGCTCATAAAAGAAATCTTTGGTTGTTAAAATGTGATGAAAAGTAAAAGTTTATGGCAACTTTCCTCCTTGTTAACACCTTTCTCTTAAGTAAGTTAACATGAAACAGAAGATGAAGTGGCTGGCTGGTTGTTGGCTACCTACAACCTACCACCTACCTTGCCAAAATTATCCATTTAAAAGCAGACGGTCGTGAAATATAAATAAAGGGAAAGGTTGAAAGGGTTGAATTTTTAGTGTGACTCACGACTCCCAAAACATTATACATTATGCGTACTATATGTGATGAAAAAAATGAGAGGTTCACTCACTCAATTCACCCAAGGAAAATCCTGGGGCAGGGTAATTAACTAAATTAATAAGGTACTTGGAGTCTTTCCTTACAACCAAATTTATAACTTTCTTTATTAGCCCCTTTCCCTTCTCAAATGAACATCTTTGCTCATCTTCTTTTAACTCTTCACCTACCTGCTTGCTTTTTTAGAGGCTGAGCTTATGTATGTATGTATATATGTGGTGTTATCATCAAATTTTTTAGCTTGTAAAATTTTGTATGAATAACCTCATACAATAGATATGATACAAACATACATATTTAAAACTTATTTTATAGTGCATTTACCCCTCACACGTGCTTTAACTTTACATTTTTATATACAAATATGTACGTATGTACCTCGTTCGTCTCACTTAAGCAAACCCCATTTTTGTATATGGGTCTGGGTTTAATGGGGGTAAACGTGGAATGGATAGAGAGAGTTTATTTTATAATGAAAAAAGTGTAGCTCTCCAAATTAAGTGTAAAGGACAGTCCTTCCCCTACAACCTACATTAAAAACTCTGTACTCGATTTTACAAGCTTAATATGGAACATAAACAAGGACTTACTTATTAAACACTTCCCCTATTTTGGAGTAAAGTTGCTCCTCTCAGGGTTGGTTAAAAACATGGAGAAAAGCTTTTCTCCATATTTCCATGTAAAAAATAATAAAAACATGGAAAAAACATGGAAATACTAGGATACATGGAAAAACTCCATTCGCATGTTTTAGACGCTCTACAATGGATAGAATACTTTTAAAATGCACACTTATACTCAGAATAGCAAGACTGAACTCCTTTTCAGTGATGTTTACGATACTTCACCATAATTTTTAGCAGTTTCCAATAGAATTTATTTTCAAAGATAGGGTAATTAAATTATACTAACGATAACTATAAGTTTCAGCGAGTATTGACGCATTAATATTTATATTCTCAACTATAGAAAATATGAAATAACATAAAGCTCGACAAAATAGGTGAAGTCGTATCTCACCAGAGTGTTATTTCTGAGTTTTTGATTAGCCCAGCAGCATTTATCCATTTTTCCATGTTACCGAATTTATCCATGGAGAAAAGAAAATTCTTTTCTCCATGTATAAACATGATTTCTCCATGTCTTTTATCCATAATATGTTTTTACATGTTCCTACCCTGGCTCCTCTGCATTAGCTAATTTCATTCAGTGTAAAATCAAGATCCTAAAAATGAGCCTTGTTGTGCATGTACGTATTTGTGTTGAAAAGTAATTTAGTCATGTGTTTTCCATAAAACTTTCGTCAGAGGCTTGGTTATTCGGTGTTCCGACCTTGTATAGCAGATGTCTAATAAGTGGTATGGTGTGAAGTGTGAACACTTTCACCAACTTTCATTAAGCCTTAGTTTGTTTTTTAAAGTATCTTATTGGTATGTATTAAGATGTGCTTTGAGCATCGAAATCTTCTACACGTTGATATCATATTAATGAAAAAGAATATACATACATGTATAGATATTCATTGCCCTTGTTCCAAATTAATATTTTCCTAAGATATGCAAACGATATGAGATGAAATGACGAGAGGAAGCTAGCAAACATGTTTTCCCTATATCAAATTAGAGTGAAAACGGTCTAATATATAGATAGGAAAGCTAACTTTTAAGCTGAAAGAAGAAAAAACTCCGCCTCCAACCAAATGAGACACCGAGTTTAATTACACAAGTGAAGCCAAAAGTTTCATAGCCCCCTGATTAATTAATTATTTAATGGAACAGAGAACAGATTGCAGTGGGGCCATAAAAAGACACATAGCATGGGATGGACATGTTAGTAAAAACGGGTACATAATATTATGTAGGTATATTTCAGCTTTCTTGGGATGCTCTCAATTTTGCTTGTGGGTTGATGTGTATTTTTTCCAGAAACGTTTACTGTTAGGCATTTTAGTACATTTACATCATATTTCTGGAATAGGTAAAATAGAACAATGAAATGCGTCAAAGTGCTTTACAGATACAATATAAAAATAAAATCTGTTACTTCATTCACCGTGTTAAATTGAAATAGGTAGGTATTACTGTAATTGAATTACAGTATACAAATAGTATGGTGGTTGGTAAAGAATGGAGAGTAAAAATGCAATCAAAATTATTTGTCAAGATGTAAGTTGGTGTAGAAATTGAGTAAAAATGATTTGAACCAATTGCTCTAATGTTATTATGGGGTTAAAAATTGTGCTCGCTCATGTATAAAATCTGTCCCTTGTGAATACACCTACAGTGAACTGAACCTTTTGTCTAATGTATCAAGTTGAGTGAGAAAGTAACTCCTCTACTACCAACTACCACCATACCATAAAAGCGTGAGGTAAGGGTCGAGTTCAGGCAAACAAATATACGTATGTATATACACAAGTATATCTATATGTAACTCAAGTAAATAAAAACACCAAGGAAAAGTCAAAGTGGGAGGACGACTCAATGCATTTTATTTTTTCTCACACACAAAAAAGAGCTCTCTTTATTATTATTACGTTTGGGCTCAACAGCACACGATAGTGATATGTATATTACATAATGTACATCTTCTCAACAATCTCTTCTCTCTCTCTCTCTCTCTCTCTCTGCCCAGCTTGGAAAGAACGCCCCGGACAACACAATACGCCTCCCAAAGTACATACAATGTGGCTGGATAACTATTATGTGTTGTGTTGTATATAAGCTTGCTCTTCTTCTATATCGTTCTTACGTTGGGGGAGATGAGATTTAACTTTCATTTCTTTCCCTCTCATCCTGTTTCCCAAGTACACAGGACATTTCCATTTACTATTAAATTTGTTACACTCAACAAAAATAACGGAGAAGTTGGTAAAATGATGAGATACATATCGTGTGTATTTATATGGTATTGTTATGTTTTATATTATATTATATTACTGGTTCTATATATATATGTTTTTTGAGGGCAATGAAAAATGTTTCAATTAAATAATCTTCCCTTGATTTCTTTTGGGGTTTGTTTTGTGTTTCCTTCTTACGGAAAAGGGAAAGAGGCAACCTATTTCATCTTGTTATCTAAACATTATCACATCATGCTTCTTAAGGAATACATAAACCATGTTATATTCATTCATGCACATTTATTTTTTTCTTTCTTCCTTCCTTTGCTTTACTTTACTTTGTTTGGGACGAGTGAGCAGTTAAATCGACCAAAGCATACGGTTATACCCTCATCTCATATCCATTCATTTCCTTTTTGTCTTCATTCCTCCTCCTCTTGTTACTTTCACACTTAACATTTGTGTTTTTTTCTTCTTCACCCGAGCCTAAACTTACTTTCTTCTTCATTACTATTTCCTTCCATTTTTCTTACAACCCGACCCACCGCCTTTGTTGTTATTTTCACTTGTAATGTAATTTATCTGTCGTGAATTGGTTGGTTGGGTGGTAGCTGTTGGCAGGGACCAGAGAGAGAAAGAGAGAGAGAGATGGTTGCAAATTGCTTTCATGAAGACTAACAACGTCTCATCAGAAAGTGGAAGAAAAAACAATATGTTATATGCACCCAAAAGTCCACTACCCAAAAGAATGACGCTATGTTTTATACGCTGGCAGGAATTATTTAAGAGAATTTGTACCCTATAGTGGATGAGTGGAACATCCTTGACTTTCTCATTTCAGGAGTGAGAACAAACACCCTGTCTTGATTGTTGAAACCCTGAAATTTGAAATGTTAGTCTTTTCATTTTTCTCACTCACTTCTTCCTCGTCCTCCCATTTGTTTGCAGAACTACGGCTCGGGGGAAAAAAATGCAAAACAATATGGGAAGGAATAGGGAAACCGTGTGTGACTTTTCTCTGGAATTGCAGATGCAGAGGTGGTGTTCATGGAAAATCATTTTCATACCAAATGGAATCACTTTCTCTGTGTCAGCCTCAACTCCCTTTTGCTAAATCAAAAAAGGAAGCCAGTCAACATGTAAAACTTTTTCATCATTTTTCATTAGAAAAAGATATGTATATATATGTGTGTGCAAAGTCAGAAAACCTTGGTACATCCTTGATTTTTATATGAATCCCATGGACAATCAGAATAGGTATAGTTAATTAAATCAACCTTCGCTGCTACCCTTAATAAATTGAGTATGCACAAAATCTCAAAAGAATTGAATTTACTTGCATGCAATGCAACCAACTATTGTTTATTTTTATGTTCGACCATGCATCCTTTCTCCTTCCTATTTTTTTTTTGTTGATTCGTCACACAATTTTGACCAAAAAATATCCACAAATTGAAAATTGGACGTTTCACTATAAAAGCTGTAAAAATTTCAACAAAATTATAGGTAGGTACAGATTTATAGATAGATAGATAAAGTAGGGTTTCCAAAGAACTGCAGAGAAGAGCATTTATTTGCTAAGAATCACATCAGTGTACATTGTGTGTAGAATTTAGTTGTTCCGTTCAAATGAGTAAGTAACTGACTTGACTGACAGAAACATATAGACATATCCCCACACAGCTATCTATCTGGTCTGGTCTCATGTTGTTTACGGTAGTAAAGTGTGGAAGGAAAGAAAAAGTGAAAGAAGTATCTCGACGAAGGGAAAAAAGGTTTCCTAAATGTAGATTTTTCGGATGCAACGAACCTTATCATCAATGTGTTTCCCTATTTTCTCCCTCTATCCATCCACCGCGTTGTTCCACCAAGAACCCAAACCAAGTGAGTGACTGTGAAAGGCTCTAAACCCTGATGCGATACATATAATATAATGTGTGCGTCATATAATGTATATCCTCTTCCTCTTCCTTTTCTTCTCTCACACACACTCTCTTTTGCTCCTCGTCAGATTTAGTTCAATTTGCTAAATTGAACAGTGTTTTATAATACGTGTTAAGCTGGCTTTCATTCGCATAATGGAATTAAATGGTGCTTGGCCAATCTCCGGCCTCTTGTTACACTGATTCTCACAGAGTCGATCTGTTAATAACACCCTGAAGACCCCCAAAATCCCTCAATACTCTATTTGTCTTTTAATTTGATTAAATCTTCGTGTACTACCATTTACACCATCGTTTCATGGAACAGTATCACATCACACTACTACAGTAGTATCATATCATCATCATCATCATCATCCCATCACCTTTTTAAGTACTCCAGTAGTTGCAGCCCTCTTTTAGGTTTATGTATTTCTTCCCTATTTTATATACCTTGCTTTTTACAATGCACATATTATTATACATAATTGCCTGGAAAACTGTTTCCTGTCCTTGTCCATGCCGTCTCACTAAAAACAAGTGAGTTGGTGAAGCTTATTTTCATCTCCTATAAGCTCCTTTTCAAATTCATGAGGATTTCTACTAATAGTAATCCTTCTAAATCAATGTTTGCAACAGCAACGGCACACTAATTCACTATAAATTACGGCTATGTATGTATATACATATCTCCTAAAATACATTTACTTAACACTTGTTCATTATTCGATACTTAAAATAGCTTCATAGCAAATCAGAGTTTTATGGTCGGGAATGAAGACAAGTTGATACTTTTACTGAGATTATAAAAGCGGATGAGGGAGTATGAGGATAGACTTTAATGTCATAAAATATTGTTAATTTAATCGTAAATTATTTCTTAATTTGAATGAAGGTCACAATGAGGTTGAAGCTGAAATGGGAGATTCTTCAGAAGATGTGAAATCTCTACCGATCCGAAATCTTCAGCTTTTTCCTCGCTTTATTCCATACCCAGTTTATGGAAGTAATAGTAAACCTTCTTCTGAAGAGCCACTTCCAGCTTCCATAAGAAGAAGCAGGAAAAGCTCAGAGAGCAGCGGTCGAAGTAGCACTGCTGATGGTTCTTGCCGTTCTGAATCCCCGAATATTGACAGCAACAATGGAGAAAGAGAAGGAGGAGGGACCACTACGAGATCTCGCTCTCCAAGCGAAAGTCAAATTATTATTGATCCAGGTGATGAGGAAACACCTATGAAACCGTTGTCATCAAATCCACTAATAAAAACTCAGCTACAATCTCATCTCCTTTTGGGAAGTTGTTCGGTAATTGAAGAAGATGGGGTTGGGGAGAAAGGAGTAAGCCGGAAGTTAAATAAAGATTCAGGGGAGAAAGTTCATCAACATCATCACTCAAGATTTCATGAAACAAAAGCAGGTTCATCAGAAACTCCTCATTCTCCAACACCATCCCCAAAACAAGAATTGGATGTGGCTGTGGATGATACGGTCGAAAATCGACGAAGATCCCTCAAATCTTCCTCTCCGAATAATAGTGGAGCAAGTGATGAAAATGATGAGGATCATGATCATGATCACGATGACACAACCAGTGAAGTAAAGGGAAAGAATAAAAGAATTCGTCACTCTTTTACGGACAATGGGAATAATAGTGGGGGTGAAGGTCATGCTCAAAATTCAATTTCCAATATTAGTTCTCCCGAAGAAGGATCAACATCAACTCCTCATCAGCAAAAGAATCATCATCATCACATTAGTGGGAAATTGAATAGTAGTAGCAGTGGCAGTGGGAGCAGCGGTGGAGGAGGATTTTATCATACCCCATCTGCTACTCACCATCACCAAACAAATGCTAATAATAATAATCTTCAGCAACAGCAGCAGCAGCAGCAGCATAATAATCAATCACAGCAACTCCATCATCATCCACATTTGCATCATCCTCATCATCACCACCATCATCATCATCATTCTGGGAGTGCTGTTGGACCTGGTGGTGGTTCAGGATCTGGTGGACCCTCTGGGAACAAACCCACGAAACAGAGGCGTAGCCGGACAAATTTCACTTTGGAACAATTGAATGAGCTAGAGAGACTTTTTGATGAGACGCGTAAGTATAAGTATAATATGTACATGAGATTAAAATTGCTTTCCTTTTTGTTCAATTCACAAAACACTAAATCCCATTTGACACTAAATACTAACACAACATGTGTTTCGCTTTTCGTTTCGGATTCGGATACAGATGAAATTTGTTAGGTTAAATTAGCATTCATGCTTTTATACCTTCTACCTTTTTCGTCCCCTTGCGAAGTTGATGAAGATGGAGAGATCAAAATAGTGAGCGATGTGATGATAGGATTATAGAATGTAAACTGGGATTAACCCGATGTGAGGCTGAGCTGAGTTTGTAAAATTAATTAAACAAATTGAATTGTAGTTTGAAAATAGGGAGGGGAGCAAGCAAAAGCAACGATTTCGATTTTATTACGTAACCCAGGTCAAAAAATATACTTGTGCTTATATGGCTCACACTACATTAAAATCTGGACTTAATTATGTACTTTTGGATGATTGAATGAAATAATTTAACTTTCCTTGTTTCAGATTACCCCGATGCGTTTATGCGAGAGGAACTTAGCCAAAGGTTGGGGCTGAGTGAAGCAAGGGTTCAGGTAAATGTAAAACTCAATTGTTAATTAAAATTTTGATATACTCATATCTTGTTCATGTATCGATATTTGATCGTCAATCTCTAGTATCGTATCCTCTCAAAAATATATTCATACGTATTTACAAAGTCCACCTCACGTATGCTTCTGGTGTTTCTTTATATGAGTTAGAATCATATTATGACTACGTAATCTACAACAACGGAAGCAACTAAAATCAAGTGACTTTTTCCCCAGTAAAAGTGTGTGGAGCGATGAGCAGAGTCAGCTTTATTATTGTTATTATTATTATTGCTGATATATTATGATGTGGAAAGCGTGATATCCATTAAGGACATATTTATCCTTACTTACTACTCCTTCCCACCAAAGTTTTGTTTGTATCTCGAACTCGAGGAATCTCTGAACTTTTCCATTTTTCCGAGGACCGAGAGAGAAAGAGAGTAACGTATAATATATAACATTACATGGTGTCCACGTGCCAATGATATTTTCCCAATCCATAATTTTCCATCATTCCTTATATTCTCTTCTCTTCCAATGCATTACTTTCTCTCCTTGACCGTATTATTATTGCCATTCTCTTATGGAACTGTGTAGTTTTATTCCATTTCTATTACTGATCTCCACTAATCTTTGTCACAGCCTATGAAGGGAAAATGCCTTAGGCAGGCAACTTTACAGATTCACAAACAAATTGAATGCACAAGCACAAAAATTTTCCTGGCAATTCTAAGATAAAGTACAGTTTAGATGGGACAAGAAAGTATAATGGAAACGGGGTAATGGTATACATATAGTCGATGAAGATAGATTAATGATAATAGGGCCGTATAGTAATACTTAATACGTGCATTATACCAATTCATTACAAGTCCGTAATTCCTAATGTGTATGTACAAATCACTGAAGTATTAAAAAGGGTATTTTGCACGTTTTCCGTCTTCTTCTTCTTCTCTGTAATGGAAGAATCCCATTCTCATTGTTAGGAAGTAGTAGAGTAGTAGTAGTAGTAGTACATTGAATTACTGAGGAAAGCGAGGCACATCACATCCCTGTTCCGATAGATTAAGTGGTAAAGCAAACATGTTTTTTTGTTCGGTCTTTTTGAGCACCTATTCCCACTCTTGCCTACTGCCCAATCTCATTTGTTGAAGAGCAAATGAGACAAACAGGTCCATTTTTCATGAAGATCCAAATCTTTTTTTCGGGTAATTTCATTAAAGCCCAATCCAATCCATTTGATTCCTTTTTGTATGTGTATTACAGCAAGCAGGCTACGAGCTACACTCATTGTTTTTCGCAATTTGCACTATAATAAAGAATCAGTGGATTTCATAAGTACGAACGCTTACTTTGTTTGTACAACAAATTCAAAGGAATAAATATGAGAATGTCTGAGAAACTTACACCTTCCTCTTTCCTTCAAGGGCAAATCTTAGCTTCCATCTTAACGAATAATATTATTAATCGGTACATTCGCCTCATACTTGCACATTTATCTGTTGGCAGTGAAGTATTTGATATTTGCTGGAAGTGGAAAAAGAAAAATTGAGAAAGTGAGTCGGTTTGGTGTATGAAAACCAAGTTGGATTATCTCCATCATTTGTAACACACATCTTTTGCTTCTATGATTATGATTATATTGTGGCTTGTGGCAGGGTTGTGACGCGTCAGTCAAAAATTTTCTTAGTCAAAGTCGTCAGAACTCATTATTTCCACCCAAGCTTTTGACACAACTTTACATTCATATTACGTGATCCTTCCTTACTCTTATACTCTTATATGCTGGTAGATTATACCGTTATACCAAACCACGAAAAAGTCTTTGTTATTCCCCGTTTTCAGACCTCATGAATATATTCATGAGACAGTTTTGTATACTTACATGATATGGCAGATAAATGTTATGTGAATATGATTGAAATGAAATATTACAGAAAATTTTCCCTTTCATATTTCATTTTGTCATTTAGTAGGGAGTATAGGGACTGAGAGTGATGATGTAAAATTTTAGTGTAGGTGGATGACAAACATTATATTATTATTATTTATTGATCTCAACTCATAACTCATCAATGCATGCATATATATTTCTGAAGCGGGCTTGAAATAAACAATCTATTTGCTCATGCAATGTTTGTTACACTCCAAACAGGGCTCAATAATTGTTCAGGTATTTATTGCCCACGTAAAAAAGACAATAGGGGCTCTTTTATTGGAGGTTCCTCCTGTGCAATGAATTCTTTTGTGACTTTTTTAACATTTTTTTTCTTCACTTTCTTTTTATTTCTTCTGTATGGCTGCTGTGTGGCTGCTGGGTGGATGCTGGGTGGATGCTGGGTGCTTAGGTCTGGTTCCAAAACCGGTACGTACATCTTCATAAGATTTTTCATAAGATTTTTCATAAGATTTTTCACTCATTCTTAAAATGCATAAGATTTTTCACGCATAAAATTTTTCACTCATTCTTAAAATTCATAAGATTTTTCACGCATAAGATTTTTCATTCATTCTTAAGATTCATAAGATTTTTCACGCATTAGATTTTTCACTCATTCTTAAGATTCATAAGATTTTTCACGCATTAGATTTTTCACTCATATTTGTCATAAGGTAAATCTTCAACTTCGTAATTACCTTTCTGCTTGTAATATTTTTTCTGCTTTTAATAATGCTGCTTGCAAACGTATGTAGCGATGTATGTATGTAGTATGTAGTTAATAGCCCTATGGGCAAATGTTTAGTAAATTACGTTTGTCGATTTGTGATATAGTGTTTTAACGTTGGACTTGAGTAGAAAAACGAAAATTATACAATTAATGTTACACGATAGCAGTTTTTGTTAGTAGCAGTTTCGTTTGGTAGTTTTTGTGGGTAGCAGTTAATTTTGGTAGTTTTTGTGGGTAGCAGTTTGTGTTAGTAGAAGTTTATTTGGGTAGTTTTTGTGGGTAGCAGTTTTTGTTAGTAGCAGTTTAGTTTGGTAGTTTTTGTGGGTAGCAGTTTATTTTGGTAGCAGTGGATCCCGAGAACCTGCAAAGGACCCGCCAGGATGGCGTATGTTTGTGATTTTGTGTTGGAGGATGGGAGGGTTTGTGGGGCTACGTTTGATGTGCAGTGGAGATTCGTGGAGCACGAGCGAGGCGTTCACGAACGCTCACGGGAAGTGCCCTGCCCGGAAATGATTTATGGGGTTGTGTGTGGGAAAAAGTTGTTTGATGGGCAAAAGCTGAGGGAACACCACAACTCATACCACACTGCCAAAACCTGTACCAAGTGCGGTTTCCAAGCAGCTCACCGTTATGAGCTGCTGGAGCATAACCACTTGGTACATGGCTCCCCCTTACGCTGTAAAAATAAACAGCGAGGATGTGGCATACGACTCCATTCTGGGCAGGAGAAGTTTGTCCATGAATTGGATTGTCGCTGGAATGGTACTCCAGTTCGTGGGTACGTCCCCGTGCCAGTACCAAGGTACCAACGAGGACCAAGGGCTCCAACAAGAAGAGCAACAACAACGCCAGCACGCCCAAGAGCAGTAGCAACTCCAGCACCCCCAAGAGCAGTAGCAACTCCAGCACCCCCAAGAGCAACAACAACTCGGGCATCCCCAAGAGCAACAACAACTCGGGCATCCCCAAGAGCAGTAGCAACTCCAGCAACCCCAAGAGCAACGACAACTACTACTCCAACAACAACTCCCCGTGTCCCCGTTCCTTGTCCCCCCATCGGTGACCCCCGGATCAACCGGACTGGATTGGCATTGCTGCCAGGTGGTGGACCTGTAACGGTCTGGTATGAGGCTGGGAAACGGGGCCCAGGTCTGGTTAGGGAAATCCTTCCCAAGCTCGTTCCAGTTTCCTCACGTTCGCGCAGGGCCTCTAAAAACATCACGGTGGACATTAGAGTGCTGAACCCGGCCCATCGCGCAGGGGACCGGGACTACAACGGGATTGTGGGGATTCAGAGGGGACATGTAGCTCCAAAAATGAACTACATTGGAAATATAGCGGCTGTGCCCTATATCAACAGCTACTCCAACATTCTACCCATGCTCAGGGGGTTCAACGGGGGAAGTTGGAGTCAACTGGAGCTAACGGTACGTGGGATGGCCAGAAATTATGACCAGACCATTATCTTTACTGGCCCACTGTACAATGCTCCCCTCCTCACAATGCCCAATTTTATGCTCGAAATTCCCTCCCATTTTTATAAGGTTGTCTTGGGGTGGCACAGAGGTGGTTTCCATCTTCACTCCTTCCAGGTGGAGCATCAAGTCCGTCCCGGAGTCACACTCACTAGAGGGCTTTATGTGGATTTGGAGGCATTGGAGCAAAGCACCAACATTAACTTCTTCCCTGATATAGATGTTAGCCTCATTCGTTCAATCAACGACGTGACACAATAATAATAATAATAATAATTGTTTTTTTTCATGAATTTTTATTACAATTAACAATTCTAGTCAATCAGACTTAAGTTTAATTTAGTTAGTATTAGTTAGTTGCTTTAGGCTTTTAGGCTTATGATGCTTTTATGCAATAAATTGTGAAGCGTAATCATGATGTTTTATGAATTTAAATGTGATTTCAATCTTGGTGTGTTTGTTTGCAAAGTATATGAATGGGCTTTTTTGTATGTAAATTTGGTAAATGAGAACAATTAATTAAACAATATTTACACCATTTCTACATCAAAATCTTTGGCTTTTCTTTAATAATGGCTTTCTTCTTCCACGTAATAATGTTTAAAATTAAAGCTTTAATTTGGTTTAAGTAGTATCACTTAGCTGGTTTATGCTTCTTATGCAATCAATTGTGTAGCGTATTTGATTTACTAATTTAATCATGATTTTTTCCAAACTTAATGTTTTTGTTTGTGTTCAGGAGAGCGAAATGTAGAAAACATGAGAGTCAAGTTAGTAAAGGGGTTTTGCCGATAACACTTGGAGGAAACTCATCCCTTGGACCTTTAGATCCACAATGTCGTGTGACTCCATTTCATCCTCCACCTCCACATTCATCTCAATCAATCGTTTCCAATGGACCTTTGTCATCCTCATTATCGTCTCCACCTCATCATATGTCTTCAAATGAAAGAAGTTTGAGTGGAAGTGGAAGTCATCCCACATCTTCCTCAGGACCTTCAGCGACATCAACATCAGCCACGTCCTTGCTGACACAATCTTTAACTGCTGTTTCATCATCTTCTGGAGCACCTTCATCAACATCAGAATCCAATACCAATGCTTCATCAATCCCTGCTTCCGTTTCTACATCATCAGCGTCTTCCCTTTTAAGTGGTAGCTTAGGAGGACATTCAGCTGCAGCTTTAGCAAACTCATTAAGATTTAATCCGTATGATCTCAACCTACGTCCATTGACACTTCCATCACCTTTGGACACCGCTTTCTTATCGGCTGCCCAACAGGTGCATTTCAAATTTGGAAATTAAGTGTTTCATGCCATATCAGGTATTTGTACAGAAAATTTAAATAAACATTTTTTTTGTACTTTTAATTTTTAGTACGCCGCAGCCGCTGCAGCTTTATCAACAAGTGGAGGTGCAAGTTCGCCAATTGGACCAGGTTCTGGACCTCCGCACCCTTCGCTGCTTTTGTATCCTCCACCATATCCACTTGCCTTATCCTGGGCATCTAGCTGCCTTAGCTCGGCAGCTGCAGCATCACTTGGCTCATCTGCATTGGATAGAATGAGTAACAAAAGTAGCTCTATAGCTGATTTGAGATTGAAAGCTAGAAGACACGCTGAAGCATTAGGATTATTAGAGAAACCTAACTAATTAGTAATGATCTGGAAGAGGGTGAGAATCTATGGGATAATTGATTTTATTGAAATCCAATGAGAAACTATGTGGGAGTGAAAGCAGTACATAAAAATTCAGAACATAAATATGGTGCGTTGTTTTAGCATTAAGATATATAATAATTTAATTGATGTACCATACCATCCAGCGTATTATTGATTGGTAATATTAGTGGAGCTTGATTTAATTGTAAAAAAAATTATGTAATATACAATGTTTCACGATATGCAGAATAAACACAAACCTATTCGTATTTAAATGTTGTGCGATAAGAATGTATACGTAAGTAGCTCTAATAAAAAAAGTTCATTTTTTGTTTCATCTATAGATTTTCATTAAAAGTTCAAGTATTATTTATTGTTCTTGCTTTAATTGAATTATTTTACATCAATAAATGCGTGCATAAATTACTCAATATATTTTAGTACACATGATGCATTATAAATTACACGCTATTGAATAAAACAAATACAAACTGAACGCTAAGAAATAGTAGCAAATTACGGAATGGAGTGGTCAGTGAAGCTCCGCTGCAAATATCAGTAGGAAATCCTCCAGTTTGTTTTTCATCACATAATTCCTTGATTTCAGATACTAATTTCCGGTTATCCGTTCTTCCTGCTGATTTAACTTCACAATATGGTGTGTACTCTCCTTTCACAGCATTCCAGTTTGAGTCAGGTATCACGGCAATCTCCCTACTTCGAAAGTTAATACAAAATTCATAGCTGAAAATGGATATAGCTCGAATGTCCTTGGTTGTAACTGTCTCATCCACACCAGCAGGAAGGGAAACGGTCAGTGATAGGTTTCCAAAACGGTAAGCCGGATCAGCGAGATTGATACAGGTGTATTTGATTTTGCCAGTTTCATCAATCCCAGAAACGTAAAGCGTGTACCCTCCACTGGGGTAGAATCCTGTCGTCCCTTTCTATAAAAATTTGAAGAATGTCGTAGATTTAATTTTAGTTTTAGGGATCCGATAAAGTTTTCTTCAAGACGATACCTTCATGGCAAGAACATAGGTGCTAGGTGCCTCTCCATCATAAGTAAAGTTGTGAATTTTAAATCGATATTTGTCCAAGATCGTCACTCTTCCTTTGATTGTATGCTCTTTAGATCCTTCTTTGAGCCAACCTACTTCATGTTCTTTGTAACTGTATGCATCACCTGCAAAATTAATTAAAGTCAGTGAGGCAGAGTAGCTGTTGTAGAGGTGAAATAATTATGCCGAAATGTCATTGGATGGTGTTACCAGAATCTTCTCTGCAATATTTTGCTAACTCTTCTTCACTTGGGTAATCTGCATCAGTGATGCTAAAGAGTGTGATAATCACAGCTAAAAATAATGTTACAGCATTAAATTTCTTTGTCGCATCTTTTTTCAAGAAAAGCTTGTTCATTTTTGTTTTTCTCCAAGTCCACTGCTGCTTCCAAACAAGAAAGAGCATTGGTTTCAGAATTTGACGCATTTGACAGAAAGAAGTTTTGTACGTATCATGAACATGAAACGACTTCCCATGGAAATGTGCAGTTACTACATACAACAATTTTTGTGAGATATTTTTTTTGTGACAGTAAGATTTTTTGTGACGAATATGATTATTGGGTCGATCTGAAACAAAACGAATGGATGGCATACATCTTACTTATCCTATTTCCCCCACACTAGAAATCTCACTGATTTGCAATAAATAATAAACACTCAGTCATCAAGTTGGAGTTTTGTATCTCATTTGACAGTTATGAAGAAAGAATCATCAAAATCCCAGAGCGTGACCTACTGATCATATTTACAGAAAATTCTGAAGCTTTTAGCAGCTTGATTGAGGATAATTTGTCTTATTCAGACACTCACGAATCTAATCACAACGAAAAGTTGGTTCGGTTAATCTCGCTGCAATTCTGATCCTGATGCACTAATACCCATTTTTCGGAAAGGTACATTGTCCTATATAAAATCCCAGATTTGTCTCGTACTTAGCAAAACCATTAATGACATTACAGCCTCCTTATTTCTTCCGATTTTTCAGTTTACAGTTGATGAAAATATGGCTTCCATTGAAGAAATCCTTCTGGTTGTTCTATGCCTCTTGTTCCCACCTCTTGGAACATTCCTTGCCTCAGGATGTACTCTGGATCTCCTCATAAATTTTTTCCTCACATTGCTAGGTTTCCTTCCTGGCATGCTCCACGCTCTCTACGTAGCGATTAAGTTTTCCGAAAATCCCTACTGGAAAAAACTTCAGCGAGGTGAATACGACTGGAGATGAGCTGAAATTTTAAATATATTTATCATACTATGTAAATTGCTCGAACTTATTATTGGATGGGATGTCAAGAAATTAAAGAGGAAATTATTTTTCACCTGCCAAACTAAATGTATTTAAAATTCGAATGGGGTTTATTATTTATTTGAAGCTATATAAAAGCACTGATATTTGACCACGAGCATCTTTTACTTCTTATCTAAATCAATCTATATGGTCATGTTGTTCGTGAATCGTGAGTCGAAGTTAACCATTGAATGATAAACCCTTTGTTCGACGACTAGAAAAAGAGAACGAGACAATGGAAATTCATGCTAAAACCGGAAGACTAGGCGGACACAAAAGCGTGTCACATTGATTTACAGATTTTTTCGATTAGTCAAGTGTTTATTGCCAATTTTGGGAAGACGGTGATCATGTGGAAAATGAACAGGGACAGTTGACTTCCACTTTACTTAGAATCGCTTCCAATTTCCATTCCAGTGGATTTTTCCAACTATATATATCACATGTACATATATATTTTGTGTACAAAAATACGCTTCCCAAAAGCAAAATTGTATATCAATATCAAACTAAACTCGGCTCGATACTACTCTACTCCACTTTTGGACAAAGTTGATACACACAATGAATGCAGTGATCATGACAAATATATCCAGATTGCTTTCTCTCTCGAAACAACTATCCATCCCGTCACAACTACAAGTTCAATGTTCACTACAAATTACACACGAAATGAATATGGAACCAGGAGGATAAGAAGGAAGGAATGATGGGACGGGGAAAAATAGGATTTTTCTCTAGCAGATGACGGATTGAGTTAGCCGAAAGTGAACGTGAGCATCCCGTCTGACCAAATCGGGATGTTTGTGGCGAAGCTAGCTAAGTGTTACCAATTTGTTGGGACAGAAGCAAAGCCTAATTGGATTCCCTTGTCCAAACACATTGGTTAGTTTATCGGGAACTGAGTTGGCAGGTTGAAAATGTGGAAGTTATTCTCCAATACAAAATACAAAGTAATAATACTTCTACGTCTTACTGCTTGTCCCATTCACCATTGTCCATAAAGTATATCGGTTGACACCACCACACCATTGCCAACTGGATAACCACTTTTCTCTCCAGTAAATTCTCGTACATCTCCAGTTGTACTGGTTGATTCATTTTAGATAGTATATAAAAAATGAATTGAATAATGCACGTGTGCAAGCAAGGTAGTATGATTTCATTTTCTACATGAGTACAAGCTACAAACTACTACCTGCACAACAGACCCGAGGAAAGTATATAAACTACGTTACTCAACGTGAAACATGGCGTTTGGTGGTGGTATGGTGTGGCAATGTTTCTTTGTATATTACCAAAGTCCACATAAATACACAGCTCGTTAACTCTTGGTTTGTCCCAATTAAAATTGCCAAATTACATAAGCAAACAACTTTTACGTGTTATAAGCACAAAATCCCATTTCCTCGCTCTGGAACAACGTGAACGTGCTTTACTTCTATACATAAATACATACATGCATACAAATCTGTACAAAAAGGGGTTGAGAGTAGGTTTAGCCAACAGTTTACAAGTTTCAGAACCACTTGGCTACATTTACTGACTCCTAATTTTCTATATATTTATGGGCTATATCCTCAATGCGATGTATCCTCATAAAGCTCATGATGAACAAGCTTTGCTGTTTTGTAATTTAATTATTGTGATCTATCTTTTCCCGTTTGCATCCTCGGTTTTTAGTTTTAACGTGTATATAGCTTGTTGTATTGTATTGTATTTGTATACTCATTTCTGCCCATTCACTCGTAACAACGAGCATATATATAGGTACATTTACTATCTATCTACATCACACACATGTTTATTAGATGTAGCTGACGATTGGGATGATGATGGGAAAACGTTTATATTTATATTTACAAGTTTTGCTCCTTCCCCAAAATCTAGTACGCTAATAACATTTACTGATTATGGAATGGTGACTGGACTGGTTGGTTTGCTTTTCCCTTTTTGGTCGGCACACAACTTTTGGAAATTTATCTGGAGAGAGAGAGTACCATGAATGAGGACCGTGGGAGATGTAATGAAATTACCAGCAGAATTAACAGCCTCCATACAAAAGTGTGTATTGTACTACTGGTTTGTATACACTGGTTGGTGATTTTGCCATTTTATAGTTGTTGTTTCTTCCACGAGTGAGATGAGAAGAATGAATTAGGCATATGCTTTACAAGGAAGATCACAATGAAAACTAAACTTTTGGATTTTGTTGCCATCATCAGGAAAGGAAAGGGAAAGTAAATCATGGCGAAAATTATTAAGCAACTTATTCTTGTTTACGCTTTTTGCTCAACAAAATAATACAATGCGATGCAGAGGAATCTTCTACTATAGTGAAAGCAATTTTACGGCCGAGAGTACAACCATGACTTTATGCTTTATGCAATATTTGATAATATTATTTCACTTTTATGGCTTAACACAGCGTTGGCCATAACTAATGAGATTAACTCAATTCATTAATTTACATGTTTGATGTTGGCTTGTGGTGGAATCCTCGATGAAACTGGATACACATACATACATACATGCTTCTCTATAACGTTACTATTTCTCTGAAAATTTATATCAATAAAGAACCAGCAATAAGTTCCAGGTACAGGAACAAAACCATATATACCAGCAGTGAGAATGGTCATATATGCTAGCTGCTTAAATGAGTTTTGGCTTCTGTAAATGTACCCAAAATTCATGGTGAGTTCGAATCCGAACATTAGCCCCAAAATTATTATAGCTTTCACTCTAATGACGTGATGAAGCTGCCTATACTACACAACATATTTTATTTGAGTGTTTTTCAAAATAACGACAATCATATTTCCAAGCATTATACTCTAATTTAATGTCGTGAGTTGTGTTGTGAGCAGAGATTTCATTGGAAATGTAATGCTGCTGGTGCGGATGCTGTAATGTTATCATAAAATCAGTGGCCATGATCTGAATCCTTCCAAGTTATGATGGCGTTGCGTTGTTGTTGCTGTTGATGTTATGCTTTTGGAAGTGGTGATGCCGGCAGTCGCCATTCTTGTTTCGTTTCTTATTAAATCTTGGGAGGTGGTTCGCTAAGCTGGAAATACAATTGGGTATACATGCATATAAACATAAATAAACATGCAATCTAGCAAATTCATATACATAATTTCATAAAATTACGTTATGTGTTTTACAATTATTAGACGTTAATAATCAGTGGACCATGATTCAATAAATTTTAGTTGCTTCTCATTTTCATCAGAATTTCTCCCGTTCTAGTGAGCTTGCATAAAGAGTTGGTTTCTGCGTGGGATTTAAATTGGAAACTTAATTACGGAATTTCCGCAACATTTAAAATCATGAAATAATATGATTACATAGCAGTTTTATTGTGCAGCTTTATTTAGGGAGGCTCAAGCTGCCTCGTTTACTTTCCTGATGAAGGAAGTCAAAGGAAGTAAAAATGGATGCTTTGGACATTTAAAACTTAAAACAACGAAATGCTCAAGTCTGCTGCTCATATTTAATATTCATAAAGCACTAGAAATACATTACACTGTAGGTGACTTTCACGCACTTAGATTGTAATTGTAAGTCAAGTAAAATCAAGGTCTCGTGGGTGCAAATGTTCCAGGTTTAATTTAGTGTACATGAACAGTTTCTTCATTTGAATCTATTTCAATATTTCTCAAGCTCTTTCAGTGCTGGTGCCATCAGTTTTCATCCCAATCAAGTGGAAATGAATGGATTAAGACATTAGTTGAATATCCAATGTAATGTGCTCATTTCATATATCCAATGCTCACCCTCCAGGAATGGAAAATTTTAATTCTGCAAAATATTATTGTTACTTTTATTGTTGTGCCCGAACAGGAAGCAAACATGAAAGTACACAGTAAAGTGTATGCATATTATATACGTAGCTGCCTTTCCTACATTGCTCTCATAAAAGGAAACCAAAGAGCGTTCATTCATTCCTAAAATTCCTTCCTTCATCTTTATATATATCAGGAAGGAACGGTTTGCTCTCACCAAGGAATATTATCAGTTTGGGAGCTATACTCGGTCTATAATCGAATTAAAAGCCAATGGGGTACATTCAAGGCGGTTTCACAATGAGCCAACCCTAACATAATTGGATGTGACACAAATTGGAGGGAGGGTGCATTCTTCGGTGTTGTATCAGAGAACGTGAATACCTTACGGACAATGTGAACACATAAGGAAAAGTCTTGTGCAGCTGGCATGGTGTGGTGTTTGATGTTTGAGTTGGGAGTGAGTGCGGCAGTAGTGAGTAGAAGTAATACCCATTGTCGACGCTGACTGGAATTCCGTTCACGAGGAGAACCCCTTGCTGAGCCGTTTTCATATAAACCCACAGCAGCAGAGCAGATGAAATCATTTGTATAAAAACAAATAAGGAATCAGCAAATTAGTTGCAATGATTTTTTTTCTTCAAAGGATTGACTAAACTTGATTAAAATAAGAAATGGATGCAAAAAATATTGCACGGTTGCATCTCTGTAAGTTAATGATAGAAACACTTTGCGGATAGAGTTGAGTGGTCACTAAAGAATCTGCGTAAACTTGCTACTTTCACTTTCTTTTTGTTTGAGACCGTTAACTATACATGTCCACCAGTTTGAATACAAAGAAAAAGTTGGTGAAAATCGGGGGGTCTAAAGTGTTTTTATGACATGACTTTCCCTTGGCATATTCAATCCCATAAAACTTGGCCATTTCCAGTCCCATTGAGCCATCTCAATTTATAACCGATTCCACCAGTCAACTCATAATTCCATAAAAGTCAGATAGCTTTTCTTGGAAGGATACATTTTTACTGGGTATCATAATTTTTTAACGCTTTTCCCCGAATCCAATATTTAAGATAAAGTGCATAGAAGCTTCCATAATATAACATAACACCACATCACCTATATATTGATAGTGACCAGAATATTTCTTTGGAAGAAAGAAAGGAAGTACCTAAATATGGGTTTCTTTTAAAACTGGAAAAAATGTGTGAAAACCATAAGAGAAGTTGAAATTCCCTTTTGTAAATGTGGCCTTTATGCTACTTATCAGAAATAGGATGAGAGAGAGAGAGATAGAGAGCTCCTCCCTAATTCATACCATTACAATGATAACTTCACACAAAAAATATAAATTTTCCCCTTTATGTATTTACGCTCCCTAATAGCACCAGCAATATTGACCGTTTTGGGATTTTCACGCATTAAATATCCAACACTCACACGTATTCGTAGGTACCTTGCTGTTGTATATTTGTATAGGATGCTGATGCCACTACATATTGAAAATGAAGAATAAGTAGGTGCTCCAGATATTCATTAATACTCCTAAATGTGTGTGTATTTTCCATTCCACCATAAAGACATAGAAATGTGTGTGGTGTGGACCCCTACAAGCTTTCCATCCGTTGAAGCGGAGGAGTAAAACTTTAACAGGAGAGAAGTGACAGGCTAAGTGGGGATTGATTTACTGTTATCACCATCATGATATCCCCACTTGAGGAAAAGCCAATACGATATACTGCTTCTGTCTAGCTGGCACTTTTACTGGTCATGAAAGCAAAGTCCAGTTATGTTTCACATACTTTTCCCATACAGTTCCTTCTTCCAACCTTTTTCTCTTCTTCGTCTCAACTCAACTCTCTCACTCTCTCTCGTGTTTATATGTATGGGACCAAAATGGAAGAGGAAAGAAGAAGACTGGACTGGACTAAACTCACAAGTCGCCAAGCCAAAAGTCGGATGGAAGCGAATGTTATCTTAACATAATTGCCTTTCTATCGAATATGACGTTATATATGGATTTATCTCATTTTTTTCAACAAAAAAAGTTCCAATGTCAACCTTAACTTTGGTGAGGGAGAGAGGAATCCGCAATATATGGAGGGAAAAACTTATGAATGTTATCAAATCATATCATATCTCGTAAAAGGAAATAAAACGTTATGAAATGAATTTGTGAATGAGGTGTGTAGTAATTAGCATCAAATCAACTAAAGCAAAAATTGCGTTGTAAAAGAAAATGTATCAGCCTTCCATGTTCCATATACTTGCAAATCCTCCTTTTATAAACCTTTTAAAAGGTATGTTTTTCTGTATGTTGAGTGTTGTTTGGAAACTTTTTGTTGTAGCACGACATAATTTACGTCAGCTCGCTCCATTATCCAAATGTCAACCTTTTATTTATCTGACCTCACCCATAATAATGGATCCTTGGGTAGTAGTTTTGGGGATGGGTACTTTAGCTAGGAAAATTGTGTGAAAAATGGGAGGAGAAAAGAGACAAGGACAAGAAATGGGAACAAGTTAACTACTTGGTCTGCTCACTCTCCGATAATATGTATAGCCACACACAACACGTTACACACAAGAAAAAACTTTTTTTCTTACCAAGTTGCCAACTCACTTTGATTTTTCTTACTTTCATTCTTACAACTTAATCTATGATAGTTGGGTTGGGGTTTTGGGGAAAGTAAACTTCTTTAGAAAAAAGATAAAGATGCATATCATCATCATCATCATCATCATCATCCATGTGCTGAGCTGAGGATAAGCCAACTCCAACAAGCCAAACATATCCAACCGTTTCCAAAGTTCTTTTAAGAATTCAGAACAGATCGAGTTGTTCAAGAAATTGTTTCATTCCTTTACGACTTTTGTTTTTCCACCAGAATTGCTCTTTATTTGTACAATTTTGTAAAATGTACAAGATTGGGATTGTGCTTATGTATTGCTGAAATAACTACATGTAATTTTCTCAAGTAATTCAATAAACTTCATGAAAGGAAATTAGAGGGAAAGAAAAAGCACTTAAGCCACAATTTACACTATACTGCATAATGATATCATTGTCTCATTTAGCATGGAGCTTAGCTTAGCTTCCTCCCTTCTTGTTTATTATAATGAAATGAAATCATAATCACCCTGCAGAGGTTTCTCCCATAAATTCTAATAATTCCAGTCATTCCAACCATTACATTTAGCTAGCTCTAATTTTTCCACTGTGTGGAAATGAAAGTATATAGGATGCAAAGGATATATTAAAGACTAAAATTAAATTACATTTAGTGGATGTGGTTTGGTGATTCATAAAATGGTATGATTTTTGTCAACATTATTATGTGTACTTGTTCCTTCTAAAATGGTCGTGCTAATGTGATAATTTGCTTAAAGTCTGGAGAGGGAACGATGGAATGTACGTAAGTACGTACGGTTTCCAGAAGTCTGCCGCAACACAACTTCAAAGGAAAAAAGGAGAACGAGAACGGAAGAGAATTTGAGAGAATGTTGAATAGTATAAGAACTCTGTCCTCCTGCAGTAATATAATAAGATGCAGGGATAACTCCAAAAATTCCAAAGATTCTATTTCTTTCCACTTGGAAGAGAAAAACTTTGGCCATAACTGAAAACAACTGTCATAATCATATTACTTGTACAATGTGCTCATAATAATGTGCTGGTGACAGTTTAGTAAGGAAATGAAGAAACACTTGGGCTGGCTGGCTGGATGAAAGGGTACATTTTATATACGGAAACCAAACCACAAAGCAGATGTGTAGTTTTCATAGAGATTGTGGATGGTTATATTAGTGGTGAATGGAGTAGAGGGAGAGAAATATAGAGATAGGGTTCAACTATCCCTTTAACTCTTTCTCTTCTGTCTCACTGTTTCTGTTTAATGGACAGTGTTAACTGCAGAATAGCTCTAAGTAGGCATATTAATGACATTTTCCACTTGGGTTGGAGCAGTTGAGAACATGCATGTATAGTCAGTCCCCTAGTTTTTGTCTTTCTTTGTCTATGGTACAATACGATATGTTACGACTGTAAAAATGTAAACGCCACATATTTTCTCAGTTATCTTATTATGTACATTTTGTTTTTCTGAGTAAGTCATACGTAAACCTACACGCTCATCGCATCGCCTCCCTATTTTGCTTTGTTCTGGTTTTTTGGTATCATCTTCGTCATTGTTTTTTATATGTGATTTGCATAAACTTCCAAAAGTTTGTTTTGTCATTTGTTCACTTGGTTCTTTGAAAAAAGATGTAACCCAAAAAAAACATAAATTGTTGAAACTCTATAAATGATAAATACTTGATAGTCTCTTACTTTTGTGTCTGTGGAGAATTCTCCGAAGACATAAGGATGACATTCATTATCTTAATTTGACAGTTACTTTGAATTGTTGTTGTATGAGTTTCATTTAGTCATAAAAATATGGGATGGGATTTTTATGGAAATTTTATTTGAGTGTGTGAGTGAAAAAAGTAAAAGCTGTAAATGAATAAAGTGCCAACATTCCAAGTTCGATTGAACTATGGAATGGAGCGTGGTGAAAAGTTCTAAACATTTTTTCTTGTAACGCTTATACTTACTTACTTATTTTATTGGCTATATTTAATCATACCATTCAGTTGTAAACAAGTATAAAAGAAGATGTAATATAAAACACATTGATCAATGCTTTAATATGAGATAAATCTGGCAAGTGTCTTCATGGACTTGGGACAATGTGAGAATATTCCTAAAGAAGTTGAATGAAGATAAAATCGAAATCACAAATAATATATCACAAACCAATACGCTTCCAAAATGCTAATTGTTATCTTACCACACATAAATAATTAATACTTAATTCATTTTCTGAATTAACCTGCAAATTCATTGTGCTAAAAATATCTGTAAAAATCAAACAAGTAAACAGCCTCATGAGTCTCATCCCTAAAATCCAAGTTAGTCAGATTCATGCAAAACGATACAACAAGAACAAGTCAAAATTCCGTTCCACCGATACGAGAGCTATCTATCAATGAACAGAAAACGCAAAGTATATTATCTCTCACATCCTTACTTCAACCCACCCACAGCCAGCTGCCGCAAACGGAATCCAAAAGAAGTTTTTGCTTTTATGTATAAAAGCACCAGACCAAAGCCACATTCACATATACATAACGTTAGTTAGGTACATACTTTAACATACGCACATGCACAACAGGGAGCAGAGCATAACTAATTTACTTATATTATAGACATTTCATTTCAAACAAACAAACGGTATGATAAAGACAGACAGACTACTTCACATGTTATGTATGTTCATGCCGAGTTTCTTTTCCTTATAATATGAATATGAATAGAAAAGTTTTTAATTCTTGAATTGAACATGTTCTCGAAACTTATATACTTTTTTTATGTATCCTTCAGTTTCGCTTTAAGCTCAAAGCAGCTCATAACAAAACACACTACCTACCTCATATATGTACCTACTAAGAAGCATAAGGGAGGTATATAATCGATTTAGGTACATGCTTATCAAACGCTACTCTTTATATCATCCTACACTAAAACCTTATGTATAAGAACAAATAATGATACTTGATATCGGTGAATCTCTGTATGTGCCTGTGTATATATAGATGAAGTTAGAACCGGTTTTGGGATACACGTGCCCCGCAGCCCAGGAGGTACCCCGCAGCACCAAATTTTATCCTTATCATAAACACATGCCTTACATCTATATTGACTGTTTTACACAATCCCTAATCAATAAATACAACAAAAACCTTACTAAACATTGCATTAAATTAATATTTATGCTTCTAAAAATAAAACACCATTTCTAAACTTAGAAATCCTACCTAAAGCAATTTATATTGCAGAATGTCCCATATGAATATCCGATCCCCCTGGGGGGAAATTAAAGAGGTTAATTGGGAAGCTCAAGTACTGTAAATTAAGGACAGGTCCTTGGGAGTCTACTGTGTTAATCCCAGCGTTTACCTCCCTCCCGTTAATGAACTACAGCCATTTGATAATTAAGGTATCAAAATATGAGCATAATACCTTATATGAATATCCGATCCCCCTGGGGGGAAATTAAAGAGGTTAATTGGGAAGCTCAAGTGCAGTAAATTAAGGAGAGGTCCTTGGGAGTCTACTGTGTTAATCCCAGCGTTTACCTCCCTCCCGTTAATGAACTACAGCCATTTGATAATTAAGGTATCAAAATATGAGCATAATACCTTATATGAATATCCGATCCCCCTGGGGGGAAATTAGAGAGGTTAATTGGGAAGCTCAAGTGCTGTAAATTAAGGAGAGGTCCTTGGGAGTCTACTGTGTTAATCCCAGCGTTCACCTCCCTCCCGTTAATGAACTACAGCCATTTGATAATTAAGGTATCAAAATATGAGCATAATACCTTATATGAATATCCGATCCCCCTGGGGGGAAATTAAAGAGGTTAATTGGAAAGCTCAAGTGCTGTAAATTAAGGAGAGGTCCTTGGGAGTCTACTGTGTTAATCCCAGCGTTTACCTCCCGCCCGTTAATGAACTACAGCCATTTGATAATTAAGGTATCAAAATATGAGCATAATACCTTATATGAATATCCGATCCCCCTGGGGGGAAATTAAAGAGGTTAATTGGGAAGCTCAAGTGCTGTAAATTAAGGACAGGTCCTTGGGAGTCTACTGTGTTCATCCTAGCGTTTACCTCCCGCCCGTTAATGAACTACAGCCATTTGATAATTAAGGTATCAAAATATGAGCATAATACCTTATATGAATATCCGATCCCCCTGGGGGGAAATTAAAGAGGTTAATTGGGAAGCTCAAGTGCTGTAAATTAAGGAGAGGTCCTTGGGAGTCTACTGTGTTAATCCCAGCGTTTACCTCCCTCCCGTTAATGAACTACAGCCATTTGATAATTAAGGTATCAAAATATGAGCATAATACCTTATATGAATATCCGATCCCCCTGGGGGGAAATTAAAGAGGTTAATTGGGAAGCTCAAGTGCTGTAAATTAAGGACAGGTCCTTGGGAGTCTACTGTGTTCATCCTAGCGTTTACCTCCCGCCCGTTAATGAACTACAGCCATTTGATAATTAAGGTATCAAAATATGAGCATAATACCTTATATGAATATCCGATCCCCCTGGGGGGAAATTAAAGAGGTTAATTGGGAAGCTCAAGTGCTGTAAATTAAGGAGAGGTCCTTGGGAGTCTACTGTGTTAATCCCAGCGTTTACCTCCCTCCCGTTAATGAACTACAGCCATTTGATAATTAAGGTATCAAAATATGAGCATAATACCTTATATGAATATCCGATCCCCCTGGGGGGAAATTAAAGAGGTTAATTGGGAAGCTCAAGTGCTGTAAATTAAGGACAGGTCCTTGGGAGTCTACTGTGTTAATCCCAGCGTTTACCTCCCTCCCGTTTCGATGTATGAAGTTAAACCACCAACTCAGGAAATGCAGGGACACCTTTGGTTCATATGGAAAGTACATTTATCAAGTACAATACGGATATCATATCATAGGTAAAAGGAGGCTCAAATCTAAAGTTTAACATTAAGCTAATGTTTTTATATATTCCAGGGCTAATTTTTAACTTTGTCATCTCGCATACTTCAGAAGTGAAACCCCCAGTGCCAGCATTTGCGTCAGTGAGCCGTAACGTCAACGTAGAAATGATAGTTTTGGATTCATTCTTAGACGGAAAATATGACAAAATCAGATTCCAATAGACGGGTTTTTGTTTCAGAAATTGCATTTGGATACGAGTGTTAAGTCGTCATCACTCATAGTCCAAACTTATTGATATTGGTCCGAGAAAAATAAGGTTAAATGGTTTACGATTTTTAGCGTGGGAATAGGTCCATTATGACTATCCCTTGATGTAAAAACATGTGAAAATTATAGTTCGATTTAGTTTTGAGAGTGAGCTTCAGGGTCAATTACAAAAACACGAGCGTAAGTAAATGTAGAAGTTGTCATTTGCATCCTTTTTGAGATACCAATGATGACTCAAAGTGTAAAATTGAGCCGTAAAAACTATTTTGGCACTTCTATTGAGCAGTGTCAGCACTTGAGGAAGAACATAAGCTGGGCAATTATCATAAAAAAGAGACGATGGCCATTAAACAAAGATTTACGCAAGCTGCTTATGCATGACTGACTGAATGGCTAAAGGATTTTGCAGGCAGTGTCGTGAGAATATCCCCAGTATGACTTTCCCTTGATCATTTGACTGATTTTTAAGACACCAATGATCACTCAGAGTACAAGCTTGGTCTGAAAAAAACATTGTTTACATTTGATATTAAGCGATGTCATCACTTTAGGAAGAACACAAGCTGGTAATAATCGTAAAAAAGGTTGACGACGGTCATTTCATAAATCGCCAAGCAGCTCATGACTGACTGAATGGGTAAAGAATTTGCAGGCAGTGTCGTGTGAATGTCTCAGATATGATAATCCCTTGAAGAAGGGTGATCTTTAGGTTTTAAGTAGATTGAGATGAGCTTAGTATTCTTTGACTAACCGACCAATGATGGAAAAAGACTTGAGTAATACAGCTACATGTATATTCTTCACCGATCTTTCATATAAAAATGAAACACACAGGCATACATATGGCATGGCCTGGCATGCGGCAATTCTTATCATACACCTATATGAACGTTGTTGTTGTTGCCATAACCCAACATACTCGTTGGACAAAGCAATGCATTACTTACTGGGAAAAGCGTTGGAAATCCTAAGCCTGAGATTTTCACCCTCACCACAGCTATAGCTTCGGGATTTTAAACTCTGTTGCAGTAGCTTTGGGTACGCTAGTAACATCGCATGTCATCCTCTGTTGTAATACGACATAATTAAATCCAGTTTACTGTTACGAATTTACCTATTATTGATTTGGACTTTTTCAAACAAGAAACAAAATGTTGGAGGCCATAAGTGCACTTATGTCGTTGCTTAAACGGCATAAAGTGAACACCGATACAATTTCTTGCCAGTTAGTTTACAGCGTATTAGCGTTGTCTATGGTGTCATTTTCAGCAGTGTCACAGTTACGGCAGTTTTCGGGGTTACAAATAAGTTGCTATGAAAATAATTTGGCAGAAAAAGCTAAAGTGGAGAATTGGTGCGCAACGGTTGGGACATATACATACCCTGAACCAACTCAGAAGGAAATGGATACAAAAAACGCTCAAATAAATCCCTGGATTCTGGCAGAAACACCCCATTATATTGAAGGCTATCCTGGAGTAAGACCTGGTGACTTTCTGGGACCCGAACCAAGACGCATATACCACCGGAGCTATATGTCTTTCTAGTAGTCGGGCTATGTTGTTACATCCCCCGTCTATGCTGGAGGCGAGTGGAACATAAGCTAATGCTTCACCTAACACAAGAGCTCAATCAGCCAGTGCTTGAAGAAAAACGAGAAGAAAAGATGATTGAAACGTCAGCACGATATTTTTATGGAAGTATGAAGACGCACAAACGCTACACTCTACATTTCCTTCTTATTCAAATAGCCAACACGTTTCTGTTGATGACGCAAATGATGCTATTGTATTGGATGGTTTCCACCGACTACCCATACTTCGGATATGAAGTTTTCAAAACCCACAATGTCCCCCCAGAACATAGAGCCCGAAATTTAACAAGGAGCCTACCTTTAGTTACACTATGCAGTTATCGTAAATGGTCAATGACTGCCGAACTCCAAGAATTCACAACCCTGTGCGTACTGCATCTAAATGACGTAAGTAATCATGCATAACACTGCATGCATCTTAATATATTTTTAGTTTCTAAATGTTATAGACTTTAAACTTACATCCCATTTTAAGAGTCACCAAATTAATTCGTTACACTTATTTCAGATACATCAAATCCTGTTTGCGGCTCAATGGTGGCTAATCTGCCTAATACTTCCAATCGTTGTTGTAGGCACCCTTGACCATCTACTTAAAATCGTTTTCCCTTGCTTGAGAAGAGTCGAACTGAGGTACTACGTGGGAAAGGATGAAGCGGCAAAGGCATGTGAAGCAATTAATAAGCTAGATTTTGGTTCAGGATTTGTCGTGAATATGATGACAAAAAACATCCAAAGTCACATTATTCAAAAAATCTTGTTGGAATTACTTGTGTCATTAGAACTTCGTTCTGAATTCTAGAACACCGTAAAAAATTAGTTAAACGCCTTCATTTCATAATAAAATAAAGTAGGATATAGATAAACTAAGATAAACTAAGTGGTTTAAAGTAAGACCAATTATTGCAGATAAATCAACGTCTTTAGAGTTAAAACAATATCTGAATTAAATAGTATAATATAACATATTTACAATCGAATTATGTAAGAATATAAAACCATTAATTTGAATAAAAACATGCAATACTAAATTTTGTTACCTTAATTATCAAATGGCTGTAGCTCTTAAACGGGAGGGAGGTAAACGCTGGGATGAACACAGTAGACTCCCAAGGACCTGTCCTTAATTTAGAGCACTTGAGGTTCCCAATTAACCTCTTTAATTTCCCCCCAGGGGGATCAGATATTCATGTAATGTATTATGCTCATATTTTGATACCTTAATTATCAAATGGCTGTAGTTCATTAACGGGAGGGAGGTAAACGCTGGGATTAACACAGTAGACTCATAAGGACCTCTCCTTAATTTAGAGCACTTGAGCTTCCCAATTAACCTCTTTAATTTCCCCCCAGGGGGATCGGATATTCATATAAGGTATTATGCTCATATTTTGATACCTTAATTATCAAATGGCTGTAGCTCATTAACGGGAGGGAGGTAAACGCTGGGATTAACACAGTAGACTCCCAAGGACCTGTCCGTAATTTAGAGCACTTGAGCTTTCCAATTAACCTCTTTAATTTCCCCCCAGGGGGATCGGATATTCATAATAGGTATTATGCTCATATTTTGATACCTTAATTATCAAATGGCTGTAGTTCATTAACGGGAGGGAGGTAAACGCTAGGATGAACACAGTAGACTCCCAAGGACCTCTCCTTAATTTACTGCACTTGAGGTTCCCAATTAACCTCTTTAATTGCCCCCCAGGGGGATCGGATATTCATATAAGGTATTATGCTCATATTTTGATACCTTAATTATCAAATGGCTGTAGCTCATTAACGGGAGGGAGTTAAACGCTGGGATTAACACAGTAGACTCCCAAGGACCTGTCCGTAATTTAGAGCACTTGAGCTTTCCAATTAACCTCTTTAATTTCCCCCCAGGGGGATCGGATATTCATATAAGGTATTATGCTCATATTTTGATACCTTAATTATCAAATGGCTGTAGCTCATTAACGGGAGGGAGGTAAACGCTGGGATTAACACAGTAGACTCCCAAGGACCTGTCCTTAATTTACAGCACTTGAGCTTCCCAATTAACCTCTTTAATTTCCCCCCAGGGGGATCGGATATTCATATAAGGTATTATGCTCATATTTTGATACCTTAATTATCAAATGGCTGTAGTTCATTAACGGGAGGGAGGTGCACGCTGGGATTAACACAGTAGACTCCCAAGGACCTCTCCTTAATTTACAGCACTTGAGCTTCCAAATTAACCTCTTTAATTTCCCCCCAGGGGGATCGGATATTCATATAAGGTATTATGCTCATATTTTGATACCTTAATTATCAAATGGCTGTAGTTCATTAACGGGAGGGAGGTAAACGCTGGGATTAACACAGTAGACTCCCAAGGACCTGTCCTTAATTTACAGCACTTGAGCTTACCAATTAACCTCTTTAATTTCCCCCCAGGGGGATCGGATATTCATATAAGGTATTATGCTCATATTTTGATACCTTAATTATCAAATGGCTGTAGTTCATTAACTGGAGGGAGGTAAACGCTGGGATTAACACAGTAGACTCATAAGGACCTCTCCTTAATTTAGAGCACTTGAGCTTCCCAATTAACCTCTTTAATTTCCCCCCAGGGGGATCGGATATTCATATAAGGTATTATGCTCATATTTTGATACCTTAATTATCAAATGGCTGTAGTTCATTAACGGGAGGGAGGTAAACGCTGGGATTAACACAGTAGACTCCCAAGGACCTGTCCGTAATTTAGAGCACTTGAGCTTTCCAATTAACCTCTTTAATTTCCCCCCAGGGGGATCGGATATTCATAATAGGTATTATGCTCATATTTTGATACCTTAATTATCAAATGGCTGTAGTTCATTAACGGGAGGGAGGTAAACGCTAGGATGAACACAGTAGACTCCCAAGGACCTCTCCTTAATTTACTGCACTTGAGGTTCCCAATTAACCTCTTTAATTGCCCCCCAGGGGGATCGGATATTCATATAAGGTATTATGCTCATATTTTGATACCTTAATTATCAAATGGCTGTAGCTCATTAACGGGAGGGAGGTAAACGCTGGGATTAACACAGTAGACTCCCAAGGACCTGTCCGTAATTTAGAGCACTTGAGCTTCCCAATTAACCTCTTTAATTTCCCCCCAGGGGGATCGGATGTTCATATAAGGTATTATGCTCATATTTTGATACCTTAATTATCAAATGGCTGTAGCTCATTAACGGGATGGAGGTAAACGCTGGGATTAACACAGTAGACTCCCAAGGACCTGTCCGTAATTTAGAGCACTTGAGCTTTCCAATTAACCTCTTTAATTTCCCCCCAGGGGGATCGGATATTCATAATAGGTATTATGCTCATATTTTGATACCTTAATTATCAAATGGCTGTAGTTCATTAACGGGAGGGAGGTAAACGCTAGGATGAACACAGTAGACTCCCAAGGACCTCTCCTTAATTTACTGCACTTGAGGTTCCCAATTAACCTCTTTAATTGCCCCCCAGGGGGATCGGATATTCATATAAGGTATTATGCTCATATTTTGATACCTTAATTATCAAATGGCTGTAGCTCATTAACGGGAGGGAGTTAAACGCCGGGATTAACACAGTAGACTCCCAAGGACCTGTCCGTAATTTAGAGCACTTGAGCTTCCCAATTAACCTCTTTAATTTCCCCCCAGGGGGATCGGATATTCATATAAGGTATTATGCTCATATTTTGATACCTTAATTATCAAATGGCTGTAGCTCATTAACGGGAGGGAGGTAAACGCTGGGATTAACACAGTAGACTCCCAAGGACCTGTCCTTAATTTACAGCACTTGAGCTTCCCAATTAACCTCTTTAATTTCCCCCCAGGGGGATCGGATATTCATATAAGGTATTATGCTCATATTTTGATACCTTAATTATCAAATGGCTGTAGTTCATTAACGGGAGGGAGGTGCACGCTGGGATTAACACAGTAGACTCCCAAGGACCTCTCCTTAATTTACAGCACTTGAGCTTCCAAATTAACCTCTTTAATTTCCCCCCAGGGGGATCGGATATTCATATAAGGTATTATGCTCATATTTTGATACCTTAATTATCAAATGGCTGTAGCTCATTAACGGGAGGGAGGTAAACGCTGGGATTAACACAGTAGACTCCCAAGGACCTGTCCGTAATTTAGAGCACTTGAGCTTTCCAATTAACCTCTTTAATTTCCCCCCAGGGGGATCGGATATTCATAATAGGTATTATGCTCATATTTTGATACCTTAATTATCAAATGGCTGTAGTTCATTAACGGGAGGGAGGTAAACGCTAGGATGAACACAGTAGACTCCCAAGGACCTCTCCTTAATTTACTGCACTTGAGGTTCCCAATTAACCTCTTTAATTGCCCCCCAGGGGGATCGGATATTCATATAAGATATTATGCTCATATTTTGATACCTTAATTATCAAATGGCTGTAGCTCATTAACGGGAGGGAGGTAAACGCTGGGATTAACACAGTAGACTCCCAAGGACCTGTCCGTAATTTAGAGCACTTGAGCTTCCCAATTAACCTCTTTAATTTCCCCCCAGGGGGATCGGATGTTCATATAAGGTATTATGCTCATATTTTGATACCTTAATTATCAAATGGCTGTAGCTCATTAACGGGAGGGAGGTAAACGCTGGGATTAACACAGTAGACTCCCAAGGACCTGTCCTTAATTTACAGCACTTGAGCTTCCCAATTAACCTCTTTAATTTCCCCCCAGGGGGATCGGATATTCATATAAGGTACTAGCGGCCAGATAACGGGCCTTGCCCCGTTTCTGAACACCAAACGTTTTTAAGTCACGGTGGTATATACTGTACACCATTTCAATCTAGCAGGCTAGGCGATCGGAACGTCGGCTTTAGTTACCCATGTATTTATGATTTGATTACCAAATTTCAATACAAAATAATCCCATAGAATTTGCTCTTCGAAGTCAAAAACTTGAGCCACGAATAACTCAATAGTTTTAAGACACTGGTTGTTTTACGTTTGATAATAGGTAACTGAATGTCAAATTGTGTCTATGAAATATTTTTAATTAAACTTGTGTTTTTAAAAATCGAATTAAATTATAACCGTTCTATAAAGTAAAAATTTGCAGTATTTGTAAGCAAGGTGAGAGAACTTTCATACTGGGATTAAAAAAGGAAAAAGTTCATCTTATTTTTAGACACCTTTATCTAGTTAATTGAAAGTATTTATGCTCATCGTAGAGGGCAAGTGAATTTTTTATATAGCCGTATAACCACATCTCGCATTTCACTTGTGACATAACCGCATAAGCTCAAATTTAGCCCTGCCAGAGAGTCACAAACGTTAAGAGCATAGTCATCAAACCGTCATTTTTTCAAGTGACCGTACTACCATGACCCTTGCCCTTGCAACAAAATCAGCTAAAGATAAGGACTCATCGAACATTCGTGAGTTATTATTTTTGGGTTAGAAACAAAATCATTGAAAAGTCACTTTTTTAAGGGACCACATGACCATGATTCGAGTTGCAAACATCAAGTTTAGCAGTTGATGTGCACCGGGCAAAGCTTTGCGAATACAATGGTTAAGTTAGGTATGCTACACGTCTGTACTACTTAAATTGCAAACCCTCCAGAGGGATGCAAATGAAGATCCCATTTATTAACCTGCGATCGAAGATCAATCAAAAGCAGGTTATTTAGAATGGATCATAGTCTGTCTGTTCGTCCGTCTGTCCGTCCGTTCGCACGATAACTTTTACACCGTTGAAGATTTTCAGAAATTCTTTTTGCTAAACGACACTATAGGTCAAGACCTTGACTGAGTTCGAAGATGAGCAAAATCGGTCAATGGCAACTGGGTCAAAGGTCAAGGTCAAATATTTTTTAATGACAAATCATGGGTTATGATACATCGAAATGATGCTATTTCTTGAGAAAAAATCAACCATGCTATTTTCAAGATTCAGCAATGACCCTAGCGTGACCTATAAGCGATTAAAGGTCAATTTTTTAAAAAAATTGCTCAGCAGCAACCACAATGATGAAAATTTTTAATTTTTTTTAAACCAATGAACTTCTCAGACACATAGCTTATGCTTACTTCATTCAGCATAAATGCTAGATCGCAGGTTCCTATATATTCTGCCAGTTGTCAGGTTCATTTTAACCACAATATTGTATAGATTACCTTTGAAATCGTATGCAATTCAAAGGGCCCATGGCGCAAATATATAGTCAAAATCAATATTCAAATTATGATTCGAGCCATCTACAACCTTTAAGGAGTCCCAGGGCACTGCTAATAAACAGTTCGCTTCAAGTAGTTTTACTCGGGAGGGAGCCAATGGAATGTAATTTTTTGGCAAAATCGTAAAATTTTTACAAAAATTGCCACTTTCATGTAGCTGTATATTCAACATCAAACGTATTTGTATTAAGATAATTAACTATTAGGATACACCAACTATTTGTGATTCGGATGATGTGCAATATGACTACCCGACTTAAAGAACGAAGTCAGTAGGGCCACCGACACATCTTCAGCTTTGGTCGCTGCGAATTAATACCTGAAAAGTGCTCCGTATTAAAAAAATCATTGCGCAAACATAAAATCAATATGGATGTAACGAATATGATTCGATCCATCTGCAACCTTTAAGGAATCCCAGGGCACTGCTACTAATCAGTTCGCTTAAAGCAGTTTTACTCAGGAGGGACCGGTTGGAATGTATTTTTTGGGCAAAATCATCAAATTTTACAAAAATTGCCATTTTCATGCGGCTGTGTATTCAACATCAAACATATTTGTATGAAGATAATTATTTATTATGAAACACCAACTCTTTGTGATTCGAATGATGTACAATATGACCACCCGACTTAAACAACGAAGTCAGTAGGGCCATCGACACAACTTCATTTTTGGTCGCTAAGGATTTTATTTATATAGATTATGCTCATATTTTGATACCTTAATTATCAAATGGCTGTAGTTCATTAACGGGAGGGAGGTAAACGCTGGGATTAACACAGTAGACTCCCAAGGACCTCTCCTTAATTTACAGCACTTGAGCTTCCCAATTAACCTCTTTAATTTCCCCCCAGGGGGATCGGATATTCATATAAGGTATTATGCTCATATTTTGATACCTTAATTATCAAATGGCTGTAGCTCATTAACGGGAGGGAGGTAAACGCTGGGATTAACACAGTAGACTCCCAAGGACCTGTCCTTAATTTACAGCACTTGAGCTTCCCAATTAACCTCTTTAATTTCCCCCCAGGGGGATCGGATATTCATATAAGGTATTATGCTCATATTTTGATACCTTAATTATCAAATGGCTGTAGTTCATTAACGGGAGGGAGGTAAACGCTGGGATTAACACAGTAGACTCCCAAGGACCTCTCCTTAATTTACAGCACTTGAGCTTCCCAATTAACCTCTTTAATTTCCCCCCAGGGGGATCGGATATTCATATAAGGTATTATGCTCATATTTTGATACCTTAATTATCAAATGGCTGTAGTTCATTAACGGGAGGGAGGTAAACGCTGGGATTAACACAGTAGACTCCCAAGGACCTGTCCTTAATTTACAGCACTTGAGCTTACCAATTAACCTCTTTAATTTCCCCCCAGGGGGATCGGATGTTCATATAAGGTATTATGCTCATATTTTGATACCTTAATTATCAAATGGCTGTAGCTCATTAACGGGAGGGAGGTAAACGCTGGGATTAACACAGTAGACTCCCAAGGACCTGTCCTTAATTTACAGCACTTGAGCTTCCCAATTAACCTCTTTAATTTCCCCCCAGGGGGATCGGATATTCATATAAGGTATTATGCTCATATTTTGATACCTTAATTATCAAATGGCTGTAGTTCATTAACGGGAGGGAGGTAAACGCTGGGATTAACACAGTAGACTCCCAAGGACCTCTCCTTAATTTACAGCACTTGAGCTTCCCAATTAACCTCTTTAATTTCCCCCCAGGGGGATCGGATATTCATATAAGGTATTATGCTCATATTTTGATACCTTAATTATCAAATGGCTGTAGCTCATTAACGGGAGGGAGGTAAACGCTGGGATTAACACAGTAGACTCCCAAGGACCTGTCCTTAATTTACAGCACTTGAGCTTCCCAATTAACCTCTTTAATTTCCCCCCAGGGGGATCGGATATTCATAATAGGTATTATGCTCATATTTTGATACCTTAATTATCAAATGGCTGTAGTTCATTAACGGGAGGGAGGTAAACGCTGGGATTAACACAGTAGACTCCCAAGGACCTCTCCTTAATTTACAGCACTTGAGCTTCCCAATTAACCTCTTTAATTTCCCCCCAGGGGGATCGGATATTCATATAAGGTATTATGCTCATATTTTGATACCTTAATTATCAAATGGCTGTAGTTCATTAACGGGAGGGAGGTAAACGCTGGGATTAACACAGTAGACTCCCAAGGACCTGTCCTTAATTTACAGCACTTGAGCTTACCAATTAACCTCTTTAATTTCCCCCCAGGGGGATCGGATATTCATATAAGGTATTATGCTCATATTTTGATACCTTAATTATCAAATGGCTGTAGTTCATTAACGGGAGGGAGGTAAACGCTGGGATTAACACAGTAGACTCCCAAGGACCTGTCCGTAATTTAGAGCACTTGAGCTTTCCAATTAACCTCTTTAATTTCCCCCCAGGGGGATCGGATATTCATAATAGGTATTATGCTCATATTTTGATACCTTAATTATCAAATGGCTGTAGTTCATTAACGGGAGGGAGGTAAACGCTAGGATGAACACAGTAGACTCCCAAGGACCTCTCCTTAATTTACTGCACTTGAGGTTCCCAATTAACCTCTTTAATTGCCCCCCAGGGGGATCGGATATTCATATAAGGTATTATGCTCATATTTTGATACCTTAATTATCAAATGGCTGTAGCTCATTAACGGGAGGGAGTTAAACGCCGGGATTAACACAGTAGACTCCCAAGGACCTGTCCGTAATTTAGAGCACTTGAGCTTCCCAATTAACCTCTTTAATTTCCCCCCAGGGGGATCGGATATTCATATAAGGTATTATGCTCATATTTTGATACCTTAATTATCAAATGGCTGTAGCTCATTAACGGGAGGGAGGTAAACGCTGGGATTAACACAGTAGACTCCCAAGGACCTGTCCTTAATTTACAGCACTTGAGCTTCCCAATTAACCTCTTTAATTTCCCCCCAGGGGGATCGGATATTCATATAAGGTATTATGCTCATATTTTGATACCTTAATTATCAAATGGCTGTAGTTCATTAACGGGAGGGAGGTGCACGCTGGGATTAACACAGTAGACTCCCAAGGACCTCTCCTTAATTTACAGCACTTGAGCTTCCAAATTAACCTCTTTAATTTCCCCCCAGGGGGATCGGATATTCATATAAGGTATTATGCTCATATTTTGATACCTTAATTATCAAATGGCTGTAGCTCATTAACGGGAGGGAGGTAAACGCTGGGATTAACACAGTAGACTCCCAAGGACCTGTCCGTAATTTAGAGCACTTGAGCTTTCCAATTAACCTCTTTAATTTCCCCCCAGGGGGATCGGATATTCATAATAGGTATTATGCTCATATTTTGATACCTTAATTATCAAATGGCTGTAGTTCATTAACGGGAGGGAGGTAAACGCTAGGATGAACACAGTAGACTCCCAAGGACCTCTCCTTAATTTACTGCACTTGAGGTTCCCAATTAACCTCTTTAATTGCCCCCCAGGGGGATCGGATATTCATATAAGATATTATGCTCATATTTTGATACCTTAATTATCAAATGGCTGTAGCTCATTAACGGGAGGGAGGTAAACGCTGGGATTAACACAGTAGACTCCCAAGGACCTGTCCGTAATTTAGAGCACTTGAGCTTCCCAATTAACCTCTTTAATTTCCCCCCAGGGGGATCGGATGTTCATATAAGGTATTATGCTCATATTTTGATACCTTAATTATCAAATGGCTGTAGCTCATTAACGGGAGGGAGGTAAACGCTGGGATTAACACAGTAGACTCCCAAGGACCTGTCCTTAATTTACAGCACTTGAGCTTCCCAATTAACCTCTTTAATTTCCCCCCAGGGGGATCGGATATTCATATAAGGTATTATGCTCATATTTTGATACCTTAATTATCAAATGGCTGTAGTTCATTAACGGGAGGGAGGTAAACGCTGGGATTAACACAGTAGACTCCCAAGGACCTCTCCTTAATTTACAGCACTTGAGCTTCCCAATTAACCTCTTTAATTTCCCCCCAGGGGGATCGGATATTCATATAAGGTATTATGCTCATATTTTGATACCTTAATTATCAAATGGCTGTAGCTCATTAACGGGAGGGAGGTAAACGCTGGGATTAACACAGTAGACTCCCAAGGACCTGTCCTTAATTTACAGCACTTGAGCTTCCCAATTAACCTCTTTAATTTCCCCCCAGGGGGATCGGATATTCATATAAGGTATTATGCTCATATTTTGATACCTTAATTATCAAATGGCTGTAGTTCATTAACGGGAGGGAGGTAAACGCTGGGATTAACACAGTAGACTCCCAAGGACCTCTCCTTAATTTACAGCACTTGAGCTTCCCAATTAACCTCTTTAATTTCCCCCCAGGGGGATCGGATATTCATATAAGGTATTATGCTCATATTTTGATACCTTAATTATCAAATGGCTGTAGTTCATTAACGGGAGGGAGGTAAACGCTGGGATTAACACAGTAGACTCCCAAGGACCTGTCCTTAATTTACAGCACTTGAGCTTACCAATTAACCTCTTTAATTTCCCCCCAGGGGGATCGGATATTCATATAAGGTATTATGCTCATATTTTGATACCTTAATTATCAAATGGCTGTAGTTCATTAACGGGAGGGAGGTAAACGCTGGGATTAACACAGTAGACTCCCAAGGACCTGTCCGTAATTTAGAGCACTTGAGCTTTCCAATTAACCTCTTTAATTTCCCCCCAGGGGGATCGGATATTCATAATAGGTATTATGCTCATATTTTGATACCTTAATTATCAAATGGCTGTAGTTCATTAACGGGAGGGAGGTAAACGCTAGGATGAACACAGTAGACTCCCAAGGACCTCTCCTTAATTTACTGCACTTGAGGTTCCCAATTAACCTCTTTAATTGCCCCCCAGGGGGATCGGATATTCATATAAGGTATTATGCTCATATTTTGATACCTTAATTATCAAATGGCTGTAGCTCATTAACGGGAGGGAGTTAAACGCCGGGATTAACACAGTAGACTCCCAAGGACCTGTCCGTAATTTAGAGCACTTGAGCTTCCCAATTAACCTCTTTAATTTCCCCCCAGGGGGATCGGATATTCATATAAGGTATTATGCTCATATTTTGATACCTTAATTATCAAATGGCTGTAGCTCATTAACGGGAGGGAGGTAAACGCTGGGATTAACACAGTAGACTCCCAAGGAACTCTCCTTAATTTACAGCACTTGAGCTTCCCAATTAACCTCTTTAATTTCCCCCCAGGGGGATCGGATATTCATATAAGGTATTATGCTCATATTTTGATACCTTAATTATCAAATGGCTGTAGTTCATTAACGGGAGGGAGGTAAACGCTGGGATTAACACAGTAGACTCCCAAGGACCTGTCCTTAATTTACAGCACTTGAGCTTACCAATTAACCTCTTTAATTTCCCCCCAGGGGGATCGGATATTCATATAAGGTATTATGCTCATATTTTGATACCTTAATTATCAAATGGCTGTAGTTCATTAACGGGAGGGAGGTAAACGCTGGGATTAACACAGTGGACTCCCAAGGAACTCTCCTTAATTTACAGCACTTGAGCTTCCCAATTAACCTCTTTAATTTCCCCCCAGGGGGATCGGATATTCATATAAGGTATTATGCTCATATTTTGATACCTTAATTATCAAATGGCTGTAGTTCATTAACGGGAGGGAGGTAAACGTTGGGATTAACACAGTAGACTCCCAAGGACCTCTCCTTAATTTACTGCACTTGAGCTTCCCAATTAACCTCTTTAATTTCCCCCCAGGGGGATCGGATATTCATATAAGGTATTATGCTCATATTTTGATACCTTAATTATCAAATGGCTGTAGCTCATTAACGGGAGGGAGGTAAACGCTGGGATTAACACAGTAGACTCCCAAGGACCTGTCCTTAATTTAGAGCACTTGAGCTTCCCAATTAACCTCTTTAATTTCCCCCCAGGGGGATCAGATATTCATATGGGACATTCTGCAATATAAATTGCTTTAGGTAGGATTTCTAAGTTTAGAAATGGTGTTTTATTTTTGGAAGCATAAATATTAATTTAATGCAATGTTTAGTAAGGTTTTTGTTGTATTTATTGATTAGGGATTGTGTAAAACCGTTAATATAGGTGTAAGGCATGTGTTTATGATAAGGATAAAATTTGGTGCTGCGGGGTACCTCCTGGGCTGCGGGGTACGTTTATCCCAAAACTGTTTCTAACTTCATTCCCGTCCTGTGTATTGCATTGCAGATACCTAAAAACCTACACAACATAACGAAACCCAACCACACATGTCCTTTTTCTGTAGCGAAACAACAATATACATATATATATTTAATGTATTACTTGAAAACTTAAATAACAGTTTATTTGTGCCTTTTTCCTTGTGAAATTTGTTGTTTTGTCAAATAAATTTAATCCTAGAGGATTATAGTATTGATACCTAACTTATTAAAAAGACAGTAAATGCCTAAATGGTTATGCAACAAGGATATAAATAAAATTGATAGGTGTGTGAGGAAACTTTTTGGAAAGTGTGAATGAATGGTGGTGTTGTTGTTGTTGTTCTAAATATATTTATTTCGCAACAGTTCAGAGAGATAAATTGGGATTAACAAGTTTTTGGATAGGTAAGAAAATTTAATGCGTGGTTTATATTTAAGATAAGGTGTGATTATGAATGGTTTAAATGTTATATACGATGTTGTTTTTTTCATTTATAAAGAGTTAAGGAGTGGAGATAAGATATCCTGTTTACAGTTTATCATTATTTGTAGTCCGAGTTCCAAATTAACTTCTAGTTAAAATTTAAAATCGTTTCTTTCCTTAATTGGTAATTGGCAATAATCTAACTTAAGTGAAGTTTCCTTTCGGTTAAAAATGAACAAAGAATATTTTCAATAGTGTGCAAGCAAGGTTAAGTAAAGGTGACAGGATAAACAAGTTTAAGGAAACGTTTATTTTATTATTCTTCAAGGCCAAGCAATTTAACTAAAGAGCATTCTACTCTCAATACTGTAGTTTACAAAGGTATTGGTTGTTGTCCAAACGCAATTCAATAGTCAATAATCTTTGATAATAATCCTGTCCTATTAGCTGTCAAAAATGTTTTTATTCTTTCTTTATCAAAGAAAATACTTTAATATTGAAGGTCAAACACGTGCCTGTCCTGTCAGCTAATGGTAATCCGTCTAGACCTAAACCATACATATATATATACATACCAATCTCCAACCAGTAGCTTGCATGGCTTGGTTTGGCTCAGCTATAAAAATGCTGGAGTTAGTGATTAATTATTAACTTGTTCCAATCAAATAAGACTGGAAGGAGCATATACCTATGTATGTCGTGTGAGTTGTGAGAACAGAATACCCGAACCAAAACCTTTTGGAATAGAAAAATAGAAGGGTCGGCTAAATTAGACACAAGTTCATTTTTTAATGGATGCCCACCTCTCATAATGAATGAGAAGTATAGCTGTCTAGTCAACTTTCTCAGAATTAAGTACTATTGCCGATGAGGGCTTACACAAAACAATACATAAAAAATATACAGAGAGAAAGTATTTTGCAAGCCTTCTGCTTTCACCTGTGTTTTTATGTAGTTATAGAAGGTAATGAAACAAAAAGGTATAGTCTTAAAAGTAAAAGAAAGTAGGTTGGTATTAGGTAGATATACATGTGCAGGTCGTGAAGGTAAAAGAGTACAATGTTATTGGAAGGTTTTTTCAAAACATAGAACCTTCATATAGACCCACAAATTAATTATTCAAAGAAATAATATTGACCAAGGCTTTAGCATAACAAACTATTATAATTAATGAACGAATGGAGTTGAGTTTAGTTTCACTTTTGTATAAAACATGTTAAGAGCCCGGATGAATGATTTCTAAGGATCAAGTGGATATTTGATATCGTAGGGTAGGATTTTGTTTTTATAATGACATTATGCAACATTGATAAGGGATCTGCCGTGGAGTTACCTATTCTTCTTTGTTTTGTTTCGTAATTCTGAGAGATGGAATGAAGAAATCAAGACGAAGAGAAACTCGATCGATTTTCTATTCCATAAAATTTATAATTGGAGTTGCGTTTACGAGATGTTATGACATGCATTTTTTATTTGCTTCGCCAATTTTCTCCTCTAAGCCCACATATATTATTTAATTCACTACATAATTGAAGCAAGTATATATGCATTTTCTATGCTTGACGTTGAGATAGATATTAGATGCCAGGCAGATTATAGATTTTCATAAGCATTGTCGTCAATGTCATTACTTGGCATATCAGGTATCATTAGTTCATTAGGTTAGGAAATGTAGAGTTTGTAGAATAGAAAGATCTATGAGTATGAGTATCGCTTTGCGTTTATGTCATTGCTCACGTAAACTAAGAATGACGTAGGGAGATTGAAGCGTTGAAGGTACATTACATTTACTGCGAATTTATTAATTAGATGACAGATTTTATGCAATGCTACGTTATATGTCTGTTTTCTTCTTTGGTTGTTTGTTGCAATAACTTCTTTTGATTTCTAGAAAAAAATATCATTTACTATGTGTACATCTCCGGCACGAGGTAGCTCATCATATTCATACACCACATGCATACATACATAGTATAGTAGCTGGGAATAATACTTGGATATACTATATACTTATATAACGCTTCATAGTCAGGTTTAGACTTCAGGTTACATAAAACTCAATTTTTACAGGTTGGTCATAAACACGTAAAAACTATTGTCTACTGTTGACTGCATATAGACTGAACTACTGGAGCCTAGAAGAGTGTGAGCCGTGAGCTCAGTTCCAGTTTGTACCACGAAATATATGTAAGGAAGGACTACATCCTTTCAGACTCATTGTATTTGTGTAGGTGAAGTGAACCACATTTAGAATTCATGGAGCAAGCAAAAGTAAAGAGCTCTAATGAAGGGGATGAATGTATTGAATTTAGAACACACTTTGTTATCGCAATCGCAGCTATGTATGCAAAAACTAGCACAAAAAAAAGCAACTCGATTCAATATCAGCGACAAAAAGTGGTCGATAAAGTAAGTGTGTAATTTGCAATTCTTCATGAAAAATCGACAACTTAAAACTTTTATAAACTCTACAGAACATTTTAGAAAGAATTTAGTTTAGGTTAGCAAGTAAAACTTTCATGACATGCGGACATGCCATAACAAATTTTTAACTGCACAATAATGTGCGGTGTGGACTTACATAATCATAATTTATGGCCGCTCTTATATAACCCCAGCGTCATGTGAATTGTGATTGTGTAGATGTAGATCTCACTAACTAAAGTCAAATCTTACTAGAGATTATATAACTAAATTTCGTTTCAAGTGGATTGGATGCGTTGTTGATGTTGGTTTGATTATTCTTTCGCCCTCAATTTTTACAATGCAATTAACATTGAGTTGAGCATTATGTAAGGATTATATAAGGATGCGTTATGTAAAATGCAGGTACAAAAATGCGCTGTAACTAACTTCACATTCCTCATTCATAAACTCAACAAGTCAATGGAGTGCAGTTGAAGTCAACGTATCCTTCTTGATATCTGCTGACATCCTACATCCTCCTGATAAAAAAATATTGACTTGACTTCTGTTTTGCATTACTTGCATAGGAAGGAAATAGTGTGCAGTGCATATTTACTTTTACTTTGCCTACTACAATGCTTGTTCAAGCGAGCATGACTCATTTTATATAAAATATATAAGTATCAAGTCGTGTTGACTGACTTCTAATACTATATACCATCCCACTCAAACTATATGTAAGTTGTGAATAATGAATGGAGCATAATGAGTTGGCGTTGTAATTTTTTGTCATTTTATTGACTTGACTGTTGACTGTGCAATATTCTCTTTCCTCTCAGGGAAAAGTATCTTCGTAAAGTTTTTTTGAAGCGTCATTACAAATGATTTAAATTCAAATTCTGTTTTTTAAAAAATATTTCAGGAGAGGACAAGTACTCTGTGTGGATCGGATATTTTGGATTCTAGTCAGCTCCACTTCAAAAAAAATTAACCTTTAAGGCCGCGTAGCAAACAATGGTTGGTGTGGAACGACTATTTGCCAAGGCGGGGCAGTTATTGTTATCAAGCCAAAGAAGTGGTAGTGGTGTGTTTGCCGGAAACTGCTATTTCTACAATCCTACTACTACGGGACTTTCTCTTTCAGTTGTGAATTCAGTGCGACATTCTAGCAACCGCGCTTCCATTTCTAGAACCAGTCGACTTCAGTATCTTCGTCCGTATCCTACTCTTGTGGTTAATCCTGATGGTTCCACTTTCACCATTCGTTACAAAGAGCCCAGGCAAATAATTAATGTAAGTATTATGGATTGTACAAAAAACGAGATCGAGATTGCTTAACAATAATTTATTGGTCTTATAATAATATTTTATTTCTGTTTGATTTCAGCTTCCAGTGGATCTAAGTACACTAAGTGAGATAGAAAAGCTGAAGCATTTAGAGCGAAGAAAGCCAAAGACCAAAGTTTCCATCGAGGAAGATTTTGATGACGTGGACTTTGACTCGTCTAAATACTTGAAACTAGTCAAGAAAACGTAATAGTTATTTATATGTGCTACATTATAACAGACCCCTTAAAGTGCATCCTCAATATAGTGGAGCCTTTCTCTAGTTTATAATTTTGGAAAAGTTTAAACAAGGTTAGTAGTATAAACTCATAATGGAGGTTTCATGAACATTTTTTGCAATGCCATGTTTTTAGTAGAAATAAATTAATGTAGTTACAAAAGCTCTCTTTTGTTTTTGTTCTTATTTTCATTGTTTTTTCCCAAACGTGGCATTCAAAAATTACATTTATTTGTACATGTATCTACATAGTACGTCATACGTGGATTTTGACATTATCATGTCATTTGTTATTAACAGAAATGTCGGAATCAGTGTTGGAGCGGCTACCGATTCCAAACGATAATGATCATTCCCCTCCAAAGAAGCTAAGACTAGACCCATCCTCATCATCATCCCATGAAAATATATCTATACAAAATGCTTCACCATCAGAGATCCCATTTAGTCCCAGTAATCCCACAGACGAAGACTTTGACCCCGTCCAAGCTATTCTTGATGCTGGAAAAAGATGTCGGGAGGAGGAGAAGAGGCGAAGTGAAACAAGCTTTAAACAATCGAGTAGCAAAACCGTTCAGGAGAAAAAAGAATACGATGTTGTGTCTGGAGAGGAATCGGATGAGGACGAAGATTCAGATACAAACAACGAAACACCAGAAAAACCTACCTCCAAAAAAGTAGATGGGCCAGAGGTTGAAGTCTTAAAGTCCGTAAAAAAGACTGGAAAAAAGAAAAGTAAAAGCTCCAGCTTTCGTCGAAATATTAAAGATATTTTGAAACCTGACCAGCTGGACGATTTAACTATCGCTGCTCGAAAAGAGGAAGAAGAAAGAAGACATCGTATGAATCTCAAATTGCAGCAGCTCCAGCAACAACAACTGAAATATTTGCAGGAACAACAAACCTACCTGCTAAGGGAAAGTTTACTTAGTAGTGCTAGTAATTATAATCATCCTCCTTCAAACTCGACAAGTGAATTAAAGAAACTAATGCGTAAAAAGCACATAACTGTATCCTTAGATGGAAGTGGAAATCCACAACCAAATCAAGATGAGGAGTGTATATTATTGAGCTCTGACGACGACGACGATGGCGGTGTATGTGATAAACCTCCAGAATATGGCTCCGTTCCATCATTTCACCAACAACAACAACCAACTTCATGTGTTCCTAGTCAAATTAGTGAATTGTTAAAAAACCAAACGGTGAACAGAAATACTACTGAGCAGATCCAATTAGCATCTCCAAACGAGGATATTATCGCATTAAGCTCTGATGATGAAAATTATGAACATGATAGAAATCTACCATCTTCAAAAGATGCCCGACTTTATGTGGGGGCTTTAGGTGTCGACAATGTTGGAGATACAAATGTCGGAATAGATAGTGATGATGATTGTGTGATAGTTAGCCCGGTACCAGAGGGAGACGAGGAAGTAGAGGAAAAAGATGAGTGCAGTCAGGACCTTTTGAATGTACCAGATCACCTTGGTCGCGTGTTGGTGAACGTAGGTCATCCTGAGGAAGACACTGATTTGTTCCTAGCGTCACAAATTGCCAAAATTGTTAAGCCACATCAGATAGGTGGGATTCGGTTCTTGTATGACAACGTGGTGGAATCGAAGGACAGGTATAAATCGATAAGACTTTTCCTTTGATAAGCATTTTTTTATTAGAATGGTTGTTAATTTAAAATAAAACTTTTATTTTGGATTTATGCCAACAGATATAACGAATCTGCAGGATTTGGGTGCATTCTTGCCCACGCTATGGGATTAGGAAAAACACTTCAAACCGTCGCTTTTTGTGATGTTCTTCTTCGAACAGTGGGGAAAACTGTTTTAATCATCGTCCCTATTAACACCATTCAAAATTGGCTGAACGAGTTTAATAGATATCTACCTTCAAAAGACACTAGTTGTTCAAATAATAGCGTTTATGTAAAAAAGAGAAACGTGAAAAACAAAGTAAAACTACCAGAATGCGTCCCGAATGGAAACAGCAGCAGCAACGGCAGTCCAGAAAAGCTGGGCCATGAAATGACTGACGACTCTTCTGCAATAGTTGTAGATCCTACACTAAACTTGGGGTTGTATCCTAACGCTAACATATTTAATCTTCTTGAAAACCAATCATCATCACCACCACCATCATCATCGAATACGCTTAACAATCATCATCATCATCATCATCACGAAAATCAAACACCGCTGTTGGATACGTCAGAGCCCCCTACACCAAGTGAACCAGTGCCACCCGCGGTGGAGACGGATACCAGAAATTTTGAAATATACTTGCTGAATGAGACAGTAAAATCTTTACAAGCAAGAGAAAGGATCATAACCACCTGGGCCAGTAAAGGTGGAGTACTTTTACTTGGTTATGAAATGTATCGCATGTTAGCTCTCAAAAGGCTAAAAAAGTCTAGTAGGAAAGTTTTGAGTCTTGACCATGAGGAAAGGGTCGCTGAAGCTGAGAGCTTGGATAGAATTTATGACTGTTTAGTGGAGCCGGGACCCGACTGTGTAATATGCGATGAAGGACATCGGATTAAAAATAGTGGTGCAGGAATATCACAGGCTCTGAAAGCAATTAAAACAAAAAGACGGGTTGTGCTTACAGGATATCCTTTGCAAAATAATTTGATGGAATACTGGTAAGCATTTTTACCTTCAAATCTAAATAATAAACATTTTGTATTCCACATCCCACGGATATTTAATTTCATGTGTCTTCAATGAATTTCCTATAGGTGTATGGTAGATTTCGTACGACCAAATTATTTGGGTACAAAAGCTGAGTTTTCAAACATGTTTGAGCGTCCCATTCAAAACGGCCAGTGTGCTGATTCAACCCTTGAAGATAAGCGTTTGATGAAGTACAGATCTCACGTATTGCATTCGCTTCTGGAAGGATTTGTTCAGCGACGGTCACACCTGGTTCTACGGAATGCTTTGCCGCAAAAAGAAGAATGGGTGTTTCTTGTAAAGTTGACTACAGTGCAGTTGAGAATCTATCGAGAATTTATAAGATACTTGAGAGAAGATTTAGACAGTGATAACGCATCTGCGAATCCAATTAAAGCGTTTGCCGTCTGCTGCAAGATATGGAACCATCCCGACGTTTTGTGGAATGTTGTAAAGAAGAATTTGGACTTGGAGTTGGATCTAGATATTGATGAAGTGAGAACTATTGTAAAGCCTAACAAACCCAGAGGAACTGGACGACCTAGAGGAAGACCTCCGCTAAATGGGATTTCCTTATCATCGCATGGAGGCAGTGATCAGTTTGATGGGCCAATGTTTACTACTGAGAGTACTAGTGGTTACAAGGCTGAAACGTCTGGGATGTCTTTGGAGTGGGCCAAACCACTGTTTGAAAATTATATACCTGAGGTCATGGAAAATGGGGTGAAATTTGAGCTTCTCTTTCAGCTACTGGAAGAAACTGTGTCTGTTGGAGACAAACTCTTAGTGTTTTCACAGAGTCTTCTTACGTTGGACCTAATAGAAATCTTTCTGAAAAAGAGACTGAGTTGGCGAAAGTCATTTGACTATGTGCGACTTGACGGCTCCACAGCGGGATTGGAACGTGAAAAGTTGATAAACGAATTTAATACGAGCTCAGTACAAAAATTATTTCTTATTTCCACACGCGCCGGATCCTTAGGTATTAATTTGGTTGGAGCAAACAGAGTATGTATATTTGATGCTAGCTGGAACCCTTGCCATGATAGCCAAGCTGTTTGCAGAATTTACCGGTAAGGAAATTAATTAAGGAAAATTGTCATGTTTTGCTCAAAGTAGCTTATCATGTCATATATGTAATTGTAAATTGTAAACTCAATAATATCTGTCTGTTTGCAGTTACGGTCAGACGAAACCTTGTCACATTTACCGTTTTGTATCGGATTGTACGTTGGAGAAGCGCATTTATGATCGTCAAGTTAACAAGAAGGGGATGGCGGATAGGATAGTGGACGAAATGAATCCAAACACTCCTTTTAAAAGCAAAGACGTCAGCTCCTTCTTAGTTCTGCAACATGAACTTTTGGATAAGCTGCCTTTTATTAAATGCGATTTGAACATGGACAAGTTCACTGACCCAGTAATGCGGAACGTGCTTACAAAGATGGGGGATAGGATTACACAGGTACTAATTGCTAATTCAATTGATGACTCGCCATCATTGTGTAAAGTTGTTAATCTTTAAATATTACGATTTCTTTCATTTTAGGAGCCATTTGAACACGAATCATTGTTAATTGACCAAAAGCATCAGAGGCTATCCAAATCAGAGAAACGGTTGGCGTTAAAGAACTACGAAAAGGAAAAACAAACTGTCGCAAACGCTTATGCAAGCTACTCACGTCCTAGTTACACGCAGTATTACTCGTCTATAAATCCACTCGCCACGTCATCATCATCGCCATCATCCCAATCTCCATCATCTTATAATCAATCGTCATACTCCAGATATAATAGCCATAGATCAACGGGGTCATCTTCATCAATGCAGAAAAGCAGTAGTGTTAGTGTACTCAGTTCCTCTTTAGAATCTCACAGATCTATGGGCAGTTCTTCATTTGACCGCTTTGAACTGCATATAAATGCTTTAAAAAGTCGTGGAATATCAGTGTATCCTGTGGAATTACATCAGGATACGTATCTAAACGATCCTTCAGGAGCTCAAGATATGTATATTCGAGCTGGAGAGAAGGTATACATTTTAGTTTCTCAGAAAGGCACATACCTTCGCGTTCAAGGGAAACTTCTTCGTGTCCCGTTTGTTGGAACTGAGATGAACCAGAAGCAGGCGGAACTCTTTGTAATGTCTCTCCTTCAGCGAACCTCTTCTGAAGATAGGAGAAGTACTTTAAGTATGTCACATGTGTACCCTGTTGAGCAGCAGTTACCTCCCTCTAACACACTGTTTCAGAAGAATGCCAATCATTTGCAAATCACCAATTCAAGAAACAATTCAGGAGGTGATGTCATGATGGCAGCTTCTAGCTGGAATACTAGCAGCAGTATTAGTGGAAGTATTGCTAATTTGCCTCAACCGCAGCAGCAGCAGCCCAGCTTACCAGGGACATCTTTAAACTTGAACCAATCTTTGTATTTAAATGATGATTTTACATCCAAGAACGGTACCTACTCCAATCAAGCTTCTCATTCACAAACAGATCTGCAAAGCTTAACCAGGCTAGCGGAAACCTTTTGCCAGATTCCGCCCTCAGCAGACCTCTTCTCTAATTCTGACAGTTCAAAACAGTGGGCACCTTCCCCATCAACTCCCAAGAGGGAAGGAGTGGTATCTCCACCAGAGCTTGAAGTCATCAAATTAAACCATTCTCATTCTCAGTCACCATGCAGTAGTTCCAACTCCAACTCATCAAATTCTGGAACAAACAGTCCATATCGTCAGAATTGGAATAGTAATAGTGCACATGATTCAAATGGAAGTAATTGGGCTAACAAAGACAACCCAAATCCAACTTTTGTTAAGCAGCCAGATAACCCCTCGTTTTATACAGATTTTACCATTACCCCATTAAATCTTGGTGGTGGTGGTGGAGGTACTTCAAGACATTCACAATCTTCAAGCTCTTCTACAAGACAACAACCACCACCCCTGTTGCCAACCCCTCCGAATGTTGCTGACGCCCAAAAGTATTGGCCTATCGATAGTCGTAGCATGCACAGCGACTATTATAGACAAGCTTACTCAAGAGACACTACGCAGCTCGGATTTGACCTGTCGTTTCCAAAGTTTACTAGCCCTCCTCAGTTGACAAACCCTTTGGCAAGTTATGGGGCTGTTGAAGAGACGACGAACAAATCATCCAACTCTCTTAACTTTGCTCTGGATTTTACCACTAATAATTTTAGCTCTGTTGAAACTAACGGCAAATCTATACTGGATACGAATACATTAAACTTTGATAACAAAAGTCATAGTCACTTTTGATGTAGGGAAGTGAAGTGAACTTTTAAACCGAACCTGAAGTTGAAGTGAGTGTTAATTTAAAAAGTATTGCAAAAAACTTATTATTACCTTGTTATGCAGTAACTTTCATTCATTTATGCATTTATGTGTGCACCTTTACACACTCGTTGACGTATTGTTGTTTGTGTGTTCAGTGAATTTTTGATGTACAATGTATGCAAGTTATATTACCTTTCTTTACCTTATAGTATTCACTGGTGCAATTGCTCCTACATATTTAATGTTGACTGGATCTTCATAATCATATTGTTAATTGTAGATATTATTATATCACACCTTCGTCTAATAATATGTTGGGCCATTATTTTATTTTAAATATTATGATATCAGCAGTATCGCTAATAATTTTTACCCTATTGTTATATTTTGAAACGCATGCATTATTGAAAGGTGTTCGTTTGTTATTTGTAAATCTATAGTTGTTAAAATTTTAAACTATGTTCAGTTTTGTCAGTATGCAAATATGCAATAAAATAAGTCCACCCACCACGTAAATATGATGTCTGTTGAAACTGTAGAATAGTTAAGTTAATAATTGTATGTTGTTTTACTTAATGAATGAATCAAGTCGTATCGTCTTCGACGTAAAAATATGAAACATGATACTATTAGATTTCACAGAACTTATGAACTTGTATGAATAAATGCCGTATATTTTAGTATTTTAGTTTCTTTTGCATCATCAACCTCTTTTAGAGTTTTAAATTCAGCTCAAGATATTTTTATTTCCCAATTATGTAATACAACATTAATTTTTAAAGCATACAACAACTCATAGTAGCATGTGAAAGAGAAGCAAAAATGAAAGAAACTCGATATAACCAAACGAAACAACAAAAAACATTAAATCTGACATTTTTTCTTAAATGAAAATTGTAGTTTACAACTCACGAAACTTGATTCCACAAGTTAATTTATGCTGATTAATTTTCCAGTCTTTCTTCTGACAAATACGGGAGCAGTAGTGGCGATGGCAAAGTGCGCACCTTTGCTCCACCTCTGGCTTATAGCAGTACCTACAACGATTGACCATGCTTTCTTCTGGATGATAAATTAGAGTGGATGAGTCTTCGATCCTGATGTAAGGTTCCCCATCAAAGGCAGCTTTCTTGGCATAGGGATTCATAACGCTGAACACGCTCCCAAATCCCAAGTTTCGCTGGAGAATTTTCACGTTATCAGGTGATGGTTGATCAGGTGGTTTGGAATCATAAGGGTAATCATAAATGATCACTCGATACGTAGCCTTATCAGCATCTTCAGCAACCAATCGAGTAGACTGCTGTCCTACGGAGGCATCATCAATGCTCATGAATTTAATGATTCCTCCCTTGAAATTGTGATGAGCCTTGTTTTCCATGGTCTTCTTGATATCCTTGATGTAAATGGGCTTCAAAGAATCAACCTTCTTCACCGGCTTAGATTTAATCTCAGGAGCCGCGACAGTCAGGCAGGTCAAAAATTTTGCGTTGGGCTTCAATTGTGGCACTCCGAAAAACATTGCGCCTTCCTGCAACATTTTCCGGTGAGCAACAATCCACGTCAACCGTTCCATGCCTAGCAAACTTTCGTAGCTTCTAATGTATTCATCAGCAGCAACAGCCCCTGCTTCAGCAGCACCGGTTGATTCAGCTGGGGTTGACTTTCCAGGTAAGCAGTTATCATTAGCATCTTTGCCAGATTCGGACTTCGGAGCAGCAGCTTCAGTAGAATTAACGTTGGTTGACATTTTCCCGTTTTCTAGAAATCAAATATAAACAATTCCTTAGTTAGTCAGAAGTATTAACATTTTAAAAACTCAGTCTAGCACTTAATTTTGAAGGTTCAACATATTGTTAAATGAGGTTTTAATTAAACTATACCTTACTTTAGCTTTTGCTAGTACATCCAAAACCAACCTCCGATCTTGTAAAAGTGACAGAATAGAATAGCAGCTTCACTATGATGAGTACTCAGTCAGACTACAGTACTGCGTGTGAAGGTAGACCTGAAAAGCCTGTAGGATTTTACTTTGGCTAAAAGTTCAAAAACCGGCCTGCTTCTAGTTTTAGTTCTTAATCTCATGACTAATTTGACTAATCCAAATCCAACATAGCAATCCTTAGCATTTGTTCCCTTATGTTCCACTGGAATGAATGCAGATTACATGTAAATCTTGAATTTGCAAGCAAACATCTTCATTTCATTTATCAAGTCATTTGTGTAATTGTAAGCATTTTGATTTTACTGACGTTGTCAGTTGCTGTGCACATACTTGTGTTTCATGATTCATGAACCAAAACTCAAGCAGCTTTTCGTGTCATATGTCAGATAATTAGCTAGTTAGTACTTTATATAGTTTTAAATATGCTCTATGGGTCCACGACCTGAACGAGTTTGAGAAAATAAAATTATTATATTATTATTATATATATAGTTTTAAAAAATCAGTCATATTTGACGTGGGAATGCGTGCATTGCTAAGCATCAAATAGGATTACGGAAAAGCAAATGCAGCACTTTTTAGGACAGGCTTGAGTTAAGAATTGTGTTTGCATATTTTATGGAGATTGATGTTTTCGGTTGGGGTTACCTGATTTAGCTTGTCTAAACCTAAAGCATTTCCTTTTTTGGGAATATGCAAGCCAAGTCCAGTCAACATCTTCTTAGTGCATGACATGATTTATTTGTGTGGTCTTGTAAATGCATGTGTGCATATGAATCAGCTCCGATGAGCATGATTTTCATATGAATGTCAAACAAAAGATTTCAATCTTTAAGTAGGAACAATTTCACAAAACAAACATACCATCAACCGTTCATTATGGCCATGATTGACAATATATATAGCAATTATTAATACGTAATTGCCTTGCTGCGGTTTTCATTTTCCATACACACAAAGAAAGTAGTTTTTATTGGAAAATCTGTCAAGCAAGTTATTTCCATCAATTTAGTCCAAGCAAGTTAATAAAAATTTCTAAATCATGCAGCTCAACAACCATTTTATATTGAATATGAATATAGTATTGAAACAGAAACAGTTACGCCTCCCAATTTATTTCTTGCAGTTGTGTTGTATGCTTGGATTTTATTACCTTGTTCATGCGCTTTCTCTGATGAATGATACAGATAACTGTGCTTCTGCTTTCTTTACTGATGGGGGAAATATGGAGTACATTACATTAAGTCCATTGGAAAACGCTTTGGAAAACCATTATTTTATAAAATAGGCCATAAATTTGGCATTCTTGTCGTATGTCAAATATAATTATTTTTTTACGCAAGCATATCCACTTACAGTGAAATGTCAGCAACAAGCAGTCAAAGAACTCTAATGTCTAAGTCTTCCCTCAATTAAATACACTTTGTTTACTCAGAAGATTGTTGTTATTGACCATTTATCCTTGTCATATACGCAATTCGCATGCCATCATGCAAACACCATAATTGCAATACTATCTCCTCTTCATGACAAAACAACATGCAAAAATCATTACATTAATGTAAATGTAACATTTTCATATTGGGTATATGAAATTGTTTTATACACAGTTTATCAAAATGACAATCCCAATCGTAACGATTTCGTATCATCAATTTTGTCTGATTGTGAATATTGTGACGCAATCAACTTCAAACTTACAGTCGTATATAAAATGTGTCAATTTAGAAAACGTCGAATTTAGTAATCAAGGTTGAACTGAAAATAGTTCCTTAGAACTCCTCGCATTCTAGGTTGTATCTGGTTTTTGTGTTTTGGAAACGTCAAATTTGATAACTAAAAATGAACAATAATATTAAGGATTTGTCGGTGTTTTTGATAAATTTCAACATGAAAAACCCTGCAAAAGTATTCGATGCAAGAGAGAATCGTAGAAGGAGTGAAATTCTTTCGGTAAAGTCTCTCGAAAATTATGACCAATTGGCTGAAATGGAGATGATAATAGCAGAAGATCTTGTGAAACCAGTAGTTTTCATTCTGAATTACACTCTACCGTACACTCACACCATATCGTATAATTCACAGGATCGTCGTTTTGTGGCCGTTGAGGGAACATTTTGGAGAAAGGTAATTGGAATTGAAAGTGAAATTCTTAAAAAATACATTTTTTTTGCGTAACGAAACTTTCTTTTTAAACAGATATTGTGCATTCTCATTGAGCTTATGGTTATCCTCAGGCTCGGAATAAAGACTGTTCCCCTCATTTCCGAATATTTTAATGGAACCATTAATGGAATGACAAGTCTTGCTAAAGGAGCTTACGTCCTGTATTTAAGTTTTTATGTTGTCATATTTTATTTGTATCAGACAAAAACCAAGTGTTTCTGTGAAATGTTTAATAATGCTTTGTCCCTATCGGAAAAACTTTACTTGAAGGAAAGAAGCCCTGATCGTATTCAATGTGTAAGTCTAGAATAATTATAATTTAGCTAGTTTATGGCATTTACATTTACTAAAGTATATTTTTTTATCTTCATAGGTAAAACGGACGGCAAAGGCATCCTGTGGTTTTGTCCTACTCTACATATTATATACAATAGCCCTGTTTGGAGCTGAATGTTTGAAACTGACAGAGTCTAGAAACTTTAATGTGTCTCATCTCACAACTAATAGTACTAATAGTAGCAAACTCTCCAAACGAAACAAACTGGATGTCGCTGAAATTTATTTGTCTCATGATTACATTTTCATACAAATTGCATTTGCCATAGCTAGCTGCATGAATATAGGATGTTATATGATGTCATTTTTAGCTCTTGGAGTACTGGCCATGTTTATTCGACAACTTATTTTGTTATTTTACTGGAAAATTCAGGTTATGGATGAACTCGGACAGTTCTTTAAAATACCACACGTAAAAACAACCTTATTTGCTTATTTTCAACTATAAAAAATCACCTCAATAATTATGTACTATTTTACTATCAACAGGAAATAAGAACATTCAATAAAATTGGGAATATCATTGACACCTTTAATCAGCATTTTGGCCTTATGAATCTTATTGCTTCGGCAGTTGTAGTCACGTATATATCAACAAGCGTGGAACATGTTTTTTCTGGGTTTCAAAACTTTTTCAAGGCAGGTGCTGGCTTACATTTGCTACTTAGCTATATTCCAACAATGGGCACAGCCTTGATAATTGCAGATGTTACAAGAGTGGTATATTATTTATTACAAGTGCAAAATTATGACGATGTCAAGGGTTTCATTGCTTGTGTTTAGAAGATATTTGTCTTTGTATCTAGGCTGGTTTATTTGCTGGAATTATTAAGCACCAATTCGGAATATTTACGAATGAATGTGGAGATCCTGCCGAGTGCTTATGTGGCATTGCAATAGTTCACTACGATCTTGCTACTTCAAACATTGGGTTTAAAGGACTTGGATTCTTCACAGTTAGCTACCAGTTCATTACCACTGTGAGTTTAAAAGATAATGTTGATATGATTTGAGTAATTTTTCTTCATTCTATAGTTTTCAAATGGATATACTTATTAATGTTTCTTATAGATTCTCAGCATGATTGTTACATACTCAATTGTGATCGTACAAATGTTTCCTCAGGAAGACACGCAAGCAACGGAAATTACAAATTAGTACATATTACACATCATTATGAATGAATCTGGATATGGATGGATCTTATTATGTAATATTTTATCCACTTCACTCCGTTTGGTCGAAGGAATAAAATTTGTCCCTAAAGTTAGAAAACTGATGTACTTACAACTTTTGTATTGGAAAAGTACAAAATACTGGCGAGTACCCTATTAAATGACCTGTTGCAAGAGTGAATTATTAAATTTTGACCGTGTTTTCTTTGCAGCATATTTTGTAGAAGTAAACGAATATATTTACTACGACCACAAAATGCTCTAAAACTAAAAGGAAGTAGCAATTATGCAATAATTGGTGTTGGGTAATGAATCGAAACTTTAGAAAGTAATGGTAATGATATTCTAACCGGAAGAAAGTTGAGCTGTTGTCTCACAAGTAATAATTGAAGTTAATGTAGCACAAGGAACCTATAAGCTCACAATAAGCGTGCATATCAATCAGCTAAGATTGAACATTACTGAAGATTGTTTGACTACTCAAGTTTTTGCAAACATGCTGGCACAAAACATCCGATCCAATATCAAACTTTCACTATTCTCACGTTGCCCCTCCACTGACAAAAGTAGGACGTGTAACATGGAACATTCCAATCATATATCAGATTTGGTGACGCCGTATCTGAAGATATTCAACTGGTCACTGCTAGTGCCTAATAAAATAGAATTTGATAGTGATAGAAAGGCGTTCGTTTGTAAGAAAGGGAGTCTTCTAAAGCAAGTAAGTGAAGATGCGTACAATATAGAACACGATATAAAACAAACATAACATGTTTATGTGAACTGATTTAAAAAATTATCTTCTTGTTAAAAATTTGTCAATAGATTTTGAGCTACATTTGGCTGATGTTTATGACTGTGTACATGTCACTGATTTTCTTCAATGATGTGGATGCTCCTCCAACAATAAAAGTTATCTTATCCAAAATAACATGGGCATCATTTACACTTTTTGATGCATCACTAATTAAATGCTTGCGAGTGGATTGGTGCAAAATTGCACAACTCTTGACGGAAGGGAGTAAGATTGCTAGTTACTGCAATAAACTGAACCATAGGAATAAGAAAAAGGTACGTTTAACTAAAGGCGTTGTGAGTTGCTTATCCTTTTTTTCTTACGTAACTACCTTTATATTGTTCTTTCCTTTAGATGAACAACTTAAGCCATGTAGTTTGGGCAATGATTTTTGTTGGACTATCTTTCACTGTGATGTTTATCAGCTTCGTAATTGTGGATATTACAGCTTCCACTACAAATCTATACGATATATTTATGGATTTTAAATACAAAGATGGAGTTGAAAAGCACTGTGACTCTAAAGCGATATTTTGCAATTTGTTTTATAAACCTGACTTAAACTTTGCTGCAACGATTCTTCTTACCATTTGGCTTATTATGGCATACTCGGTGGAATTAATTTGGGTGATTTTTCTCCTAATGATAGCTTCGTGGGGATTTTATTTTAAGTCTCTTTTAACTGCTTGCATCGAAATTATTGAGAAACATCAAGTTGAATTGTCAGAGGTAAGAGACTAATTAATATATAGCTGCTTATTTTCAACTTTAATTTGAGTTAAAAGTAAATAAAATGACATTCGTTTTGATTAGGGCATTTATCTTCACACCAGAATCACCGTTTTATTGGAAGATTTCAACAAAATCTTTGGTATGCCTCTTCTCTGGATAGTTCTCGCATCCCTTTTATATAAAGCATCCATTATCGGAGAGTTTTTAGCTGGATCCACAAACGAAATTTTGTATGACTGTGTTAATATCATCAGTACAATACCTTTCGGTGTCATGTTGTATTCTGTCTCTGAATTGCATAGAATGGTAGGTTGCTTATAATAATTTTATAACTAATTTATAGGTTTTTGTAATAGTCCTTCTTCTTTCTAATATGTTTTGGATGTTTTAGGGAAACAAATTACCAACAGAGTCTGATCGTCTCAACTCTGCATAATTGGCCGCTGCCAAAATTTTGATTCGGGAATTTCATATGCAGATAAATACAGTTTTTAAAGGAGAACAGCATTGTGTTTTTAGTTTTTTTAAATTTGCAGTTTTCACTTAAATATAGTAGTTTTTCAAATTTATGATGTAACATAAAGTAATTATTTACACGAAAACTAAAAAGTATTAGACAACTTGGCTATTCCAAAACGTTATGAATACCATTGACAAACATGCCAAAAATTTAAAAATTTGAAATTTCGAAACTTTTGGCCGTTATCAATGTAAACTTCAACAGGCTTTAACGGCAAGTCGCATGAATATTTAATCCTTTTTATGATTGAATAAAATCCGTCAAGCAGTTAAGAACCCACTCAAAAAAAACTGAGAATTAATTTTCTTGTGACCAGGAGTTATGAACAAAAGAAAATTGACATAAATTTCGAAAAAATGACGTCATGGGCTGTTCATTTTGATGTGCTTTGCTTAGTTTTCAACAAAAACGAGAGATGGGTGATTCTCGGCGAAGTTAATATATTGTTTAAATACTAACTATCATTTTTTTTAAAGTCGGGCTGTCCACCCATGGTTAAGTCATTTTCGATTTACCATCACTTTTGGACGGTCCATTGTTCAAAGATTTAGTTTACCGCCTATGATTACTGCTCAATGTTAGCATTGAGATAGGTAAATCTTTCAGCGACCGCTTTAGCAGAGTTGAGACGATCAGACTCAACAGTAATTAGGAGAAAGTTTCTGCAGCTAGACGCTATAAATCGTGACCAAGCAATTCAAATTTTACATGGGACTACTGTGACTATGATTCCTTATCAAAGAACGTTGGCTTTAAGGGCCTTGGATTTTTCACCATCTCATACACATTCGTTGCAAGTGTAAGTTGATGACAAATTGATACCAAATGTTGAAAATCATGACAATTTTTTTTGTAAATTATGGATGTTCTGTACTTTTATGTCTATTTTTACTCTTGCAGCTTTTCGGTTTTCTCATAACGTATAGTTTGGTTGCTCTTCAGTTTAATGCAGGGACGATCCCATTACTAATGCGAAGATTAAATTGATCTATTCATAATTTCCACTTGCACATGCTTGCGAATCAAGAGAATCACCGGAAGCTAAACTATTCCTGCTCCAATAAATTTAGAAACGCATGTAAAAAAAACAATATGATGGAGTGGAGGCTGTGTTTAATTGCCTGTAAAAAGTAATTTCCGTTGAGATAATTAGTCGTCATCCTTTTTATAAATTCATTTGAAACATTGGTAGTGTACCAGGTAATGAATGTGTAATTGACATTCAAATGATTCGGAACGAATAGAAAGCAACAGTGCATTACCATCGGAAGTTGTATCAACAATTGTCTACTATTTTAATCCCTTTTCGAGATACTTAGAATTTATAATAATTTATATTAGTAGTATTTATTCATAGTTCAATGCTGAGAATGCGACCCATTCAAAGTGAAAGTTCAAGTATGGGAATGCCCCAAAATAGGCAATTATATAATATTGAATTCCAAACCCATTTGGAAGAGCCTAATGAGCAAAGTCAAATTGTGGAAAAAAATGGCAATTTCCCAACTGTTGCTTCAAACAGCTCTAAAATATTAATGCCATTCTTTACTACTCTTAAGTTCCTGTTCTTACTGTCTCACACCGTTCAGTATAGTCCTCAACATACAGATTCGTACATAGTGAAAGAAGGATCTATCATTCGTCAGGTATCTACCGATTTTATTATTTCATGGCTAAATGACATGGCATTTGTATTTTCTACTGTGCCTACTTCTCATTTAATTAAAATTCCAGGCCGCATGTCTCATCTGGCAACTTTTACTATTGAGTTATGTAGTACGGGCAATATCTTCGGATACATTTGAAGGACAACAAGTGCATGGTGCTTTGACTAAAATGGCTTACATTAGCTTTGTCACATTTTATATAAACCTGACATACAATTTATGGAGAAAGTTGAAGGAAACGCTTGTCTTGATTAATGATGGAGATCAATTTTTACAACGGTTGTCAATTAAACATAGCTCCTGGATAAGTGTAAGTTATCCTTGAAATCGGAACAAAAACAAACTCTTTTGTGCTCAAACTAGAGCATTAGAAAATATCACACGGGGTATAGCATTAGCAAATTTAACATGGAATTTAGCATACGAATTTAGCATGGGGTTTAGCATTACGAAATTTAACATGTGGTTTAGCATAACAAAATTTAACATGGGGTTTAGCATTAAAAAAATTAACTTGGGGTTTAGCATTACGAAATTTAACATGGGGTTTACCATTACGAAAGTTAACATGGGGGTTAGCATGGGAGAAATTTAACATGGGGGTTAGCATGGAGAAATTTAACATGGGGGTTAGCATGGGGGGTTAGCATGGGGGTTAGCATGGAGAAATTTAACATGGGGGTTAGCATGGGGGGTTAGCATGGGGGTTAGCATGGAGAAATTTAACATGGGGGTTAGCATGGGGGTTAGCATGGAGAAATTTAACATGGGGGTTAGCATGGGAGAAATTTAACATGGGGGTTAGCATGGAGAAATTTAACATGGGGGTTAGCATGGGAGAAATTTAACATGGGGGTTAGCATGGAGAAATTTAACATGGGGGTTAGCATGGGAGAAATTCAACATGGGGGTTAGCATGGGAGAAATTTAACATGGGGGTTAGCATGGAGAAATTTAACATGGGGGTTAGCATGGGAGAAATTTAACATGGGGGTTAGCATGGGGGGTTAGCATAGGGGTTAGCATGGAGAAATTTAACATGGGGGTTAGCATGGGAGAAATTTAACATGGGGGTTAATATGGGGGTTAGCATGGAGAAATTTAACATGGGGGTTAGCATGGGGGGTTAGCATGGGGGTTAGCATGGAGAAATTTAACATGGGGGTTAGCATGGGGGGTTAGCATGGGGGTTAGCATGGAGAAATTTAACATGGGGGTTAGCATGGAGAAATTTAACATGGGGGTTAGCATGGGAGAAATTTAACATGGGGGTTAGCATGGGAGAAATTTAACATGGGGGTTAGCATGGAGAAATTTAACATGGGGGTTAGCATGGGGGGTTAGCATGGGGGTTAGCATGGAGAAATTTAACATGGGGGTTAGCATGGGGGTTAGCATGGAGAAATTTAACATGGGGGTTAGCATGGGGGGTTAGCATGGGGGTTAGCATGGAGAAATTTAATATGGGGGTTAGCATGGGAGAAATTTAACATGGGGGTTAGCATGGAGAAATTTAACATGGGGGTTAGCATGGGGGGTTAGCATGGGAGTTAGCATGGAGAAATTTAACATGGGGGTTAGCATGGGAGAAATTTAACATGGGGGTTAGCATGGAGAAATTTAACATGGGGGTTAGCATGGGGGGTTAGCATGGGGGTTAGCATGGAGAAATTTAACATGGGGGTTAGCCTGGGAGAAATTTAACATGGGGGTTAGCATGGAGAAATTTAACATGGGGGTTAGCATGGGAGAAATTTAACATGGGGGTTAGCATGGAGAAATTTAACATGGGGGTTAGCATGGAGAAATTTAACATGGGGGTTAGCATGGGGGGTTAGCATGGGGGTTAGCATGGAGAAATTTAACATGGGGGTTAGCATGGGGGGTTAGCATGGGGGTTAGCATGGAGAAATTTAACATGGGGGTTAGCATGGGGGGTTAGCATGGGGGTTAGCATGGAGAAATTTAACATGGGGGTTAGCATGGGGGGTTAGCATGGGGGTTAGCATGGAGAAATTTAACATGGGGGTTAGCATGGGGGGTTAGCATGGGGGTTAGCATGGAGAAATTTAACATGGGGGTTAGCATGGGAGTTAGCATGGAGAAATTTAACATGGGGGTTAGCATGGGAGAAATTTAACATGGGGGTTAGCATGGAGAAATTTAACATGGGGGTTAGCATGGGGGGTTAGCATGGGGGTTAGCATGGAGAAATTTAACATGGGGGTTAGCATGGGGGGTTAGCATGGGGGAAATTTAACATGGGGGTTAGCATGGGAGAAATTTAACATGGGGGTTAGCATGGGAGAAATTTAACATGGGGGTTAGCATGGGAGAAATTTAACATGGGGGTTAGCATGGGAGAAATTTAACATGGGGGTTAGCATGGAGAAATTTAACATGGGGGTTAGCATGGGGGGTTAGCATGGGGGTTAGCATGGAGAAATTTAACATGGGGGTTAGCATGGGGGGTTAGCATGGGGGTTAGCATGGAGAAATTTAACATGGGGGTTAGCATGGAGAAATTTAACATGGGGGTTAGCATGGGGGGTTAGCATGGGGGTTAGCATGGGAGAAATTTAACATGGGGGTTAGCATGGAGAAATTTAACATGGGGGTTAGCATGGGAGAAATTTAACATGGGGGTTAGCATGGAGAAATTTAACATGGGGGTTAGCATGGAGAAATTTAACATGGGGGTTAGCATGGAGAAATTTAACATGGGGGTTAGCATGGGGGGTTAGCATGGGGGTTAGCATGGAGAAATTTAACATGGGGGTTAGCATGGGGGGTTAGCATGGGGGTTAGCATGGAGAAATTTAACATGGGGGTTAGCATGGGAGTTAGCATGGAGAAATTTAACATGGGGGTTAGCATGGGAGAAATTTAACATGGGGGTTAGCATGGAGAAATTTAACATGGGGGTTAGCATGGGGGGTTAGCATGGGGGTTAGCATGGAGAAATTTAACATGGGGGTTAGCCTGGGAGAAATTTAACATGGGGGTTAGCATGGAGAAATTTAACATGGGGGTTAGCATGGGAGAAATTTAACATGGGGGTTAGCATGGAGAAATTTAACATGGGGGTTAGCATGGAGAAATTTAACATGGGGGTTAGCATGGGGGGTTAGCATGGGGGTTAGCATGGAGAAATTTAACATGGGGGTTAGCATGGGGGGTTAGCATGGGGGTTAGCATGGAGAAATTTAACATGGGGGTTAGCATGGGGGGTTAGCATGGGGGTTAGCATGGAGAAATTTAACATGGGGGTTAGCATGGGGGGTTAGCATGGGGGTTAGCATGGAGAAATTTAACATGGGGGTTAGCATGGGAGTTAGCATGGAGAAATTTAACATGGGGGTTAGCATGGGAGAAATTTAACATGGGGGTTAGCATGGAGAAATTTAACATGGGGGTTAGCATGGGGGGTTAGCATGGGGGTTAGCATGGAGAAATTTAACATGGGGGTTAGCATGGGGGGTTAGCATGGGGGAAATTTAACATGGGGGTTAGCATGGGAGAAATTTAACATGGGGGTTAGCATGGGAGAAATTTAACATGGGGGTTAGCATGGGAGAAATTTAACATGGGGGTTAGCATGGGGGTTAGCATGGGAGAAATTTAACATGGGGGTTAGCATGGAGAAATTTAACATGGGGGTTAGCATGGGGGGTTAGCATGGGGGTTAGCATGGAGAAATTTAACATGGGGGTTAGCATGGGGGGTTAGCATGGGGGTTAGCATGGAGAAATTTAACATGGGGGTTAGCATGGAGAAATTTAACATGGGGGTTAGCATGGGGGGTTAGCATGGGGGTTAGCATGGGAGAAATTTAACATGGGGGTTAGCATGGAGAAATTTAACATGGGGGTTAGCATGGGAGAAATTTAACATGGGGGTTAGCATGGAGAAATTTAACATGGGGGTTAGCATGGAGAAATTTAACATGGGGGTTAGCATGGAGAAATTTAACATGGGGGTTAGCATGGGGGTTAGCATGGGAGAAATTTAACATGGGGGTTAGCATGGAGAAATTTAACATGGGGGTTAGCATGGGGGGTTAGCATGGGGGTTAGCATGGAGAAATTTAACATGGGGGTTAGCATGGAGAAATTTAACATGGGGGTTAGCATGGAGAAATTTAACATGGGGGTTAGCATGGAGAAATTTAACATGGGGGTTAGCATGGGAGAAATTTAACATGGGGGTTAGCATGGGAGAAATTTAACATGGGGGTTAGCATGGAGAAATTTAACATGGGGGTTAGCATGGGAGAAATTTAACATGGGGGTTAGCATGGGAGAAATTTAACATGGGGGTTAGCATGGAGAAATTTAACATGGGGGTTAGCATGGGGGGTTAGCATGGGGGTTAGCATGGAGAAATTTAACATGGGGGTTAGCATGGAGAAATTTAACATGGGGGTTAGCATGGGGGGTTAGCATGGAGAAATTTAACATGGGGGTTAGCATGGGGGGTTAGCATGGGGGTTAGCATGGAGAAATTTAACATGGGGGTTAGCATGGGAGAAATTTAACATGGGGGTTAGCATGGAGAAATTTAACATGGGGGTTAGCATGGAGAAATTTAACATGGGGGTTAGCATGGAGAAATTTAACATGGGGGTTAGCATGGGGGGTTAGCATGGGAGAAATTTAACATGGGGGTTAGCATAGAGAAATTTAACATGGGGGTTAGCATGGGAGAAATTTAACATGGGGGTTAGCATGGGAGAAATTTAACATGGGGGTTAGCATGGGGGGTTAGCATGGGGGTTAGCATGGAGAAATTTAACATGGGGGTTAGCATGGGAGAAATTTAACATGGGGGTTAGCATGGAGAAATTTAACATGGGGGTTAGCATGGAGAAATTTAACATGGGGGTTAGCATGGAGAAATTTAACATGGGGGTTAGCATGGGAGAAATTTAACATGGGGGTTAGCATGGGAGAAATTTAACATGGGGGTTAGCATGGGAGAAATTTAACATGGGGGTTAGCATGGAGAAATTTAACATGGGGGTTAGCATGGGGGGTTAGCATGGGGGTTAGCATGGAGAAATTTAACATGGGGGTTAGCATGGGGGGTTAGCATGGGGGTTAGCATGGAGAAATTTAACATGGGGGTTAGCATGGGGGTTAGCATGGAGAAATTTAACATGGGGGTTAGCATGGAGAAATTTAACATGGGGGTTAGCATGGGAGAAATTTAACATGGGGGTTAGCATGGAGAAATTTAACATGGGGGTTAGCATGGGAGAAATTTAACATGGGGGTTAGCATGGAGAAATTTAACATGGGGGTTAGCATGGGAGAAATTCAACATGGGGGTTAGCATGGGAGAAATTTAACATGGGGGTTAGCATGGGAGAAATTTAACATGGGGGTTAGCATGGGAGAAATTTAACATGGGGGTTAGCATGGAGAAATTTAACATGGGGGTTAGCATGGGAGAAATTTAACATGGGGGTTAGCATGGGGGGTTAGCATAGGGGTTAGCATGGAGAAATTTAACATGTGGGTTAATATGGGGGTTAGCATGGAGAAATTTAACATGGGGGTTAGCATGGGAGAAATTTAACATGGGGGTTAATATGGGGGTTAGCATGGAGAAATTTAACATGGGGGTTAGCATGGGGGGTTAACATGGGGGTTAGCATGGGAGAAATTTAACATGGGGGTTAGCATGGAGAAATTTAACATGGGGGTTAGCATGGGAGAAATTCAACATGGGGGTTAGCATGGGAGAAATTTAACATGGGGGTTAGCATGGAGAAATTTAACATGGGGGTTAGCATGGGAGAAATTTAACATGGGGGTTAGCATGGGAGAAATTTAACGTGGGGGTTAGCATGGGGGGTTAGCATAGGGGTTAGCATGGAGAAATTTAACATGGGGGTTAGCATGGGAGAAATTTAACATGGGGGTTAATATGGGGGTTAGCATGGGGGGTTAGCATGGGGGTTAGCATGGAGAAATTTAACATGGGGGTTAGCATGGGGGGTTAGCATGGGGGTTAGCATGGAGAAATTTAACATGGGGGTTAGCATGGGGGTTAGCATGGAGAAATTTAACATGGGGGTTAGCATGGGAGAAATTTAACATGGGGGTTAGCATGGGAGAAATTTAACATGGGGGTTAGCATGGAGAAATTTAACATGGGGGTTAGCATGGGGGGTTAGCATGGGGGTTAGCATGGAGAAATTTAACATGGGGGTTAGCATGGGGGGTTAGCATGGGGGTTAGCATGGAGAAATTTAACATGGGCGTTAGCATGGGGGGTTAGCATGGGGGTTAGCATGGAGAAATTTAACATGGGGGTTAGCATGGGAGAAATTTAACATGGGGGTTAGCATGGAGAAATTTAACATGGGGGTTAGCCTGGGAGAAATTTAACATGGGGGTTAGCATGGAGAAATTTAACATGGGGGTTAGCATGGGAGAAATTTAACATGGGGGTTAGCATGGAGAAATTTAACATGGGGGTTAGCATGGGGGGTTAGCATGGGGGTTAGCATGGGAGAAATTTAACATGGGGGTTAGCATGGAGAAATTTAACATGGGGGTTAGCATGGGAGAAATTTAACATGGGGGTTAGCATGGAGAAATTTAACATGGGGGTTAGCATGGAGAAATTTAACATGGGGGTTAGCATGGAGAAATTTAACATGGGGGTTAGCATGGAGAAATTTAACATGGGGGTTAGCATGGGGGGTTAGCATGGGAGTTAGCATGGAGAAATTTAACATGGGGGTTAGCATGGGAGTTAGCATGGAGAAATTTAACATGGGGGTTAGCATGGAGAAATTTAACATGGGGGTTAGCATGGGGGGTTAGCATGGGGGTTAGCATGGGAGAAATTTAACATGGGGGTTAGCATGGAGAAATTTAACATGGGGGTTAGCATGGGAGAAATTTAACATGGGGGTTAGCATGGGGGGTTAGCATGGGGGTTAGCATGGAGAAATTTAACATGGGGGTTAATGGGAGAAATTTAACATGGGGGTTAGCATGGAGAAATTTAACATGGGGGTTGGCATGGGGGGTTAGCATGGGGGTTAGCATGGGAGAAATTTAACATGGGGGTTAGCATGGAGAAATTTAACATGGGGGTTAGCATGGGAGAAATTTAACATGGGGGTTAGCATGGAGAAATTTAACATGGGGGTTAGCATGGGGGGTTAGCATGGGGGTTAGCATGGAGAAATTTAACATGGGGGTTAGCATGGGAGTTAGCATGGAGAAATTTAACATGGGGGTTAGCATGGGAGAAATTTAACATGGGGGTTAGCATGGGAGAAATTTAACATGGGGGTTAGCATGGGGGGTTAGCATAAAGGTTAGCATGGAGAAATTTAACATGTGGGTTAATATGGGGGTTAGCATGGAGAAATTTAACATGGGGGTTAGCATGGGGGGTTAGCATGGGGGTTAGCATGGGGGTTAGCATGGAGAAATTTAACATGGGGGTTAGCATGGGAGAAATTTAACATGGGGGTTAGCATGGGAGAAATTTAACATGGGGGTTAGCATGGGAGAAATTTAACATGGGGGTTAGCATGGAGAAATTTAACATGGGGGTTAGCCTGGGAGAAATTTAACATGGGGGTTAGCATGGAGAAATTTAACATGGGGGTTAGCATGGGGGTTAGCATGGAGAAATTTAACATGGGGGTTAGCATGGGGGGTTAACATGGGGGTTAGCATGGGGGTTAGCATGGGAGAAATTTAACATGGGGGTTAGCATGGGGGGTTAGCATGGGGGTTAGCATGGAGAAATTTAACATGGGGGTTAGCATGGGGGGTTAGCATGGGGGTTAGCATGGAGAAATTTAACATGGGGGTTAGCATGGGGGGTTAGCATGGGGGTTAGCATGGAGAAATTTAACATGGGGGTTAGCATGGGAGAAATTTAACATGGGGGTTAGCATGGGGGTTAGCATGGGAGAAATTTAACATGGGGGTTAGCATGGGGGGTTAGCATGGGGGTTAGCATGGAGAAATTTAACATGGGGGTTAGCATGGGGGTTAGCATGGAGAAATTTAACATGGGGGTTAGCATGGGAGAAATTTAACATGGGGGTTAGCATGGAGAAATTTAACATGGGGGTTAGCATGGGAGAAATTCAACATGGGGGTTAGCATGGGAGAAATTTAACATGGGGGTTAGCATGGGGGGTTAGCATGGGGGTTAGCATGGGAGAAATTTAACATGGGGGTTAGCATGGAGAAATTTAACATGGGGGTTAGCATGGGGGGTTAGCATGGGGGTTAGCATGGGAGAAATTTAACATGGGGGTTAGCATGGAGAAATTTAACATGGGGGTTAGCATGGGAGAAATTTAACATGGGGGTTAGCATGGAGAAATTTAACATGGGGGTTAGCATGGAGAAATTTAACATGGGGGTTAGCATGGAGAAATTTAACATGGGGGTTAGCATGGGGGGTTAGCATGGGGGTTAGCATGGAGAAATTTAACATGGGGGTTAGCATGGGGGGTTAGCATGGGGGTTAGCATGGAGAAATTTAACATGGGGGTTAGCATGGGAGTTAGCATGGAGAAATTTAACATGGGGGTTAGCATGGGAGAAATTTAACATGGGGGTTAGCATGGAGAAATTTAACATGGGGGTTAGCATGGAGAAATTTAACATGGGGGTTAGCATGGAGAAATTTAACATGGGGGTTAGCATGGGAGAAATTTAACATGGGGGTTAGCATGGGAGAAATTTAACATGGGGGTTAGCATGGGAGAAATTTAACATGGGGGTTAGCATGGGAGAAATTTAACATGGGGGTTAGCATGGAGAAATTTAACATGGGGGTTAGCATGGAGAAATTTAACATGGGGGTTAGCATGGGAGAAATTTAACATGGGGGTTAGCATGGAGAAATTTAACATGGGGGTTAGCATGGAGAAATTTAACATGGGGGTTAGCATGGGAGAAATTTAACATGGGGGTTAGCATGGGGGTTAGCATGGAGAAATTTAACATGGGGGTTAGCATGGGAGAAATTTAACATGGGGGTTAGCATGGGAGAAATTTAACATGGGGGTTAGCATGGAGAAATTTAACATGGGGGTTAGCATGGAGAAATTTAACATGGGGGTTAGCATGGGAGAAATTTAACATGGGGGTTAGCATGGAGAAATTTAACATGGGGGTTAGCATGGAGAAATTTAACATGGGGGTTAGCATGGGGGGTTAGCATGGAGAAATTTAACATGGGGGTTAGCATGGGGGGTTAGCATGGGGGTTAGCATGGAGAAATTTAACATGGGGGTTAGCATGGGGGGTTAGCATGGGGGTTAGCATGGAGAAATTTAACATGGGGGTTAGCATGGGAGAAATTTAACATGGGGGTTAGCATGGGAGAAATTTAACATGGGGGTTAGCATGGGGGTTAGCATGGAGAAATTTAACATGGGGGTTAGCATGGGAGAAATTTAACATGGGGGTTAGCATGGGAGAAATTTAACATGGGGGTTAGCATGGGGGGTTAGCATGGGGGAAATTTAACATGGGGGTTAGCATGGGAGAAATTTAACATGGGGGTTAGCATGGGAGAAATTTAACACGGGGGTTAGCATGGGAGAAATTTAACATGGGGGTTAGCATGGGGGTTAGCATGGGAGAAATTTAACATGGGGGTTAGCATGGGGGTTAGCATGGAGAAATTTAACATGGGGGTTAGCATGGGGGTTAGCATGGAGAAATTTAACATGGGGGTTAGCATGGGGGTTAGCATGGAGAAATTTAACATGGGGGTTAGCATGGGGGGTTAACATGGGGGTTAGCATGGGGGTTAGCATGGGAGAAATTTAACATGGGGGTTAGCATGGAGAAATTTAACATGGGGGTTAGCATGGGGGGTTAACATGGGGGTTAGCATGGGGGTTAGCATGGGAGAAATTTAACATGGGGGTTAGCATGGAGAAATTTAACATGGGGGTTAGCATGGGGGGTTAGCATGGGGGTTAGCATGGAGAAATTTAACATCGGGGTTAGCATGGGGGGTTAGCATGGGGGTTAGCATGGAGAAATTTAACATGGGGGTTAGCCTGGGAGAAATTTAACATGGGGGTTAGCATGGAGAAATTTAACATGGGGGTTAGCATGGGGGTTAGCATGGGAGAAATTTAACATGGGGGTTAGCATGGAGAAATTTAACATGGGGGTTAGCATGGGAGAAATTTAACATGGGGGTTAGCATGGAGAAATTTAACATGGGGGTTAGCATGGAGAAATTTAACATGGGGGTTAGCATGGGGGGTTAGCATGGGGGTTAGCATGGAGAAATTTAACATGGGGGTTAGCATGGAGAAATTTAACATGGGGGTTAGCATGGGGGGTTAGCATGGGGGTTAGCATGGAGAAATTTAACATGGGGGTTAGCATGGGGGGTTAGCATGGGGGAAATTTAACATGGGGGTTAGCATGGGAGAAATTTAACATGGGGGTTAGCATGGGAGAAATTTAACATGGGGGTTAGCATGGGAGAAATTTAACATGGGGGTTAGCATGGGGGGTTAACATGGGGGTTAGCATGGGGGTTAGCATGGGAGAAATTTAACATGGGGGTTAGCATGGAGAAATTTAACATGGGGGTTAGCATGGGGGGTTAGCATGGGGGTTAGCATGGAGAAATTTAACATCGGGGTTAGCATGGGGGGTTAGCATGGGGGTTAGCATGGAGAAATTTAACATGGGGGTTAGCCTGGGAGAAATTTAACATGGGGGTTAGCATGGAGAAATTTAACATGGGGGTTAGCATGGGGGTTAGCATGGGAGAAATTTAACATGGGGGTTAGCATGGAGAAATTTAACATGGGGGTTAGCATGGGAGAAATTTAACATGGGGGTTAGCATGGAGAAATTTAACATGGGGGTTAGCATGGAGAAATTTAACATGGGGGTTAGCATGGAGAAATTTAACATGGGGGTTAGCATGGGAGAAATTTAACATGGGGGTTAGCATGGAGAAATTTAACATGGGGGTTAGCATGGGGGGTTAGCATGGGGGTTAGCATGGAGAAATTTAACATGGGGGTTAGCATGGGAGAAATTTAACATGGGGGTTAGCATGGAGAAATTTAACATGGGGGTTAGCATGGGGGAAATTTAACATGGGGGTTAGCATGGGAGAAATTTAACATGGGGGTTAGCATGGGAGAAATTTAACATGGGGGTTAGCATGGGAGAAATTTAACATGGGGGTTAGCATGGGGGTTAGCATGGGAGAAATTTAACATGGGGGTTAGCATGGGAGAAATTTAACATGGGGGTTAGCATGGAGAAATTTAACATGGGGGTTAGCATGGGAGAAATTTAACATGGGGGTTAGCATGGGGGTTAGCATGGGAGAAATTTAACATGGGGGTTAGCCTGGGAGAAATTTAACATGGGGGTTAGCATGGAGAAATTTAACATGGGGGTTAGCATGGGAGAAATTTAACATGGGGGTTAGCATGGGAGAAATTTAACATGGGGGTTAGCATGGGAGAAATTTAACATGGGGGTTAGCATGGGGGTTAGCATGGGAGAAATTTAACATGGGGGTTAGCCTGGGAGAAATTTAACATGGGGGTTAGCATGGAGAAATTTAACATGGGGGTTAGCATGGGAGAAATTCAACATGGGGGTTAGCATGGGAGAAATTTAACATGGGGGTTAGCATGGAGAAATTTAACATGGGGGTTAGCATGGGAGAAATTTAACATGGGGGTTAGCATGGGGGGTTAGCATAGGGGTTAGCATGGAGAAATTTAACATGGGGGTTAGCATGGGAGAAATTTAACATGGGGGTTAATATGGGGGTTAGCATGGAGAAATTTAACATGGGGGTTAGCATGGGGGGTTAGCATGGGGGTTAGCATGGAGAAATTTAACATGGGGGTTAGCATGGGGGGTTAGCATGGGGGTTAGCATGGAGAAATTTAACATGGGGGTTAGCATGGAGAAATTTAACATGGGGGTTAGCATGGGAGAAATTTAACATGGGGGTTAGCATGGGAGAAATTTAACATGGGGGTTAGCATGGAGAAATTTAACATGGGGGTTAGCATGGGAGAAATTCAACATGGGGGTTAGCATGGGAGAAATTTAACATGGGGGTTAGCATGGGGGGTTAGCATGGGGGTTAGCATGGGAGAAATTTAACATGGGGGTTAGCATGGAGAAATTTAACATGGGGGTTAGCATGGGGGGTTAGCATGGGGGTTAGCATGGAGAAATTTAACATCGGGGTTAGCATGGGAGAAATTTAACATGGGGGTTAGCATGGGAGAAATTTAACATGGGGGTTAGCATGGAGAAATTTAACATGGGGGTTAGCATGGAGAAATTTAACATGGGGGTTAGCATGGAGAAATTTAACATGGGGGTTAGCATGGGGGGTTAGCATGGGGGTTAGCATGGAGAAATTTAACATGGGGGTTAGCATGGGGGGTTAGCATGGGGGTTAGCATGGAGAAATTTAACATGGGGGTTAGCATGGGAGTTAGCATGGAGAAATTTAACATGGGGGTTAGCATGGGAGAAATTTAACATGGGGGTTAGCATGGAGAAATTTAACATGGGGGTTAGCATGGAGAAATTTAACATGGGGGTTAGCATGGAGAAATTTAACATGGGGGTTAGCATGGGAGAAATTTAACATGGGGGTTAGCATGGGAGAAATTTAACATGGGGGTTAGCATGGGAGAAATTTAACATGGGGGTTAGCATGGGAGAAATTTAACATGGGGGTTAGCATGGAGAAATTTAACATGGGGGTTAGCATGGAGAAATTTAACATGGGGGTTAGCATGGGAGAAATTTAACATGGGGGTTAGCATGGAGAAATTTAACATGGGGGTTAGCATGGAGAAATTTAACATGGGGGTTAGCATGGGAGAAATTTAACATGGGGGTTAGCATGGGGGTTAGCATGGAGAAATTTAACATGGGGGTTAGCATGGGAGAAATTTAACATGGGGGTTAGCATGGGAGAAATTTAACATGGGGGTTAGCATGGGAGAAATTTAACATGGGGGTTAGCATGGAGAAATTTAACATGGGGGTTAGCATGGAGAAATTTAACATGGGGGTTAGCATGGGGGGTTAGCATGGAGAAATTTAACATGGGGGTTAGCATGGGGGGTTAGCATGGGGGTTAGCATGGAGAAATTTAACATGGGGGTTAGCATGGGGGGTTAGCATGGGGGTTAGCATGGAGAAATTTAACATGGGGGTTAGCATGGGAGAAATTTAACATGGGGGTTAGCATGGGAGAAATTTAACATGGGGGTTAGCATGGGGGTTAGCATGGAGAAATTTAACATGGGGGTTAGCATGGGAGAAATTTAACATGGGGGTTAGCATGGGAGAAATTTAACATGGGGGTTAGCATGGGGGGTTAGCATGGGGGAAATTTAACATGGGGGTTAGCATGGGAGAAATTTAACATGGGGGTTAGCATGGGAGAAATTTAACACGGGGGTTAGCATGGGAGAAATTTAACATGGGGGTTAGCATGGGGGTTAGCATGGGAGAAATTTAACATGGGGGTTAGCATGGGGGTTAGCATGGAGAAATTTAACATGGGGGTTAGCATGGGGGTTAGCATGGAGAAATTTAACATGGGGGTTAGCATGGGGGTTAGCATGGAGAAATTTAACATGGGGGTTAGCATGGGGGGTTAACATGGGGGTTAGCATGGGGGTTAGCATGGGAGAAATTTAACATGGGGGTTAGCATGGAGAAATTTAACATGGGGGTTAGCATGGGGGGTTAACATGGGGGTTAGCATGGGGGTTAGCATGGGAGAAATTTAACATGGGGGTTAGCATGGAGAAATTTAACATGGGGGTTAGCATGGGGGGTTAACATGGGGGTTAGCATGGGGGTTAGCATGGGAGAAATTTAACATGGGGGTTAGCATGGGGGGTTAGCATGGGGGTTAGCATGGAGAAATTTAACATGGGGGTTAGCCTGGGAGAAATTTAACATGGGGGTTAGCATGGAGAAATTTAACATGGGGGTTAGCATGGGGGTTAGCATGGGAGAAATTTAACATGGGGGTTAGCATGGAGAAATTTAACATGGGGGTTAGCATGGGAGAAATTTAACATGGGGGTTAGCATGGAGAAATTTAACATGGGGGTTAGCATGGAGAAATTTAACATGGGGGTTAGCATGGGGGGTTAGCATGGGGGTTAGCATGGAGAAATTTAACATGGGGGTTAGCATGGAGAAATTTAACATGGGGGTTAGCATGGGGGGTTAACATGGGGGTTAGCATGGGGGTTAGCATGGGAGAAATTTAACATGGGGGTTAGCATGGAGAAATTTAACATGGGGGTTAGCATGGGGGGTTAACATGGGGGTTAGCATGGGGGTTAGCATGGGAGAAATTTAACATGGGGGTTAGCATGGAGAAATTTAACATGGGGGTTAGCATGGGGGGTTAGCATGGAGAAATTTAACATGGGGGTTAGCATGGGGGGTTAGCATGGGGGTTAGCATGGAGAAATTTAACATGGGGGTTAGCATGGGGGGTTAGCATGGGGGTTAGCATGGAGAAATTTAACATGGGGGTTAGCATGGGAGAAATTTAACATGGGGGTTAGCATGGGAGAAATTTAACATGGGGGTTAGCATGGGGGTTAGCATGGAGAAATTTAACATGGGGGTTAGCATGGGAGAAATTTAACATGGGGGTTAGCATGGGAGAAATTTAACATGGGGGTTAGCATGGGGGGTTAGCATGGGGGAAATTTAACATGGGGGTTAGCATGGGAGAAATTTAACATGGGGGTTAGCATGGGAGAAATTTAACACGGGGGTTAGCATGGGAGAAATTTAACATGGGGGTTAGCATGGGGGTTAGCATGGGAGAAATTTAACATGGGGGTTAGCATGGAGAAATTTAACATGGGGGTTAGCATGGGGGGTTAGCATGGGAGAAATTTAACATGGGGGTTAGCATGGGGGTTAGCATGGAGAAATTTAACATGGGGGTTAGCATGGGAGAAATTTAACATGGGGGTTAGCATGGGAGAAATTTAACATGGGGGTTAGCATGGGGGGTTAGCATGGGGGAAATTTAACATGGGGGTTAGCATGGGAGAAATTTAACATGGGGGTTAGCATGGGAGAAATTTAACACGGGGGTTAGCATGGGAGAAATTTAACATGGGGGTTAGCATGGGGGTTAGCATGGGAGAAATTTAACATGGGGGTTAGCATGGAGAAATTTAACATGGGGGTTAGCATGGGGGGTTAGCATGGGGGTTAGCATGGAGAAATTTAACATGGGGGTTAGCATGGGGGGTTAGCATGGGGGTTAGCATGGAGAAATTTAACATGGGGGTTAGCATGGGGGGTTAACATGGGGGTTAGCATGGGGGTTAGCATGGGAGAAATTTAACATGGGGGTTAGCATGGAGAAATTTAACATGGGGGTTAGCATGGGGGGTTAGCATGGGGGTTAGCATGGAGAAATTTAACATCGGGGTTAGCATGGGGGGTTAGCATGGGGGTTAGCATGGAGAAATTTAACATGGGGGTTAGCCTGGGAGAAATTTAACATGGGGGTTAGCATGGAGAAATTTAACATGGGGGTTAGCATGGGGGTTAGCATGGGAGAAATTTAACATGGGGGTTAGCATGGAGAAATTTAACATGGGGGTTAGCATGGGAGAAATTTAACATGGGGGTTAGCATGGAGAAATTTAACATGGGGGTTAGCATGGAGAAATTTAACATGGGGGTTAGCATGGGGGGTTAGCATGGGGGTTAGCATGGAGAAATTTAACATGGGGGTTAGCATGGAGAAATTTAACATGGGGGTTAGCATGGGGGGTTAGCATGGGGGTTAGCATGGAGAAATTTAACATGGGGGTTAGCATGGGGGGTTAGCATGGGGGAAATTTAACATGGGGGTTAGCATGGGAGAAATTTAACATGGGGGTTAGCATGGGAGAAATTTAACATGGGGGTTAGCATGGGAGAAATTTAACATGGGGGTTAGCATGGGGGTTAGCATGGGAGAAATTTAACATGGGGGTTAGCATGGAGAAATTTAACATGGGGGTTAGCATGGGAGAAATTTAACATGGGGGTTAGCATGGAGAAATTTAACATGGGGGTTAGCATGGAGAAATTTAACATGGGGGTTAGCATGGGGGGTTAGCATGGGGGTTAGCATGGAGAAATTTAACATGGGGGTTAGCATGGGAGAAATTTAACATGGGGGTTAGCATGGAGAAATTTAACATGGGGGTTAGCATGGGGGAAATTTAACATGGGGGTTAGCATGGGAGAAATTTAACATGGGGGTTAGCATGGGAGAAATTTAACATGGGGGTTAGCATGGGAGAAATTTAACATGGGGGTTAGCATGGGGGTTAGCATGGGAGAAATTTAACATGGGGGTTAGCATGGGAGAAATTTAACATGGGGGTTAGCATGGAGAAATTTAACATGGGGGTTAGCATGGGAGAAATTTAACATGGGGGTTAGCATGGGAGAAATTTAACATGGGGGTTAGCATGGGGGTTAGCATGGGAGAAATTTAACATGGGGGTTAGCATGGGAGAAATTTAACATGGGGGTTAGCATGGAGAAATTTAACATGGGGGTTAGCATGGGAGAAATTTAACATGGGGGTTAGCATGGAGAAATTTAACATGGGGGTTAGCATGGGGGTTAGCATGGGAGAAATTTAACATGGGGGTTAGCATGGGAGAAATTTAACATGGGGGTTAGCATGGGAGAAATTTAACATGGGGGTTAGCATGGGGGTTAGCATGGGAGAAATTTAACATGGGGGTTAGCCTGGGAGAAATTTAACATGGGGGTTAGCATGGAGAAATTTAACATGGGGGTTAGCATGGGAGAAATTTAACATGGGGGTTAGCATGGGAGAAATTTAACATGGGGGTTAGCATGGGAGAAATTTAACATGGGGGTTAGCATGGGGGTTAGCATGGGAGAAATTTAACATGGGGGTTAGCCTGGGAGAAATTTAACATGGGGGTTAGCATGGAGAAATTTAACATGGGGGTTAGCATGGGAGAAATTTAACATGGGGGTTAGCATGGAGAAATTTAACATGGGGGTTAGCATGGAGAAATTTAACATGGGGGTTAGCATGGGAGAAATTTAACATGGGGGTTAGCATGGGGGGTTAGCATAGGGGTTAGCATGGAGAAATTTAACATGGGGGTTAGCATGGGAGAAATTTAACATGGGGGTTAATATGGGGGTTAGCATGGAGAAATTTAACATGGGGGTTAGCATGGAGAAATTTAACATGGGGGTTAGCATGGGGGGTTAGCATGGGGGTTAGCATGGAGAAATTTAACATGGGGGTTAGCATGGAGAAATTTAACATGGGGGTTAGCATGGGAGAAATTTAACATGGGGGTTAGCATGGGAGAAATTTAACATGGGGGTTAGCATGGAGAAATTTAACATGGGGGTTAGCATGGGGGGTTAGCATGGGGGTTAGCATGGAGAAATTTAACATGGGGGTTAGCATGGGGGTTAGCATGGAGAAATTTAACATGGGGGTTAGCATGGGGGGTTAGCATGGGGGTTAGCATGGAGAAATTTAATATGGGGGTTAGCATGGGAGAAATTTAACATGGGGGTTAGCATGGAGAAATTTAACATGGGGGTTAGCATGGGGGGTTAGCATGGGAGTTAGCATGGAGAAATTTAACATGGGGGTTAGCATGGGAGAAATTTAACATGGGGGTTAGCATGGAGAAATTTAACATGGGGGTTAGCATGGGGGGTTAGCATGGGGGTTAGCATGGAGAAATTTAACATGGGGGTTAGCCTGGGAGAAATTTAACATGGGGGTTAGCATGGAGAAATTTAACATGGGGGTTAGCATGGGGGGTTAGCATGGGGGTTAGCATGGAGAAATTTAACATGGGGGTTAGCATGGGAGAAATTTAACATGGGGGTTAGCATGGAGAAATTTAACATGGGGGTTAGCATGGAGAAATTTAACATGGGGGTTAGCATGGAGAAATTTAACATGGGGGTTAGCATGGGGGGTTAGCATGGGAGAAATTTAACATGGGGGTTAGCATGGGGGGTTAGCATGGGGGTTAGCATGGAGAAATTTAACATGGGGGTTAGCATGGAGAAATTTAACATGGGGGTTAGCATGGGGGGTTAGCATGGGGGTTAGCATGGAGAAATTTAACATGGGGGTTAGCATGGGGGGTTAGCATGGGGGAAATTTAACATGGGGGTTAGCATGGGAGAAATTTAACATGGGGGTTAGCATGGGAGAAATTTAACATGGGGGTTAGCATGGGAGAAATTTAACATGGGGGTTAGCATGGGGGTTAGCATGGGAGAAATTTAACATGGGGGTTAGCATGGAGAAATTTAACATGGGGGTTAGCATGGGAGAAATTTAACATGGGGGTTAGCATGGAGAAATTTAACATGGGGGTTAGCATGGAGAAATTTAACATGGGGGTTAGCATGGGGGGTTAGCATGGGGGTTAGCATGGAGAAATTTAACATGGGGGTTAGCATGGGAGAAATTTAACATGGGGGTTAGCATGGAGAAATTTAACATGGGGGTTAGCATGGAGAAATTTAACATGGGGGTTAGCATGGAGAAATTTAACATGGGGGTTAGCATGGGGGGTTAGCATGGGAGAAATTTAACATGGGGGTTAGCATAGAGAAATTTAACATGGGGGTTAGCATGGGAGAAATTTAACATGGGGGTTAGCATGGGAGAAATTTAACATGGGGGTTAGCATGGGGGGTTAGCATGGGGGTTAGCATGGAGAAATTTAACATGGGGGTTAGCATGGGAGAAATTTAACATGGGGGTTAGCATGGAGAAATTTAACATGGGGGTTAGCATGGAGAAATTTAACATGGGGGTTAGCATGGAGAAATTTAACATGGGGGTTAGCATGGGAGAAATTTAACATGGGGGTTAGCATGGGAGAAATTTAACATGGGGGTTAGCATGGGAGAAATTTAACATGGGGGTTAGCATGGAGAAATTTAACATGGGGGTTAGCATGGGGGGTTAGCATGGGGGTTAGCATGGAGAAATTTAACATGGGGGTTAGCATGGGGGGTTAGCATGGGGGTTAGCATGGAGAAATTTAACATGGGGGTTAGCATGGGGGTTAGCATGGAGAAATTTAACATGGGGGTTAGCATGGAGAAATTTAACATGGGGGTTAGCATGGGAGAAATTTAACATGGGGGTTAGCATGGAGAAATTTAACATGGGGGTTAGCATGGGAGAAATTTAACATGGGGGTTAGCATGGAGAAATTTAACATGGGGGTTAGCATGGGAGAAATTCAACATGGGGGTTAGCATGGGAGAAATTTAACATGGGGGTTAGCATGGGAGAAATTTAACATGGGGGTTAGCATGGGAGAAATTTAACATGGGGGTTAGCATGGAGAAATTTAACATGGGGGTTAGCATGGGAGAAATTTAACATGGGGGTTAGCATGGGGGGTTAGCATAGGGGTTAGCATGGAGAAATTTAACATGTGGGTTAATATGGGGGTTAGCATGGAGAAATTTAACATGGGGGTTAGCATGGGAGAAATTTAACATGGGGGTTAATATGGGGGTTAGCATGGAGAAATTTAACATGGGGGTTAGCATGGGGGGTTAACATGGGGGTTAGCATGGGAGAAATTTAACATGGGGGTTAGCATGGAGAAATTTAACATGGGGGTTAGCATGGGAGAAATTCAACATGGGGGTTAGCATGGGAGAAATTTAACATGGGGGTTAGCATGGAGAAATTTAACATGGGGGTTAGCATGGGAGAAATTTAACATGGGGGTTAGCATGGGAGAAATTTAACGTGGGGGTTAGCATGGGGGGTTAGCATAGGGGTTAGCATGGAGAAATTTAACATGGGGGTTAGCATGGGAGAAATTTAACATGGGGGTTAATATGGGGGTTAGCATGGAGAAATTTAACATGGGGGTTAGCATGGGGGGTTAGCATGGGGGTTAGCATGGAGAAATTTAACATGGGGGTTAGCATGGGGGGTTAGCATGGGGGTTAGCATGGAGAAATTTAACATGGGGGTTAGCATGGGGGTTAGCATGGAGAAATTTAACATGGGGGTTAGCATGGGAGAAATTTAACATGGGGGTTAGCATGGGAGAAATTTAACATGGGGGTTAGCATGGAGAAATTTAACATGGGGGTTAGCATGTGGGGTTAGCATGGGGGTTAGCATGGAGAAATTTAACATGGGGGTTAGCATGGGGGGTTAGCATGGGGGTTAGCATGGAGAAATTTAACATGGGCGTTAGCATGGGGGGTTAGCATGGGGGTTAGCATGGAGAAATTTAACATGGGGGTTAGCATGGGAGAAATTTAACATGGGGGTTAGCATGGAGAAATTTAACATGGGGGTTAGCCTGGGAGAAATTTAACATGGGGGTTAGCATGGAGAAATTTAACATGGGGGTTAGCATGGGAGAAATTTAACATGGGGGTTAGCATGGAGAAATTTAACATGGGGGTTAGCATGGGGGGTTAGCATGGGGGTTAGCATGGGAGAAATTTAACATGGGGGTTAGCATGGAGAAATTTAACATGGGGGTTAGCATGGGAGAAATTTAACATGGGGGTTAGCATGGAGAAATTTAACATGGGGGTTAGCATGGAGAAATTTAACATGGGGGTTAGCATGGAGAAATTTAACATGGGGGTTAGCATGGAGAAATTTAACATGGGGGTTAGCATGGGGGGTTAGCATGGGAGTTAGCATGGAGAAATTTAACATGGGGGTTAGCATGGGAGTTAGCATGGAGAAATTTAACATGGGGGTTAGCATGGAGAAATTTAACATGGGGGTTAGCATGGGGGGTTAGCATGGGGGTTAGCATGGGAGAAATTTAACATGGGGGTTAGCATGGAGAAATTTAACATGGGGGTTAGCATGGGAGAAATTTAACATGGGGGTTAGCATGGGGGGTTAGCATGGGGGTTAGCATGGAGAAATTTAACATGGGGGTTAATGGGAGAAATTTAACATGGGGGTTAGCATGGAGAAATTTAACATGGGGGTTGGCATGGGGGGTTAGCATGGGGGTTAGCATGGGAGAAATTTAACATGGGGGTTAGCATGGAGAAATTTAACATGGGGGTTAGCATGGGAGAAATTTAACATGGGGGTTAGCATGGAGAAATTTAACATGGGGGTTAGCATGGGGGGTTAGCATGGGGGTTAGCATGGAGAAATTTAACATGGGGGTTAGCATGGGAGTTAGCATGGAGAAATTTAACATGGGGGTTAGCATGGGAGAAATTTAACATGGGGGTTAGCATGGGAGAAATTTAACATGGGGGTTAGCATGGGGGGTTAGCATAAAGGTTAGCATGGAGAAATTTAACATGTGGGTTAATATGGGGGTTAGCATGGAGAAATTTAACATGGGGGTTAGCATGGGGGGTTAGCATGGGGGTTAGCATGGGGGTTAGCATGGAGAAATTTAACATGGGGGTTAGCATGGGAGAAATTTAACATGGGGGTTAGCATGGGAGAAATTTAACATGGGGGTTAGCATGGGAGAAATTTAACATGGGGGTTAGCATGGAGAAATTTAACATGGGGGTTAGCATGGGAGAAATTCAACATGGGGGTTAGCATGGGAGAAATTTAACATGGGGGTTAGCATGGGAGAAATTCAACATGGGGGTTAGCATGGGAGAAATTTAACATGGGGGTTAGCATGGAGAAATTTAACATGGGGGTTAGCATGGGAGAAATTTAACATGGGGGTTAGCATGGGAGAAATTTAACATGGGGGTTAGCATGGGGGGTTAGCATAGGGGTTAGCATGGAGAAATTTAACATGGGGGTTAGCATGGGAGAAATTTAACATGGGGGTTAATATGGGGGTTAGCATGGAGAAATTTAACATGGGGGTTAGCATGGGGGGTTAGCATGGGGGTTAGCATGGAGAAATTTAACATGGGGGTTAGCATGGGGGGTTAGCATGGGGGTTAGCATGGGGGTTAGCATGGAGAAATTTAACATGGGGGTTAGCATGGGAGAAATTTAACATGGGGGTTAGCATGGGAGAAATTTAACATGGGGGTTAGCATGGAGAAATTTAACATGGGGGTTAGCATGGGGGGTTAGCATGGGGGTTAGCATGGAGAAATTTAACATGGGGGTTAGCATGGGGGGTTAGCATGGGGGTTAGCATGGAGAAATTTAACATGGGGGTTAGCATGGGGGGTTAGCATGGGGGTTAGCATGGAGAAATTTAACATGGGGGTTAGCATGGGAGAAATTTAACATGGGGGTTAGCATGGAGAAATTTAACATGGGGGTTAGCATGGAGAAATTTAACATGGGGGTTAGCCTGGGAGAAATTTAACATGGGGGTTAGCATGGAGAAATTTAACATGGGGGTTAGCATGGGAGAAATTTAACATGGGGGTTAGCATGGAGAAATTTAACATGGGGGTTAGCATGGGGGTTAGCATGGGAGAAATTTAACATGGGGGTTAGCATGGAGAACTTTAACATGGGGGTTAGCATGGGAGAAATTTAACATGGGGGTTAGCATGGAGAAATTTAACATGGGGGTTAGCATGGAGAAATTTAACATGGGGGTTAGCATGGGGGTTAGCATGGAGAAATTTAACATGGGGGTTAGCATGGGGGGTTAGCATGGAGAAATTTAACATGGGGGTTAGCATGGGAGTTAGCATGGAGAAATTTAACATGGGGGTTAGCATGGGAGTTAGCATGGAGAAATTTAACATGGGGGTTAGCATGGGGGGTTAGCATGGGGGTTAGCATGGGAGAAATTTAACATGGGGGTTAGCATGGAGAAATTTAACATGGGGGTTAGCATGGGAGAAATTTAACATGGGGGTTAGCATGGGGGGTTAGCATGGGGGTTAGCATGGAGAAATTTAACATGGGGGTTAGCATGGGAGAAATTTAACATGGGGGTTAGCATGGAGAAATTTAACATGGGGGTTAGCATGGGGGGTTAGCATGGGGGTTAGCATGGGAGAAATTTAACATGGGGGTTAGCATGGAGAAATTTAACATGGGGGTTAGCATGGGAGAAATTTAACATGGGGGTTAGCATGGGGGGTTAGCATGGGGGTTAGCATGGAGAAATTTAACATGGGGGTTAGCATGGGAGAAATTTAACATGGGGGTTAGCATGGAGAAATTTAACATGGGGGTTAGCATGGGGGGTTAGCATGGGGGTTAGCATGGGAGAAATTTAACATGGGGGTTAGCATGGAGAAATTTAACATGGGGGTTAGCATGGCAGAAATTTAACATGGGGGTTAGCATGGAGAAATTTAACATGGGGGTTAGCATGGGGGGTTAGCATGGGGGTTAGCATGGAGAAATTTAACCTGGGGGTTAGCATGGGAGTTAGCATGGAGAAATTTAACATGGGGGTTAGCATGGGAGAAATTTAACATGGGGGTTAGCATGGGAGAAATTTAACATGGGGGTTAGCATGGAGAAATTTAACATGGGGGTTAGCATGGGAGAAATTTAACATGGGGGTTAGCATGGGGGGTTAGCATGGGGGAAATTTAACATGGGGGTTAGCATGGGAGAAATTTAACATGGGGGTTAGCATGGAGAAATTTAACATGGGGGTTAGCATGGGAGAAATTTAACATGGGGGTTAGCATGGGAGAAATTTAACATGGGGGTTAGCATGGGGGGTTAGCATGGGGGAAATTTAACATGGGGGTTAGCATGGGAGAAATTTAACATGGGGGTTAGCATGGGAGAAATTTAACATGGGGGTTAGCATGGGAGAAATTTAACATGGGGGTTAGCATGGGGGTTAGCATGGGAGAAATTTAACATGGGGGTTAGCATGGAGAAATTTAACATGGGGGTTAGCATGGGGGTTAGCATGGAGAAATTTAACATGGGGGTTAGCATGGGGGGTTAACATGGGGGTTAGCATGGGGGTTAGCATGGGAGAAATTTAACATGGGGGTTAGCATGGGGGGTTAGCATGGGGGTTAGCATGGAGAAATTTAACATGGGGGTTAGCATGGGGGGTTAGCATGGGGGTTAGCATGGAGAAATTTAACATGGGGGTTAGCATGGGGGGTTAGCATGGGGGTTAGCATGGAGAAATTTAACATGGGGGTTAGCATGGGAGAAATTTAACATGGGGGTTAGCATGGGGGTTAGCATGGAGAAATTTAACATGGGGGTTAGCATGGGAGAAATTTAACATGGGGGTTAGCATGGGAGAAATTTAACATGGGGGTTAGCATGGAGAAATTTAACATGGGGGTTAGCATGGAGAAATTTAACATGGGGGTTAGCATGGGAGAAATTTAACATGGGGGTTAGCATGGAGAAATTTAACATGGGGGTTAGCATGGAGAAATTTAACATGGGGGTTAGCATGGGGGGTTAGCATGGAGAAATTTAACATGGGGGTTAGCATGGGGGGTTAGCATGGGGGTTAGCATGGAGAAATTTAACATGGGGGTTAGCCTGGGAGAAATTTAACATGGGGGTTAGCATGGAGAAATTTAACATGGGGGTTAGCATGGGGGTTAGCATGGGAGAAATTTAACATGGGGGTTAGCATGGAGAAATTTAACATGGGGGTTAGCATGGGAGAAATTTAACATGGGGGTTAGCATGGAGAAATTTAACATGGGGGTTAGCATGGAGAAATTTAACATGGGGGTTAGCATGGGGGGTTAGCATGGGGGTTAGCATGGAGAAATTTAACATGGGGGTTAGCATGGAGAAATTTAACATGGGGGTTAGCATGGGGGGTTAACATGGGGGTTAGCATGGGGGTTAGCATGGGAGAAATTTAACATGGGGGTTAGCATGGAGAAATTTAACATGGGGGTTAGCATGGGGGGTTAACATGGGGGTTAGCATGGGGGTTAGCATGGGAGAAATTTAACATGGGGGTTAGCATGGAGAAATTTAACATGGGGGTTAGCATGGGGGGTTAGCATGGAGAAATTTAACATGGGGGTTAGCATGGGGGGTTAGCATGGGGGTTAGCATGGAGAAATTTAACATGGGGGTTAGCATGGGGGGTTAGCATGGGGGTTAGCATGGAGAAATTTAACATGGGGGTTAGCATGGGAGAAATTTAACATGGGGGTTAGCATGGGAGAAATTTAACATGGGGGTTAGCATGGGGGTTAGCATGGAGAAATTTAACATGGGGGTTAGCATGGGAGAAATTTAACATGGGGGTTAGCATGGGAGAAATTTAACATGGGGGTTAGCATGGGGGGTTAGCATGGGGGAAATTTAACATGGGGGTTAGCATGGGAGAAATTTAACATGGGGGTTAGCATGGGAGAAATTTAACACGGGGGTTAGCATGGGAGAAATTTAACATGGGGGTTAGCATGGGGGTTAGCATGGGAGAAATTTAACATGGGGGTTAGCATGGAGAAATTTAACATGGGGGTTAGCATGGGGGGTTAGCATGGGAGAAATTTAACATGGGGGTTAGCATGGGGGTTAGCATGGAGAAATTTAACATGGGGGTTAGCATGGGAGAAATTTAACATGGGGGTTAGCATGGGAGAAATTTAACATGGGGGTTAGCATGGGGGGTTAGCATGGGGGAAATTTAACATGGGGGTTAGCATGGGAGAAATTTAACATGGGGGTTAGCATGGGAGAAATTTAACACGGGGGTTAGCATGGGAGAAATTTAACATGGGGGTTAGCATGGGGGTTAGCATGGGAGAAATTTAACATGGGGGTTAGCATGGAGAAATTTAACATGGGGGTTAGCATGGGGGGTTAGCATGGGGGTTAGCATGGAGAAATTTAACATGGGGGTTAGCATGGGGGGTTAGCATGGGGGTTAGCATGGAGAAATTTAACATGGGGGTTAGCATGGGGGGTTAACATGGGGGTTAGCATGGGGGTTAGCATGGGAGAAATTTAACATGGGGGTTAGCATGGAGAAATTTAACATGGGGGTTAGCATGGGGGGTTAGCATGGGGGTTAGCATGGAGAAATTTAACATCGGGGTTAGCATGGGGGGTTAGCATGGGGGTTAGCATGGAGAAATTTAACATGGGGGTTAGCCTGGGAGAAATTTAACATGGGGGTTAGCATGGAGAAATTTAACATGGGGGTTAGCATGGGGGTTAGCATGGGAGAAATTTAACATGGGGGTTAGCATGGAGAAATTTAACATGGGGGTTAGCATGGGAGAAATTTAACATGGGGGTTAGCATGGAGAAATTTAACATGGGGGTTAGCATGGAGAAATTTAACATGGGGGTTAGCATGGGGGGTTAGCATGGGGGTTAGCATGGAGAAATTTAACATGGGGGTTAGCATGGAGAAATTTAACATGGGGGTTAGCATGGGAGAAATTTAACATGGGGGTTAGCATGGGGGGTTAGCATGGAGAAATTTAACATGGGGGTTAGCATGGGAGAAATTTAACATGGGGGTTAGCATGGGAGAAATTTAACATGGGGGTTAGCATGGGGGTTAGCATGGAGAAATTTAACATGGGGGTTAGCATGGGAGAAATTTAACATGGGGGTTAGCATGGGAGAAATTTAACATGGGGGTTAGCATGGGGGGTTAGCATGGGGGAAATTTAACATGGGGGTTAGCATGGGAGAAATTTAACATGGGGGTTAGCATGGGAGAAATTTAACATGGGGGTTAGCATGGGAGAAATTTAACATGGGGGTTAGCATGGGGGTTAGCATGGAGAAATTTAACATGGGGGTTAGCATGGGAGAAATTTAACATGGGGGTTAGCATGGGAGAAATTTAACATGGGGGTTAGCATGGGGGGTTAGCATGGGGGAAATTTAACATGGGGGTTAGCATGGGAGAAATTTAACATGGGGGTTAGCATGGGAGAAATTTAACACGGGGGTTAGCATGGGAGAAATTTAACATGGGGGTTAGCATGGAGAAATTTAACATGGGGGTTAGCATGGGGGGTTAGCATGGGGGTTAGCATGGAGAAATTTAACATGGGGGTTAGCATGGGGGGTTAGCATGGGGGTTAGCATGGAGAAATTTAACATGGGGGTTAGCATGGGGGGTTAACATGGGGGTTAGCATGGGGGTTAGCATGGGAGAAATTTAACATGGGGGTTAGCATGGAGAAATTTAACATGGGGGTTAGCATGGGGGGTTAGCATGGGGGTTAGCATGGAGAAATTTAACATCGGGGTTAGCATGGGGGGTTAGCATGGGGGTTAGCATGGAGAAATTTAACATGGGGGTTAGCCTGGGAGAAATTTAACATGGGGGTTAGCATGGAGAAATTTAACATGGGGGTTAGCATGGGGGTTAGCATGGGAGAAATTTAACATGGGGGTTAGCATGGAGAAATTTAACATGGGGGTTAGCATGGGAGAAATTTAACATGGGGGTTAGCATGGAGAAATTTAACATGGGGGTTAGCATGGAGAAATTTAACATGGGGGTTAGCATGGGGGGTTAGCATGGGGGTTAGCATGGAGAAATTTAACATGGGGGTTAGCATGGAGAAATTTAACATGGGGGTTAGCATGGGAGAAATTTAACATGGGGGTTAGCATGGGGGGTTAGCATGGAGAAATTTAACATGGGGGTTAGCATGGGAGAAATTTAACATGGGGGTTAGCATGGGAGAAATTTAACATGGGGGTTAGCATGGGGGTTAGCATGGAGAAATTTAACATGGGGGTTAGCATGGGAGAAATTTAACATGGGGGTTAGCATGGGAGAAATTTAACATGGGGGTTAGCATGGGGGGTTAGCATGGGGGAAATTTAACATGGGGGTTAGCATGGGAGAAATTTAACATGGGGGTTAGCATGGGAGAAATTTAACATGGGGGTTAGCATGGGAGAAATTTAACATGGGGGTTAGCATGGGGGTTAGCATGGGAGAAATTTAACATGGGGGTTAGCATGGGAGAAATTTAACATGGGGGTTAGCATGGAGAAATTTAACATGGGGGTTAGCATGGGAGAAATTTAACATGGGGGTTAGCATGGGAGAAATTTAACATGGGGGTTAGCATGGGGGGTTAGCATGGGGGAAATTTAACATGGGGGTTAGCATGGGAGAAATTTAACATGGGGGTTAGCATGGAGAAATTTAACATGGGGGTTAGCATGGGAGAAATTTAACATGGGGGTTAGCATGGGAGAAATTTAACATGCGGGTTAGCATGGGGGGTTAGCATGGGGGAAATTTAACATGGGGGTTAGCATGGGAGAAATTTAACATGGGGGTTAGCATGGGAGAAATTTAACATGGGGGTTAGCATGGGAGAAATTTAACATGGGGGTTAGCATGGGGGTTAGCATGGGAGAAATTTAACATGGGGGTTAGCATGGAGAAATTTAACATGGGGGTTAGCATGGGGGTTAGCATGGAGAAATTTAACATGGGGGTTAGCATGGGGGGTTAGCATGGGGGTTAGCATGGAGAAATTTAACATGGGGGTTAGCATGGGGGGTTAACATGGGGGTTAGCATGGGAGAAATTTAACATGGGGGTTAGCATGGGGGGTTAGCATGGGGGTTAGCATGGAGAAATTTAACATGGGGGTTAGCATGGGGGGTTAGCATGGGGGTTAGCATGGAGAAATTTAACATGGGGGTTAGCATGGGGGGTTAGCATGGGGGTTAGCATGGAGAAATTTAACATGGGGGTTAGCATGGGAGAAATTTAACATGGGGGTTAGCATGGGGGTTAGCATGGAGAAATTTAACATGGGGGTTAGCATGGGAGAAATTTAACATGGGGGTTAGCATGGGAGAAATTTAACATGGGGGTTAGCATGGAGAAATTTAACATGGGGGTTAGCATGGAGAAATTTAACATGGGGGTTAGCATGGGAGAAATTTAACATGGGGGTTAGCATGGAGAAATTTAACATGGGGGTTAGCATGGAGAAATTTAACATGGGGGTTAGCATGGGGGGTTAGCATGGAGAAATTTAACATGGGGGTTAGCATGGGGGGTTAGCATGGGGGTTAGCATGGAGAAATTTAACATGGGGGTTAGCATGGGGGGTTAGCATGGGGGTTAGCATGGAGAAATTTAACATGGGGGTTAGCATGGGAGAAATTTAACATGGGGGTTAGCATGGGAGAAATTTAACATGGGGGTTAGCATGGGGGTTAGCATGGAGAAATTTAACATGGGGGTTAGCATGGGAGAAATTTAACATGGGGGTTAGCATGGGAGAAATTTAACATGGGGGTTAGCATGGGGGGTTAGCATGGGGGAAATTTAACATGGGGGTTAGCATGGGAGAAATTTAACATGGGGGTTAGCATGGGAGAAATTTAACACGGGGGTTAGCATGGGAGAAATTTAACATGGGGGTTAGCATGGGGGTTAGCATGGGAGAAATTTAACATGGGGGTTAGCATGGGGGTTAGCATGGAGAAATTTAACATGGGGGTTAGCATGGGGGTTAGCATGGAGAAATTTAACATGGGGGTTAGCATGGGGGTTAGCATGGAGAAATTTAACATGGGGGTTAGCATGGGGGGTTAACATGGGGGTTAGCATGGGGGTTAGCATGGGAGAAATTTAACATGGGGGTTAGCATGGAGAAATTTAACATGGGGGTTAGCATGGGGGGTTAGCATGGGGGTTAGCATGGAGAAATTTAACATGGGGGTTAGCATGGGGGGTTAGCATGGGGGTTAGCATGGAGAAATTTAACATGGGGGTTAGCCTGGGAGAAATTTAACATGGGGGTTAGCATGGAGAAATTTAACATGGGGGTTAGCATGGGGGTTAGCATGGAGAAATTTAACATGGGGGTTAGCATGGGAGAAATTTAACATGGGGGTTAGCATGGAGAAATTTAACATGGGGGTTAGCATGGGGGGTTAGCATGGAGAAATTTAACATGGGGGTTAGCATGGGGGGTTAGCATGGAGAAATTTAACATGGGGGTTAGCATGGGAGAAATTTAACATGGGGGTTAGCATGGGGGGTTAGCATGGGGGAAATTTAACATGGGGGTTAGCATGGGAGAAATTTAACATGGGGGTTAGCATGGGGGGTTAGCATGGGGGTTAGCATGGAGAAATTTAACATGGGGGTTAGCATGGGGGGTTAGCATGGGGGTTAGCATGGAGAACTTTAACATGGGGGTTAGCATGGGGGTTAGCATGGAGAAATTTAACATGGGGGTTAGCATGGGGGTTAGCATGGAGAAATTTAACATGGGGGTTAGCATGGGAGAAATTTAACATGGGGGTTAGCATGGGAGAAATTTAACATGGGGGTTAGCATGGGGGGTTAGCATGGGGGTTAGCATGTTGAAATTTAACATGGGGGTTAGCATGGGGGGTTAGCATGGGGGTTAGCATGGAGAAATTTAACATGGGGGTTAGCATGGGGGGTTAGCATGGGGGTTAGCATGGAGAAATTTAACATGGGGGTTAGCATGGGGGTTAGCATGGAGAAATTTAACATGGGGGTTAGCATGGGGGTTAGCATGGAGAAATTTAACATGGGGGTTAGCATGGGAGAAATTTAACATGGGGGTTAGCATGGGAGAAATTTAACATGGGGGTTAGCATGGGGGGTTAGCATGGGGGTTAGCATGGAGAAATTTAACATGGGGGTTAGCATGGGGGGTTAGCATGGGGGTTAGCATGGAGAAATTTAACATGGGGGTTAGCATGGGGGGTTAGCATGGGGGTTAGCATGGAGAAATTTAACATGGGGGTTAGCATGGGGGTTAGCATGGAGAAATTTAACATGGGGGTTAGCATGGGGGTTAGCATGGAGAAATTTAACATGGGGGTTAGCATGGGAGAAATTTAACATGGGGGTTAGCATGGGAGAAATTTAACATGGGGGTTAGCATGGAGAAATTTAACATGGGGGTTAGCATGGGGGGTTAGCATGGGGGTTAGCATGGAGAAATTTAACATGGGGGTTAGCATGGGGGGTTAGCATGGGGGTTAGCATGGAGAAAATTAACATGGGGGTTAGCATGGGGGGTTAGCATGGGGGTTAGCATGGAGAAATTTAACATGGGGGTTAGCATGGGAGTTAGCATGGAGAAATTTAACATGGGGGTTAGCATGGAGAAATTTAACATGGGGGTTAGCATGGAGAAATTTAACATGGGGGTTAGCATGGGAGAAATTTAACATGGGGGTTAGCATGGGGGTTAGCATGGGAGAAATTTAACATGGGGGTTAGCATGGGGGGTTAGCATGGGGGTTAGCATGGAGAAATTTAACATGGGGGTTAGCATGGGGGGTTAGCATGGGGGTTAGCATGGAGAAATTTAACATGGGGGTTAGCCTGGGAGAAATTTAACATGGGGGTTAGCATGGAGAAATTTAACATGGGGGTTAGCATGGGGTTTTAGCATGGGGGTTAGCATGGAGAAATTTAACATGGGGGTTAGCATGGGAGAAATTTAACATGGGGGTTAGCATGGAGAAATTTAACATGGGGGTTAGCATGGGGGGTTAGCATGGAGAAATTTAACATGGGGGTTAGCATGGGGGGTTAGCATGGAGAAATTTAACATGGGGGTTAGCATGGGAGAAATTTAACATGGGGGTTAGCATGGGGGGTTAGCATGGGGGAAATTTAACATGGGGGTTAGCATGGGAGAAATTTAACATGGGGGTTAGCATGGGGGGTTAGCATGGGGGTTAGCATGGAGAAATTTAACATGGGGGTTAGCATGGGGGGTTAGCATGGGGGTTAGCATGGAGAACTTTAACATGGGGGTTAGCATGGGGGTTAGCATGGAGAAATTTAACATGGGGGTTAGCATGGGGGTTAGCATGGAGAAATTTAACATGGGGGTTAGCATGGGAGAAATTTAACATGGGGGTTAGCATGGGAGAAATTTAACATGGGGGTTAGCATGGGGGGTTAGCATGGGGGTTAGCATGTTGAAATTTAACATGGGGGTTAGCATGGGGGGTTAGCATGGGGGTTAGCATGGAGAAATTTAACATGGGGGTTAGCATGGGGGGTTAGCATGGGGGTTAGCATGGAGAAATTTAACATGGGGGTTAGCATGGGGGTTAGCATGGAGAAATTTAACATGGGGGTTAGCATGGGGGTTAGCATGGAGAAATTTAACATGGGGGTTAGCATGGGAGAAATTTAACATGGGGGTTAGCATGGGAGAAATTTAACATGGGGGTTAGCATGGGGGGTTAGCATGGGGGTTAGCATGGAGAAATTTAACATGGGGGTTAGCATGGGGGGTTAGCATGGGGGTTAGCATGGAGAAATTTAACATGGGGGTTAGCATGGGGGGTTAGCATGGGGGTTAGCATGGAGAAATTTAACATGGGGGTTAGCATGGGGGTTAGCATGGAGAAATTTAACATGGGGGTTAGCATGGGGGTTAGCATGGAGAAATTTAACATGGGGGTTAGCATGGGAGAAATTTAACATGGGGGTTAGCATGGGAGAAATTTAACATGGGGGTTAGCATGGAGAAATTTAACATGGGGGTTAGCATGGGGGGTTAGCATGGGGGTTAGCATGGAGAAATTTAACATGGGGGTTAGCATGGGGGGTTAGCATGGGGGTTAGCATGGAGAAATTTAACATGGGGGTTAGCATGGGGGGTTAGCATGGGGGTTAGCATGGAGAAATTTAACATGGGGGTTAGCATGGGAGTTAGCATGGAGAAATTTAACATGGGGGTTAGCATGGAGAAATTTAACATGGGGGTTAGCATGGAGAAATTTAACATGGGGGTTAGCATGGGAGAAATTTAACATGGGGGTTAGCATGGGGGTTAGCATGGGAGAAATTTAACATGGGGGTTAGCATGGAGAAATTTAACATGGGGGTTAGCATGGGAGAAATTTAACATGGGGGTTAGCATGGGAGAAATTTAACATGGGGGTTAGCATGGGGGGTTAGCATGGGGGAAATTTAACATGGGGGTTAGCATGGGAGAAATTTAACATGGGGGTTAGCATGGGGGTTAGCATGGGAGAAATTTAACATGGGGGTTAGCATGGAGAAATTTAACATGGGGGTTAGCATGGGGGGTTAGCATGGGGGTTAGCATGGAGAAATTTAACATGGGGGTTAGCATGGGGGGTTAACATGGGGGTTAGCATGGGGGTTAGCATGGGAGAAATTTAACATGGGGGTTAGCATGGAGAAATTTAACATGGGGGTTAGCATGGAGAAATTTAACATGGGGGTTAGCATGGGGGGTTAACATGGGGGTTAGCATGGGGGTTAGCATGGGAGAAATTTAACATGGGGGTTAGCATGGAGAAATTTAACATGGGGGTTAGCATGGGGGGTTAGCATGGGGGTTAGCATGGAGAAATTTAACATGGGGGTTAGCATGGGGGGTTAGCATGGGGGTTAGCATGGAGAAATTTAACATGGGGGTTAGCATGGGAGAAATTTAACATGGGGGTTAGCATGGGAGAAATTTAACATGGGGGTTAGCATGGGAGAAATTTAACATGGGGGTTAGCATGGAGAAATTTAACATGGGGGTTAGCATGGGAGAAATTTAACATGGGGGTTAGCATGGAGAAATTTAACATGGGGGTTAGCATGGGAGAAATTCAACATGGGGGTTAATATGGGGGTTAGCATGGAGAAATTTAACATGGGGGTTAGCATGGGGGGTTAGCATGGGGGTTAGCATGGGGGTTAGCATGGAGAAATTTAACATGGGGGTTAGCATGGGAGAAATTTAACATGGGGGTTAGCATGGAGAAATTTAACATGGGGGTTAGCATGGGAGAAATTTAACATGGGGGTTAGCATGGAGAAATTTAACATGGGGGTTAGCATGGGAGAAATTTAACATGGGGGTTAGCATGGAGAAATTTAACATGGGGGTTAGCATGGGGGGTTAGCATGGGGGTTAGCATGGGGGTTAGCATGGAGAAATTTAACATGGGGGTTAGCATGGAGAAATTTAACATGGGGGTTAGCATGGGAGAAATTTAACATGGGGGTTAGCATGGAGAAATTTAACATGGGGGTTAGCATGGGGGGTTAGCATGGGGGTTAGCATGGAGAAATTTAACATGGGGGTTAGCATGGGGGGTTAGCATGGAGAAATTTAACATGGGGGTTAGCATGGGAGAAATTTAACATGGGGGTTAGCATGGGAGAAATTTAACATGGGGGTTAGCATGGGGGTTAGCATGGAGAAATTTAACATGGGGGTTAGCATGGGAGAAATTTAACATGGGGGTTAGCATGGGAGAAATTTAACATGGGGGTTAGCATGGGGGGTTAGCATGGGGGGTTAACATGGGGGTTAGCATGGGGGTTAGCATGGGAGAAATTTAACATGGGGGTTAGCATGGAGAAATTTAACATGGGGGTTAGCATGGGGGGTTAGCATGGGGGTTAGCATGGGAGAAATTTAACATGGGGGTTAGCATGGAGAAATTTAACATGGGGGTTAGCATGGGGGGTTAGCATGGGGGTTAGCATGGAGAAATTTAACATGGGGGTTAGCATGGGGGGTTAGCATGGGGGTTAGCATGGAGAAATTTAACATGGGGGTTAGCATGGGGGGTTAACATGGGGGTTAGCATGGGGGTTAGCATGGGAGAAATTTAACATGGGGGTTAGCATGGGAGAAATTTAACATGGGGGTTAGCATGGGAGAAATTTAACATGGGGGTTAGCATGGGGGTTAGCATGGGAGAAATTTAACATGGGGGTTAGCATGGGAGAAATTTAACATGGGGGTTAGCATGGGGGGTTAGCATGGGGGAAATTTAACATGGGGGTTAGCATGGGAGAAATTTAACATGGGGGTTAGCATGGGAGAAATTTAACATGGGGGTTAGCATGGGAGAAATTTAACATGGGGGTTAGCATGGGGGTTAGCATGGGAGAAATTTAACATGGGGGTTAGCATGGAGAAATTTAACATGGGGGTTAGCATGGGGGTTAGCATGGGAGAAATTTAACATGGGGGTTAGCATGGAGAAATTTAACATGGGGGTTAGCATGGGGGGTTAGCATGGGGGTTAGCATGGAGAAATTTAACATGGGGGTTAGCATGGGGGGTTAGCATGGGGGTTAGCATGGAGAAATTTAACATGGGGGTTAGCATGGGGGGTTAGCATGGGGGGTTAGCATGGGGGGTTAACATGGGGGTTAGCATGGGGGTTAGCATGGGAGAAATTTAACATGGGGGTTAGCATGGAGAAATTTAACATGGGGGTTAGCATGGGGGGTTAGCATGGGGGTTAGCATGGAGAAATTTAACATGGGGATTAGCATGGGGGTTAGCATGGAGAAATTTAACATGGGGGTTAGCATGGGGGGTTAGCATGGGGGTTAGCATGGAGAAATTTAACATGGGGGTTAGTTTGGGGGTTAGCATGGAGAAATTTAACATGGGGGTTAGCATGGGGGTTAGCATGGAGAAATTTAACATGGGGGTTAGCATGGGAGAAATTTAACATGGGGGTTAGCATGGGAGAAATTTAACATGGGGGTTAGCATGGGAGAAATTTAACATGGGGGTTAGCATGGAGAAATTTAACATGGGGGTTAGCATGGGAGAAATTTAACATGGGGGTTAGCATGGAGAAATTTAACATGGGGGTTAGCATGGGAGAAATTCAACATGGGGGTTAATATGGGGGTTAGCATGGGGAAATTTAACATGGGGGTTAGCATGGGGGGTTAGCATGGGGGTTAGCATGGGGGTTAGCATGGAGAAATTTAACATGGGGGTTAGCACGGGAGAAATTTAACATGGGGGTTAGCATGGGAGAAATTTAACATGGGGGTTAGCATGGGAGAAATTTAACATGGGGGTTAGCATGGAGAAATTTAACATGGGGGTTAGCATGGGAGAAATTCAACATGGGGGTTAGCATGGGAGAAATTTAACATGGGGGTTAGCATGGGAGAAATTTAACATGGGGGTTAGCATGGGGGGTTAGCATGGGGGTTAGCATGGAGAAATTTAACATGGGGGTTAGCATGGGGGGTTAGCATGGGGGTTAGCATGGAGAAATTTAACATGGGGGTTAGCATGGGGGGTTAACATGGGGGTTAGCATGGGGGTTAGCATGGGAGAAATTTAACATGGGGGTTAGCATGGGGGGTTAGCATGGGGGTTAGCATGGAGAAATTTAACATGGGGGTTAGCATGGGGGGTTAGCATGGGGGTTAGCATGGAGAAATTTAACATGGGGGTTAGCATGGGGGGTTAGCATGGGGGGTTAGCATGGGAGTTAGCATGGAGAAATTTAACATGGGGGTTAGCATGGGGGGGTTAATATGGATGTTAGCATGGAGAAATTTAACATGGGGGTTAGCATGGGGGGTTAGCATGGGGGTTAGCATGGAGAAATTTAACATGGGGGTTAGCATGGGAGAAATTTAACATGGGGGTTAGCATGGGAGAAATTTAACATGGGGGTTAGCATGGGAGAAATTTAACATGGGGGTTAGCATGGGAGAAATTTAACATGGGGGTTAGCATGGGAGAAATTTAACATGGGGGTTAGCATGGGGGGTTAGCATAGGGGTTAGCATGGAGAAATTTAACATGGGGGTTAGCATGGGAGAAATTTAACATGGGGGTTAATATGGGGGTTAGCATGGAGAAATTTAACATGGGGGTTAGCATGGGGGGTTAGCATGGGGGTTAGCATGGAGAAATTTAACATGGGGGTTAGCATGGGGGGTTAGCATGGGGGTTAGCATGGAGAAATTTAACATGGGGGTTAGCATGGGGGTTAGCATGGAGAAATTTAACATGGGGGTTAGCATGGGGGGTTAGCATGGGGGTTAGCATGGAGAAATTTAACATGGGGGTTAGCATGGGAGAAATTTAACATGGGGGTTAGCATGGAGAAATTTAACATGGGGGTTAGCATGGGGGGTTAGCATGGGGGTTAGCATGGAGAAATTTAACATGGGGGTTAGCATGGGAGAAATTTAACATGGGGGTTAGCATGGAGAAATTTAACATGGGGGGTTAGCATGGGAGTTAGCATGGAGAAATTTAACATGGGGGTTAGCATGGGAGAAATTTAACATGGGGTTTAGCATGGAGAAATTTAACATGGGGGTTAGCATGGGGGTTAGCATGGAGAAATTTAACATGGGGGTTAGCCTGGGAGAAATTTAACATGGGGGTTAGCATGGAGAAATTTAACATGGGGGTTAGCATGGGGGTTAGCATGGGAGAAATTTAACATGGGGGTTAGCATGGGGGTTAGCATGGGAGAAATTTAACATGGGGGTTAGCATGGAGAAATTTAACATGGGGGTTAGCATGGGAGAAATTTAACATGGGGGTTAGCATGGGAGAAATTTAACGTGGGGGTTAGCATGGGGGGTTAGCATAGGGGTTAGCATGGAGAAATTTAACATGGGGGTTAGCATGGGAGAAATTTAACATGGGGGTTAATATGGGGGTTAGCATGGAGAAATTTAACATGGGGGTTAGCATGGGGGGTTAGCATGGGGGTTAGCATGGAGAAATTTAACATGGGGGTTAGCATGGGGGGTTAGCATGGGGGTTAGCATGGAGAAATTTAACATGGGGGTTAGCATGGGGGTTAGCATGGAGAAATTTAACATGGGGGTTAGCATGGGAGAAATTTAACATGGGGGTTAGCATGGGAGAAATTTAACATGGGGGTTAGCATGGAGAAATTTAACATGGGGGTTAGCATGGGGGGTTAGCATGGGGGTTAGCATGGAGAAATTTAACATGGGGGTTAGCATGGGGGGTTAGCATGGGGGTTAGCATGGAGAAATTTAACATGGAGGTTAGCATGGGGGGTTAGCATGGGGGTTAGCATGGAGAAATTTAACATGGGGGTTAGCATGGGAGAAATTTAACATGGGGGTTAGCATGGAGAAATTTAACATGGGGGTTAGCATGGAGAAATTTAACATGGGGGTTAGCCTGGGAGAAATTTAACATGGGGGTTAGCATGGAGAAATTTAACATGGGGGTTAGCATGGGAGAAATTTAACATGGGGGTTAGCATGGAGAAATTTAACATGGGGGTTAGCATGGGGGGTTAGCATGGGGGTTAGCATGGGAGAAATTTAACATGGGGGTTAGCATGGAGAAATTTAACATGGGGGTTAGCATGGGAGAAATTTAACATGGGGGTTAGCATGGAGAAATTTAACATGGGGGTTAGCATGGAGAAATTTAACATGGGGGTTAGCATGGAGAAATTTAACATGGGGGTTAGCATGGGGGGTTAGCATGGGAGTTAGCATGGAGAAATTTAACATGGGGGTTAGCATGGGAGTTAGCATGGAGAAATTTAACATGGGGGTTAGCATGGGGGGTTAGCATGGGGGTTAGCATGGGAGAAATTTAACATGGGGGTTAGCATGGAGAAATTTAACATGGGGGTTAGCATGTGAGAAATTTAACATGGGGGTTAGCATGGGGGGTTAGCATGGGGGTTAGCATGGAGAAATTTAACATGGGGGTTAATGGGAGAAATTTAACATGGGGGTTAGCATGGAGAAATTTAACATGGGGGTTAGCATGGGGGGTTAGCATGGGGGTTAGCATGGGAGAAATTTAACATGGGGGTTAGCATGGAGAAATTTAACATGGGGGTTAGCATGGGAGAAATTTAACATGGGGGTTAGCATGGGAGAAATTTAACATGGGGGTTAGCATGGAGAAATTTAACATGGGGGTTAGCATGGGGGGTTAGCATGGGGGTTAGCATGGAGAAATTTAACATGGGGGTTAGCATGGGGGGTTAGCATGGGGGTTAGCATGGAGAAATTTAACATGGGGGTTAGCATGGGGGGTTAGCATGGGGGTTAGCATGGAGAAATTTAACATGGGGGTTAGCATGGGAGAAATTTAACATGGGGGTTAGCATGGAGAAATTTAACATGGGGGTTAGCATGGAGAAATTTAACATGGGGGTTAGCCTGGGAGAAATTTAACATGGGGGTTAGCATGGAGAAATTTAACATGGGGGTTAGCATGGGAGAAATTTAACATGGGGGTTAGCATGGAGAAATTTAACATGGGGGTTAGCATGGGGGTTAGCATGGGAGAAATTTAACATGGGGGTTAGCATGGAGAAATTTAACATGGGGGTTAGCATGGGAGAAATTTAACATGGGGGTTAGCATGGAGAAATTTAACATGGGGGTTAGCATGGAGAAATTTAACATGGGGGTTAGCATGGGGGTTAGCATGGAGAAATTTAACATGGGGGTTAGCATGGGGGGTTAGCATGGAGAAATTTAACATGGGGGTTAGCATGGGAGTTAGCATGGAGAAATTTAACATGGGGGTTAGCATGGGAGTTAGCATGGAGAAATTTAACATGGGGGTTAGCATGAAGAAATTTAACATGGGGGTTAGCATGGGGGGTTAGCATGGGGGTTAGCATGGGAGAAATTTAACATGGGGGTTAGCATGGAGAAATTTAACATGGGGGTTAGCATGGGAGAAATTTAACATGGGGGTTAGCATGGGGGGTTAGCATGGGGGTTAGCATGGAGAAATTTAACATGGGGGTTAGCATGGGAGAAATTTAACATGGGGGTTAGCATGGAGAAATTTAACATGGGGGTTAGCATGGGGGGTTAGCATGGGGGTTAGCATGGGAGAAATTTAACATGGGGGTTAGCATGGAGAAATTTAACATGGGGGTTAGCATGGCAGAAATTTAACATGGGGGTTAGCATGGAGAAATTTAACATGGGGGTTAGCATGGGGGGTTAGCATGAGGGTTAGCATGGAGAAATTTAACATGGGGGTTAGCATGGGAGTTAGCATGGAGAAATTTAACATGGGGGTTAGCATGGGAGAAATTTAACATGGGGGTTAGCATGGGAGAAATTTAACATGGGGGTTAGCATGGAGAAATTTAACATGGGGGTTAGCATGGGAGAAATTTAACATGGGGGTTAGCATGGAGAAATTTAACATGGGGGTTAGCATGGAGAAATTTAACATGGGGGTTAGCATGGAGAAATTTAACATGGGGGTTAGCATGGGGGGTTAGCATGGGGGTTAGCATGGAGAAATTTAACATGGGGGTTAGCATGGGAGAAATTTAACATGGGGGTTAGCATGGGGGGTTAGCATGGAGAAATTTAACATGGGGGTTAGCATGGGGGGTTAGCATGGAGAAATTTAACATGGGGGTTAGCATGGAGAAATTTAACATGGGGGTTAGCATGGAGAAATTTAACATGGGGGTTAGCATGGGGGGTTAGCATGGGGGTTAGCATGGAGAAATTTAACATGGGGGTTAGCATGGGAGAAATTTAACATGGGGGTTAGCATGGGGGGTTAGCATGGAGAAATTTAACATGGGGGTTAGCATGGGAGAAATTTAACATGGGGGTTAGCATGGGGGGTTAGCATGGGGGTTAGCATGGAGAAATTTAACATGGGGGTTAGCATGGGGGGTTAGCATGGGGGTTAGCATGGAGAAATATAACATGGGGGTTAGCATGGGGGTTAGCATGGAGAAATTTAACATGGGGGTTAGCATGGGAGAAATTTAACATGGGGGTTAGCATGGAGAAATTTAACATGGGGGTTAGCATGGGAGAAATTTAACATGGGGGTTAGCATGGGGGGTTAGCATGGGGGTTAGCATGGAGAAATTTAACATGGGGGTTAGCATGGGGGGTTAGCATGGGGGTTAGCATGGAGAAATTTAACATGGGGGTTAGCATGGAGAAATTTAACATGGGGGTTAGCATGGGGGGTTAGCATGGGGGTTAGCATGGGAGAAATTTAACATGGGGGTTAGCATGGAGAAATTTAACATGGGGGTTAGCATGGGAGAAATTTAACATGGGGGTTAGCATGGGGGGTTAGCATGGGGGTTAGCATGGAGAAATTTAACATGGGGGTTAGCATGGGAGAAATTTAACATGGGGGTTAGCATGGAGAAATTTAACATGGGGGTTAGCATGGGGGGTTAGCATGGGGGTTAGCATGGGAGAAATTTAACATGGGGGTTAGCATGGAGAAATTTAACATGGGGGTTAGCATGGCAGAAATTTAACATGGGGGTTAGCATGGAGAAATTTAACATGGGGGTTAGCATGGGGGGTTAGCATGGGGGTTAGCATGGAGAAATTTAACATGGGGGTTAGCATGGGAGTTAGCATGGAGAAATTTAACATGGGGGTTAGCATGGGAGAAATTTAACATGGGGGTTAGCATGGGAGAAATTTAACATGGGGGTTAGCATGGAGAAATTTAACATGGGGGTTAGCATGGGGGGTTAGCATGGGGGTTAGCATGGAGAAATTTAACATGGGGGTTAGCATGGGGGGTTAGCATGGGGGTTAGCATGGAGAAATTTAACATGGGGGTTAGCATGGGAGAAATTTAACATGGGGGTTAGCATGGAGAAATTTAACATGGGGGTTAGCATGGAGAAATTTAACATGGGGGTTAGCCTGGGAGAAATTTAACATGGGGGTTAGCATGGAGAAATTTAACATGGGGGTTAGCATGGGAGAAATTTAACATGGGGGTTAGCATGGAGAAATTTAACATGGGGGTTAGCATGGGGGTTAGCATGGGAGAAATTTAACATGGGGGTTAGCATGGAGAAATTTAACATGGGGGTTAGCATGGGAGAAATTTAACATGGGGGTTAGCATGGAGAAATTTAACATGGGGGTTAGCATGGAGAAATTTAACATGGGGGTTAGCATGGGGGTTAGCATGGAGAAATTTAACATGGGGGTTAGCATGGGGGGTTAGCATGGAGAAATTTAACATGGGGGTTAGCATGGGAGTTAGCATGGAGAAATTTAACATGGGGGTTAGCATGGGAGTTAGCATGGAGAAATTTAACATGGGGGTTAGCATGGAGAAATTTAACATGGGGGTTAGCATGGGGGGTTAGCATGGGGGTTAGCATGGGAGAAATTTAACATGGGGGTTAGCATGGAGAAATTTAACATGGGGGTTAGCATGGGAGAAATTTAACATGGGGGTTAGCATGGGGGGTTAGCATGGGGGTTAGCATGGAGAAATTTAACATGGGGGTTAGCATGGGAGAAATTTAACATGGGGGTTAGCATGGGAGTTAGCATGGAGAAATTTAACATGGGGGTTAGCATGGGAGAAATTTAACATGGGGGTTAGCATGGGAGAAATTTAACATGGGGGTTAGCATGGAGAAATTTAACATGGGGGTTAGCATGGGAGAAATTTAACATGGGGGTTAGCATGGAGAAATTTAACATGGGGGTTAGCATGGAGAAATTTAACATGGGGGTTAGCATGGAGAAATTTAACATGGGGGTTAGCATGGGGGGTTAGCATGGGAGTTAGCATGGAGAAATTTAACATGGGGGTTAGCATGGGAGTTAGCATGGAGAAATTTAACATGGGGGTTAGCATGGGGGGTTAGCATGGGGGTTAGCATGGGAGAAATTTAACATGGGGGTTAGCATGGAGAAATTTAACATGGGGGTTAGCATGTGAGAAATTTAACATGGGGGTTAGCATGGGGGGTTAGCATGGGGGTTAGCATGGAGAAATTTAACACGGGGGTTAATGGGAGAAATTTAACATGGGGGTTAGCATGGAGAAATTTAACATGGGGGTTAGCATGGGGGGTTAGCATGGGGGTTAGCATGGGAGAAATTTAACATGGGGGTTAGCATGGAGAAATTTAACATGGGGGTTAGCATGGGAGAAATTTAACATGGGGGTTAGCATGGGAGAAATTTAACATGGGGGTTAGCATGGAGAAATTTAACATGGGGGTTAGCATGGGGGGTTAGCATGGGGGTTAGCATGGAGAAATTTAACATGGGGGTTAGCATGGGGGGTTAGCATGGGGGTTAGCATGGAGAAATTTAACATGGGGGTTAGCATGGGGGGTTAGCATGGGGGTTAGCATGGAGAAATTTAACATGGGGGTTAGCATGGGAGAAATTTAACATGGGGGTTAGCATGGAGAAATTTAACATGGGGGTTAGCATGGAGAAATTTAACATGGGGGTTAGCCTGGGAGAAATTTAACATGGGGGTTAGCATGGAGAAATTTAACATGGGGGTTAGCATGGGAGAAATTTAACATGGGGGTTAGCATGGAGAAATTTAACATGGGGGTTAGCATGGGGGTTAGCATGGGAGAAATTTAACATGGGGGTTAGCATGGAGAAATTTAACATGGGGGTTAGCATGGGAGAAATTTAACATGGGGGTTAGCATGGAGAAATTTAACATGGGGGTTAGCATGGAGAAATTTAACATGGGGGTTAGCATGGGGGTTAGCATGGAGAAATTTAACATGGGGGTTAGCATGGGGGGTTAGCATGGAGAAATTTAACATGGGGGTTAGCATGGGAGTTAGCATGGAGAAATTTAACATGGGGGTTAGCATGGGAGTTAGCATGGAGAAATTTAACATGGGGGTTAGCATGGAGAAATTTAACATGGGGGTTAGCATGGGGGGTTAGCATGGGGGTTAGCATGGGAGAAATTTAACATGGGGGTTAGCATGGAGAAATTTAACATGGGGGTTAGCATGGGAGAAATTTAACATGGGGGTTAGCATGGGGGGTTAGCATGGGGGTTAGCATGGAGAAATTTAACATGGGGGTTAGCATGGGAGAAATTTAACATGGGGGTTAGCATGGAGAAATTTAACATGGGGGTTAGCATGGGGGGTTAGCATGGGGGTTAGCATGGGAGAAATTTAACATGGGGGTTAGCATGGAGAAATTTAACATGGGGGTTAGCATGGCAGAAATTTAACATGGGGGTTAGCATGGAGAAATTTAACATGGGGGTTAGCATGGGGGGTTAGCATGAGGGTTAGCATGGAGAAATTTAACATGGGGGTTAGCATGGGAGTTAGCATGGAGAAATTTAACATGGGGGTTAGCATGGGAGAAATTTAACATGGGGGTTAGCATGGGAGAAATTTAACATGGGGGTTAGCATGGAGAAATTTAACATGGGGGTTAGCATGGGGGGTTAGCATGGGGGTTAGCATGGGAGAAATTTAACATGGGGGTTAGCATGGAGAAATTTAACATGGGGGTTAGCATGGGAGAAATTTAACATGGGGGTTAGCATGGAGAAATTTAACATGGGGGTTAGCATGGAGAAATTTAACATGGGGGTTAGCATGGGGGTTAGCATGGAGAAATTTAACATGGGGGTTAGCATGGGAGAAATTTAACATGGGGGTTAGCATGGGGGGTTAGCATGGAGAAATTTAACATGGGGGTTAGCATGGGGGGTTAGCATGGAGAAATTTAACATGGGGGTTAGCATGGGAGAAATTTAACATGGGGGTTAGCATGGGGGGTTAGCATGGGGGTTAGCATGGAGAAATTTAACATGGGGGTTAGCATGGGGGGTTAGCATGGGGGTTAGCATGGGAGAAATTTAACATGGGGGTTAGCATGGAGAAATTTAACATGGGGGTTAGCATGGGAGAAATTTAACATGGGGGTTAGCATGGGGGGTTAGCATGGGGGTTAGCATGGAGAAATTTAACATGGGGGTTAGCATGGGAGAAATTTAACATGGGGGTTAGCATGGAGAAATTTAACATGGGGGTTAGCATGGGGGGTTAGCATGGGGGTTAGCATGGGAGAAATTTAACATGGGGGTTAGCATGGAGAAATTTAACATGGGGGTTAGCATGGCAGAAATTTAACATGGGGGTTAGCATGGAGAAATTTAACATGGGGGTTAGCATGGGGGGTTAGCATGAGGGTTAGCATGGAGAAATTTAACATGGGGGTTAGCATGGGAGTTAGCATGGAGAAATTTAACATGGGGGTTAGCATGGGGGGTTAGCATGGGGGTTAGCATGGAGAAATTTAACATGGGGGTTAGCATGGGGGGTGAGCATGGGGGTTACCATGGAGAAATTTAACATGGGGGTTAGCATGGGGGGTTAGCATGGGGGTTAGCATGGAGAAATTTAACATGGGGGTTAGCATGGGGGGTTAGCATGGGGGTTAGCATGGAGAAATTTAACATGGGGGTTAGCATGGAGAAATTTAACATGGGGGTTAGCATGGGAGAAATTTAACATGGGGGTTAGCATGGAGAAATTTAACATGGGGGTTAGCATGGGGGGTTAGCATGGGGGTTAGCATGGAGAAATTTAACATGGGGGTTAGCATGGGGGGTTAGCATGGGGGTTACCATGGAGAAATTTAACATGGGGGTTAGCATGGAGAAATTTAACATGGGGGTTAGCATGGAGAAATTTAACATGGGGGTTAGCATGGGAGAAATTTAACATGGGGGTTAGCATGGAGAAATTTAACATGGGGGTTAGCATGGGGGTTAGCATGGGAGAAATTTAACATGGGGGTTAGCATGGAGAAATTTAACATGGGGGTTAGCATGGGAGAAATTTAACATGGGGGTTAGCATGGAGAAATTTAACATGGGGGTTAGCATGGAGAAATTTAACATGGGGGTTAGCATGGGGGTTAGCATGGAGAAATTTAACATGGGGGTTAGCATGGGAGAAATTTAACATGGGGGTTAGCATGGGGGGTTAGCATGGAGAAATTTAACATGGGGGTTAGCATGGGGGGTTAGCATGGAGAAATTTAACATGGGGGTTAGCATGGGAGAAATTTAACATGGGGGTTAGCATGGGGGGTTAGCATGGGGGTTAGCATGGAGAAATTTAACATGGGGGTTAGCATGGGGGGTTAGCATGGGGGTTAGCATGGGAGAAATTTAACATGGGGGTTAGCATGGAGAAATTTAACATGGGGGTTAGCATGGGAGAAATTTAACATGGGGGTTAGCATGGGGGGTTAGCATGGGGGTTAGCATGGAGAAATTTAACATGGGGGTTAGCATGGGAGAAATTTAACATGGGGGTTAGCATGGAGAAATTTAACATGGGGGTTAGCATGGGGGGTTAGCATGGGGGTTAGCATGGGAGAAATTTAACATGGGGGTTAGCATGGAGAAATTTAACATGGGGGTTAGCATGGCAGAAATTTAACATGGGGGTTAGCATGGAGAAATTTAACATGGGGGTTAGCATGGGGGGTTAGCATGAGGGTTAGCATGGAGAAATTTAACATGGGGGTTAGCATGGGAGTTAGCATGGAGAAATTTAACATGGGGGTTAGCATGGGGGGTTAGCATGGGGGTTAGCATGGAGAAATTTAACATGGGGGTTAGCATGGGGGGTTAGCATGGGGGTTACCATGGAGAAATTTAACATGGGGGTTAGCATGGGGGGTTAGCATGGGGGTTAGCATGGAGAAATTTAACATGGGGGTTAGCATGGGGGGTTAGCATGGGGGTTAGCATGGAGAAATTTAACATGGGGGTTAGCATGGAGAAATTTAACATGGGGGTTAGCATGGGAGAAATTTAACATGGGGGTTAGCATGGAGAAATTTAACATGGGGGTTAGCATGGGAGAAATTTAACATGGGGGTTAGCATGGAGAAATTTAACATGGGGGTTAGCATGGGGGGTTAGCATGGGGGTTAGCATGGGAGAAATTTAACATGGGGGTTAGCATGGAGAAATTTAACATGGGGGTTAGCATGGGAGAAATTTAACATGGGGGTTAGCATGGAGAAATTTAACATGGGGGTTAGCATGGAGAAATTTAACATGGGGGTTAGCATGGGGGTTAGCATGGAGAAATTTAACATGGGGGTTAGCATGGGAGAAATTTAACATGGGGGTTAGCATGGGGGGTTAGCATGGAGAAATTTAACATGGGGGTTAGCATGGGGGGTTAGCATGGAGAAATTTAACATGGGGGTTAGCATGGGAGAAATTTAACATGGGGGTTAGCATGGGGGGTTAGCATGGGGGTTAGCATGGAGAAATTTAACATGGGGGTTAGCATGGGGGGTTAGCATGGGGGTTAGCATGGGAGAAATTTAACATGGGGGTTAGCATGGAGAAATTTAACATGGGGGTTAGCATGGGAGAAATTTAACATGGGGGTTAGCATGGGGGGTTAGCATGGGGGTTAGCATGGAGAAATTTAACATGGGGGTTAGCATGGGAGAAATTTAACATGGGGGTTAGCATGGAGAAATTTAACATGGGGGTTAGCATGGGGGGTTAGCATGGGGGTTAGCATGGGAGAAATTTAACATGGGGGTTAGCATGGAGAAATTTAACATGGGGGTTAGCATGGCAGAAATTTAACATGGGGGTTAGCATGGAGAAATTTAACATGGGGGTTAGCATGGGGGGTTAGCATGAGGGTTAGCATGGAGAAATTTAACATGGGGGTTAGCATGGGAGTTAGCATGGAGAAATTTAACATGGGGGTTAGCATGGGGGGTTAGCATGGGGGTTAGCATGGAGAAATTTAACATGGGGGTTAGCATGGGGGGTTAGCATGGGGGTTACCATGGAGAAATTTAACATGGGGGTTAGCATGGGGGGTTAGCATGGGGGTTAGCATGGAGAAATTTAACATGGGGGTTAGCATGGGGGGTTAGCATGGGGGTTAGCATGGAGAAATTTAACATGGGGGTTAGCATGGAGAAATTTAACATGGGGGTTAGCATGGGAGAAATTTAACATGGGGGTTAGCATGGAGAAATTTAACATGGGGGTTAGCATGGGAGAAATTTAACATGGGGGTTAGCATGGAGAAATTTAACATGGGGGTTAGCATGGGGGGTTAGCATGGGGGTTAGCATGGGAGAAATTTAACATGGGGGTTAGCATGGAGAAATTTAACATGGGGGTTAGCATGGGAGAAATTTAACATGGGGGTTAGCATGGAGAAATTTAACATGGGGGTTAGCATGGAGAAATTTAACATGGGGGTTAGCATGGGGGTTAGCATGGAGAAATTTAACATGGGGGTTAGCATGGGAGAAATTTAACATGGGGGTTAGCATGGGGGGTTAGCATGGAGAAATTTAACATGGGGGTTAGCATGGGGGGTTAGCATGGAGAAATTTAACATGGGGGTTAGCATGGGAGAAATTTAACATGGGGGTTAGCATGGGGGGTTAGCATGGGGGTTAGCATGGAGAAATTTAACATGGGGGTTAGCATGGGGGGTTAGCATGGGGGTTAGCATGGGAGAAATTTAACATGGGGGTTAGCATGGAGAAATTTAACATGGGGGTTAGCATGGGAGAAATTTAACATGGGGGTTAGCATGGGGGGTTAGCATGGGGGTTAGCATGGAGAAATTTAACATGGGGGTTAGCATGGGAGAAATTTAACATGGGGGTTAGCATGGAGAAATTTAACATGGGGGTTAGCATGGGGGGTTAGCATGGGGGTTAGCATGGGAGAAATTTAACATGGGGGTTAGCATGGAGAAATTTAACATGGGGGTTAGCATGGCAGAAATTTAACATGGGGGTTAGCATGGAGAAATTTAACATGGGGGTTAGCATGGGGGGTTAGCATGAGGGTTAGCATGGAGAAATTTAACATGGGGGTTAGCATGGGAGTTAGCATGGAGAAATTTAACATGGGGGTTAGCATGGGGGGTTAGCATGGGGGTTAGCATGGAGAAATTTAACATGGGGGTTAGCATGGGGGGTTAGCATGGGGGTTACCATGGAGAAATTTAACATGGGGGTTAGCATGGGGGGTTAGCATGGGGGTTAGCATGGAGAAATTTAACATGGGGGTTAGCATGGGAGAAATTTAACATGGGGGTTAGCATGGAGAAATTTAACATGGGGGTTAGCATGGGAGAAATTTAACATGGGGGTTAGCATGGAGAAATTTAACATGGGGGTTAGCATGGGGGGTTAGCATGGGGGTTAGCATGGGAGAAATTTAACATGGGGGTTAGCATGGAGAAATTTAACATGGGGGTTAGCATGGAGAAATTTAACATGGGGGTTAGCATGGGAGAAATTTAACATGGGGGTTAGCATGGAGAAATTTAACATGGGGGTTAGCATGGGGGTTAGCATGGGAGAAATTTAACATGGGGGTTAGCATGGAGAAATTTAACATGGGGGTTAGCATGGGAGAAATTTAACATGGGGGTTAGCATGGAGAAATTTAACATGGGGGTTAGCATGGAGAAATTTAACATGGGGGTTAGCATGGGGGTTAGCATGGAGAAATTTAACATGGGGGTTAGCATGGGAGAAATTTAACATGGGGGTTAGCATGGGGGGTTAGCATGGAGAAATTTAACATGGGGGTTAGCATGGGGGGTTAGCATGGAGAAATTTAACATGGGGGTTAGCATGGGAGAAATTTAACATGGGGGTTAGCATGGGGGGTTAGCATGGGGGTTAGCATGGAGAAATTTAACATGGGGGTTAGCATGGGGGGTTAGCATGGGGGTTAGCATGGGAGAAATTTAACATGGGGGTTAGCATGGAGAAATTTAACATGGGGGTTAGCATGGGAGAAATTTAACATGGGGGTTAGCATGGGGGGTTAGCATGGGGGTTAGCATGGAGAAATTTAACATGGGGGTTAGCATGGGAGAAATTTAACATGGGGGTTAGCATGGAGAAATTTAACATGGGGGTTAGCATGGGGGGTTAGCATGGGGGTTAGCATGGGAGAAATTTAACATGGGGGTTAGCATGGAGAAATTTAACATGGGGGTTAGCATGGCAGAAATTTAACATGGGGGTTAGCATGGAGAAATTTAACATGGGGGTTAGCATGGGGGGTTAGCATGAGGGTTAGCATGGAGAAATTTAACATGGGGGTTAGCATGGGAGTTAGCATGGAGAAATTTAACATGGGGGTTAGCATGGGGGGTTAGCATGGGGGTTAGCATGGAGAAATTTAACATGGGGGTTAGCATGGGGGGTTAGCATGGGGGTTACCATGGAGAAATTTAACATGGGGGTTAGCATGGGGGGTTAGCATGGGGGTTAGCATGGAGAAATTTAACATGGGGGTTAGCATGGGGGGTTAGCATGGGGGTTAGCATGGAGAAATTTAACATGGGGGTTAGCATGGAGAAATTTAACATGGGGGTTAGCATGGGAGAAATTTAACATGGGGGTTAGCATGGAGAAATTTAACATGGGGGTTAGCATGGGAGAAATTTAACATGGGGGTTAGCATGGAGAAATTTAACATGGGGGTTAGCATGGGGGGTTAGCATGGGGGTTAGCATGGGAGAAATTTAACATGGGGGTTAGCATGGAGAAATTTAACATGGGGGTTAGCATGGAGAAATTTAACATGGGGGTTAGCATGGGAGAAATTTAACATGGGGGTTAGCATGGAGAAATTTAACATGGGGGTTAGCATGGGGGTTAGCATGGGAGAAATTTAACATGGGGGTTAGCATGGAGAAATTTAACATGGGGGTTAGCATGGGAGAAATTTAACATGGGGGTTAGCATGGAGAAATTTAACATGGGGGTTAGCATGGAGAAATTTAACATGGGGGTTAGCATGGGGGTTAGCATGGAGAAATTTAACATGGGGGTTAGCATGGGGGGTTAGCATGGAGAAATTTAACATGGGGGTTAGCATGGGAGTTAGCATGGAGAAATTTAACATGGGGGTTAGCATGGGAGTTAGCATGGAGAAATTTAACATGGGGGTTAGCATGGAGAAATTTAACATGGGGGTTAGCATGGGGGGTTAGCATGGGGGTTAGCATGGGAGAAATTTAACATGGGGGTTAGCATGGAGAAATTTAACATGGGGGTTAGCATGGGAGAAATTTAACATGGGGGTTAGCATGGGGGGTTAGCATGGGGGTTAGCATGGAGAAATTTAACATGGGGGTTAGCATGGGAGAAATTTAACATGGGGGTTAGCATGGGAGTTAGCATGGAGAAATTTAACATGGGGGTTAGCATGGGAGAAATTTAACATGGGGGTTAGCATGGGAGAAATTTAACATGGGGGTTAGCATGGAGAAATTTAACATGGGGGTTAGCATGGGAGAAATTTAACATGGGGGTTAGCATGGAGAAATTTAACATGGGGGTTAGCATGGAGAAATTTAACATGGGGGTTAGCATGGAGAAATTTAACATGGGGGTTAGCATGGGGGGTTAGCATGGGAGTTAGCATGGAGAAATTTAACATGGGGGTTAGCATGGGAGTTAGCATGGAGAAATTTAACATGGGGGTTAGCATGGGGGGTTAGCATGGGGGTTAGCATGGGAGAAATTTAACATGGGGGTTAGCATGGAGAAATTTAACATGGGGGTTAGCATGTGAGAAATTTAACATGGGGGTTAGCATGGGGGGTTAGCATGGGGGTTAGCATGGAGAAATTTAACATGGGGGTTAATGGGAGAAATTTAACATGGGGGTTAGCATGGAGAAATTTAACATGGGGGTTAGCATGGGGGGTTAGCATGGGGGTTAGCATGGGAGAAATTTAACATGGGGGTTAGCATGGAGAAATTTAACATGGGGGTTAGCATGGGAGAAATTTAACATGGGGGTTAGCATGGGAGAAATTTAACATGGGGGTTAGCATGGAGAAATTTAACATGGGGGTTAGCATGGGGGGTTAGCATGGGGGTTAGCATGGAGAAATTTAACATGGGGGTTAGCATGGGGGGTTAGCATGGGGGTTAGCATGGAGAAATTTAACATGGGGGTTAGCATGGGGGGTTAGCATGGGGGTTAGCATGGAGAAATTTAACATGGGGGTTAGCATGGGAGAAATTTAACATGGGGGTTAGCATGGAGAAATTTAACATGGGGGTTAGCATGGAGAAATTTAACATGGGGGTTAGCCTGGGAGAAATTTAACATGGGGGTTAGCATGGAGAAATTTAACATGGGGGTTAGCATGGGAGAAATTTAACATGGGGGTTAGCATGGAGAAATTTAACATGGGGGTTAGCATGGGGGTTAGCATGGGAGAAATTTAACATGGGGGTTAGCATGGAGAAATTTAACATGGGGGTTAGCATGGGAGAAATTTAACATGGGGGTTAGCATGGAGAAATTTAACATGGGGGTTAGCATGGAGAAATTTAACATGGGGGTTAGCATGGGGGTTAGCATGGAGAAATTTAACATGGGGGTTAGCATGGGGGGTTAGCATGGAGAAATTTAACATGGGGGTTAGCATGGGAGTTAGCATGGAGAAATTTAACATGGGGGTTAGCATGGGAGTTAGCATGGAGAAATTTAACATGGGGGTTAGCATGGAGAAATTTAACATGGGGGTTAGCATGGGGGAAAGTTAGCATGGGGGTTAGCATGGGAGAAATTTAACATGGGGGTTAGCATGGAGAAATTTAACATGGGGGTTAGCATGGGAGAAATTTAACATGGGGGTTAGCATGGGGGGTTAGCATGGGGGTTAGCATGGAGAAATTTAACATGGGGGTTAGCATGGGAGAAATTTAACATGGGGGTTAGCATGGAGAAATTTAACATGGGGGTTAGCATGGGGGGTTAGCATGGGGGTTAGCATGGGAGAAATTTAACATGGGGGTTAGCATGGAGAAATTTAACATGGGGGTTAGCATGGCAGAAATTTAACATGGGGGTTAGCATGGAGAAATTTAACATGGGGGTTAGCATGGGGGGTTAGCATGAGGGTTAGCATGGAGAAATTTAACATGGGGGTTAGCATGGGAGTTAGCATGGAGAAATTTAACATGGGGGTTAGCATGGGAGAAATTTAACATGGGGGTTAGCATGGGAGAAATTTAACATGGGGGTTAGCATGGAGAAATTTAACATGGGGGTTAGCATGGGGGGTTAGCATGGGGGTTAGCATGGGAGAAATTTAACATGGGGGTTAGCATGGAGAAATTTAACATGGGGGTTAGCATGGGAGAAATTTAACATGGGGGTTAGCATGGAGAAATTTAACATGGGGGTTAGCATGGAGAAATTTAACATGGGGGTTAGCATGGGGGTTAGCATGGAGAAATTTAACATGGGGGTTAGCATGGGAGAAATTTAACATGGGGGTTAGCATGGGGGGTTAGCATGGAGAAATTTAACATGGGGGTTAGCATGGAGAAATTTAACATGGGGGTTAGCATGGGAGAAATTTAACATGGGGGTTAGCATGGGGGGTTAGCATGGGGGTTAGCATGGAGAAATTTAACATGGGGGTTAGCATGGGGGGTTAGCATGGGGGTTAGCATGGGAGAAATTTAACATGGGGGTTAGCATGGGAGGGGGGGGTTAGCATGGAGAAATTTTAACATGGGGGTTAGCATGGGAGAAATTTAACATGGGGGTTAGCATGGAGAAATTTAACATGGGGGTTAGCATGGGGGGTTAGCATGGGGGTTAGCATGGGAGAAATTTAACATGGGGGTTAGCATGGAGAAATTTAACATGGGGGTTAGCATGGCAGAAATTTAACTGGGGTTAGCATGGAGAAATTAATGGGTTAGCATGGGGGGTTAAGCAGATACTGAGGGTTAGCATGGAGAAATTTAACATGGGGGTTAGCATGGGTTAGCATGGAGAAATTTAACATGGGGGTTAGCATGGAGAAATTTAACATGGGGGTTAGCATGGGAGAAATTTAGCATGGGGGTTAGCATGGAGAAATTTAACATGGGGGTTAGCATGGAGGAGTTAGCATGGGGGTTAGCATGGGAGAAATTTAACATGGGGGTTAGCATGGAGAAATTTAACATGGGGGTTAGCATGGAGAAATTTAACATGGGGGTTAGCATGGAGAAATTTAACATGGGGGTTAGCATGGAGAAATTTAATCATGGGGGTTAGCATGGGGGTTAGCATGGAGAAATTTAACATGGGGGTTAGCATGGGAGAAATTTAACATGGGGGTTAGCATGGGGGGTTAGCATGGAGAAATTTAACATGGGGGTTAGCATGGGGGGTTAGCATGGAGAAATTTAACATGGGGGTTAGCATGGGAGAAATTTAACATGGGGGTTAGCATGGGGAGATTTAGCATGGGGGTTAGCATGGAGAAATTTAACATGGGGGTTAGCATGGGGGGTTAGCATGGGGGTTAGCATGGAGAAATATAACATGGGGGTTAGCATGGGGGTTAGCATGGAGAAATTTAACATGGGGGTTAGCATGGGAGAAATTTAACATGGGGGTTAGCATGGGAGAAATTTAACATGGGGGTTAGCATGGAGAAATTTAACATGGGGGTTAGCATGAGAAATTAACTGGGGGTTAGCATGGGGGTTAGCATGGAGAAATTTAACATGGGGGTTAGCATGGGGGTTAGCATGGGGGTTAGCATGGAGAAATTTAACATGGGGGTTAGCATGGGGGGTTAGCATGGGGGTTAGCATGGAGAAATTTAACATGGGGGTTAGCATGGGGTTAGCATGAGAAATTTAACATGGGGGTTAGCATGGAGAAATTTAACATGGGGGTTAGCCTGGGAGAAATTTAACATGGGGGTTAGCATGGAGAAATTTAACATGGGGGTTAGCATGGGAGAAATTTAACATGGGGGTTAGCATGGAGAAATTTAACATGGGGGTTAGCATGGGGGTTAGCATGGGAGAAATTTAACATGGGGGTTAGCATGGAGAAATTTAACATGGGGGTTAGCATGGGAGAAATTTAACATGGGGGTTAGCATGGAGAAATTTAACATGGGGGTTAGCATGGAGAAATTTAACATGGGGGTTAGCATGGAGAAATATAACATGGGGGTTAGCATGGGGGTTAGCATGGAGAAATTTAACATGGGGGTTAGCATGGGAGAAATTTAACATGGGGGTTAGCATGGGAGAAATTTAACATGGGGGTTAGCATGGAGAAATTTAACATGGGGGTTAGCATGGGGGGTTAGCATGGAAAATTTAACTGGGGTTAGCATGGAGAAATTTAACATGGGGGTTAGCATGGGGGGTTAGCATGGGGGTTAGCATGGAGAAATTTAACATGGGGGTTAGCATGGGGGGTTAGCATGGGGGTTAGCATGGAGAAATTTAACATGGGGGTTAGCATGGGAGAAATTTAACATGGGGGTTAGCATGGAGAAATTTAACATGGGGGTTAGCATGGAGAAATTTAACATGGGGGTTAGCCTGGGAGAAATTTAACATGGGGGTTAGCATGGAGAAATTTAACATGGGGGTTAGCATGGGAGAAATTTAACATGGGGGTTAGCATGGAGAAATTTAACATGGGGGTTAGCATGGGGGTTAGCATGGGAGAAATTTAACATGGGGGTTAGCATGGAGAAATTTAACATGGGGGTTAGCATGGGAGAAATTTAACATGGGGGTTAGCATGGAGAAATTTAACATGGGGGTTAGCATGGGGGTTAGCATGGAGAAATTTAACATGGGGGTTAGCATGGGGGTTAGTTAGCATGGAGAAATTTAACATGGGGGTTAGCATGGGAGTTAGCATGGAGAAATTTAACATGGGGGTTAGCATGGGAGTTAGCATGGAGAAATTTAACATGGGGGTTAGCATGGAGAAATTTAACATGGGGGTTAGCATGGGGGGTTAGCATGGGGGTTAGCATGGGAGAAATTTAACATGGGGGTTAGCATGGAGAAATTTAACATGGGGGTTAGCATGGGAGAAATTTAACATGGGGGTTAGCATGGGGGGTTAGCATGGGGGTTAGCATGGAGAAATTTAACATGGGGGTTAGCATGGGAGAAATTTAACATGGGGGTTAGCATGGAGAAATTTAACATGGGGGTTAGCATGGGGGTTAGCATGGGAGAAATTTAACATGGGGGTTAGCATGGAGAAATTTAACATGGGGGTTAGCATGGGGGGTTAGCATGGGGGTTAGCATGGGAGAAATTTAACATGGGGGTTAGCATGGAGAAATTTAACATGGGGGTTAGCATGGCAGAAATTTAACATGGGGGTTAGCATGGAGAAATTTAACATGGGGGTTAGCATGGGGGGTTAGCATGGGGGTTAGCATGGAGAAATTTAACATGGGGGTTAGCATGGGAGTTAGCATGGAGAAATTTAACATGGGGGTTAGCATGGGAGAAATTTAACATGGGGGTTAGCATGGGAGAAATTTAACATGGGGGTTAGCATGGAGAAATTTAACATGGGGGTTAGCATGGGGGGTTAGCATGGGGGTTAGCATGGGAGAAATTTAACATGGGGGTTAGCATGGAGAAATTTAACATGGGGGTTAGCATGGGAGAAATTTAACATGGGGGTTAGCATGGAGAAATTTAACATGGGGGTTAGCATGGAGAAATTTAACATGGGGGTTAGCATGGGGGGTTAGCATGGGGGTTAGCATGGAGAAATTTAACATGGGGGTTAGCATGGAGAAATTTAACATGGGGGTTAGCATGGGAGAAATTTAACATGGGGGTTAGCATGGGGGGTTAGCATGGAGAAATTTAACATGGGGGTTAGCATGGGGGGTTAGCATGGAGAAATTTAACATGGGGGTTAGCATGGGAGAAATTTAACATGGGGGTTAGCATGGGAGAAATTTAACATGGGGGTTAGCATGGGAGAAATTTAACATGGGGGTTAGCATGGGAGAAATTTAACATGGGGGTTAGCATGGGAGAAATTTAACATGGGGGTTAGCATGGGGGGTTAGCATAGGGGTTAGCATGGAGAAATTTAACATGGGGGTTAGCATGGGAGAAATTTAACATGGGGGTTAATATGGGGGTTAGCATGGAGAAATTTAACATGGGGGTTAGCATGGAGAAATTTAACATGGGGGTTAGCATGGGAGAAATTTAACATGGGGGTTAGCATGGAGAAATTTAACATGGGGGTTAGCATGGGGGGTTAGCATGGGGGTTAGCATGGGAGAAATTTAACATGGGGGTTAGCATGGAGAAATTTAACATGGGGGTTAGCATGGGAGAAATTTAACATGGGGGTTAGCATGGAGAAATTTAACATGGGGGTTAGCATGGGGGTTAGCATGGAGAAATTTAACATGGGGGTTAGCATGGGGGGTTAGCATGGGGGTTAGCATGGAGAAATTTAACATGGGGGTTAGCATGGGGGGTTAGCATGGAGAAATTTAACATGGGGGTTAGCATGGGAGTTAGCATGGAGAAATTTAACATGGGGGTTAGCATGGGAGAAATTTAACATGGGGGTTAGCATGGAGAAATTTAACATGGGGGTTAGCATGGGGGGTTAGCATGGGGGTTAGCATGGAGAAATTTAACATGGGGGTTAGCATGGGAGGTTAGCATGGGGGTTAGCATGGAGAAATTTAACATGGGGGTTAGTATAGAGAAATTTAACATGGGGGTTAGCATGGGGGGTTAGCATGGGGGTTAGCATAAAGAAATTTAACATGGGGGTTAGCATGGGGGTTAGCATGGAGAAATTTAACATGGGGGTTAGCATGGGAGAAATTTAACATGGGGGTTAGCATGGAGAAATTTAACATGGGGGTTAGCATGGGGGGTTAGCATGGGGGTTAGCATGGAGAAATTTAACATGGGGGTTAGCATGGGGGGTTAGCATGGGGGTTACCATGGAGAAATTTAACATGGGGGTTAGCATGGGGGGTTAGCATGGGGGTTAGCATGGAGAAATTTAACATGGGGGTTAGCATGGGGGGTTAGCATGGGGGTTAGCATGGAGAAATTTAACATGGGGGTTAGCATGGAGAAATTTAACATGGGGGTTAGCATGGGAGAAATTTAACATGGGGGTTAGCATGGAGAAATTTAACATGGGGGTTAGCATGGGAGAAATTTAACATGGGGGTTAGCATGGAGAAATTTAACATGGGGGTTAGCATGGGGGGTTAGCATGGGGGTTAGCATGGGAGAAATTTAACATGGGGGTTAGCATGGAGAAATTTAACATGGGGGTTAGCATGGAGAAATTTAACATGGGGGTTAGCATGGGAGAAATTTAACATGGGGGTTAGCATGGGAGAAATTTAACATGGGGGTTAGCATGGGAGAAATTTAACATGCGGGTTAGCATGGGAGAAATTTAACATGGGGGTTAGCATGGGAGAAATTTAACATGGGGGTTAGCATGGAGAAATTTAACATGGGGGTTAGCATGGGGGGTTAGCATGGGGGTTAGCATGGGAGAATTTTAACATGGGGGTTAGCATGGGAGAATTTTAACATGGGGGTTAGCATGGAGAAATTTAACATGGGGGTTAGCATGGGAGAAATTTAACATGGGGGTTAGCATGGAGAAATTTAACATGGGGGTTAGCATGGAGAAATTTAACATGGGGGGTTAGCATGGGGGTTAGCATGGGAGAATTTTAACATGGGGGTTAGCATGGGAGAATTTTAACATGGGGGTTAGCATGGAGAAATTTAACATGGGGGTTAGCATGGGAGAAATTTAACATGGGGGTTAGCATGGAGAAATTTAACATGGGGGTTAGCATGGAGAAATTTAACATGGGGGTTAGCATGGGGGGTTAGCATGGGGGTTAGCATGGAGAAATTTAACATGGGGGTTAGTATAGAGAAATTTAACATGGGGGTTAGCATGGGAGAAATTTAACATGGGGGTTAGCATGGGAGAAATTTAACATGGGGGTTAGCATGGAGAAATTTAACATGGGGGTTAGCATGGGAGAAATTTAACATGGGGGTTAGCATGGAGAAATTTAACATGGGGGTTAGCATGGGGGGTTAGCATGGGGGTTAGCATGGGAGAAATTTAACATGGGGGTTAGCATGGAGAAATTTAACATGGGGGTTAGCATGGGAGAAATTTAACATGGGGGTTAGCATGGGAGAAATTTAACATGGGGGTTAGCATGGGGGGTTAGCATGGGGGTTAGCATGGAGAAATTTAACATGGGGGTTAGCATGGGAGAAATTTAACATGGGGGTTAGCATGGGGGGTTAGCATGGGGGTTAGCATGGAGAAATTTAACATGGGGGTTAGCATGGGGGGTTAACATGGGAGAAATTTAACATGGGGGTTAGCATGGGAGAAATTTAACATGGGGGTTAGCGTGGGGGGTTAGCATGGGAGAAATTTAACATGGGGGTTAGCATGGGAGAAATTTAACATGGGGGTTAGCATGGGAGAAATTTAACATGGGGGTTAGCATGGGAGAAATTTAACATGGGGGTTAGCATGGGAGAAATTTAACATGGGGGTTAGCATGGGAGAAATTTAACATGGGGGTTAGCATGGGAGAAATTTAACATGGGGGTTAGCATGGAGAAATTTAACATGGGGGTTAGCATGGGAGAAATTTAACATGGGGGTTAGCATGGAGAAATTTAACATGGGGGTTAGCATGGGAGAAATTTAACATGGGGGTTATCATGGAGAAATTTAACATGGGGGTTAGCATGGGAGAAATTTAACATGGGGGTTATCATGGAGAAATTTAACATGGGGGTTAGCATGGGAGAAATTTAACATGGGGGTTAGCATGGGGGGTTAACATGGGGGTTAGCATGGAGAAATTTAACATGAGGGTTAGCATGGGAGAAATTTAACATGGGGGTTAGCATGGAGAAATTTAACATGGGGGTTAGCATGGAGAAATTTAACATGGGGGTTAGCATGGGGGTTAGCATGGAGAAATTTAACATGGGGGTTAGCATGGAGAAATTTAACATGGGGGTTAGCATGGGGGTTAGCATGGAGAAATTTAACATGGGGGTTAGCATGGGGGGTTAGCATGGAGAAATTTAACATGGGGGTTAGCATGGGAGAAATTTAACATGGGGGTTAGCATGGAGAAATTTAACATGGGGGTTAGCATGGGAGAAATTTAACATGGGGGTTAGCATGGGGGTTAGCATGGGAGTTAGCATGGAGAAATTTAACATGGGGGTTAGCATGGGAGAAATTTAACATGGGGGTTAGCATGGAGAAATTTAACATGGGGGTTAGCATGGGAGAAATTTAACATGGGGGTTAGCATGGGGGTTAGCATGGGAGTTAGCATGGAGAAATTTAACATGGGGGTTAGCATGGGAGAAATTTAACATGGGGGTTAGCATGGGAGAAATTTAACATGGGGGTTAGCATGGAGAAATTTAACATGGGGGTTAGCATGGGAGAAATTTAACATGGGGGTTAGCATGGAGAAATTTAACATGGGGGTTAGCATGGAGAAATTTAACATGGGGGTTAGCATGGAGAAATTTAACATGGGGGTTAGCATGGGGGGTTAGCATGGGAGTTAGCATGGAGAAATTTAACATGGGGGTTAGCATGGGAGTTAGCATGGAGAAATTTAACATGGGGGTTAGCATGGAGAAATTTAACATGGGGGTTAGCATGGAGAAATTTAACATGGGGGTTAGCATGGAGAAATTTAACATGGGGGTTAGCATGGGAGAAATTTAACATGGGGGTTAGCATGGAGAAATTTAACATGGGGGTTAGCATGGGGGTTAGCATGGGAGAAATTTAACATGGGGGTTAGCATGGAGAAATTTAACATGGGGGTTAGCATGGGAGAAATTTAACATGGGGGTTAGCATGGAGAAATTTAACATGGGGGTTAGCATGGAGAAATTTAACATGGGGGTTAGCATGGGGGTTAGCATGGAGAAATTTAACATGGGGGTTAGCATGGGGGGTTAGCATGGAGAAATTTAACATGGGGGTTAGCATGGGAGTTAGCATGGAGAAATTTAACATGGGGGTTAGCATGGGAGTTAGCATGGAGAAATTTAACATGGGGGTTAGCATGGAGAAATTTAACATGGGGGTTAGCATGGGGGGTTAGCATGGGGGTTAGCATGGGAGAAATTTAACATGGGGGTTAGCATGGAGAAATTTAACATGGGGGTTAGCATGGGAGAAATTTAACATGGGGGTTAGCATGGGGGGTTAGCATGGGGGTTAGCATGGAGAAATTTAACATGGGGGTTAGCATGGGAGAAATTTAACATGGGGGTTAGCATGGAGAAATTTAACATGGGGGTTAGCATGGGGGGTTAGCATGGGGGTTAGCATGGGAGAAATTTAACATGGGGGTTAGCATGGAGAAATTTAACATGGGGGTTAGCATGGCAGAAATTTAACATGGGGGTTAGCATGGAGAAATTTAACATGGGGGTTAGCATGGGGGGTTAGCATGAGGGTTAGCATGGAGAAATTTAACATGGGGGTTAGCATGGGAGTTAGCATGGAGAAATTTAACATGGGGGTTAGCATGGGAGAAATTTAACATGGGGGTTAGCATGGGAGAAATTTAACAAGGGGGTTAGCATGGAGAAATTTAACATGGGGGTTAGCATGGGGGGTTAGCATGGGGGTTAGCATGGGAGAAATTTAACATGGGGGTTAGCATGGAGAAATTTAACATGGGGGTTAGCATGGGAGAAATTTAACATGGGGGTTAGCATGGAGAAATTTAACATGGGGGTTAGCATGGAGAAATTTAACATGGGGGTTAGCATGGAGAAATTTAACATGGGGGTTAGCATGGGGGGTTAGCATGGGGGTTAGCATGGAGAAATTTAACATGGGGGTTAGCATGGGAGAAATTTAACATGGGGGTTAGCATGGGGGGTTAGCATGGAGAAATTTAACATGGGGGTTAGCATGGGGGGTTAGCATGGAGAAATTTAACATGGGGGTTAGCATGGGGGGTTAGCATGGAGAAATTTAACATGGGGGTTAGCATGGGGGGTTAGCATGGAGAAATTTAACATGGGGGTTAGCATGGGAGAAATTTAACATGGGGGTTAGCATGGGGGGTTAGCATGGGGGTTAGCATGGAGAAATTTAACATGGGGGTTAGCATGGGGGGTTAGCATGGGGGTTAGCATGGAGAAATATAACATGGGGGTTAGCATGGGGGTTAGCATGGAGAAATTTAACATGGGGGTTAGCATGGGAGAAATTTAACATGGGGGTTAGCATGGGAGAAATTTAACATGGGGGTTAGCATGGAGAAATTTAACATGGGGGTTAGCATGGGGGGTTAGCATGGGGGTTAGCATGGAGAAATTTAACATGGGGGTTAGCATGGGGGGTTAGCATGGGGGTTAGCATGGAGAAATTTAACATGGGGGTTAGCATGGGGGCTTAGCATGGGGGTTAGCATGGAGAAATTTAACATGGGGGTTAGCATGGGGGGTTAGCATGGGGGTTAGCATGGAGAAATTTAACATGGGGGTTAGCATGGGAGAAATTTTACATGGGGGTTAGCATGGAGAAATTTAACATGGGGGTTAGCCTGGGAGAAATTTAACATGGGGGTTAGCATGGAGAAATTTAACATGGGGGTTAGCATGGGAGAAATTTAACATGGGGGTTAGCATGGAGAAATTTAACATGGGGGTTAGCATGGGGGTTAGCATGGGAGAAATTTAACATGGGGGTTAGCATGGAGAAATTTAACATGGGGGTTAGCATGGGAGAAATTTAACATGGGGGTTAGCATGGAGAAATTTAACATGGGGGTTAGCATGGAGAAATATAACATGGGGGTTAGCATGGGGGTTAGCATGGAGAAATTTAACATGGGGGTTAGCATGGGAGAAATTTAACATGGGGGTTAGCATGGGAGAAATTTAACATGGGGGTTAGCATGGAGAAATTTAACATGGGGGTTAGCATGGGGGGTTAGCATGGGGGTTAGCATGGAGAAATTTAACATGGGGGTTAGCATGGGGGGTTAGCATGGGGGTTAGCATGGAGAAATTTAACATGGGGGTTAGCATGGGGGGTTAGCATGGGGGTTAGCATGGAGAAATTTAACATGGGGGTTAGCATGGGAGAAATTTAACATGGGGGTTAGCATGGAGAAATTTAACATGGGGGTTAGCATGGAGAAATTTAACATGGGGGTTAGCCTGGGAGAAATTTAACATGGGGGTTAGCATGGAGAAATTTAACATGGGGGTTAGCATGGGAGAAATTTAACATGGGGGTTAGCATGGAGAAATTTAACATGGGGGTTAGCATGGGGGTTAGCATGGGAGAAATTTAACATGGGGGTTAGCATGGAGAAATTTAACATGGGGGTTAGCATGGGAGAAATTTAACATGGGGGTTAGCATGGAGAAATTTAACATGGGGGTTAGCATGGAGAAATTTAACATGGGGGTTAGCATGGGGGTTAGCATGGAGAAATTTAACATGGGGGTTAGCATGGGGGGTTAGCATGGAGAAATTTAACATGGGGGTTAGCATGGGAGTTAGCATGGAGAAATTTAACATGGGGGTTAGCATGGGAGTTAGCATGGAGAAATTTAACATGGGGGTTAGCATGGAGAAATTTAACATGGGGGTTAGCATGGGGGGTTAGCATGGGGGTTAGCATGGGAGAAATTTAACATGGGGGTTAGCATGGAGAAATTTAACATGGGGGTTAGCATGGGAGAAATTTAACATGGGGGTTAGCATGGGGGGTTAGCATGGGGGTTAGCATGGAGAAATTTAACATGGGGGTTAGCATGGGAGAAATTTAACATGGGGGTTAGCATGGAGAAATTTAACATGGGGGTTAGCATGGGGGGTTAGCATGGGGGTTAGCATGGGAGAAATTTAACATGGGGGTTAGCATGGAGAAATTTAACATGGGGGTTAGCATGGCAGAAATTTAACATGGGGGTTAGCATGGAGAAATTTAACATGGGGGTTAGCATGGGGGGTTAGCATGAGGGTTAGCATGGAGAAATTTAACATGGGGGTTAGCATGGGAGTTAGCATGGAGAAATTTAACATGGGGGTTAGCATGGGAGAAATTTAACATGGGGGTTAGCATGGGAGAAATTTAACATGGGGGTTAGCATGGAGAAATTTAACATGGGGGTTAGCATGGGGGGTTAGCATGGGGGTTAGCATGGGAGAAATTTAACATGGGGGTTAGCATGGAGAAATTTAACATGGGGGTTAGCATGGGAGAAATTTAACATGGGGGTTAGCATGGAGAAATTTAACATGGGGGTTAGCATGGAGAAATTTAACATGGGGGTTAGCATGGAGAAATTTAACATGGGGGTTAGCATGGGGGGTTAGCATGGGGGTTAGCATGGAGAAATTTAACATGGGGGTTAGCATGGGAGAAATTTAACATGGGGGTTAGCATGGGGGGTTAGCATGGAGAAATTTAACATGGGGGTTAGCATGGGGGGTTAGCATGGAGAAATTTAACATGGGGGTTAGCATGGGGGGTTAGCATGGAGAAATTTAACATGGGGGTTAGCATGGGGGGTTAGCATGGAGAAATTTAACATGGGGGTTAGCATGGGAGAAATTTAACATGGGGGTTAGCATGGGGGGTTAGCATGGGGGTTAGCATGGAGAAATTTAACATGGGGGTTAGCATGGGGGGTTAGCATGGGGGTTAGCATGGAGAAATATAACATGGGGGTTAGCATGGGGGTTAGCCTGGGAGAAATTTAACATGGGGGTTAGCATGGAGAAATTTAACATGGGGGTTAGCATGGGAGAAATTTAACATGGGGGTTAGCATGGAGAAATTTAACATGGGGGTTAGCATGGGGGTTAGCATGGGAGAAATTTAACATGGGGGTTAGCATGGAGAAATTTAACATGGGGGTTAGCATGGGAGAAATTTAACATGGGGGTTAGCATGGAGAAATTTAACATGGGGGTTAGCATGGAGAAATTTAACATGGGGGTTAGCATGGGGGTTAGCATGGAGAAATTTAACATGGGGGTTAGCATGGGGGGTTAGCATGGAGAAATTTAACATGGGGGTTAGCATGGGAGTTAGCATGGAGAAATTTAACATGGGGGTTAGCATGGGAGTTAGCATGGAGAAATTTAACATGGGGGTTAGCATGGAGAAATTTAACATGGGGGTTAGCATGGGGGGTTAGCATGGGGGTTAGCATGGGAGAAATTTAACATGGGGGTTAGCATGGAGAAATTTAACATGGGGGTTAGCATGGGAGAAATTTAACATGGGGGTTAGCATGGGGGGTTAGCATGGGGGTTAGCATGGAGAAATTTAACATGGGGGTTAGCATGGGAGAAATTTAACATGGGGGTTAGCATGGAGAAATTTAACATGGGGGTTAGCATGGGGGGTTAGCATGGGGGTTAGCATGGGAGAAATTTAACATGGGGGTTAGCATGGAGAAATTTAACATGGGGGTTAGCATGGCAGAAATTTAACATGGGGGTTAGCATGGAGAAATTTAACATGGGGGTTAGCATGGGGGGTTAGCATGAGGGTTAGCATGGAGAAATTTAACATGGGGGTTAGCATGGGAGTTAGCATGGAGAAATTTAACATGGGGGTTAGCATGGGAGAAATTTAACATGGGGGTTAGCATGGGAGAAATTTAACATGGGGGTTAGCATGGAGAAATTTAACATGGGGGTTAGCATGGGGGGTTAGCATGGGGGTTAGCATGGGAGAAATTTAACATGGGGGTTAGCATGGAGAAATTTAACATGGGGGTTAGCATGGGAGAAATTTAACATGGGGGTTAGCATGGAGAAATTTAACATGGGGGTTAGCATGGAGAAATTTAACATGGGGGTTAGCATGGAGAAATTTAACATGGGGGTTAGCATGGGGGGTTAGCATGGGGGTTAGCATGGAGAAATTTAACATGGGGGTTAGCATGGGAGAAATTTAACATGGGGGTTAGCATGGGGGGTTAGCATGGAGAAATTTAACATGGGGGTTAGCATGGGGGGTTAGCATGGAGAAATTTAACATGGGGGTTAGCATGGGGGGTTAGCATGGAGAAATTTAACATGGGGGTTAGCATGGGGGGTTAGCATGGAGAAATTTAACATGGGGGTTAGCATGGGAGAAATTTAACATGGGGGTTAGCATGGGGGGTTAGCATGGGGGTTAGCATGGAGAAATTTAACATGGGGGTTAGCATGGGGGGTTAGCATGGGGGTTAGCATGGAGAAATATAACATGGGGGTTAGCATGGGGGTTAGCATGGAGAAATTTAACATGGGGGTTAGCATGGGAGAAATTTAACATGGGGGTTAGCATGGGAGAAATTTAACATGGGGGTTAGCATGGAGAAATTTAACATGGGGGTTAGCATGGGGGGTTAGCATGGGGGTTAGCATGGAGAAATTTAACATGGGGGTTAGCATGGGGGGTTAGCATGGGGGTTAGCATGGAGAAATTTAACATGGGGGTTAGCATGGGGGGTTAGCATGGGGGTTAGCATGGAGAAATTTAACATGGGGGTTAGCATGGGGGGTTAGCATGGGGGTTAGCATGGAGAAATTTAACATGGGGGTTAGCATGGGAGAAATTTTACATGGGGGTTAGCATGGAGAAATTTAACATGGGGGTTAGCCTGGGAGAAATTTAACATGGGGGTTAGCATGGAGAAATTTAACATGGGGGTTAGCATGGGAGAAATTTAACATGGGGGTTAGCATGGAGAAATTTAACATGGGGGTTAGCATGGGGGTTAGCATGGGAGAAATTTAACATGGGGGTTAGCATGGAGAAATTTAACATGGGGGTTAGCATGGGAGAAATTTAACATGGGGGTTAGCATGGAGAAATTTAACATGGGGGTTAGCATGGAGAAATATAACATGGGGGTTAGCATGGGGGTTAGCATGGAGAAATTTAACATGGGGGTTAGCATGGGAGAAATTTAACATGGGGGTTAGCATGGGAGAAATTTAACATGGGGGTTAGCATGGAGAAATTTAACATGGGGGTTAGCATGGGGGGTTAGCATGGGGGTTAGCATGGAGAAATTTAACATGGGGGTTAGCATGGGGGGTTAGCATGGGGGTTAGCATGGAGAAATTTAACATGGGGGTTAGCATGGGGGGTTAGCATGGGGGTTAGCATGGAGAAATTTAACATGGGGGTTAGCATGGGAGAAATTTAACATGGGGGTTAGCATGGAGAAATTTAACATGGGGGTTAGCATGGAGAAATTTAACATGGGGGTTAGCCTGGGAGAAATTTAACATGGGGGTTAGCATGGAGAAATTTAACATGGGGGTTAGCATGGGAGAAATTTAACATGGGGGTTAGCATGGAGAAATTTAACATGGGGGTTAGCATGGGGGTTAGCATGGGAGAAATTTAACATGGGGGTTAGCATGGAGAAATTTAACATGGGGGTTAGCATGGAGAAATTTAACATGGGGGTTAGCATGGAGAAATTTAACATGGGGGTTAGCATGGAGAAATTTAACATGGGGGTTAGCATGGAGAAATTTAACATGGGGGTTAGCATGGGGGTTAGCATGGAGAAATTTAACATGGGGGTTAGCATGGGGGGTTAGCATGGAGAAATTTAACATGGGGGTTAGCATGGGAGTTAGCATGGAGAAATTTAACATGGGGGTTAGCATGGGAGTTAGCATGGAGAAATTTAACATGGGGGTTAGCATGGAGAAATTTAACATGGGGGTTAGCATGGGGGGTTAGCATGGGAGAAATTTAACATGGGGGTTAGCATGGAGAAATTTAACATGGGGGTTAGCATGGGAGAAATTTAACATGGGGGTTAGCATGGGGGGTTAGCATGGGGGTTAGCATGGAGAAATTTAACATGGGGGTTAGCATGGGAGAAATTTAACATGGGGGTTAGCATGGAGAAATTTAACATGGGGGTTAGCATGGGGGGTTAGCATGGGGGTTAGCATGGGAGAAATTTAACATGGGGGTTAGCATGGAGAAATTTAACATGGGGGTTAGCATGGGGGGTTAGCATGGGGGTTAGCATGGGAGAAATTTAACATGGGGGTTAGCATGGAGAAATTTAACATGGGGGTTAGCATGGCAGAAATTTAACATGGGGGTTAGCATGGAGAAATTTAACATGGGGGTTAGCATGGGGGGTTAGCATGGGGGTTAGCATGGAGAAATTTAACATGGGGGTTAGCATGGGAGTTAGCATGGAGAAATTTAACATGGGGGTTAGCATGGGAGAAATTTAACATGGGGGTTAGCATGGGAGAAATTTAACATGGGGGTTAGCATGGAGAAATTTAACATGGGGGTTAGCATGGGGGGTTAGCATGGGGGTTAGCATGGGAGAAATTTAACATGGGGGTTAGCATGGAGAAATTTAACATGGGGGTTAGCATGGGAGAAATTTAACATGGGGGTTAGCATGGAGAAATTTAACATGGGGGTTAGCATGGAGAAATTTAACATGGGGGTTAGCATGGGGGGTTAGCATGGGGGTTAGCATGGAGAAATTTAACATGGGGGTTAGCATGGAGAAATTTAACATGGGGGTTAGCATGGGAGAAATTTAACATGGGGGTTAGCATGGGGGGTTAGCATAGGGGTTAGCATGGAGAAATTTAACATGGGGGTTAGCATGGGAGAAATTTAACATGGGGGTTAATATGGGGGTTAGCATGGAGAAATTTAACATGGGGGTTAGCATGGAGAAATTTAACATGGGGGTTAGCATGGGAGAAATTTAACATGGGGGTTAGCATGGAGAAATTTAACATGGGGGTTAGCATGGGGGGTTAGCATGGGGGTTAGCATGGGAGAAATTTAACATGGGGGTTAGCATGGAGAAATTTAACATGGGGGTTAGCATGGGAGAAATTTAACATGGGGGTTAGCATGGAGAAATTTAACATGGGGGTTAGCATGGGGGTTAGCATGGAGAAATTTAACATGGGGGTTAGCATGGGGGGTTAGCATGGGGGGTTAGCATGGGGGTTAGCATGGAGAAATTTAACATGGGGGTTAGCATGGGGGGTTAGCATGGAGAAATTTAACATGGGGGTTAGCATGGGAGTTAGCATGGAGAAATTTAACATGGGGGTTAGCATGGGAGAAATTTAACATGGGGGTTAGCATGGAGAAATTTAACATGGGGGTTAGCATGGGGGGTTAGCATGGGGGTTAGCATGGAGAAATTTAACATGGGGGTTAGCATGGGAGGTTAGCATGGGGGTTAGCATGGAGAAATTTAACATGGGGGTTAGTATAGAGAAATTTAACATGGGGGTTAGCATGGGGGGTTAGCATGGGGGTTAGCATAAAGAAATTTAACATGGGGGTTAGCATGGGGGTTAGCATGGAGAAATTTAACATGGGGGTTAGCATGGGAGAAATTTAACATGGGGGTTAGCATGGAGAAATTTAACATGGGGGTTAGCATGGGGGGTTAGCATGGGGGTTAGCATGGAGAAATTTAACATGGGGGTTAGCATGGGGGGTTAGCATGGGGGTTACCATGGAGAAATTTAACATGGGGGTTAGCATGGGGGGTTAGCATGGGGGTTAGCATGGAGAAATTTAACATGGGGGTTAGCATGGGGGGTTAGCATGGGGGTTAGCATGGAGAAATTTAACATGGGGGTTAGCATGGAGAAATTTAACATGGGGGTTAGCATGGAGAAATTTAACATGGGGGTTAGCATGGGAGAAATTTAACATGGGGGTTAGCATGGAGAAATTTAACATGGGGGTTGGCATGGGAGAAATTTAACATGGGGGTTAGCATGGAGAAATTTAACATGGGGGTTAGCATGGGGGGTTAGCATGGGGGTTAGCATGGGAGAAATTTAACATGGGGGTTAGCATGGAGAAATTTAACATGGGGGTTAGCATGGAGAAATTTAACATGGGGGTTAGCATGGGAGAAATTTAACATGGGGGTTAGCATGGGAGAAATTTAACATGGGGGTTAGCATGGGAGAAATTTAACATGCGGGTTAGCATGGGAGAAATTTAACATGGGGGTTAGCATGGGAGAAATTTAACATGGGGGTTAGCATGGAGAAATTTAACATGGGGGTTAGCATGGGGGGTTAGCATGGGGGTTAGCATGGGAGAATTTTAACATGGGGGTTAGCATGGGAGAATTTTAACATGGGGGTTAGCATGGAGAAATTTAACATGGGGGTTAGCATGGGAGAAATTTAACATGGGGGTTAGCATGGAGAAATTTAACATGGGGGTTAGCATGGAGAAATTTAACATGGGGGGTTAGCATGGGGGTTAGCATGGGAGAATTTTAACATGGGGGTTAGCATGGGAGAATTTTAACATGGGGGTTAGCATGGAGAAATTTAACATGGGGGTTAGCATGGAGAAATTTAACATGGGGGTTAGCATGGGGGGTTAGCATGGGGGTTAGCATGGAGAAATTTAACATGGGGGTTAGTATAGAGAAATTTAACATGGGGGTTAGCATGGGAGAAATTTAACATGGGGGTTAGCATGGGAGAAATTTAACATGGGGGTTAGCATGGAGAAATTTAACATGGGGGTTAGCATGGGAGAAATTTAACATGGGGGTTAGCATGGAGAAATTTAACATGGGGGTTAGCATGGGGGGTTAGCATGGGGGTTAGCATGGGAGAAATTTAACATGGGGGTTAGCATGGAGAAATTTAACATGGGGGTTAGCATGGGAGAAATTTAACATGGGGGTTAGCATGGGAGAAATTTAACATGGGGGTTAGCATGGGGGGTTAGCATGGGGGTTAGCATGGAGAAATTTAACATGGGGGTTAGCATGGGAGAAATTTAACATGGGGGTTAGCATGGGGGGTTAGCATGGGGGTTAGCATGGAGAAATTTAACATGGGGGTTAGCATGGGGGGTTAACATGGGAGAAATTTAACATGGGGGTTAGCATGGGAGAAATTTAACATGGGGGTTAGCATGGGGGGTTAGCATGGGAGAAATTTAACATGGGGGTTAGCATGGGAGAAATTTAACATGGGGGTTAGCATGGGAGAAATTTAACATGGGGGTTAGCATGGGAGAAATTTAACATGGGGGTTAGCATGGGAGAAATTTAACATGGGGGTTAGCATGGGAGAAATTTAACATGGGGGTTAGCATGGGAGAAATTTAACATGGGGGTTAGCATGGGAGAAATTTAACATGGGGGTTAGCATGGAGAAATTTAACATGGGGGTTAGCATGGGAGAAATTTAACATGGGGGTTAGCATGGAGAAATTTAACATGGGGGTTAGCATGGGAGAAATTTAACATGGGGGTTATCATGGAGAAATTTAACATGGGGGTTAGCATGGGAGAAATTTAACATGGGGGTTATCATGGAGAAATTTAACATGGGGGTTAGCATGGGAGAAATTTAACATGGGGGTTAGCATGGGGGGTTAACATGGGGGTTAGCATGGAGAAATTTAACATGAGGGTTAGCATGGGAGAAATTTAACATGGGGGTTAGCATGGAGAAATTTAACATGGGGGTTAGCATGGAGAAATTTAACATGGGGGTTAGCATGGGGGTTAGCATGGAGAAATTTAACATGGGGGTTAGCATGGGGGGTTAGCATGGAGAAATTTAACATGGGGGTTAGCATGGGAGAAATTTAACATGGGGGTTAGCATGGAGAAATTTAACATGGGGGTTAGCATGGGAGAAATTTAACATGGGGGTTAGCATGGGGGTTAGCATGGAGAAATTTAACATGGGGGTTAGCATGGAGAAATTTAACATGGGGGTTAGCATGGGAGAAATTTAACATGGGGGTTAGCATGGAGAAATTTAACATGGGGGTTAGCATGGGAGAAATTTAACATGGGGGTTAGCATGGGGGGTTAACATGGGGGTTAGCATGGAGAAATTTAACATGGGGGTTAGCATGGGAGAAATTTAACATGGGGGTTAGCATGGAGAAATTTAACATGGGGGTTAGCATGGCAGAAATTTAACATGGGGGTTAGCATGGAGAAATTTAACATGGGGGTTAGCATGGGGGGTTAGCATGGAGAAATTTAACATGGGGGTTAGCCTGGGAGAAATTTAACATGGGGGTTAGCATGGAGAAATTTAACATGGGGGTTAGCATGGGGGGTTAGCATGGGGGTTAGCATGGAGAAATTTAACATGGGGGTTAGCATGGGGGGTTAGCATGGGGGTTAGCATGGGGGTTAGCATGGAGAAATTTAACATGGGGGTTAGCATGGGAGAAATTTAACATGGGGGTTAGCATGGAGAAATTTAACATGGGGGTTAGCATGGGGGGTTAGCATTTTGGGTTAGCATGGGAGAAATTTAACATGGGGGTTAGCATGGAGAAATTTAACATGGGGGTTAGCATGGGGGGTTAGTATGGGGGGTTAGCATGGGGGTTAGCATGGGAGAAATTTAACATGGGGGTTAGCATGGAGAAATTTAACATGGGGGTTAGCATGGGAGAAATTTAACATGGGGGTTAGCATGGAGAAATTTAACATGGGGGTTAGCATGGAGAAATTTAACATGGGGGTTAGCATGGGAGAAATTTAACATGGGGGTTAGCATGGGAGAAATTTAACATGGGGGTTAGCATCAGTCCTCATGGGAAGATGACAAGTCAAATCAGTCGTCATTTGAAGATGACAAGTGAAATCAGTCGTCATTTGAAGATGACAAGTCAAATCAGTCGTCATGGAACGATGACAAGTGAAATCAGTCGTCATTGGAAGATGGCAAGTCAAATCAGTCGTCATTGGAAGGTGACAATTCCTTTTAGTCGGCATTGAAAGTTGACAGGTCAAATCAGTCGTCATGGGAAGATGACAAGTCAAATCAGTCGTCATTGGAAGATGACAACTCATTCTAGTCGTCATTGAACGATGACAAGTCAAATCAGTCGTCATTGAAAGATGACAACTCACTTTAGTCGTCATGGAACGATGACAAGTCAAATCAGTCGTCATTGAAAGATGATAACTCACTTTAGTCGTCATGGAACGATGACAAGTCAAATTAGTCGTCATTGGAAGATGGCAAGTCAAATCAGTTGTCATTGAAAGATGACAACTCATTTTAGTCGTCAGTTGGAGAAGACAAGTCAAATCAGTCGTCATTGGAAGATGACAAGTCAAAGCAGTCGTCATTGGAAGATGACAAGTCAAATCAGTCGTCATTGAAAGATGACAACTCATTTTAGTCGTCATGGAACGATGACAAGTCAAATCAGTCGTCATTGGAAGATGGCAAGTCAAATCAGTCGTCATTGAAAGATGAAAACTCATTTTAGTCGTCAGTTGGAGATGACAAGTCAAATCAGTCGTCATGGAAAAACTTAGCATTAGGGAATTTAGCATGGGATTTAGCATTGGGAAATTTAGCATGGGATTTAGCATTACAAAATTTATCATGGGGTTTAGCATTAAAAAAATTAACAAGGGGTTTAGCATTACGAAAGTTAACATGGGGTTTAGCATTAAAAAAATTAACATGGGGTTTAGCATTACGAAAGTTAACATGGGGTTTAGCATTACGAAATTTAACATGGTGTTTAGCATTAAAAGAATTAACATGGGGTTTAGCATTACGAAATTTAACATGGGGGTTAGCATGGGAGAAATTTAACATGGGGGTTAGCATGGAGAAATTTAACATGGGGGTTAGCATGGAGAAATTTAACATGGGGGTTAGCATGGGGGGTTAGCATGGGAGAAATTTAACATGGGGGTTAGCATAGAGAAATTTAACATGGGGGTTAGCATGGGAGAAATTTAACATGGGGGTTAGCATGGGAGAAATTTAACATGGGGGTTAGCATGGGAGAAATTTAACATGGGGGTTAGCATGGGGGGTTAGCATGGGGGTTAGCATGGAGAAATTTAACATGGGGGTTAGCATGGGAGAAATTTAACATGGGGGTTAGCATGGGGGGTTAGCATGGGGGGTTAGCATGGGGGTTAGCATGGGAGAAATTTAACATGGGGGTTAGCATGGAGAAATTTAACATGGGGGTTAGCATGGGAGAAATTTAACATGGGGGTTAGCATGGAGAAATTTAACATGGGGGTTAGCATGGAGAAATTTAACATGGGGGTTAGCATGGGGGTTAGCATGGAGAAATTTAACATGGGGGTTAGCATGGGGGGTTAGCATGGAGAAATTTAACATGGGGGTTAGCATGGGAGTTAGCATGGAGAAATTTAACATGGGGGTTAGCATGGGAGTTAGCATGGAGAAATTTAACATGGGGGTTAGCATGGGGGGTTAGCATGGGGGTTAGCATGGGAGAAATTTAACATGGGGGTTAGCATGGAGAAATTTAACATGGGGGTTAGCATGGGAGAAATTTAACATGGGGGTTAGCATGGGGGGTTAGCATGGGGGTTAGCATGGAGAAATTTAACATGGGGGTTAGCATGGGAGAAATTTAACATGGGGGTTAGCATGGAGAAATTTAACATGGGGGTTAGCATGGGGGGTTAGCATGGGGGTTAGCATGGGAGAAATTTAACATGGGGGTTAGCATGGAGAAATTTAACATGGGGGTTAGCATGGCAGAAATTTAACATGGGGGTTAGCATGGAGAAATTTAACATGGGGGTTAGCATGGGGGGTTAGCATGAGGGTTAGCATGGAGAAATTTAACATGGGGGTTAGCATGGGAGTTAGCATGGAGAAATTTAACATGGGGGTTAGCATGGGAGAAATTTAACATGGGGGTTAGCATGGGAGAAATTTAACATGGGGGTTAGCATGGAGAAATTTAACATGGGGGTTAGCATGGGGGGTTAGCATGGGGGTTAGCATGGGAGAAATTTAACATGGGGGTTAGCATGGAGAAATTTAACATGGGGGTTAGCATGGGAGAAATTTAACATGGGGGTTAGCATGGAGAAATTTAACATGGGGGTTAGCATGGAGAAATTTAACATGGGGGTTAGCATGGAGAAATTTAACATGGGGGTTAGCATGGGGGGTTAGCATGGGGGTTAGCATGGAGAAATTTAACATGGGGGTTAGCATGGGAGAAATTTAACATGGGGGTTAGCATGGGGGGTTAGCATGGAGAAATTTAACATGGGGGTTAGCATGGGGGGTTAGCATGGAGAAATTTAACATGGGGGTTAGCATGGGGGGTTAGCATGGAGAAATTTAACATGGGGGTTAGCATGGGGGGTTAGCATGGAGAAATTTAACATGGGGGTTAGCATGGGAGAAATTTAACATGGGGGTTAGCATGGGGGGTTAGCATGGGGGTTAGCATGGAGAAATTTAACATGGGGGTTAGCATGGGGGGTTAGCATGGGGGTTAGCATGGAGAAATATAACATGGGGGTTAGCATGGGGGTTAGCATGGAGAAATTTAACATGGGGGTTAGCATGGAGAAATTTAACATGGGGGTTAGCATGGGAGAAATTTAACATGGGGGTTAGCATGGAGAAATTTAACATGGGGGTTGGCATGGGAGAAATTTAACATGGGGGTTAGCATGGAGAAATTTAACATGGGGGTTAGCATGGGGGGTTAGCATGGGGGTTAGCATGGGAGAAATTTAACATGGGGGTTAGCATGGAGAAATTTAACATGGGGGTTAGCATGGAGAAATTTAACATGGGGGTTAGCATGGGAGAAATTTAACATGGGGGTTAGCATGGGAGAAATTTAACATGGGGGTTAGCATGGGAGAAATTTAACATGCGGGTTAGCATGGGAGAAATTTAACATGGGGGTTAGCATGGGAGAAATTTAACATGGGGGTTAGCATGGAGAAATTTAACATGGGGGTTAGCATGGAGAAATTTAACATGGGGGTTAGCATGGGGGGTTAGCATGGGGGTTAGCATGGGAGAATTTTAACATGGGGGTTAGCATGGGAGAATTTTAACATGGGGGTTAGCATGGAGAAATTTAACATGGGGGTTAGCATGGGAGAAATTTAACATGGGGGTTAGCATGGAGAAATTTAACATGGGGGTTAGCATGGAGAAATTTAACATGGGGGGTTAGCATGGGGGTTAGCATGGGAGAATTTTAACATGGGGGTTAGCATGGGAGAATTTTAACATGGGGGTTAGCATGGAGAAATTTAACATGGGGGTTAGCATGGAGAAATTTAACATGGGGGTTAGCATGGGGGGTTAGCATGGGGGTTAGCATGGAGAAATTTAACATGGGGGTTAGTATAGAGAAATTTAACATGGGGGTTAGCATGGGAGAAATTTAACATGGGGGTTAGCATGGAGAAATTTAACATGGGGGTTAGCATGGGAGAAATTTAACATGGGGGTTAGCATGGAGAAATTTAACATGGGGGTTAGCATGGGGGTTAGCATGGGAGAAATTTAACATGGGGGTTAGCATGGAGAAATTTAACATGGGGGTTAGCATGGGAGAAATTTAACATGGGGGTTAGCATGGGAGAAATTTAACATGGGGGTTAGCATGGGGGGTTAGCATGGGGGTTAGCATGGAGAAATTTAACATGGGGGTTAGCATGGGAGAAATTTAACATGGGGGTTAGCATGGGGGGTTAGCATGGGGGTTAGCATGGAGAAATTTAACATGGGGGTTAGCATGGGGGGTTAACATGGGAGAAATTTAACATGGGGGTTAGCATGGGAGAAATTTAACATGGGGGTTAGCATGGGGGGTTAGCATGGGAGAAATTTAACATGGGGGTTAGCATGGGAGAAATTTAACATGGGGGTTAGCATGGGAGAAATTTAACATGGGGGTTAGCATGGGAGAAATTTAACATGGGGGTTAGCATGGGAGAAATTTAACATGGGGGTTAGCATGGGAGAAATTTAACATGGGGGTTAGCATGGGAGAAATTTAACATGGGGGTTAGCATGGGAGAAATTTAACATGGGGGTTAGCATGGAGAAATTTAACATGGGGGTTAGCATGGGAGAAATTTAACATGGGGGTTAGCATGGAGAAATTTAACATGGGGGTTAGCATGGGAGAAATTTAACATGGGGGTTATCATGGAGAAATTTAACATGGGGGTTAGCATGGGAGAAATTTAACATGGGGGTTATCATGGAGAAATTTAACATGGGGGTTAGCATGGGAGAAATTTAACATGGGGGTTAGCATGGGGGGTTAACATGGGGGTTAGCATGGAGAAATTTAACATGAGGGTTAGCATGGGAGAAATTTAACATGGGGGTTAGCATGGAGAAATTTAACATGGGGGTTAGCATGGAGAAATTTAACATGGGGGTTAGCATGGGGGTTAGCATGGAGAAATTTAACATGGGGGTTAGCATGGGGGGTTAGCATGGAGAAATTTAACATGGGGGTTAGCATGGGAGAAATTTAACATGGGGGTTAGCATGGAGAAATTTAACATGGGGGTTAGCATGGGAGAAATTTAACATGGGGGTTAGCATGGGGGTTAGCATGGAGAAATTTAACATGGGGGTTAGCATGGGAGAAATTTAACATGGGGGTTAGCATGGAGAAATTTAACATGGGGGTTAGCATGGGAGAAATTTAACATGGGGGTTAGCATGGGGGGTTAACATGGGGGTTAGCATGGAGAAATTTAACATGGGGGTTAGCATGGGAGAAATTTAACATGGGGGTTAGCATGGAGAAATTTAACATGGGGGTTAGCATGGCAGAAATTTAACATGGGGGTTAGCATGGAGAAATTTAACATGGGGGTTAGCATGGGGGGTTAGCATGGAGAAATTTAACATGGGGGTTAGCCTGGGAGAAATTTAACATGGGGGTTAGCATGGAGAAATTTAACATGGGGGTTAGCATGGGGGGTTAGCATGGGGGTTAGCATGGAGAAATTTAACATGGGGGTTAGCATGGGGGGTTAGCATGGGGGTTAGCATGGGGGTTAGCATGGAGAAATTTAACATGGGGGTTAGCATGGGAGAAATTTAACATGGGGGTTAGCATGGAGAAATTTAACATGGGGGTTAGCATGGGGGGTTAGCATTTTGGGTTAGCATGGGAGAAATTTAACATGGGGGTTAGCATGGAGAAATTTAACATGGGGGTTAGCATGGGGGGTTAGTATGGGGGGTTAGCATGGGGGTTAGCATGGGAGAAATTTAACATGGGGGTTAGCATGGAGAAATTTAACATGGGGGTTAGCATGGGAGAAATTTAACATGGGGGTTAGCATGGAGAAATTTAACATGGGGGTTAGCATGGAGAAATTTAACATGGGGGTTAGCATGGGAGAAATTTAACATGGGGGTTAGCATGGGAGAAATTTAACATGGGGGTTAGCATCAGTCCTCATGGGAAGATGACAAGTCAAATCAGTCGTCATTTGAAGATGACAAGTGAAATCAGTCGTCATTTGAAGATGACAAGTCAAATCAGTCGTCATGGAACGATGACAAGTGAAATCAGTCGTCATTGGAAGATGGCAAGTCAAATCAGTCGTCATTGGAAGGTGACAATTCCTTTTAGTCGGCATTGAAAGTTGACAGGTCAAATCAGTCGTCATGGGAAGATGACAAGTCAAATCAGTCGTCATTGGAAGATGACAACTCATTCTAGTCGTCATTGAACGATGACAAGTCAAATCAGTCGTCATTGAAAGATGACAACTCACTTTAGTCGTCATGGAACGATGACAAGTCAAATCAGTCGTCATTGAAAGATGATAACTCACTTTAGTCGTCATGGAACGATGACAAGTCAAATTAGTCGTCATTGGAAGATGGCAAGTCAAATCAGTTGTCATTGAAAGATGACAACTCATTTTAGTCGTCAGTTGGAGAAGACAAGTCAAATCAGTCGTCATTGGAAGATGACAAGTCAAAGCAGTCGTCATTGGAAGATGACAAGTCAAATCAGTCGTCATTGAAAGATGACAACTCATTTTAGTCGTCATGGAACGATGACAAGTCAAATCAGTCGTCATTGGAAGATGGCAAGTCAAATCAGTCGTCATTGAAAGATGAAAACTCATTTTAGTCGTCAGTTGGAGATGACAAGTCAAATCAGTCGTCATGGAAAAACTTAGCATTAGGGAATTTAGCATGGGATTTAGCATTGGGAAATTTAGCATGGGATTTAGCATTACAAAATTTATCATGGGGTTTAGCATTAAAAAAATTAACAAGGGGTTTAGCATTACGAAAGTTAACATGGGGTTTAGCATTAAAAAAATTAACATGGGGTTTAGCATTACGAAAGTTAACATGGGGTTTAGCATTACGAAATTTAACATGGTGTTTAGCATTAAAAGAATTAACATGGGGTTTAGCATTACGAAATTTAACATGGGGGTTAGCATGGGAGAAATTTAACATGGGGGTTAGCATGGAGAAATTTAACATGGGGGTTAGCATGGAGAAATTTAACATGGGGGTTAGCATGGGGGGTTAGCATGGGAGAAATTTAACATGGGGGTTAGCATAGAGAAATTTAACATGGGGGTTAGCATGGGAGAAATTTAACATGGGGGTTAGCATGGGAGAAATTTAACATGGGGGTTAGCATGGGAGAAATTTAACATGGGGGTTAGCATGGGGGGTTAGCATGGGGGTTAGCATGGAGAAATTTAACATGGGGGTTAGCATGGGAGAAATTTAACATGGGGGTTAGCATGGGGGGTTAGCATGGGGGGTTAGCATGGGGGTTAGCATGGGAGAAATTTAACATGGGGGTTAGCATGGAGAAATTTAACATGGGGGTTAGCATGGGAGAAATTTAACATGGGGGTTAGCATGGAGAAATTTAACATGGGGGTTAGCATGGAGAAATTTAACATGGGGGTTAGCATGGGGGTTAGCATGGAGAAATTTAACATGGGGGTTAGCATGGGGGGTTAGCATGGAGAAATTTAACATGGGGGTTAGCATGGGAGTTAGCATGGAGAAATTTAACATGGGGGTTAGCATGGGAGTTAGCATGGAGAAATTTAACATGGGGGTTAGCATGGAGAAATTTAACATGGGGGTTAGCATGGGGGGTTAGCATGGGGGTTAGCATGGGAGAAATTTAACATGGGGGTTAGCATGGAGAAATTTAACATGGGGGTTAGCATGGGAGAAATTTAACATGGGGGTTAGCATGGGGGGTTAGCATGGGGGTTAGCATGGAGAAATTTAACATGGGGGTTAGCATGGGAGAAATTTAACATGGGGGTTAGCATGGAGAAATTTAACATGGGGGTTAGCATGGGGGGTTAGCATGGGGGTTAGCATGGGAGAAATTTAACATGGGGGTTAGCATGGAGAAATTTAACATGGGGGTTAGCATGGCAGAAATTTAACATGGGGGTTAGCATGGAGAAATTTAACATGGGGGTTAGCATGGGGGGTTAGCATGAGGGTTAGCATGGAGAAATTTAACATGGGGGTTAGCATGGGAGTTAGCATGGAGAAATTTAACATGGGGGTTAGCATGGGAGAAATTTAACATGGGGGTTAGCATGGGAGAAATTTAACATGGGGGTTAGCATGGAGAAATTTAACATGGGGGTTAGCATGGGGGGTTAGCATGGGGGTTAGCATGGGAGAAATTTAACATGGGGGTTAGCATGGAGAAATTTAACATGGGGGTTAGCATGGGAGAAATTTAACATGGGGGTTAGCATGGAGAAATTTAACATGGGGGTTAGCATGGAGAAATTTAACATGGGGGTTAGCATGGAGAAATTTAACATGGGGGTTAGCATGGGGGGTTAGCATGGGGGTTAGCATGGAGAAATTTAACATGGGGGTTAGCATGGGAGAAATTTAACATGGGGGTTAGCATGGGGGGTTAGCATGGAGAAATTTAACATGGGGGTTAGCATGGGGGGTTAGCATGGAGAAATTTAACATGGGGGTTAGCATGGGGGGTTAGCATGGAGAAATTTAACATGGGGGTTAGCATGGGGGGTTAGCATGGAGAAATTTAACATGGGGGTTAGCATGGGAGAAATTTAACATGGGGGTTAGCATGGGGGGTTAGCATGGGGGTTAGCATGGAGAAATTTAACATGGGGGTTAGCATGGGGGGTTAGCATGGGGGTTAGCATGGAGAAATATAACATGGGGGTTAGCATGGGGGTTAGCATGGAGAAATTTAACATGGGGGTTAGCATGGGAGAAATTTAACATGGGGGTTAGCATGGGAGAAATTTAACATGGGGGTTAGCATGGAGAAATTTAACATGGGGGTTAGCATGGGGGGTTAGCATGGGGGTTAGCATGGAGAAATTTAACATGGGGGTTAGCATGGGGGGTTAGCATGGGGGTTAGCATGGAGAAATTTAACATGGGGGTTAGCATGGGGGGTTAGCATGGGGGTTAGCATGGAGAAATTTAACATGGGGGTTAGCATGGGGGGTTAGCATGGGGGTTAGCATGGAGAAATTTAACATGGGGGTTAGCATGGGAGAAATTTTACATGGGGGTTAGCATGGAGAAATTTAACATGGGGGTTAGCCTGGGAGAAATTTAACATGGGGGTTAGCATGGAGAAATTTAACATGGGGGTTAGCATGGGAGAAATTTAACATGGGGGTTAGCATGGAGAAATTTAACATGGGGGTTAGCATGGGGGTTAGCATGGGAGAAATTTAACATGGGGGTTAGCATGGAGAAATTTAACATGGGGGTTAGCATGGGAGAAATTTAACATGGGGGTTAGCATGGAGAAATTTAACATGGGGGTTAGCATGGAGAAATATAACATGGGGGTTAGCATGGGGGTTAGCATGGAGAAATTTAACATGGGGGTTAGCATGGGAGAAATTTAACATGGGGGTTAGCATGGGAGAAATTTAACATGGGGGTTAGCATGGAGAAATTTAACATGGGGGTTAGCATGGGGGGTTAGCATGGGGGTTAGCATGGAGAAATTTAACATGGGGGTTAGCATGGGGGGTTAGCATGGGGGTTAGCATGGAGAAATTTAACATGGGGGTTAGCATGGGGGGTTAGCATGGGGGTTAGCATGGAGAAATTTAACATGGGGGTTAGCATGGGAGAAATTTAACATGGGGGTTAGCATGGAGAAATTTAACATGGGGGTTAGCATGGAGAAATTTAACATGGGGGTTAGCCTGGGAGAAATTTAACATGGGGGTTAGCATGGAGAAATTTAACATGGGGGTTAGCATGGGAGAAATTTAACATGGGGGTTAGCATGGAGAAATTTAACATGGGGGTTAGCATGGGGGTTAGCATGGGAGAAATTTAACATGGGGGTTAGCATGGAGAAATTTAACATGGGGGTTAGCATGGAGAAATTTAACATGGGGGTTAGCATGGAGAAATTTAACATGGGGGTTAGCATGGAGAAATTTAACATGGGGGTTAGCATGGGGGTTAGCATGGAGAAATTTAACATGGGGGTTAGCATGGGGGGTTAGCATGGAGAAATTTAACATGGGGGTTAGCATGGGAGTTAGCATGGAGAAATTTAACATGGGGGTTAGCATGGGAGTTAGCATGGAGAAATTTAACATGGGGGTTAGCATGGAGAAATTTAACATGGGGGTTAGCATGGGGGGTTAGCATGGGAGAAATTTAACATGGGGGTTAGCATGGAGAAATTTAACATGGGGGTTAGCATGGGAGAAATTTAACATGGGGGTTAGCATGGGGGGTTAGCATGGGGGTTAGCATGGAGAAATTTAACATGGGGGTTAGCATGGGAGAAATTTAACATGGGGGTTAGCATGGAGAAATTTAACATGGGGGTTAGCATGGGGGGTTAGCATGGGGGTTAGCATGGGAGAAATTTAACATGGGGGTTAGCATGGAGAAATTTAACATGGGGGTTAGCATGGGGGGTTAGCATGGGGGTTAGCATGGGAGAAATTTAACATGGGGGTTAGCATGGAGAAATTTAACATGGGGGTTAGCATGGCAGAAATTTAACATGGGGGTTAGCATGGAGAAATTTAACATGGGGGTTAGCATGGGGGGTTAGCATGGGGGTTAGCATGGAGAAATTTAACATGGGGGTTAGCATGGGAGTTAGCATGGAGAAATTTAACATGGGGGTTAGCATGGGAGAAATTTAACATGGGGGTTAGCATGGGAGAAATTTAACATGGGGGTTAGCATGGAGAAATTTAACATGGGGGTTAGCATGGGGGGTTAGCATGGGGGTTAGCATGGGAGAAATTTAACATGGGGGTTAGCATGGAGAAATTTAACATGGGGGTTAGCATGGGAGAAATTTAACATGGGGGTTAGCATGGAGAAATTTAACATGGGGGTTAGCATGGAGAAATTTAACATGGGGGTTAGCATGGGGGGTTAGCATGGGGGTTAGCATGGAGAAATTTAACATGGGGGTTAGCATGGAGAAATTTAACATGGGGGTTAGCATGGGAGAAATTTAACATGGGGGTTAGCATGGGGGGTTAGCATAGGGGTTAGCATGGAGAAATTTAACATGGGGGTTAGCATGGGAGAAATTTAACATGGGGGTTAATATGGGGGTTAGCATGGAGAAATTTAACATGGGGGTTAGCATGGAGAAATTTAACATGGGGGTTAGCATGGGAGAAATTTAACATGGGGGTTAGCATGGAGAAATTTAACATGGGGGTTAGCATGGGGGGTTAGCATGGGGGTTAGCATGGGAGAAATTTAACATGGGGGTTAGCATGGAGAAATTTAACATGGGGGTTAGCATGGGAGAAATTTAACATGGGGGTTAGCATGGAGAAATTTAACATGGGGGTTAGCATGGGGGTTAGCATGGAGAAATTTAACATGGGGGTTAGCATGGGGGGTTAGCATGGGGGTTAGCATGGAGAAATTTAACATGGGGGTTAGCATGGGGGGTTAGCATGGAGAAATTTAACATGGGGGTTAGCATGGGAGTTAGCATGGAGAAATTTAACATGGGGGTTAGCATGGGAGAAATTTAACATGGGGGTTAGCATGGAGAAATTTAACATGGGGGTTAGCATGGGGGGTTAGCATGGGGGTTAGCATGGAGAAATTTAACATGGGGGTTAGCATGGGAGGTTAGCATGGGGGTTAGCATGGAGAAATTTAACATGGGGGTTAGTATAGAGAAATTTAACATGGGGGTTAGCATGGGGGGTTAGCATGGGGGTTAGCATAAAGAAATTTAACATGGGGGTTAGCATGGGGGTTAGCATGGAGAAATTTAACATGGGGGTTAGCATGGGAGAAATTTAACATGGGGGTTAGCATGGAGAAATTTAACATGGGGGTTAGCATGGGGGGTTAGCATGGGGGTTAGCATGGAGAAATTTAACATGGGGGTTAGCATGGGGGGTTAGCATGGGGGTTACCATGGAGAAATTTAACATGGGGGTTAGCATGGGGGGTTAGCATGGGGGTTAGCATGGAGAAATTTAACATGGGGGTTAGCATGGGGGGTTAGCATGGGGGTTAGCATGGAGAAATTTAACATGGGGGTTAGCATGGAGAAATTTAACATGGGGGTTAGCATGGAGAAATTTAACATGGGGGTTAGCATGGGAGAAATTTAACATGGGGGTTAGCATGGAGAAATTTAACATGGGGGTTGGCATGGGAGAAATTTAACATGGGGGTTAGCATGGAGAAATTTAACATGGGGGTTAGCATGGGGGGTTAGCATGGGGGTTAGCATGGGAGAAATTTAACATGGGGGTTAGCATGGAGAAATTTAACATGGGGGTTAGCATGGAGAAATTTAACATGGGGGTTAGCATGGGAGAAATTTAACATGGGGGTTAGCATGGGAGAAATTTAACATGCGGGTTAGCATGGGAGAAATTTAACATGGGGGTTAGCATGGGAGAAATTTAACATGGGGGTTAGCATGGAGAAATTTAACATGGGGGTTAGCATGGGGGGTTAGCATGGGGGTTAGCATGGGAGAATTTTAACATGGGGGTTAGCATGGGAGAATTTTAACATGGGGGTTAGCATGGAGAAATTTAACATGGGGGTTAGCATGGGAGAAATTTAACATGGGGGTTAGCATGGAGAAATTTAACATGGGGGTTAGCATGGAGAAATTTAACATGGGGGGTTAGCATGGGGGTTAGCATGGGAGAAATTTAACATGGGGGTTAGCATGGAGAAATTTAACATGGGGGTTAGCATGGGAGAAATTTAACATGGGGGTTAGCATGGGAGAAATTTAACATGGGGGTTAGCATGGGGGGTTAGCATGGGGGTTAGCATGGAGAAATTTAACATGGGGGTTAGCATGGGAGAAATTTAACATGGGGGTTAGCATGGGGGGTTAGCATGGGGGTTAGCATGGAGAAATTTAACATGGGGGTTAGCATGGGGGGTTAACATGGGAGAAATTTAACATGGGGGTTAGCATGGGAGAAATTTAACATGGGGGTTAGCATGGGGGGTTAGCATGGGAGAAATTTAACATGGGGGTTAGCATGGGAGAAATTTAACATGGGGGTTAGCATGGGAGAAATTTAACATGGGGGTTAGCATGGGAGAAATTTAACATGGGGGTTAGCATGGGAGAAATTTAACATGGGGGTTAGCATGGGAGAAATTTAACATGGGGGTTAGCATGGGAGAAATTTAACATGGGGGTTAGCATGGGAGAAATTTAACATGGGGGTTAGCATGGGAGAAATTTAACATGGGGGTTAGCATGGAGAAATTTAACATGGGGGTTAGCATGGGAGAAATTTAACATGGGGGTTAGCATGGAGAAATTTAACATGGGGGTTAGCATGGGAGAAATTTAACATGGGGGTTATCATGGAGAAATTTAACATGGGGGTTAGCATGGGAGAAATTTAACATGGGGGTTATCATGGAGAAATTTAACATGGGGGTTAGCATGGGAGAAATTTAACATGGGGGTTAGCATGGGGGGTTAACATGGGGGTTAGCATGGAGAAATTTAACATGAGGGTTAGCATGGGAGAAATTTAACATGGGGGTTAGCATGGAGAAATTTAACATGGGGGTTAGCATGGAGAAATTTAACATGGGGGTTAGCATGGGGGTTAGCATGGAGAAATTTAACATGGGGGTTAGCATGGGGGGTTAGCATGGAGAAATTTAACATGGGGGTTAGCATGGGAGAAATTTAACATGGGGGTTAGCATGGAGAAATTTAACATGGGAGTTAGCATGGGAGAAATTTAACATGGGGGTTAGCATGGGGGTTAGCATGGAGAAATTTAACATGGGGGTTAGCATGGGAGAAATTTAACATGGGGGTTAGCATGGAGAAATTTAACATGGGGGTTAGCATGGGAGAAATTTAACATGGGGGTTAGCATGGGGGGTTAACATGGGGGTTAGCATGGAGAAATTTAACATGGGGGTTAGCATGGGAGAAATTTAACATGGGGGTTAGCATGGAGAAATTTAACATGGGGGTTAGCATGGCAGAAATTTAACATGGGGGTTAGCATGGAGAAATTTAACATGGGGGTTAGCATGGGGGGTTAGCATGGAGAAATTTAACATGGGGGTTAGCCTGGGAGAAATTTAACATGGGGGTTAGCATGGAGAAATTTAACATGGGGGTTAGCATGGGGGGTTAGCATGGGGGTTAGCATGGAGAAATTTAACATGGGGGTTAGCATGGGGGGTTAGCATGGGGGTTAGCATGGGGGTTAGCATGGAGAAATTTAACATGGGGGTTAGCATGGGAGAAATTTAACATGGGGGTTAGCATGGAGAAATTTAACATGGGGGTTAGCATGGGGGGTTAGCATGGGGGTTAGCATGGGAGAAATTTAACATGGGGGTTAGCATGGAGAAATTTAACATGGGGGTTAGCATGGGGGGTTAGTATGGGGGGTTAGCATGGGGGTTAGCATGGGAGAAATTTAACATGGGGGTTAGCATGGAGAAATTTAACATGGGGGTTAGCATGGGAGAAATTTAACATGGGGGTTAGCATGGAGAAATTTAACATGGGGGTTAGCATGGAGAAATTTAACATGGGGGTTAGCATGGGAGAAATTTAACATGGGGGTTAGCATGGGAGAAATTTAACATGGGGGTTAGCATCAGTCCTCATGGGAAGATGACAAGTCAAATCAGTCGTCATTTGAAGATGACAAGTGAAATCAGTCGTCATTTGAAGATGACAAGTCAAATCAGTCGTCATGGAACGATGACAAGTGAAATCAGTCGTCATTGGAAGATGGCAAGTCAAATCAGTCGTCATTGGAAGGTGACAATTCCTTTTAGTCGGCATTGAAAGTTGACAGGTCAAATCAGTCGTCATGGGAAGATGACAAGTCAAATCAGTCGTCATTGGAAGATGACAACTCATTCTAGTCGTCATTGAACGATGACAAGTCAAATCAGTCGTCATTGAAAGATGACAACTCACTTTAGTCGTCATGGAACGATGACAAGTCAAATCAGTCGTCATTGAAAGATGATAACTCACTTTAGTCGTCATGGAACGATGACAAGTCAAATTAGTCGTCATTGGAAGATGGCAAGTCAAATCAGTTGTCATTGAAAGATGACAACTCATTTTAGTCGTCAGTTGGAGAAGACAAGTCAAATCAGTCGTCATTGGAAGATGACAAGTCAAAGCAGTCGTCATTGGAAGATGACAAGTCAAATCAGTCGTCATTGAAAGATGACAACTCATTTTAGTCGTCATGGAACGATGACAAGTCAAATCAGTCGTCATTGGAAGATGGCAAGTCAAATCAGTCGTCATTGAAAGATGAAAACTCATTTTAGTCGTCAGTTGGAGATGACAAGTCAAATCAGTCGTCATGGAAAAACTTAGCATTAGGGAATTTAGCATGGGATTTAGCATTGGGAAATTTAGCATGGGATTTAGCATTACAAAATTTATCATGGGGTTTAGCATTAAAAAAATTAACAAGGGGTTTAGCATTACGAAAGTTAACATGGGGTTTAGCATTAAAAAAATTAACATGGGGTTTAGCATTACGAAAGTTAACATGGGGTTTAGCATTACGAAATTTAACATGGTGTTTAGCATTAAAAGAATTAACATGGGGTTTAGCATTACGAAATTTAACATGGGGGTTAGCATGGGAGAAATTTAACATGGGGGTTAGCATGGAGAAATTTAACATGGGGGTTAGCATGGAGAAATTTAACATGGGGGTTAGCATGGGGGGTTAGCATGGGAGAAATTTAACATGGGGGTTAGCATAGAGAAATTTAACATGGGGGTTAGCATGGGAGAAATTTAACATGGGGGTTAGCATGGGAGAAATTTAACATGGGGGTTAGCATGGGAGAAATTTAACATGGGGGTTAGCATGGGGGGTTAGCATGGGGGTTAGCATGGAGAAATTTAACATGGGGGTTAGCATGGGAGAAATTTAACATGGGGGTTAGCATGGGGGGTTAGCATGGGGGGTTAGCATGGGGGTTAGCATGGGAGAAATTTAACATGGGGGTTAGCATGGAGAAATTTAACATGGGGGTTAGCATGGGAGAAATTTAACATGGGGGTTAGCATGGAGAAATTTAACATGGGGGTTAGCATGGAGAAATTTAACATGGGGGTTAGCATGGGAGAAATTTAACATGGGGGTTAGCATGGGAGAAATTTAACATGGGGGTTAGCATCAGTCCTCATGGGAAGATGACAAGTCAAATCAGTCGTCATTTGAAGATGACAAGTGAAATCAGTCGTCATTTGAAGATGACAAGTCAAATCAGTCGTCATGGAACGATGACAAGTGAAATCAGTCGTCATTGGAAGATGGCAAGTCAAATCAGTCGTCATTGGAAGGTGACAATTCCTTTTAGTCGGCATTGAAAGTTGACAGGTCAAATCAGTCGTCATGGGAAGATGACAAGTCAAATCAGTCGTCATTGGAAGATGACAACTCATTCTAGTCGTCATTGAACGATGACAAGTCAAATCAGTCGTCATTGAAAGATGACAACTCACTTTAGTCGTCATGGAACGATGACAAGTCAAATCAGTCGTCATTGAAAGATGATAACTCACTTTAGTCGTCATGGAACGATGACAAGTCAAATTAGTCGTCATTGGAAGATGGCAAGTCAAATCAGTTGTCATTGAAAGATGACAACTCATTTTAGTCGTCAGTTGGAGAAGACAAGTCAAATCAGTCGTCATTGGAAGATGACAAGTCAAAGCAGTCGTCATTGGAAGATGACAAGTCAAATCAGTCGTCATTGAAAGATGACAACTCATTTCAGTCGTCATGGAACGATGACAAGTCAAATCAGTCGTCATTGGAAGATGGCAAGTCAAATCAGTCGTCATTGAAAGATGAAAACTCATTTTAGTCGTCAGTTGGAGATGACAAGTCAAATCAGTCGTCATGGAAAAACTTAGCATTAGGGAATTTAGCATGGGATTTAGCATTGGGAAATTTAGCATGGGATTTAGCATTACAAAATTTATCATGGGGTTTAGCATTAAAAAAATTAACAAGGGGTTTAGCATTACGAAAGTTAACATGGGGTTTAGCATTAAAAAAATTAACATGGGGTTTAGCATTACGAAAGTTAACATGGGGTTTAGCATTACGAAATTTAACATGGTGTTTAGCATTAAAAGAATTAACATGGGGTTTAGCATTACGAAATTTAACATGGGGGTTAGCCTGGGAGAAATTTAACATGGGGGTTAGCATGGAGAAATTTAACATGGGGGTTAGCATGGGAGAAATTTAACATGGGGGTTAGCATGGAGAAATTTAACATGGGGGTTAGCATGGGGGGTTAGCATGGGGGTTAGCATGGGAGAAATTTAACATGGGGGTTAGCATGGAGAAATTTAACATGGGGGTTAGCATGGGAGAAATTTAACATGGGGGTTAGCATGGAGAAATTTAACATGGGGGTTAGCATGGAGAAATTTAACATGGGGGTTAGCATGGAGAAATTTAACATGGGGGTTAGCATGGGGGGTTAGCATGGGAGTTAGCATGGAGAAATTTAACATGGGGGTTAGCATGGGAGTTAGCATGGAGAAATTTAACATGGGGGTTAGCATGGGGGGTTAGCATGGGGGTTAGCATGGGAGAAATTTAACATGGGGGTTAGCATGGAGAAATTTAACATGGGGGTTAGCATGTGAGAAATTTAACATGGGGGTTAGCATGGGGGGTTAGCATGGGGGTTAGCATGGAGAAATTTAACATGGGGGTTAATGGGAGAAATTTAACATGGGGGTTAGCATGGAGAAATTTAACATGGGGGTTAGCATGGGGGGTTAGCATGGGGGTTAGCATGGGAGAAATTTAACATGGGGGTTAGCATGGAGAAATTTAACATGGGGGTTAGCATGGGAGAAATTTAACATGGGGGTTAGCATGGGAGAAATTTAACATGGGGGTTAGCATGGAGAAATTTAACATGGGGGTTAGCATGGGGGGTTAGCATGGGGGTTAGCATGGAGAAATTTAACATGGGGGTTAGCATGGGGGGTTAGCATGGGGGTTAGCATGGAGAAATTTAACATGGGGGTTAGCATGGGGGGTTAGCATGGGGGTTAGCATGGAGAAATTTAACATGGGGGTTAGCATGGGAGAAATTTAACATGGGGGTTAGCATGGAGAAATTTAACATGGGGGTTAGCATGGAGAAATTTAACATGGGGGTTAGCCTGGGAGAAATTTAACATGGGGGTTAGCATGGAGAAATTTAACATGGGGGTTAGCATGGGAGAAATTTAACATGGGGGTTAGCATGGAGAAATTTAACATGGGGGTTAGCATGGGGGTTAGCATGGGAGAAATTTAACATGGGGGTTAGCATGGAGAAATTTAACATGGGGGTTAGCATGGGAGAAATTTAACATGGGGGTTAGCATGGAGAAATTTAACATGGGGGTTAGCATGGAGAAATTTAACATGGGGGTTAGCATGGGGGTTAGCATGGAGAAATTTAACATGGGGGTTAGCATGGGGGGTTAGCATGGAGAAATTTAACATGGGGGTTAGCATGGGAGTTAGCATGGAGAAATTTAACATGGGGGTTAGCATGGGAGTTAGCATGGAGAAATTTAACATGGGGGTTAGCATGAAGAAATTTAACATGGGGGTTAGCATGGGGGGTTAGCATGGGGGTTAGCATGGGAGAAATTTAACATGGGGGTTAGCATGGAGAAATTTAACATGGGGGTTAGCATGGGAGAAATTTAACATGGGGGTTAGCATGGGGGGTTAGCATGGGGGTTAGCATGGAGAAATTTAACATGGGGGTTAGCATGGGAGAAATTTAACATGGGGGTTAGCATGGAGAAATTTAACATGGGGGTTAGCATGGGGGGTTAGCATGGGGGTTAGCATGGGAGAAATTTAACATGGGGGTTAGCATGGAGAAATTTAACATGGGGGTTAGCATGGCAGAAATTTAACATGGGGGTTAGCATGGAGAAATTTAACATGGGGGTTAGCATGGGGGGTTAGCATGAGGGTTAGCATGGAGAAATTTAACATGGGGGTTAGCATGGGAGTTAGCATGGAGAAATTTAACATGGGGGTTAGCATGGGAGAAATTTAACATGGGGGTTAGCATGGGAGAAATTTAACATGGGGGTTAGCATGGAGAAATTTAACATGGGGGTTAGCATGGGGGGTTAGCATGGGGGTTAGCATGGGAGAAATTTAACATGGGGGTTAGCATGGAGAAATTTAACATGGGGGTTAGCATGGGAGAAATTTAACATGGGGGTTAGCATGGAGAAATTTAACATGGGGGTTAGCATGGAGAAATTTAACATGGGGGTTAGCATGGAGAAATTTAACATGGGGGTTAGCATGGGGGGTTAGCATGGGGGTTAGCATGGAGAAATTTAACATGGGGGTTAGCATGGGAGAAATTTAACATGGGGGTTAGCATGGGGGGTTAGCATGGAGAAATTTAACATGGGGGTTAGCATGGGGGGTTAGCATGGAGAAATTTAACATGGGGGTTAGCATGGAGAAATTTAACATGGGGGTTAGCATGGGGGGTTAGCATGGGGGTTAGCATGGAGAAATTTAACATGGGGGTTAGCATGGGAGAAATTTAACATGGGGGTTAGCATGGGGGGTTAGCATGGAGAAATTTAACATGGGGGTTAGCATGGGGGGTTAGCATGGAGAAATTTAACATGGGGGTTAGCATGGGAGAAATTTAACATGGGGGTTAGCATGGGAGAAATTTAACATGGGGGTTAGCATGGGAGAAATTTAACATGGGGGTTAGCATGGGGGGTTAGCATGGGGGTTAGCATGGAGAAATTTAACATGGGGGTTAGCATGGGGGGTTAGCATGGGGGTTAGCATGGAGAAATATAACATGGGGGTTAGCATGGGGGTTAGCATGGAGAAATTTAACATGGGGGTTAGCATGGGAGAAATTTAACATGGGGGTTAGCATGGAGAAATTTAACATGGGGGTTAGCATGGGAGAAATTTAACATGGGGGTTAGCATGGGGGGTTAGCATGGGGGTTAGCATGGAGAAATTTAACATGGGGGTTAGCATGGGGGGTTAGCATGGGGGTTAGCATGGAGAAATATAACATGGGGGTTAGCATGGAGAAATTTAACATGGGGGTTAGCATGGGAGAAATTTAACATGGGGGTTAGCATGGGAGAAATTTAACATGGGGGTTAGCATGGAGAAATTTAACATGGGGGTTAGCATGGGGGGTTAGCATGGGGGTTAGCATGGAGAAATTTAACATGGGGGTTAGCATGGGGGGTTAGCATGGGGGTTAGCATGGAGAAATTTAACATGGGGGTTAGCATGGGGGGTTAGCATGGGGGTTAGCATGGAGAAATTTAACATGGGGGTTAGCATGGGAGAAATTTTACATGGGGGTTAGCATGGAGAAATTTAACATGGGGGTTAGCCTGGGAGAAATTTAACATGGGGGTTAGCATGGAGAAATTTAACATGGGGGTTAGCATGGGAGAAATTTAACATGGGGGTTAGCATGGAGAAATTTAACATGGGGGTTAGCATGGGGGTTAGCATGGGAGAAATTTAACATGGGGGTTAGCATGGAGAAATTTAACATGGGGGTTAGCATGGGAGAAATTTAACATGGGGGTTAGCATGGAGAAATTTAACATGGGGGTTAGCATGGAGAAATTTAACATGGGGGTTAGCATGGAGAAATATAACATGGGGGTTAGCATGGGGGTTAGCATGGAGAAATTTAACATGGGGGTTAGCATGGGAGAAATTTAACATGGGGGTTAGCATGGGAGAAATTTAACATGGGGGTTAGCATGGAGAAATTTAACATGGGGGTTAGCATGGGGGGTTAGCATGGGGGTTAGCATGGAGAAATTTAACATGGGGGTTAGCATGGGGGGTTAGCATGGGGGTTAGCATGGAGAAATTTAACATGGGGGTTAGCATGGGGGGTTAGCATGGGGGTTAGCATGGAGAAATTTAACATGGGGGTTAGCATGGGAGAAATTTAACATGGGGGTTAGCATGGAGAAATTTAACATGGGGGTTAGCATGGAGAAATTTAACATGGGGGTTAGCCTGGGAGAAATTTAACATGGGGGTTAGCATGGAGAAATTTAACATGGGGGTTAGCATGGGAGAAATTTAACATGGGGGTTAGCATGGGAGAAATTTAACATGGGGGTTAGCATGGAGAAATTTAACATGGGGGTTAGCATGGGGGTTAGCATGGGAGAAATTTAACATGGGGGTTAGCATGGAGAAATTTAACATGGGGGTTAGCATGGGAGAAATTTAACATGGGGGTTAGCATGGAGAAATTTAACATGGGGGTTAGCATGGAGAAATTTAACATGGGGGTTAGCATGGGGGTTAGCATGGAGAAATTTAACATGGGGGTTAGCATGGAGAAATTTAACATGGGGGTTAGCATGGGGGGTTAGCATGGGGGTTAGCATGGGAGAAATTTAACATGGGGGTTAGCATGGAGAAATTTAACATGGGGGTTAGCATGGGAGAAATTTAACATGGGGGTTAGCATGGGGGGTTAGCATGGGGGTTAGCATGGAGAAATTTAACATGGGGGTTAGCATGGAGAAATTTAACATGGGGGTTAGCATGGGAGAAATTTAACATGGGGGTTAGCATGGGGGGTTAGCATGGGGGTTAGCATGGAGAAATTTAACATGGGGGTTAGCATGGGAGAAATTTAACATGGGGGTTAGCATGGAGAAATTTAACATGGGGGTTAGCATGGGGGGTTAGCATGGGGGTTAGCATGGGAGAAATTTAACATGGGGGTTAGCATGGCAGAAATTTAACATGGGGGTTAGCATGGAGAAATTTAACATGGGGGTTAGCATGGGGGGTTAGCATGGGGGTTAGCATGGAGAAATTTAACATGGGGGTTAGCATGGGAGTTAGCATGGAGAAATTTAACATGGGGGTTAGCATGGGAGAAATTTAACATGGGGGTTAGCATGGGAGAAATTTAACATGGGGGTTAGCATGGAGAAATTTAACATGGGGGTTAGCATGGGGGGTTAGCATGGGGGTTAGCATGGAGAAATTTAACATGGGGGTTAGCATGGGGGGTTAGCATGGGGGTTAGCATGGAGAAATTTAACATGGGGGTTAGCATGGGAGAAATTTAACATGGGGGTTAGCATGGAGAAATTTAACATGGGGGTTAGCATGGAGAAATTTAACATGGGGGTTAGCCTGGGAGAAATTTAACATGGGGGTTAGCATGGAGAAATTTAACATGGGGGTTAGCATGGGAGAAATTTAACATGGGGGTTAGCATGGAGAAATTTAACATGGGGGTTAGCATGGGGGTTAGCATGGGAGAAATTTAACATGGGGGTTAGCATGGAGAAATTTAACATGGGGGTTAGCATGGGAGAAATTTAACATGGGGGTTAGCATGGAGAAATTTAACATGGGGGTTAGCATGGAGAAATTTAACATGGGGGTTAGCATGGGGGTTAGCATGGAGAAATTTAACATGGGGGTTAGCATGGGGGGTTAGCATGGAGAAATTTAACATGGGGGTTAGCATGGGAGTTAGCATGGAGAAATTTAACATGGGGGTTAGCATGGGAGTTAGCATGGAGAAATTTAACATGGGGGTTAGCATGGAGAAATTTAACATGGGGGTTAGCATGGGGGGTTAGCATGGGGGTTAGCATGGGAGAAATTTAACATGGGGGTTAGCATGGAGAAATTTAACATGGGGGTTAGCATGGGAGAAATTTAACATGGGGGTTAGCATGGGGGGTTAGCATGGGGGTTAGCATGGAGAAATTTAACATGGGGGTTAGCATGGGAGAAATTTAACATGGGGGTTAGCATGGAGAAATTTAACATGGGGGTTAGCATGGGGGGTTAGCATGGGGGTTAGCATGGGAGAAATTTAACATGGGGGTTAGCATGGCAGAAATTTAACATGGGGGTTAGCATGGAGAAATTTAACATGGGGGTTAGCATGGGGGGTTAGCATGGGGGTTAGCATGGAGAAATTTAACATGGGGGTTAGCATGGGGGGTTAGCATGGGGGTTAGCATGGAGAAATTTAACATGGGGGTTAGCATGGAGAAATTTAACATGGGGGTTAGCATGGGAGAAATTTAACATGGGGGTTAGCATGGGAGAAATTTAACATGGGGGTTAGCATGGGAGAAATTTAACATGGGGGTTAGCATGGAGAAATTTAACATGGGGGTTAGCATGGGAGAAATTTAACATGGGGGTTAGCATGGAGAAATTTAACATGGGGGTTAGCATGGGGGGTTAGCATGGGGGTTAGCATGGGAGAAATTTAACATGGGGGTTAGCATGGCAGAAATTTAACATGGGGGTTAGCATGGAGAAATTTAACATGGGGGTTAGCATGGGGGGTTAGCATGGGGGTTAGCATGGAGAAATTTAACATGGGGGTTAGCATGGAGAAATTTAACATGGGGGTTAGCATGGGAGAAATTTAACATGGGGGTTAGCATGGGAGAAATTTAACATGGGGGTTAGCATGGGGGGTTAGCATGGGGGTTAGCATGGAGAAATTTAACATGGGGGTTAGCATGGGAGAAATTTAACATGGGGGTTAGCATGGAGAAATTTAACATGGGGGTTAGCATGGGGGGTTAGCATGGGGGTTAGCATGGGAGAAATTTAACATGGGGGTTAGCATGGCAGAAATTTAACATGGGGGTTAGCATGGAGAAATTTAACATGGGGGTTAGCATGGAGAAATTTAACATGGGGGTTAGCATGGGGGGTTAGCATGGGGGTTAGCATGGGAGAAATTTAACATGGGGGTTAGCATGGCAGAAATTTAACATGGGGGTTAGCATGGAGAAATTTAACATGGGGGTTAGCATGGGGGGTTAGCATGGGGGTTAGCATGGAGAAATTTAACATGGGGGTTAGCATGGAGAAATTTAACATGGGGGTTAGCATGGGAGAAATTTAACATGGGGGTTAGCATGGGAGAAATTTAACATGGGGGTTAGCATGGGAGAAATTTAACATGGGGGTTAGCATGGAGAAATTTAACATGGGGGTTAGCATGGGAGAAATTTAACATGGGGGTTAGCATGGAGAAATTTAACATGGGGGTTAGCATGGGGGGTTAGCATGGGGGTTAGCATGGGAGAAATTTAACATGGGGGTTAGCATGGCAGAAATTTAACATGGGGGTTAGCATGGAGAAATTTAACATGGGGGTTAGCATGGGGGGTTAGCATGGGGGTTAGCATGGAGAAATTTAACATGGGGGTTAGCATGGAGAAATTTAACATGGGGGTTAGCATGGGAGAAATTTAACATGGGGGTTAGCATGGGAGAAATTTAACATGGGGGTTAGCATGGGAGAAATTTAACATGGGGGTTAGCATGGAGAAATTTAACATGGGGGTTAGCATGGGAGAAATTTAACATGGGGGTTAGCATGGAGAAATTTAACATGGGGGTTAGCATGGAGAAATTTAACATGGGGGTTAGCATGGAGAAATTTAACATGGGGGTTAGCATGGGGGGTTAGCATGGGAGTTAGCATGGAGAAATTTAACATGGGGGTTAGCATGGGAGTTAGCATGGAGAAATTTAACATGGGGGTTAGCATGGGGGGTTAGCATGGGGGTTAGCATGGGAGAAATTTAACATGGGGGTTAGCATGGAGAAATTTAACATGGGGGTTAGCATGTGAGAAATTTAACATGGGGGTTAGCATGGGGGGTTAGCATGGGGGTTAGCATGGAGAAATTTAACATGGGGGTTAATGGGAGAAATTTAACATGGGGGTTAGCATGGAGAAATTTAACATGGGGGTTAGCATGGGGGGTTAGCATGGGGGTTAGCATGGGAGAAATTTAACATGGGGGTTAGCATGGAGAAATTTAACATGGGGGTTAGCATGGGAGAAATTTAACATGGGGGTTAGCATGGGAGAAATTTAACATGGGGGTTAGCATGGAGAAATTTAACATGGGGGTTAGCATGGGGGGTTAGCATGGGGGTTAGCATGGAGAAATTTAACATGGGGGTTAGCATGGGGGGTTAGCATGGGGGTTAGCATGGAGAAATTTAACATGGGGGTTAGCATGGGGGGTTAGCATGGGGGTTAGCATGGAGAAATTTAACATGGGGGTTAGCATGGGAGAAATTTAACATGGGGGTTAGCATGGAGAAATTTAACATGGGGGTTAGCATGGAGAAATTTAACATGGGGGTTAGCCTGGGAGAAATTTAACATGGGGGTTAGCATGGAGAAATTTAACATGGGGGTTAGCATGGGAGAAATTTAACATGGGGGTTAGCATGGAGAAATTTAACATGGGGGTTAGCATGGGGGTTAGCATGGGAGAAATTTAACATGGGGGTTAGCATGGAGAAATTTAACATGGGGGTTAGCATGGGAGAAATTTAACATGGGGGTTAGCATGGAGAAATTTAACATGGGGGTTAGCATGGAGAAATTTAACATGGGGGTTAGCATGGGGGTTAGCATGGAGAAATTTAACATGGGGGTTAGCATGGGGGGTTAGCATGGAGAAATTTAACATGGGGGTTAGCATGGGAGTTAGCATGGAGAAATTTAACATGGGGGTTAGCATGGGAGTTAGCATGGAGAAATTTAACATGGGGGTTAGCATGGAGAAATTTAACATGGGGGTTAGCATGGGGGGTTAGCATGGGGGTTAGCATGGGAGAAATTTAACATGGGGGTTAGCATGGAGAAATTTAACATGGGGGTTAGCATGGGAGAAATTTAACATGGGGGTTAGCATGGGGGGTTAGCATGGGGGTTAGCATGGAGAAATTTAACATGGGGGTTAGCATGGGAGAAATTTAACATGGGGGTTAGCATGGAGAAATTTAACATGGGGGTTAGCATGGGGGGTTAGCATGGGGGTTAGCATGGGAGAAATTTAACATGGGGGTTAGCATGGAGAAATTTAACATGGGGGTTAGCATGGCAGAAATTTAACATGGGGGTTAGCATGGAGAAATTTAACATGGGGGTTAGCATGGGGGGTTAGCATGAGGGTTAGCATGGAGAAATTTAACATGGGGGTAGCATGGGAGTTAGCATGGAGAAATTTAACATGGGGGTTAGCATGGGAGAAATTTAACATGGGGGTTAGCATGGGAGAAATTTAACATGGGGGTTAGCATGGAGAAATTTAACATGGGGGTTAGCATGGGGGGTTAGCATGGGGGTTAGCATGGGAGAAATTTAACATGGGGGTTAGCATGGAGAAATTTAACATGGGGGTTAGCATGGGAGAAATTTAACATGGGGGTTAGCATGGAGAAATTTAACATGGGGGTTAGCATGGAGAAATTTAACATGGGGGTTAGCATGGAGAAATTTAACATGGGGGTTAGCATGGGGGTTAGCATGGAGAAATTTAACATGGGGGTTAGCATGGGAGAAATTTAACATGGGGGTTAGCATGGGGGGTTAGCATGGAGAAATTTAACATGGGGGTTAGCATGGAGAAATTTAACATGGGGGTTAGCATGGGAGAAATTTAACATGGGGGTTAGCATGGGGGGTTAGCATGGGGGTTAGCATGGAGAAATTTAACATGGGGGTTAGCATGGGGGGTTAGCATGGGGGTTAGCATGGAGAAATATAACATGGGGGTTAGCATGGGGGTTAGCATGGAGAAATTTAACATGGGGGTTAGCATGGGAGAAATTTAACATGGGGGTTAGCATGGGAGAAATTTAACATGGGGGTTAGCATGGAGAAATTTAACATGGGGGTTAGCATGGGGGGTTAGCATGGGGGTTAGCATGGAGAAATTTAACATGGGGGTTAGCATGGGGGGTTAGCATGGGGGTTAGCATGGAGAAATTTAACATGGGGGTTAGCATGGGGGGTTAGCATGGGGGTTAGCATGGAGAAATTTAACATGGGGGTTAGCATGGGAGAAATTTTACATGGGGGTTAGCATGGAGAAATTTAACATGGGGGTTAGCCTGGGAGAAATTTAACATGGGGGTTAGCATGGAGAAATTTAACATGGGGGTTAGCATGGGAGAAATTTAACATGGGGGTTAGCATGGAGAAATTTAACATGGGGGTTAGCATGGGGGTTAGCATGGGAGAAATTTAACATGGGGGTTAGCATGGAGAAATTTAACATGGGGGTTAGCATGGGAGAAATTTAACATGGGGGTTAGCATGGAGAAATTTAACATGGGGGTTAGCATGGAGAAATTTAACATGGGGGTTAGCATGGAGAAATATAACATGGGGGTTAGCATGGGGGTTAGCATGGAGAAATTTAACATGGGGGTTAGCATGGGAGAAATTTAACATGGGGGTTAGCATGGGAGAAATTTAACATGGGGGTTAGCATGGAGAAATTTAACATGGGGGTTAGCATGGAGAAATTTAACATGGGGGTTAGCATGGGGGGTTAGCATGGGGGTTAGCATGGGAGAAATTTAACATGGGGGTTAGCATGGAGAAATTTAACATGGGGGTTAGCATGGCAGAAATTTAACATGGGGGTTAGCATGGAGAAATTTAACATGGGGGTTAGCATGGGGGGTTAGCATGGGGGTTAGCATGGAGAAATTTAACATGGGGGTTAGCATGGGAGTTAGCATGGAGAAATTTAACATGGGGGTTAGCATGGGAGAAATTTAACATGGGGGTTAGCATGGAGAAATTTAACATGGGGGTTAGCATGGGGGGTTAGCATGGGGGTTAGCATGGGAGAAATTTAACATGGGGGTTAGCATGGAGAAATTTAACATGGGGGTTAGCATGGGAGAAATTTAACATGGGGGTTAGCATGGAGAAATTTAACATGGGGGTTAGCATGGAGAAATTTAACATGGGGGTTAGCATGGGGGGTTAGCATGGGGGTTAGCATGGAGAAATTTAACATGGGGGTTAGCATGGAGAAATTTAACATGGGGGTTAGCATGGGAGAAATTTAACATGGGGGTTAGCATGGGGGGTTAGCATAGGGGTTAGCATGGAGAAATTTAACATGGGGGTTAGCATGGGAGAAATTTAACATGGGGGTTAATATGGGGGTTAGCATGGAGAAATTTAACATGGGGGTTAGCATGGAGAAATTTAACATGGGGGTTAGCATGGGAGAAATTTAACATGGGGGTTAGCATGGAGAAATTTAACATGGGGGTTAGCATGGGGGGTTAGCATGGGGGTTAGCATGGGAGAAATTTAACATGGGGGTTAGCATGGAGAAATTTAACATGGGGGTTAGCATGGGAGAAATTTAACATGGGGGTTAGCATGGAGAAATTTAACATGGGGGTTAGCATGGGGGTTAGCATGGAGAAATTTAACATGGGGGTTAGCATGGGGGGTTAGCATGGGGGTTAGCATGGAGAAATTTAACATGGGGGTTAGCATGGGGGGTTAGCATGGAGAAATTTAACATGGGGGTTAGCATGGGAGTTAGCATGGAGAAATTTAACATGGGGGTTAGCATGGGAGAAATTTAACATGGGGGTTAGCATGGAGAAATTTAACATGGGGGTTAGCATGGGGGGTTAGCATGGGGGTTAGCATGGAGAAATTTAACATGGGGGTTAGCATGGGAGGTTAGCATGGGGGTTAGCATGGAGAAATTTAACATGGGGGTTAGTATAGAGAAATTTAACATGGGGGTTAGCATGGGGGGTTAGCATGGGGGTTAGCATAAAGAAATTTAACATGGGGGTTAGCATGGGAGAAATTTAACATGGGGGTTAGCATGGAGAAATTTAACATGGGGGTTAGCATGGGGGGTTAGCATGGGGGTTAGCATGGAGAAATTTAACATGGGGGTTAGCATGGGGGGTTAGCATGGGGGTTACCATGGAGAAATTTAACATGGGGGTTAGCATGGGGGGTTAGCATGGGGGTTAGCATGGAGAAATTTAACATGGGGGTTAGCATGGGGGGTTAGCATGGGGGTTAGCATGGAGAAATTTAACATGGGGGTTAGCATGGAGAAATTTAACATGGGGGTTAGCATGGAGAAATTTAACATGGGGGTTAGCATGGGAGAAATTTAACATGGGGGTTAGCATGGAGAAATTTAACATGGGGGTTAGCATGGGAGAAATTTAACATGGGGGTTAGCATGGAGAAATTTAACATGGGGGTTAGCATGGGGGGTTAGCATGGGGGTTAGCATGGGAGAAATTTAACATGGGGGTTAGCATGGAGAAATTTAACATGGGGGTTAGCATGGAGAAATTTAACATGGGGGTTAGCATGGGAGAAATTTAACATGGGGGTTAGCATGGGAGAAATTTAACATGGGGGTTAGCATGGGAGAAATTTAACATGCGGGTTAGCATGGGAGAAATTTAACATGGGGGTTAGCATGGGAGAAATTTAACATGGGGGTTAGCATGGAGAAATTTAACATGGGGGTTAGCATGGGGGGTTAGCATGGGGGTTAGCATGGAGAAATTTAACATGGGGGTTAGCATGGGGGGTTAGCATGGGGGTTAGCATGGAGAAATTTAACATGGGGGTTAGCATGGGGGGTTAGCATGGGGGTTAGCATGGAGAAATTTAACATGGGGGTTAGCATGGGAGAAATTTAACATGGGGGTTAGCATGGAGAAATTTAACATGGGGGTTAGCATGGAGAAATTTAACATGGGGGTTAGCCTGGGAGAAATTTAACATGGGGGTTAGCATGGAGAAATTTAACATGGGGGTTAGCATGGGAGAAATTTAACATGGGGGTTAGCATGGAGAAATTTAACATGGGGGTTAGCATGGGGGTTAGCATGGGAGAAATTTAACATGGGGGTTAGCATGGAGAAATTTAACATGGGGGTTAGCATGGAGAAATTTAACATGGGGGTTAGCATGGAGAAATTTAACATGGGGGTTAGCATGGGGGTTAGCATGGAGAAATTTAACATGGGGGTTAGCATGGGGGGTTAGCATGGAGAAATTTAACATGGGGGTTAGCATGGGAGTTAGCATGGAGAAATTTAACATGGGGGTTAGCATGGGAGTTAGCATGGAGAAATTTAACATGGGGGTTAGCATGGAGAAATTTAACATGGGGGTTAGCATGGGGGGTTAGCATGGGGGTTAGCATGGGAGAAATTTAACATGGGGGTTAGCATGGAGAAATTTAACATGGGGGTTAGCATGGGAGAAATTTAACATGGGGGTTAGCATGGGGGGTTAGCATGGGGGTTAGCATGGAGAAATTTAACATGGGGGTTAGCATGGGAGAAATTTAACATGGGGGTTAGCATGGAGAAATTTAACATGGGGGTTAGCATGGGGGGTTAGCATGGGGGTTAGCATGGGAGAAATTTAACATGGGGGTTAGCATGGAGAAATTTAACATGGGGGTTAGCATGGGGGGTTAGCATGGGGGGTTAGCATGGGGGTTAGCATGGGAGAAATTTAACATGGGGGTTAGCATGGAGAAATTTAACATGGGGGTTAGCATGGCAGAAATTTAACATGGGGGTTAGCATGGAGAAATTTAACATGGGGGTTAGCATGGGGGGTTAGCATGGGGGTTAGCATGGAGAAATTTAACATGGGGGTTAGCATGGGAGTTAGCATGGAGAAATTTAACATGGGGGTTAGCATGGGAGAAATTTAACATGGGGGTTAGCATGGGAGAAATTTAACATGGGGGTTAGCATGGAGAAATTTAACATGGGGGTTAGCATGGGGGGTTAGCATGGGGGTTAGCATGGGAGAAATTTAACATGGGGGTTAGCATGGAGAAATTTAACATGGGAGTTAGCATGGAGAAATTTAACATGGGGGTTAGCATGGGAGAAATTTAACATGGGGGTTAGCATGGAGAAATTTAACATGGGGGTTAGCATGGGGGGTTAGCATGGGGGTTAGCATGGAGAAATTTAACATGGGGGTTAGCATGGGAGGTTAGCATGGGGGTTAGCATGGAGAAATTTAACATGGGGGTTAGTATAGAGAAATTTAACATGGGGGTTAGCATGGGGGGTTAGCATGGGGGTTAGCATAAAGAAATTTAACATGGGGGTTAGCATGGGGGGTTAGCATGGGGGTTAGCATGGAGAAATTTAACATGGGGGTTAGCATGGGGGGTTAGCATGGGGGTTACCATGGAGAAATTTAACATGGGGGTTAGCATGGGGGGTTAGCATGGGGGTTAGCATGGAGAAATTTAACATGGGGGTTAGCATGGGGGGTTAGCATGGGGGTTAGCATGGAGAAATTTAACATGGGGGTTAGCATGGAGAAATTTAACATGGGGGTTAGCATGGGAGAAATTTAACATGGGGGTTAGCATGGAGAAATTTAACATGGGGGTTAGCATGGGAGAAATTTAACATGGGGGTTAGCATGGAGAAATTTAACATGGGGGTTAGCATGGGGGGTTAGCATGGGGGTTAGCATGGGAGAAATTTAACATGGGGGTTAGCATGGAGAAATTTAACATGGGGGTTAGCATGGAGAAATTTAACATGGGGGTTAGCATGGGAGAAATTTAACATGGGGGTTAGCATGGGAGAAATTTAACATGGGGGTTAGCATGGGAGAAATTTAACATGCGGGTTAGCATGGGAGAAATTTAACATGGGGGTTAGCATGGGAGAAATTTAACATGGGGGTTAGCATGGAGAAATTTAACATGGGGGTTAGCATGGGGGGTTAGCATGGGGGTTAGCATGGGAGAATTTTAACATGGGGGTTAGCATGGGAGAATTTTAACATGGGGGTTAGCATGGAGAAATTTAACATGGGGGTTAGCATGGGAGAAATTTAACATGGGGGTTAGCATGGAGAAATTTAACATGGGGGTTAGCATGGAGAAATTTAACATGGGGGGTTAGCATGGGGGTTAGCATGGGAGAATTTTAACATGGGGGTTAGCATGGGAGAATTTTAACATGGGGGTTAGCATGGAGAAATTTAACATGGGGGTTAGCATGGGAGAAATTTAACATGGGGGTTAGCATGGAGAAATTTAACATGGGGGTTAGCATGGAGAAATTTAACATGGGGGTTAGCATGGGGGGTTAGCATGGGGGTTAGCATGGAGAAATTTAACACGGGGGTTAGTATAGAGAAATTTAACATGGGGGTTAGCATGGGAGAAATTTAACATGGGGGTTAGCATGGGAGAAATTTAACATGGGGGTTAGCATGGAGAAATTTAACATGGGGGTTAGCATGGGAGAAATTTAACATGGGGGTTAGCATGGAGAAATTTAACATGGGGGTTAGCATGGGGGGTTAGCATGGGAGAAATTTAACATGGGGGTTAGCATGGAGAAATTTAACATGGGGGTTAGCATGGGAGAAATTTAACATGGGGGTTAGCATGGGAGAAATTTAACATGGGGGTTAGCATGGGGGGTTAGCATGGGGGTTAGCATGGAGAAATTTAACATGGGGGTTAGCATGGGAGTTAGCATGGAGAAATTTAACATGGGGGTTAGCATGGGAGAAATTTAACATGGGGGTTAGCATGGGAGAAATTTAACATGGGGGTTAGCATGGAGAAATTTAACATGGGGGTTAGCATGGGGGGTTAGCATGGGGGTTAGCATGGGAGAAATTTAACATGGGGGTTAGCATGGAGAAATTTAACATGGGGGTTAGCATGGGAGAAATTTAACATGGGGGTTAGCATGGAGAAATTTAACATGGGGGTTAGCATGGAGAAATTTAACATGGGGGTTAGCATGGGGGGTTAGCATGGGGGTTAGCATGGAGAAATTTAACATGGGGGTTAGCATGGGAGAAATTTAACATGGGGGTTAGCATGGAGAAATTTAACATGGGGGTTAGCATGGGGGTTAGCATGGAGAAATTTAACATGGGGGTTAGCATGGGGGGTTAGCATGGGGGTTAGCATGGAGAAATTTAACATGGGGGTTAGCATGGGGGGTTAGCATGGAGAAATTTAACATGGGGGTTAGCATGGGAGTTAGCATGGAGAAATTTAACATGGGGGTTAGCATGGGAGAAATTTAACATGGGGGTTAGCATGGAGAAATTTAACATGGGGGTTAGCATGGGGGGTTAGCATGGGGGTTAGCATGGAGAAATTTAACATGGGGGTTAGCATGGGAGGTTAGCATGGGGGTTAGCATGGAGAAATTTAACATGGGGGTTAGTATAGAGAAATTTAACATGGGGGTTAGCATGGGGGGTTAGCATGGGGGTTAGCATAAAGAAATTTAACATGGGGGTTAGCATGGGGGTTAGCATGGAGAAATTTAACATGGGGGTTAGCATGGGAGAAATTTAACATGGGGGTTAGCATGGAGAAATTTAACATGGGGGTTAGCATGGGGGGTTAGCATGGGGGTTAGCATGGAGAAATTTAACATGGGGGTTAGCATGGGGGGTTAGCATGGGGGTTACCATGGAGAAATTTAACATGGGGGTTAGCATGGGGGGTTAGCATGGGGGTTAGCATGGAGAAATTTAACATGGGGGTTAGCATGGGGGGTTAGCATGGGGGTTAGCATGGAGAAATTTAACATGGGGGTTAGCATGGAGAAATTTAACATGGGGGTTAGCATGGGAGAAATTTAACATGGGGGTTAGCATGGAGAAATTTAACATGGGGGTTAGCATGGGAGAAATTTAACATGGGGGTTAGCATGGAGAAATTTAACATGGGGGTTAGCATGGGGGGTTAGCATGGGGGTTAGCATGGGAGAAATTTAACATGGGGGTTAGCATGGAGAAATTTAACATGGGGGTTAGCATGGAGAAATTTAACATGGGGGTTAGCATGGGAGAAATTTAACATGGGGGTTAGCATGGGAGAAATTTAACATGGGGGTTAGCATGGGAGAAATTTAACATGCGGGTTAGCATGGGAGAAATTTAACATGGGGGTTAGCATGGGAGAAATTTAACATGGGGGTTAGCATGGAGAAATTTAACATGGGGGTTAGCATGGGGGGTTAGCATGGGGGTTAGCATGGGAGAATTTTAACATGGGGGTTAGCATGGGAGAATTTTAACATGGGGGTTAGCATGGAGAAATTTAACATGGGGGTTAGCATGGGAGAAATTTAACATGGGGGTTAGCATGGAGAAATTTAACATGGGGGTTAGCATGGAGAAATTTAACATGGGGGGTTAGCATGGGGGTTAGCATGGGAGAATTTTAACATGGGGGTTAGCATGGGAGAATTTTAACATGGGGGTTAGCATGGAGAAATTTAACATGGGGGTTAGCATGGGAGAAATTTAACATGGGGGTTAGCATGGAGAAATTTAACATGGGGGTTAGCATGGAGAAATTTAACATGGGGGTTAGCATGGGAGAAATTTAACATGGGGGTTAGCATGGGGGGTTAGCATGGGGGTTAGCATGGAGAAATTTAACATGGGGGTTAGCATGGGAGAAATTTAACATGGGGGTTAGCATGGGGGGTTAGCATGGGGGTTAGCATGGAGAAATTTAACATGGGGGTTAGCATGGGGGGTTAACATGGGAGAAATTTAACATGGGGGTTAGCATGGGAGAAATTTAACATGGGGGTTAGCATGGGGGGTTAGCATGGGAGAAATTTAACATGGGGGTTAGCATGGGAGAAATTTAACATGGGGGTTAGCATGGGAGAAATTTAACATGGGGGTTAGCATGGGAGAAATTTAACATGGGGGTTAGCATGGGAGAAATTTAACATGGGGGTTAGCATGGGAGAAATTTAACATGGGGGTTAGCATGGGAGAAATTTAACATGGGGGTTAGCATGGGAGAAATTTAACATGGGGGTTAGCATGGAGAAATTTAACATGGGGGTTAGCATGGGAGAAATTTAACATGGGGGTTAGCATGGAGAAATTTAACATGGGGGTTAGCATGGGAGAAATTTAACATGGGGGTTATCATGGAGAAATTTAACATGGGGGTTAGCATGGGAGAAATTTAACATGGGGGTTATCATGGAGAAATTTAACATGGGGGTTAGCATGGGAGAAATTTAACATGGGGGTTAGCATGGGGGGTTAACATGGGGGTTAGCATGGAGAAATTTAACATGAGGGTTAGCATGGGAGAAATTTAACATGGGGGTTAGCATGGAGAAATTTAACATGGGGGTTAGCATGGAGAAATTTAACATGGGGGTTAGCATGGGGGTTAGCATGGAGAAATTTAACATGGGGGTTAGCATGGGGGGTTAGCATGGAGAAATTTAACATGGGGGTTAGCATGGGAGAAATTTAACATGGGGGTTAGCATGGAGAAATTTAACATGGGGCATAGCATGGGAGAAATTTAACATGGGGGTTAGCATGGGGGTTAGCATGGAGAAATTTAACATGGGGGTTAGCATGGGAGAAATTTAACATGGGGGTTAGCATGGAGAAATTTAACATGGGGGTTAGCATGGGAGAAATTTAACATGGGGGTTAGCATGGGGGGTTAACATGGGGGTTAGCATGGAGAAATTTAACATGGGGGTTAGCATGGGAGAAATTTAACATGGGGGTTAGCATGGAGAAATTTAACATGGGGGTTAGCATGGCAGAAATTTAACATGGGGGTTAGCATGGAGAAATTTAACATGGGGGTTAGCATGGGGGGTTAGCATGGAGAAATTTAACATGGGGGTTAGCCTGGGAGAAATTTAACATGGGGGTTAGCATGGAGAAATTTAACATGGGGGTTAGCATGGGGGGTTAGCATGGGGGTTAGCATGGAGAAATTTAACATGGGGGTTAGCATGGGGGGTTAGCATGGGGGTTAGCATGGGGGTTAGCATGGAGAAATTTAACATGGGGGTTAGCATGGGAGAAATTTAACATGGGGGTTAGCATGGAGAAATTTAACATGGGGGTTAGCATGGGGGGTTAGCATGGGGGTTAGCATGGGAGAAATTTAACATGGGGGTTAGCATGGAGAAATTTAACATGGGGGTTAGCATGGGGGGTTAGTATGGGGGGTTAGCATGGGGGTTAGCATGGGAGAAATTTAACATGGGGGTTAGCATGGAGAAATTTAACATGGGGGTTAGCATGGGAGAAATTTAACATGGGGGTTAGCATGGAGAAATTTAACATGGGGGTTAGCATGGAGAAATTTAACATGGGGGTTAGCATGGGAGAAATTTAACATGGGGGTTAGCATGGGAGAAATTTAACATGGGGGTTAGCATCAGTCCTCATGGGAAGATGACAAGTCAAATCAGTCGTCATTTGAAGATGACAAGTGAAATCAGTCGTCATTTGAAGATGACAAGTCAAATCAGTCGTCATGGAACGATGACAAGTGAAATCAGTCGTCATTGGAAGATGGCAAGTCAAATCAGTCGTCATTGGAAGGTGACAATTCCTTTTAGTCGGCATTGAAAGTTGACAGGTCAAATCAGTCGTCATGGGAAGATGACAAGTCAAATCAGTCGTCATTGGAAGATGACAACTCATTCTAGTCGTCATTGAACGATGACAAGTCAAATCAGTCGTCATTGAAAGATGACAACTCACTTTAGTCGTCATGGAACGATGACAAGTCAAATCAGTCGTCATTGAAAGATGATAACTCACTTTAGTCGTCATGGAACGATGACAAGTCAAATTAGTCGTCATTGGAAGATGGCAAGTCAAATCAGTTGTCATTGAAAGATGACAACTCATTTTAGTCGTCAGTTGGAGAAGACAAGTCAAATCAGTCGTCATTGGAAGATGACAAGTCAAAGCAGTCGTCATTGGAAGATGACAAGTCAAATCAGTCGTCATTGAAAGATGACAACTCATTTTAGTCGTCATGGAACGATGACAAGTCAAATCAGTCGTCATTGGAAGATGGCAAGTCAAATCAGTCGTCATTGAAAGATGAAAACTCATTTTAGTCGTCAGTTGGAGATGACAAGTCAAATCAGTCGTCATGGAAAAACTTAGCATTAGGGAATTTAGCATGGGATTTAGCATTGGGAAATTTAGCATGGGATTTAGCATTACAAAATTTATCATGGGGTTTAGCATTAAAAAAATTAACAAGGGGTTTAGCATTACGAAAGTTAACATGGGGTTTAGCATTAAAAAAATTAACATGGGGTTTAGCATTACGAAAGTTAACATGGGGTTTAGCATTACGAAATTTAACATGGTGTTTAGCATTAAAAGAATTAACATGGGGTTTAGCATTACGAAATTTAACATGGGGTTTAGCATTAAAAAAATTAACATGGTGTTTAGCATTAAAAGAATTAACATGGGGTTTAGCATTAAAAGAATTAACATGTGGTTTAGCATTACGAAAGTTAACATGCGGTTTAGCATTAAAAGAATTAACATGGGGTTTAGCATTACGAAATTTAACATGGGGTTTAGCATTAAAAAAATTAACATGGGGTTTAGCATTACGAAATTTAACATGGGGTTTAGCATTAAACAAATTAACATGGGGTTTAGCATTACGAAATTTAACATGGGGTTTAGCATTAAAAAAATTAACATGGTGTTTAGCATTAAAAAAATTAACACGGGGTTTAGCATTACAAAATTTAACATGGGGTTTAGCATTACGAAATTTAACATGGGGTTTAGCATTAAAAAAATTAACATGGGGGTTAGCATGGAGAAATTTAACATGGGGGTTAGCATGGAGAAATTTAACATGGGGGTTAGCATGGGAGAAATTTAACATGGGGGTTAGCATGGAGAAATTTAACATGGGGGTTAGCATGGGGGGTTAGCATGGGGGTTAGCATGGAGAAATTTAACATGGGGGTTAGCATGGGAGTTAGCATGGAGAAATTTAACATGGGGGTTAGCATGGGAGAAATTTAACATGGGGGTTAGCATGGGAGAAATTTAACATGGGGGTTAGCATGGAGAAATTTAACATGGGGGTTAGCATGGGGGGTTAGCATGGGGGTTAGCATGGGAGAAATTTAACATGGGGGTTAGCATGGAGAAATTTAACATGGGGGTTAGCATGGGAGAAATTTAACATGGGGGTTAGCATGGAGAAATTTAACATGGGGGTTAGCATGGAGAAATTTAACATGGGGGTTAGCATGGGGGGTTAGCATGGGGGTTAGCATGGAGAAATTTAACATGGGGGTTAGCATGGAGAAATTTAACATGGGGGTTAGCATGGGAGAAATTTAACATGGGGGTTAGCATGGGGGGTTAGCATAGGGGTTAGCATGGAGAAATTTAACATGGGGGTTAGCATGGGAGAAATTTAACATGGGGGTTAATATGGGGGTTAGCATGGAGAAATTTAACATGGGGGTTAGCATGGAGAAATTTAACATGGGGGTTAGCATGGAGAAATTTAACATGGGGGTTAGCATGGGGGGTTAGCATGGGGGTTAGCATGGGAGAAATTTAACATGGGGGTTAGCATGGAGAAATTTAACATGGGGGTTAGCATGGGAGAAATTTAACATGGGGGTTAGCATGGAGAAATTTAACATGGGGGTTAGCATGGGGGTTAGCATGGAGAAATTTAACATGGGGGTTAGCATGGGGGGTTAGCATGGGGGTTAGCATGGAGAAATTTAACATGGGGGTTAGCATGGGGGGTTAGCATGGAGAAATTTAACATGGGGGTTAGCATGGGAGTTAGCATGGAGAAATTTAACATGGGGGTTAGCATGGGAGAAATTTAACATGGGGGTTAGCATGGAGAAATTTAACATGGGGGTTAGCATGGGGGGTTAGCATGGGGGTTAGCATGGAGAAATTTAACATGGGAGGTTAGCATGGGGGTTAGCATGGAGAAATTTAACATGGGGGTTAGTATAGAGAAATTTAACATGGGGGTTAGCATGGGGGGTTAGCATGGGGGTTAGCATAAAGAAATTTAACATGGGGGTTAGCATGGGGGTTAGCATGGAGAAATTTAACATGGGGGTTAGCATGGGAGAAATTTAACATGGGGGTTAGCATGGAGAAATTTAACATGGGGGTTAGCATGGGGGGTTAGCATGGGGGTTAGCATGGAGAAATTTAACATGGGGGTTAGCATGGGGGGTTAGCATGGGGGTTACCATGGAGAAATTTAACATGGGGGTTAGCATGGGGGGTTAGCATGGGGGTTAGCATGGAGAAATTTAACATGGGGGTTAGCATGGGGGGTTAGCATGGGGGTTAGCATGGAGAAATTTAACATGGGGGTTAGCATGGAGAAATTTAACATGGGGGTTAGCATGGAGAAATTTAACATGGGGGTTAGCATGGGAGAAATTTAACATGGGGGTTAGCATGGAGAAATTTAACATGGGGGTTAGCATGGGAGAAATTTAACATGGGGGTTAGCATGGAGAAATTTAACATGGGGGTTAGCATGGGGGGTTAGCATGGGGGTTAGCATGGGAGAAATTTAACATGGGGGTTAGCATGGAGAAATTTAACATGGGGGTTAGCATGGAGAAATTTAACATGGGGGTTAGCATGGGAGAAATTTAACATGGGGGTTAGCATGGGAGAAATTTAACATGGGGGTTAGCATGGGAGAAATTTAACATGCGGGTTAGCATGGGAGAAATTTAACATGGGGGTTAGCATGGGAGAAATTTAACATGGGGGTTAGCATGGAGAAATTTAACATGGGGGTTAGCATGGGGGGTTAGCATGGGGGTTAGCATGGGAGAATTTTAACATGGGGGTTAGCATGGGAGAATTTTAACATGGGGGTTAGCATGGAGAAATTTAACATGGGGGTTAGCATGGGAGAAATTTAACATGGGGGTTAGCATGGAGAAATTTAACATGGGGGTTAGCATGGAGAAATTTAACATGGGGGGTTAGCATGGGGGTTAGCATGGGAGAATTTTAACATGGGGGTTAGCATGGGAGAATTTTAACATGGGGGTTAGCATGGAGAAATTTAACATGGGGGTTAGCATGGGAGAAATTTAACATGGGGGTTAGCATGGAGAAATTTAACATGGGGGTTAGCATGGAGAAATTTAACATGGGGGTTAGCATGGGGGGTTAGCATGGGGGTTAGCATGGAGAAATTTAACATGGGGGTTAGTATAGAGAAATTTAACATGGGGGTTAGCATGGGAGAAATTTAACATGGGGGTTAGCATGGGAGAAATTTAACATGGGGGTTAGCATGGAGAAATTTAACATGGGGGTTAGCATGGGAGAAATTTAACATGGGGGTTAGCATGGAGAAATTTAACATGGGGGTTAGCATGGGGGGTTAGCATGGGAGAAATTTAACATGGGGGTTAGCATGGAGAAATTTAACATGGGGGTTAGCATGGGAGAAATTTAACATGGGGGTTAGCATGGGAGAAATTTAACATGGGGGTTAGCATGGGGGGTTAGCATGGGGGTTAGCATGGAGAAATTTAACATGGGGGTTAGCATGGGAGAAATTTAACATGGGGGTTAGCATGGGGGGTTAGCATGGGGGTTAGCATGGAGAAATTTAACATGGGGGTTAGCATGGGGGGTTAACATGGGAGAAATTTAACATGGGGGTTAGCATGGGAGAAATTTAACATGGGGGTTAGCATGGGGGGTTAGCATGGGAGAAATTTAACATGGGGGTTAGCATGGGAGAAATTTAACATGGGGGTTAGCATGGGAGAAATTTAACATGGGGGTTAGCATGGGAGAAATTTAACATGGGGGTTAGCATGGGAGAAATTTAACATGGGGGTTAGCATGGGAGAAATTTAACATGGGGGTTAGCATGGGAGAAATTTAACATGGGGGTTAGCATGGGAGAAATTTAACATGGGGGTTAGCATGGAGAAATTTAACATGGGGGTTAGCATGGGAGAAATTTAACATGGGGGTTAGCATGGAGAAATTTAACATGGGGGTTAGCATGGGAGAAATTTAACATGGGGGTTATCATGGAGAAATTTAACATGGGGGTTAGCATGGGAGAAATTTAACATGGGGGTTATCATGGAGAAATTTAACATGGGGGTTAGCATGGGAGAAATTTAACATGGGGGTTAGCATGGGGGGTTAACATGGGGGTTAGCATGGAGAAATTTAACATGAGGGTTAGCATGGGAGAAATTTAACATGGGGGTTAGCATGGAGAAATTTAACATGGGGGTTAGCATGGAGAAATTTAACATGGGGGTTAGCATGGGGGTTAGCATGGAGAAATTTAACATGGGGGTTAGCATGGGGGGTTAGCATGGAGAAATTTAACATGGGGGTTAGCATGGGAGAAATTTAACATGGGGGTTAGCATGGAGAAATTTAACATGGGGGTTAGCATGGGAGAAATTTAACATGGGGGTTAGCATGGGGGTTAGCATGGAGAAATTTAACATGGGGGTTAGCATGGGAGAAATTTAACATGGGGGTTAGCATGGAGAAATTTAACATGGGGGTTAGCATGGGAGAAATTTAACATGGGGGTTAGCATGGGGGGTTAACATGGGGGTTAGCATGGAGAAATTTAACATGGGGGTTAGCATGGGAGAAATTTAACATGGGGGTTAGCATGGAGAAATTTAACATGGGGGTTAGCATGGCAGAAATTTAACATGGGGGTTAGCATGGAGAAATTTAACATGGGGGTTAGCATGGGGGGTTAGCATGGAGAAATTTAACATGGGGGTTAGCCTGGGAGAAATTTAACATGGGGGTTAGCATGGAGAAATTTAACATGGGGGTTAGCATGGGGGGTTAGCATGGGGGTTAGCATGGAGAAATTTAACATGGGGGTTAGCATGGGGGGTTAGCATGGGGGTTAGCATGGGGGTTAGCATGGAGAAATTTAACATGGGGGTTAGCATGGGAGAAATTTAACATGGGGGTTAGCATGGAGAAATTTAACATGGGGGTTAGCATGGGGGGTTAGCATGGGGGTTAGCATGGGAGAAATTTAACATGGGGGTTAGCATGGAGAAATTTAACATGGGGGTTAGCATGGGGGGTTAGTATGGGGGGTTAGCATGGGGGTTAGCATGGGAGAAATTTAACATGGGGGTTAGCATGGAGAAATTTAACATGGGGGTTAGCATGGGAGAAATTTAACATGGGGGTTAGCATGGAGAAATTTAACATGGGGGTTAGCATGGAGAAATTTAACATGGGGGTTAGCATGGGAGAAATTTAACATGGGGGTTAGCATGGGAGAAATTTAACATGGGGGTTAGCATCAGTCCTCATGGGAAGATGACAAGTCAAATCAGTCGTCATTTGAAGATGACAAGTGAAATCAGTCGTCATTTGAAGATGACAAGTCAAATCAGTCGTCATGGAACGATGACAAGTGAAATCAGTCGTCATTGGAAGATGGCAAGTCAAATCAGTCGTCATTGGAAGGTGACAATTCCTTTTAGTCGGCATTGAAAGTTGACAGGTCAAATCAGTCGTCATGGGAAGATGACAAGTCAAATCAGTCGTCATTGGAAGATGACAACTCATTCTAGTCGTCATTGAACGATGACAAGTCAAATCAGTCGTCATTGAAAGATGACAACTCACTTTAGTCGTCATGGAACGATGACAAGTCAAATCAGTCGTCATTGAAAGATGATAACTCACTTTAGTCGTCATGGAACGATGACAAGTCAAATTAGTCGTCATTGGAAGATGGCAAGTCAAATCAGTTGTCATTGAAAGATGACAACTCATTTTAGTCGTCAGTTGGAGAAGACAAGTCAAATCAGTCGTCATTGGAAGATGACAAGTCAAAGCAGTCGTCATTGGAAGATGACAAGTCAAATCAGTCGTCATTGAAAGATGACAACTCATTTTAGTCGTCATGGAACGATGACAAGTCAAATCAGTCGTCATTGGAAGATGGCAAGTCAAATCAGTCGTCATTGAAAGATGAAAACTCATTTTAGTCGTCAGTTGGAGATGACAAGTCAAATCAGTCGTCATGGAAAAACTTAGCATTAGGGAATTTAGCATGGGATTTAGCATTGGGAAATTTAGCATGGGATTTAGCATTACAAAATTTATCATGGGGTTTAGCATTAAAAAAATTAACAAGGGGTTTAGCATTACGAAAGTTAACATGGGGTTTAGCATTAAAAAAATTAACATGGGGTTTAGCATTACGAAAGTTAACATGGGGTTTAGCATTACGAAATTTAACATGGTGTTTAGCATTAAAAGAATTAACATGGGGTTTAGCATTACGAAATTTAACATGGGGGTTAGCATGGGAGAAATTTAACATGGGGGTTAGCATGGAGAAATTTAACATGGGGGTTAGCATGGAGAAATTTAACATGGGGGTTAGCATGGGGGGTTAGCATGGGAGAAATTTAACATGGGGGTTAGCATAGAGAAATTTAACATGGGGGTTAGCATGGGAGAAATTTAACATGGGGGTTAGCATGGGAGAAATTTAACATGGGGGTTAGCATGGGAGAAATTTAACATGGGGGTTAGCATGGGGGGTTAGCATGGGGGTTAGCATGGAGAAATTTAACATGGGGGTTAGCATGGGAGAAATTTAACATGGGGGTTAGCATGGGGGGTTAGCATGGGGGGTTAGCATGGGGGTTAGCATGGGAGAAATTTAACATGGGGGTTAGCATGGAGAAATTTAACATGGGGGTTAGCATGGGAGAAATTTAACATGGGGGTTAGCATGGAGAAATTTAACATGGGGGTTAGCATGGAGAAATTTAACATGGGGGTTAGCATGGGAGAAATTTAACATGGGGGTTAGCATGGGAGAAATTTAACATGGGGGTTAGCATCAGTCCTCATGGGAAGATGACAAGTCAAATCAGTCGTCATTTGAAGATGACAAGTGAAATCAGTCGTCATTTGAAGATGACAAGTCAAATCAGTCGTCATGGAACGATGACAAGTGAAATCAGTCGTCATTGGAAGATGGCAAGTCAAATCAGTCGTCATTGGAAGGTGACAATTCCTTTTAGTCGGCATTGAAAGTTGACAGGTCAAATCAGTCGTCATGGGAAGATGACAAGTCAAATCAGTCGTCATTGGAAGATGACAACTCATTCTAGTCGTCATTGAACGATGACAAGTCAAATCAGTCGTCATTGAAAGATGACAACTCACTTTAGTCGTCATGGAACGATGACAAGTCAAATCAGTCGTCATTGAAAGATGATAACTCACTTTAGTCGTCATGGAACGATGACAAGTCAAATTAGTCGTCATTGGAAGATGGCAAGTCAAATCAGTTGTCATTGAAAGATGACAACTCATTTTAGTCGTCAGTTGGAGAAGACAAGTCAAATCAGTCGTCATTGGAAGATGACAAGTCAAAGCAGTCGTCATTGGAAGATGACAAGTCAAATCAGTCGTCATTGAAAGATGACAACTCATTTCAGTCGTCATGGAACGATGACAAGTCAAATCAGTCGTCATTGGAAGATGGCAAGTCAAATCAGTCGTCATTGAAAGATGAAAACTCATTTTAGTCGTCAGTTGGAGATGACAAGTCAAATCAGTCGTCATGGAAAAACTTAGCATTAGGGAATTTAGCATGGGATTTAGCATTGGGAAATTTAGCATGGGATTTAGCATTACAAAATTTATCATGGGGTTTAGCATTAAAAAAATTAACAAGGGGTTTAGCATTACGAAAGTTAACATGGGGTTTAGCATTAAAAAAATTAACATGGGGTTTAGCATTACGAAAGTTAACATGGGGTTTAGCATTACGAAATTTAACATGGTGTTTAGCATTAAAAGAATTAACATGGGGTTTAGCATTACGAAATTTAACATGGGGGTTAGCATGGGAGAAATTTAACATGGGGGTTAGCATGGAGAAATTTAACATGGGGGTTAGCATGGAGAAATTTAACATGGGGGTTAGCATGGAGAAATTTAACATGGGGGTTAGCATGGGAGAAATTTAACATGGGGGTTAGCATGGGAGAAATTTAACATGGGGGTTAGCATGGGAGAAATTTAACATGGGGGTTAGCATGGGAGAAATTTAACATGGGGGTTAGCATGGGAGAAATTTAACATGGGGGTTAGCATGGGAGAAATTTAACATGGGGGTTAGCATGGAGAAATTTAACATGGGGGTTAGCATGGGAGAAATTTAACATGGGGGTTAGCATGGGGGGTTAGCATGGAGAAATTTAACATGGGGGTTAGCATGGAGAAATTTAACATGGGGTTTACCATTACGAAAGTTAACATGGGGGTTAGCATGGGAGAAATTTAACATGGGGGTTAGCATGGAGAAATTTAACATGGGGGTTAGCATGGGGGTTTAGCATGGGGGTTAGCATGGAGAAATTTAACATGGGGGTTAGCATGGGGGGTTAGCATGGGGGTTAGCATGGAGAAATTTAACATGGGGGTTAGCATGGGAGAAATTTAACATGGGGGTTAGCATGGGAGAAATTTAACATGGGGGTTAGCACGGGAGAAATTTAACATGGGGGTTAGCATGGAGAAATTTAACATGGGGGTTAGCATGGGAGAAATTTAACATGGGGGTTAGCATGGAGAAATTTAACATGGGGGTTAGCATGGGAGAAATTCAACATGGGGGTTAGCATGGGAGAAATTTAACATGGGGGTTAGCATGGAGAAATTTAACATGGGGGTTAGCATGGGAGAAATTTAACATGGGGGTTAGCATGGGGGGTTAGCATGGGGGGTTAGCATGGGGGTTAGCATGGAAAAATTTAACATGGGGGTTAGCATGGGAGAAATTTAACATGGGGGTTAGCATGGAGAAATTTAACATGGGGGTTAGCATGGGAGAAATTTAACATGGGGGTTAGCATGGGGGGTTAGCATGGGGGTTAGCATGGAGAAATTTAACATGGGGGTTAGCATGGGAGAAATTTAACATGGGGGTTAGCATGGGGGGTTAGCATGGGGGTTAGCATGGAGAAATTTAACATGGGGGTTAGCATGGGGGGTTAACATGGGAGAAATTTAACATGGGGGTTAGCATGGGAGAAATTTAACATGGGGGTTAGCATGGGGGGTTAGCATGGGAGAAATTTAACATGGGGGTTAGCATGGGAGAAATTTAACATGGGGGTTAGCATGGGAGAAATTTAACATGGGGGTTAGCATGGGAGAAATTTAACATGGGGGTTAGCATGGGAGAAATTTAACATGGGGGTTAGCATGGAGAAATTTAACATGGGGGTTAGCATGGGAGAAATTTAACATGGGGGTTAGCATGGAGAAATTTAACATGGGGGTTAGCATGGGAGAAATTCAACATGGGGGTTAGCATGGGAGAAATTTAACATGGGGGTTAGCATGGAGAAATTTAACATGGGGGTTAGCATGGGAGAAATTTAACATGGGGGTTAGCATGGGGGGTTAGCATGGGGGGTTAGCATGGGGGTTAGCATGGAAAAATTTAACATGGGGGTTAGCATGGGAGAAATTTAACATGGGGGTTAGCATGGAGAAATTTAACATGGGGGTTAGCATGGGAGAAATTTAACATGGGGGTTAGCATGGGGGGTTAGCATGGGGGTTAGCATGGAGAAATTTAACATGGGGGTTAGCATGGGAGAAATTTAACATGGGGGTTAGCATGGGGGGTTAGCATGGGGGTTAGCATGGAGAAATTTAACATGGGGGTTAGCATGGGGGGTTAACATGGGAGAAATTTAACATGGGGGTTAGCATGGGAGAAATTTAACATGGGGGTTAGCATGGGGGGTTAGCATGGGAGAAATTTAACATGGGGGTTAGCATGGGAGAAATTTAACATGGGGGTTAGCATGGGAGAAATTTAACATGGGGGTTAGCATGGGAGAAATTTAACATGGGGGTTAGCATGGGAGAAATTTAACATGGGGGTTAGCATGGAGAAATTTAACATGGGGGTTAGCATGGGAGAAATTTAACATGGGGGTTAGCATGGAGAAATTTAACATGGGGGTTAGCATGGGAGAAATTTAACATGGGGGTTATCATGGAGAAATTTAACATGGGGGTTAGCATGGGAGAAATTTAACATGGGGGTTAGCATGGGGGGTTAACATGGGGGTTAGCATGGAGAAATTTAACATGAGGGTTAGCATGGGAGAAATTTAACATGGGGGTTAGCATGGAGAAATTTAACATGGGGGTTAGCATGGAGAAATTTAACATGGGGGTTAGCATGGGGGTTAGCATGGAGAAATTTAACATGGGGGTTAGCATGGGGGGTTAGCATGGAGAAATTTAACATGGGGGTTAGCATGGGAGAAATTTAACATGGGGGTTAGCATGGAGAAATTTAACATGGGGGTTAGCATGGGAGAAATTTAACATGGGGGTTAGCATGGAGAAATTTAACATGGGGGTTAGCATGGGAGAAATTTAACATGGGGGTTAGCATGGAGAAATTTAACATGGGGGTTAGCATGGGAGAAATTTAACATGGGGGTTAGCATGGGGGGTTAACATGGGGGTTAGCATGGAGAAATTTAACATGGGGGTTAGCATGGGAGAAATTTAACATGGGGGTTAGCATGGAGAAATTTAACATGGGGGTTAGCATGGAGAAATTTAACATGGGGGTTAGCATGGGGGGTTAGCATGGAGAAATTTAACATGGGGGTTAGCCTGGGAGAAATTTAACATGGGGGTTAGCATGGAGAAATTTAACATGGGGGTTAGCATGGGGGGTTAGCATGGGGGTTAGCATGGAGAAATTTAACATGGGGGTTAGCATGGGGGGTTAGCATGGGGGTTAGCATGGAGAAATTTAACATGGGGGTTAGCATGGGAGAAATTTAACATGGGGGTTAGCATGGAGAAATTTAACATGGGGGTTAGCATGGGGGGTTAGCATGGGGGGTTAGCATGGGGGTTAGCATGGGAGAAATTTAACATGGGGGTTAGCATGGAGAAATTTAACATGGGGGTTAGCATGGGGGGTTAGCATGGGGGTTAGCATGGGAGAAATTTAACATGGGGGTTAGCATGGAGAAATTTAACATGGGGGTTAGCATGGGAGAAATTTAACATGGGGGTTAGCATGGAGAAATTTAACATGGGGGTTAGCATGGGGGGTTAGCATAGGGGTTAGCATGGAGAAATTTAACATGGGGGTTAGCATGGGAGAAATTTAACATGGGGGTTAATATGGGAGAAATTTAACATGGGGGTTAGCATGGGAGAAATTTAACATGGGGGTTAGCATGGAGAAATTTAACATGGGGGTTAGCATGGGGGGTTAGCATAGGGGTTAGCATGGAGAAATTTAACATGGGGGTTAGCATGGGAGAAATTTAACATGGGGGTTAATATGGGAGAAATTTAACATGGGGGTTAGCATGGGGGTTAGCATGGAGAAATTTAACATGGGGGTTAGCATGGAGAAATTTAACATGGGGGTTAGCATGGAGAAATTTAACATGGGGGTTAGCATGGGAGAAATTTAACATGGGGGTTAGCATGGGAGAAATTTAACATGGGGGTTAGCATCAGTCCTCATGGGAAGATGACAAGTCAAATCAGTCGTCATTTGAAGATGACAAGTGAAATCAGTCGTCATTTGAAGATGACAAGTCAAATCAGTCGTCATGGAACGATGACAAGTGAAATCAGTCGTCATTGGAAGATGGCAAGTCAAATCAGTCGTCATTGGAAGGTGACAATTCCTTTTAGTCGGCATTGAAAGTTGACAGGTCAAATCAGTCGTCATGGGAAGATGACAAGTCAAATCAGTCGTCATTGGAAGATGACAACTCATTCTAGTCGTCATTGAACGATGACAAGTCAAATCAGTCGTCATTGAAAGATGACAACTCACTTTAGTCGTCATGGAACGATGACAAGTCAAATCAGTCGTCATTGAAAGATGATAACTCACTTTAGTCGTCATGGAACGATGACAAGTCAAATTAGTCGTCATTGGAAGATGGCAAGTCAAATCAGTTGTCATTGAAAGATGACAACTCATTTTAGTCGTCAGTTGGAGAAGACAAGTCAAATCAGTCGTCATTGGAAGATGACAAGTCAAAGCAGTCGTCATTGGAAGATGACAAGTCAAATCAGTCGTCATTGAAAGATGACAACTCATTTTAGTCGTCATGGAACGATGACAAGTCAAATCAGTCGTCATTGGAAGATGGCAAGTCAAATCAGTCGTCATTGAAAGATGAAAACTCATTTTAGTCGTCAGTTGGAGATGACAAGTCAAATCAGTCGTCATGGAAAAACTTAGCATTAGGGAATTTAGCATGGGATTTAGCATTGGGAAATTTAGCATGGGATTTAGCATTACAAAATTTATCATGGGGTTTAGCATTAAAAAAATTAACAAGGGGTTTAGCATTACGAAAGTTAACATGGGGTTTAGCATTAAAAAAATTAACATGGGGTTTAGCATTACGAAAGTTAACATGGGGTTTAGCATTACGAAATTTAACATGGTGTTTAGCATTAAAAGAATTAACATGGGGTTTAGCATTACGAAATTTAACATGGGGTTTAGCATTAAAAAAATTAACATGGTGTTTAGCATTAAAAGAATTAACATGGGGTTTAGCATTAAAAGAATTAACATGTGGTTTAGCATTACGAAAGTTAACATGCGGTTTAGCATTAAAAGAATTAACATGGGGTTTAGCATTACGAAATTTAACATGGGGTTTAGCATTAAAAAAATTAACATGGGGTTTAGCATTACGAAATTTAACATGGGGTTTAGCATTAAACAAATTAACATGGGGTTTAGCATTACGAAATTTAACATGGGGTTTAGCATTAAAAAAATTAACATGGTGTTTAGCATTAAAAAAATTAACACGGGGTTTAGCATTACAAAATTTAACATGGGGTTTAGCATTACGAAATTTAACATGGGGTTTAGCATTAAAAAAATTAACATGGGGGTTAGCATGGAGAAATTTAACATGGGGGTTAGCATGGAGAAATTTAACATGGGGGTTAGCATGGAGAAATTTAACATGGGGGTTAGCATGGAGAAATTTAACATGGGGGTTAGCATGGAGAAATTTAACATGGGGGTTAGCATGGAGAAATTTAACATGGGGGTTAGCATGGGGGGTTAGCATGGGGGTTAGCATGGGAGAATTTTAACATGGGGGTTAGCATGGAGAAATTTAACATGGGGGTTAGCATGGGAGAAATTTAACATGGGGGTTAGCATGGAGAAATTTAACATGGGGGTTAGCATGGAGAAATTTAACATGGGGGTTAGCATGGGGGGTTAGCATGGGGGTTAGCATGGAGAAATTTAACATGGGGGTTAGTATAGAGAAATTTAACATGGGGGTTAGCATGGGAGAAATTTAACATGGGGGTTAGCATGGGAGAAATTTAACATGGGGGTTAGCATGGAGAAATTTAACATGGGGGTTAGCATGGGAGAAATTTAACATGGGGGTTAGCATGGAGAAATTTAACATGGGGGTTAGCATGGGGGGTTAGCATGGGGGTTAGCATGGGAGAAATTTAACATGGGGGTTAGCATGGAGAAATTTAACATGGGGGTTAGCATGGGAGAAATTTAACATGGGGGTTAGCATGGAGAAATTTAACATGGGGGTTAGCATGGAGAAATTTAACATGGGGGTTAGCATGGAGAAATTTAACATGGGGGTTAGCATGGAGAAATTTAACATGGGGGTTAGCATGGAGAAATTTAACATGGGGGTTAGCATGGGGGTTAGCATGGAGAAATTTAACATGGGGGTTAGCATGGGGGGTTAGCATGGGGGTTAGCATGGAGAAATTTAACATGGGGGTTAGCATGGGGGGTTAGCATGGAGAAATTTAACATGGGGGTTAGCATGGGAGTTAGCATGGAGAAATTTAACATGGGGGTTAGCATGGGAGAAATTTAACATGGGGGTTAGCATGGAGAAATTTAACATGGGGGTTAGCATGGGGGGTTAGCATGGGGGTTAGCATGGAGAAATTTAACATGGGGGTTAGCATGGAGAAATTTAACATGGGGGTTAGCATGGGGGGTTAGCATGGGGGTTAGCATGGAGAAATTTAACATGGGGGTTAGTATAGAGAAATTTAACATGGGGGTTAGCATCGGAGAAATTTAACATGGGGGTTAGCATGGGAGAAATTTAACATGGGGGTTAGCATGGGAGAAATTTAACATGGGGGTTAGCATGGAGAAATTTAACATCTGGGTTAGCATGGGAGAAATTTAACATGGGGGTTAGCATGGAGAAATTTAACATGGGGGTTAGCATGGAGAAATTTAACATGGGGGTTAGCATGGGAGAAATTTAACATGGGGGTTAGCATGGAGAAATTTAACATGGGGGTTAGCATGGGAGAAATTTAACATGGGGGTTAGCATGGAGAAATTTAACATGGGGGTTAGCATGGGGGTTAGCATGGGAGAAATTTAACATGGGGGTTAGCATGGAGAAATTTAACATGGGGGTTAGCATGGGAGAAATTTAACATGGGGGTTAGCATGGAGAAATTTAACATGGGGGTTAGCATGGAGAAATTTAACATGGGGGTTAGCATGGGGGTTAGCATGGAGAAATTTAACATGGGGGTTAGCATGGAGAAATTTAACATGGGGGTTAGCATGGAGAAATTTAACATGGGGGTTAGCATGGGGGTTAGCATGGAGAAATTTAACATGGGGGTTAGCATGGGGGGTTAGCATGGGGGTTAGCATGGAGAAATTTAACATGGGGGTTAGCATGGGGGGTTAGCATGGAGAAATTTAACATGGGGGTTAGCATGGGAGTTAGCATGGAGAAATTTAACATGGGGGTTAGCATGGGAGAAATTTAACATGGGGGTTAGCATGGAGAAATTTAACATGGGGGTTAGCATGGGGGGTTAGCATGGGGGTTAGCATGGAGAAATTTAACATGGGGGTTAGCATGGGGGGTTAGCATGGGGGTTAGCATGGAGAAATTTAACATGGGGGTTAGTATAGAGAAATTTAACATGGGGGTTAGCATGGGAGAAATTTAACATGGGGGTTAGCATGGGAGAAATTTAACATGGGGGTTAGCATGGGAGAAATTTAACATGGGGGTTAGCATGGGAGAAATTTAACATGGGGGTTAGCATGGAGAAATTTAACATGGGGGTTAGCATGGAGAAATTTAACATGGGGGTTAGCATGGGAGAAATTTAACATGGGGGTTAGCATGGAGAAATTTAACATGGGGGTTAGCATGGAGAAATTTAACATGGGGGTTAGCATGGGGGGTTAGCATGGGGGTTAGCATGGAGAAATTTAACATGGGGGTTAGCATGGGGGGTTAGCATGGGGGTTAGCATGGAGAAATTTAACATGGGGGTTAGCATGGGAGAAATTTAACATGGGGGTTAGCATGGAGAAATTTAGCATGGGGGTTAGCATGGGGGGTTAGCATGGGGGTTAGCATGGAGAAATTTAACATGGGGGTTAGCCTGGGAGAAATTTAACATGGGGGTTAGCATGGAGAAATTTAACATATGGGTTAGCATGGGGGGTTAGCATGGGGGGTTAGCATGGGGGTTAGCATGGGAGAAATTTAACATGAGGGTTAGCATGGAGAAATTTAACATGGGGGTTAGCATGGGAGAAATTTAACATGGGGGTTAGCATGGAGAAATTTAACATGGGGGTTAGCATGGGGGGTTAGCATGGGGGTTAGCATGGAGAAATTTAACATGGGGGTTAGCATGGGGGGTTAGCATGGGGGTTAGCATGGAGAAATTTAACATGGGGGTTAGCATGGAGAAATTTAACATGGGGGTTAGCATGGGGGGTTAGCATGGGGGTTAGCATGGGGGGTTAGCATGGGGGTTAGCATGGGAGAAATTTAACATGGGGGTTAGCATGGAGAAATTGCATGGGAGAAATTTAACATGGGGGTTAGCATGGAGAAATTTAACATGGGGGTTAGCATGGGGGGTTAGCATGGGAGAAATTTAACATGGGGGTTAGCATGGAGAAATTGCATGGGAGAAATTTAACATGGGGGTTAGCATGGAGAAATTTAACATGGGGGTTAGCATGGGGGGTTAGCATGGGAGAAATTTAACATGGGGGTTAGCATGGAGAAATTTAACATGGGGGTTAGCATGGGAGAAATTTAACATGGGGGTTAGCATGGAGAAATTTAACATGGGGGTTAGCATGGAGAAATTTAACATGGGGGTTAGCATGGGGGGTTAGCATGGGGGTTAGCATGGGGGGTTAGCATGGGGGTTAGCATGGGAGAAATTTAACATGGGGGTTAGCATGGAGAAATTGCATGGGAGAAATTTAACATGGGGGTTAGCATGGGGGGTTAGCATGGGGGTTGGCATGGGAGAAATTTAACATGGGGGTTAGCATGGGAGAAATTTAACATGGGGGTTAGCATGGAGAAATTTAACATGGGGGTTAGCATGGAGAAATTTAACATGGGGGTTAGCATGGAGAAATTTAACATGGGGGTTAGCATGGGGGGTTAGCATGGGGGTTAGCATGGGAGAAATTTAACATGGGGGTTAGCATGGAGAAATTTAACATGGGGGTTAGCATGGGAGAAATTTAACATGGGGGTTAGCATGGAGAAATTTAACATGGGGGTTAGCATGGGGGTTAGCATGGGAGAAATTTAACATGGGGGTTAGCATGGAGAAATTTAACATGGGGGTTAGCATGGGGGGTTAGCATGGGGGTTAGCATGGAGAAATTTAACATGGGGGTTAGCATGGAGAAATTTAACATGGGGGTTAGCATGGGAGAAATTTAACATGGGGGTTAGCATGGAGAAATTTAACATGGGGGTTAGCATGGGAGAAATTTAACATGGGGGTTAGCATGGGGGGTTAGCATGGGGGTTAGCATGGAGAAATTTAACATGGGGGTTAGCATGGGAGAAATTTAACATGGGGGTTAGCATGGAGAAATTTAACATGGGGGTAAGCATGGAGAAATTTAACATGGGGGTTAGCATGGGAGAAATTTAACATGGGGGTTAGCATAAAGAAATTTAACATGGGGGTTAGCATGGGAGAAATTTAACATGGGGGTTAGCATGGGAGAAATTTAACATGGGGGTTAGCATGGGAGAAATTTAACATGGGGGTTAGCATGGGAGAAATTTAACATGGGGGTTAGCATGGGGGGTTAGCATGGGGGTTAGCATGGAGAAATTTAACATGGGGGTTAGCATGGGAGAAATTTAACATGGGGGTTAGCATGGAGAAATTTAACATGGGGGTTAGCATGGGAGAAATTTAACATGGGGGTTAGCATGGGGGGTTAGCATGGGAGAAATTTAACATGGGGGTTAGCATAGAGAAATTTAACATGGGGGTTAGCATGGGAGAAATTTAACATGGGGGTTAGCATGGGAGAAATTTAACATGGGGGTTAGCATGGGAGAAATTTAACATGGGGGTTAGCATGGGAGAAATTTAACATGGGGGTTAGCATGGGGGGTTAGCATGGGGGTTAGCATGGAGAAATTTAACATGGGGGTTAGCATGGGAGAAATTTAACATGGGGGTTAGCATGGAGAAATTTAACATGGGGGTTAGCATGGAGAAATTTAACATGGGGGTTAGCATGGAGAAATTTAACATGGGGGTTAGCATGGGGGGTTAGCATGGGGGTTAGCATGGAGAAATTTAACATGGGGGTTAGCATGGAGAAATTTAACATGGGGGTTAGCATGGAGAAATTTAACATGTGGGTTAGCATGGGAGAAATTTAACATGGGGGTTAGCATGGGAGAAATTTAACATGGGGGTTAGCATGGGAGAAATTTAACATGGGGGTTAGCATGGGAGAAATTTAACATGGGGGTTAGCATGGAGAAATTTAACATGGGGGTTAGCATGGGAGAAATTTAACATGGGGGTTAGCATGGGGGGTTAGCATGGAGAAATTTAACATGGGGGTTAGCATGGAGAAATTTAACATGGGGTTTACCATTACGAAAGTTAACATGGGGGTTAGCATGGGAGAAATTTAACATGGGGGTTAGCATGGAGAAATTTAACATGGGGGTTAGCATGGGGGTTTAGCATGGGGGTTAGCATGGAGAAATTTAACATGGGGGTTAGCATGGGGGGTTAGCATGGGGGTTAGCATGGAGAAATTTAACATGGGGGTTAGCATGGGAGAAATTTAACATGGGGGTTAGCATGGGAGAAATTTAACATGGGGGTTAGCACGGGAGAAATTTAACATGGGGGTTAGCATGGAGAAATTTAACATGGGGGTTAGCATGGGAGAAATTTAACATGGGGGTTAGCATGGAGAAATTTAACATGGGGGTTAGCATGGGAGAAATTCAACATGGGGGTTAGCATGGGAGAAATTTAACATGGGGGTTAGCATGGAGAAATTTAACATGGGGGTTAGCATGGGAGAAATTTAACATGGGGGTTAGCATGGGGGGTTAGCATGGGGGTTAGCATGGAGAAATTTAACATGGGGGTTAGCATGGGAGAAATTTAACATGGGGGTTAGCATGGAGAAATTTAACATGGGGGTTAGCATGGGAGAAATTTAACATGGGGGTTAGCATGGGGGGTTAGCATGGGGGTTAGCATGGAGAAATTTAACATGGGGGTTAGCATGGGAGAAATTTAACATGGGGGTTAGCATGGGGGGTTAGCATGGGGGTTAGCATGGAGAAATTTAACATGGGGGTTAGCATGGGGGGTTAACATGGGAGAAATTTAACATGGGGGTTAGCATGGAGAAATTTAACATGGGGGTTAGCATGGGAGAAATTTAACATGGGGGTTATCATGGAGAAATTTAACATGGGGGTTAGCATGGGAGAAATTTAACATGGGGGTTAGCATGGGGGGTTAACATGGGGGTTAGCATGGAGAAATTTAACATGAGGGTTAGCATGGGAGAAATTTAACATGGGGGTTAGCATGGAGAAATTTAACATGGGGGTTAGCATGGAGAAATTTAACATGGGGGTTAGCATGGGGGTTAGCATGGAGAAATTTAACATGGGGGTTAGCATGGGGGGTTAGCATGGAGAAATTTAACATGGGGGTTAGCATGGGAGAAATTTAACATGGGGGTTAGCATGGAGAAATTTAACATGGGGGTTAGCATGGGAGAAATTTAACATGGGGGTTAGCATGGGGGTTAGCATGGAGAAATTTAACATGGGGGTTAGCATGGGAGAAATTTAACATGGGGGTTAGCATGGAGAAATTTAACATGGGGGTTAGCATGGGAGAAATTTAACATGGGGGTTAGCATGGGGGGTTAACATGGGGGTTAGCATGGAGAAATTTAACATGGGGGTTAGCATGGGAGAAATTTAACATGGGGGTTAGCATGGGGGTTAGCATGGAGAAATTTAACATGGGGGTTAGCATGGGAGAAATTTAACATGGGGGTTAGCATGGAGAAATTTAACATGGGGGTTAGCATGGGAGAAATTTAACATGGGGGTTAGCATGGGGGGTTAACATGGGGGTTAGCATGGAGAAATTTAACATGGGGGTTAGCATGGGAGAAATTTAACATGGGGGTTAGCATGGGGGTTAGCATGGAGAAATTTAACATGGGGGTTAGCATGGAGAAATTTAACATGGGGGTTAGCATGGGAGAAATTTAACATGGGGGTTAGCATGGGGGGTTAACATGGGGGTTAGCATGGAGAAATTTAACATGGGGGTTAGCATGGGAGAAATTTAACATGGGGGTTAGCATGGGGGTTAGCATGGAGAAATTTAACATGGGGGTTAGCATGGGAGAAATTTAACATGGGGGTTAGCATGGAGAAATTTAACATGGGGGTTAGCATGGGAGAAATTTAACATGGGGGTTAGCATGGGGGGTTAACATGGGGGTTAGCATGGAGAAATTTAACATGGGGGTTAGCATGGGAGAAATTTAACATGGGGGTTAGCATGGAGAAATTTAACATGGGGGTTAGCATGGCAGAAATTTAACATGGGGGTTAGCATGGAGAAATTTAACATGGGGGTTAGCATGGGGGGTTAGCATGGAGAAATTTAACATGGGGGTTAGCCTGGGAGAAATTTAACATGGGGGTTAGCATGGAGAAATTTAACATGGGGGTTAGCATGGGGGGTTAGCATGGGGGTTAGCATGGAGAAATTTAACATGGGGGTTAGCATGGGGGGTTAGCATGGGGGTTAGCATGGGGGTTAGCATGGAGAAATTTAACATGGGGGTTAGCATGGGAGAAATTTAACATGGGGGTTAGCATGGAGAAATTTAACATGGGGGTTAGCATGGGGGGTTAGCATGGGGGTTAGCATGGGAGAAATTTAACATGGGGGTTAGCATGGAGAAATTTAACATGGGGGTTAGCATGGGGGGTTAGCATGGGGGGTTAGCATGGGGGTTAGCATGGGAGAAATTTAACATGGGGGTTAGCATGGAGAAATTTAACATGGGGGTTAGCATGGGAGAAATTTAACATGGGGGTTAGCATGGAGAAATTTAACATGGGGGTTAGCATGGGGGGTTAGCATAGGGGTTAGCATGGAGAAATTTAACATGGGGGTTAGCATGGGAGAAATTTAACATGGGGGTTAATATGGGAGAAATTTAACATGGGGGTTAGCATGGGAGAAATTTAACATGGGGGTTAGCATGGAGAAATTTAACATGGGGGTTAGCATGGGGGGTTAGCATAGGGGTTAGCATGGAGAAATTTAACATGGGGGTTAGCATGGGAGAAATTTAACATGGGGGTTAATATGGGAGAAATTTAACATGGGGGTTAGCATGGGGGTTAGCATGGAGAAATTTAACATGGGGGTTAGCATGGAGAAATTTAACATGGGGGTTAGCATGGAGAAATTTAACATGGGGGTTAGCATGGGAGAAATTTAACATGGGGGTTAGCATGGGAGAAATTTAACATGGGGGTTAGCATCAGTCCTCATGGGAAGATAACAAGTCAAATCAGTCGTCATTTGAAGATGACAAGTGAAATCAGTCGTCATTTGAAGATGACAAGTCAAATCAGTCGTCATGGAACGATGACAAGTGAAATCAGTCGTCATTGGAAGATGGCAAGTCAAATCAGTCGTCATTGGAAGGTGACAATTCCTTTTAGTCGGCATTGAAAGTTGACAGGTCAAATCAGTCGTCATGGGAAGATGACAAGTCAAATCAGTCGTCATTGGAAGATGACAACTCATTCTAGTCGTCATTGAACGATGACAAGTCAAATCAGTCGTCATTGAAAGATGACAACTCACTTTAGTCGTCATGGAACGATGACAAGTCAAATCAGTCGTCATTGAAAGATGATAACTCACTTTAGTCGTCATGGAACGATGACAAGTCAAATTAGTCGTCATTGGAAGATGGCAAGTCAAATCAGTTGTCATTGAAAGATGACAACTCATTTTAGTCGTCAGTTGGAGAAGACAAGTCAAATCAGTCGTCATTGGAAGATGACAAGTCAAATCAGTCGTCATTGAAAGATGACAACTCATTTTAGTCGTCATGGAACGATGACAAGTCAAATCAGTCGTCATTGGAAGATGGCAAGTCAAATCAGTCGTCATTGAAAGATGAAAACTCATTTTAGTCGTCAGTTGGAGATGACAAGTCAAATCAGTCGTCATGGAAAAACTTAGCATTAGGGAATTTAGCATGGGATTTAGCATTGGGAAATTTAGCATGGGATTTAGCATTACAAAATTTATCATGGGGTTTAGCATTAAAAAAATTAACAAGGGGTTTAGCATTACGAAAGTTAACATGGGGTTTAGCATTAAAAAAATTAACATGGGGTTTAGCATTACGAAAGTTAACATGGGGTTTAGCATTACGAAATTTAACATGGTGTTTAGCATTAAAAGAATTAACATGGGGTTTAGCATTACGAAATTTAACATGGGGGTTAGCATGGGAGAAATTTAACATGGGGGTTAGCATGGAGAAATTTAACATGGGGGTTAGCATGGAGAAATTTAACATGGGGGTTAGCATGGGGGGTTAGCATGGGAGAAATTTAACATGGGGGTTAGCATAGAGAAATTTAACATGGGGGTTAGCATGGGAGAAATTTAACATGGGGGTTAGCATGGGAGAAATTTAACATGGGGGTTAGCATGGGAGAAATTTAACATGGGGGTTAGCATGGGGGGTTAGCATGGGGGTTAGCATGGAGAAATTTAACATGGGGGTTAGCATGGGAGAAATTTAACATGGGGGTTAGCATGGAGAAATTTAACATGGGGGTTAGCATGGAGAAATTTAACATGGGGGTTAGCATGGAGAAATTTAACATGGGGGTTAGCATGGGGGGTTAGCATGGGGGTTAGCATGGAGAAATTTAACATGGGGGTTAGCATGGAGAAATTTAACATGGGGGTTAGCATGGAGAAATTTAACATGGGGGTTAGCATGGGAGAAATTTAACATGGGGGTTAGCATGGGAGAAATTTAACATGGGGGTTAGCATGGGAGAAATTTAACATGGGGGTTAGCATGGGAGAAATTTAACATGGGGGTTAGCATGGAGAAATTTAACATGGGGGTTAGCATGGGAGAAATTTAACATGGGGGTTAGCATGGGGGGTTAGCATGGAGAAATTTAACATGGGGGTTAGCATGGAGAAATTTAACATGGGGGTTAGCATGGAGAAATTTAACATGGGGTTTACCATTACGAAAGTTAACATGGGGGTTAGCATGGGAGAAATTTAACATGGGGGTTAGCATGGAGAAATTTAACATGGGGGTTAGCATGGGGGTTTAGCATGGGGGTTAGCATGGAGAAATTTAACATGGGGGTTAGCATGGGGGGTTAGCATGGGGGTTAGCATGGAGAAATTTAACATGGGGGTTAGCATGGGAGAAATTTAACATGGGGGTTAGCATGGGAGAAATTTAACATGGGGGTTAGCACGGGAGAAATTTAACATGGGGGTTAGCATGGAGAAATTTAACATGGGGGTTAGCATGGGAGAAATTTAACATGGGGGTTAGCATGGAGAAATTTAACATGGGGGTTAGCATGGGAGAAATTCAACATGGGGGTTAGCATGGGAGAAATTTAACATGGGGGTTAGCATGGAGAAATTTAACATGGGGGTTAGCATGGGAGAAATTTAACATGGGGGTTAGCATGGGGGGTTAGCATGGGGGTTAGCATGGAGAAATTTAACATGGGGGTTAGCATGGGAGAAATTTAACATGGGGGTTAGCATGGAGAAATTTAACATGGGGGTTAGCATGGGAGAAATTTAACATGGGGGTTAGCATGGGGGGTTAGCATGGGGGTTAGCATGGAGAAATTTAACATGGGGGTTAGCATGGGAGAAATTTAACATGGGGGTTAGCATGGGGGGTTAGCATGGGGGTTAGCATGGAGAAATTTAACATGGGGGTTAGCATGGGGGGTTAACATGGGAGAAATTTAACATGGGGGTTAGCATGGGAGAAATTTAACATGGGGGTTAGCATGGGGGGTTAGCATGGGAGAAATTTAACATGGGGGTTAGCATGGGAGAAATTTAACATGGGGGTTAGCATGGGAGAAATTTAACATGGGGGTTAGCATGGGAGAAATTTAACATGGGGGTTAGCATGGGAGAAATTTAACATGGGGGTTAGCATGGAGAAATTTAACATGGGGGTTAGCATGGGAGAAATTTAACATGGGGGTTAGCATGGAGAAATTTAACATGGGGGTTAGCATGGGGGGTTAGCATGGGGGGTTAGCATGGGGGTTAGCATGGGAGAAATTTAACATGGGGGTTAGCATGGAGAAATTTAACATGGGGGTTAGCATGGGGGGTTAGCATGGGGGTTAGCATGGGAGAAATTTAACATGGGGGTTAGCATGGAGAAATTTAACATGGGGGTTAGCATGGGAGAAATTTAACATGGGGGTTAGCATGGAGAAATTTAACATGGGGGTTAGCATGGGGGGTTAGCATAGGGGTTAGCATGGAGAAATTTAACATGGGGGTTAGCATGGGAGAAATTTAACATGGGGGTTAATATGGGAGAAATTTAACATGGGGGTTAGCATGGGAGAAATTTAACATGGGGGTTAGCATGGAGAAATTTAACATGGGGGTTAGCATGGGGGGTTAGCATAGGGGTTAGCATGGAGAAATTTAACATGGGGGTTAGCATGGGAGAAATTTAACATGGGGGTTAATATGGGAGAAATTTAACATGGGGGTTAGCATGGGGGTTAGCATGGAGAAATTTAACATGGGGGTTAGCATGGAGAAATTTAACATGGGGGTTAGCATGGAGAAATTTAACATGGGGGTTAGCATGGGAGAAATTTAACATGGGGGTTAGCATGGGAGAAATTTAACATGGGGGTTAGCATCAGTCCTCATGGGAAGATGACAAGTCAAATCAGTCGTCATTTGAAGATGACAAGTGAAATCAGTCGTCATTTGAACATGACAAGTCAAATCAGTCGTCATGGAACGATGACAAGTGAAATCAGTCGTCATTGGAAGATGGCAAGTCAAATCAGTCGTCATTGGAAGGTGACAATTCCTTTTAGTCGGCATTGAAAGTTGGCAGGTCAAATCAGTCGTCATGGGAAGATGACAAGTCAAATCAGTCGTCATTGGAAGATGACAACTCATTCTAGTCGTCATTGAACGATGACAAGTCAAATCAGTCGTCATTGAAAGATGACAACTCACTTTAGTCGTCATGGAACGATGACAAGTCAAATCAGTCGTCATTGAAAGATGATAACTCACTTTAGTCGTCATGGAACGATGACAAGTCAAATTAGTCGTCATTGGAAGATGGCAAGTCAAATCAGTTGTCATTGAAAGATGACAACTCATTTTAGTCGTCAGTTGGAGAAGACAAGTCAAATCAGTCGTCATTGGAAGATGACAAGTCAAAGCAGTCGTCATTGGAAGATGACAAGTCAAATCAGTCGTCATTGAAAGATGACAACTCATTTTAGTCGTCATGGAACGATGACAAGTCAAATCAGTCGTCATTGGAAGATGGCAAGTCAAATCAGTCGTCATTGAAAGATGAAAACTCATTTTAGTCGTCAGTTGGAGATGACAAGTCAAATCAGTCGTCATGGAAAAACTTAGCATTAGGGAATTTAGCATGGGATTTAGCATTGGGAAATTTAGCATGGGATTTAGCATTACAAAATTTATCATGGGGTTTAGCATTAAAAAAATTAACAAGGGGTTTAGCATTACGAAAGTTAACATGGGGTTTAGCATTAAAAAAATTAACATGGGGTTTAGCATTACGAAAGTTAACATGGGGTTTAGCATTACGAAATTTAACATGGTGTTTAGCATTAAAAGAATTAACATGGGGTTTAGCATTACGAAATTTAACATGGGGGTTAGCATGGGAGAAATTTAACATGGGGGTTAGCATGGAGAAATTTAACATGGGGGTTAGCATGGAGAAATTTAACATGGGGGTTAGCATGGGGGGTTAGCATGGGAGAAATTTAACATGGGGGTTAGCATAGAGAAATTTAACATGGGGGTTAGCATGGGAGAAATTTAACATGGGGGTTAGCATGGGAGAAATTTAACATGGGGGTTAGCATGGGAGAAATTTAACATGGGGGTTAGCATGGGGGGTTAGCATGGGGGTTAGCATGGAGAAATTTAACATGGGGGTTAGCATGGGAGAAATTTAACATGGGGGTTAGCATGGAGAAATTTAACATGGGGGTTAGCATGGAGAAATTTAACATGGGGGTTAGCATGGAGAAATTTAACATGGGGGTTAGCATGGGGGGTTAGCATGGGGGTTAGCATGGAGAAATTTAACATGGGGGTTAGCATGGAGAAATTTAACATGGGGGTTAGCATGGAGAAATTTAACATGGGGGTTAGCATGGGAGAAATTTAACATGGGGGTTAGCATGGGAGAAATTTAACATGGGGGTTAGCATGGGAGAAATTTAACATGGGGGTTAGCATGGGAGAAATTTAACATGGGGGTTAGCATGGAGAAATTTAACATGGGGGTTAGCATGGGAGAAATTTAACATGGGGGTTAGCATGGGGGGTTAGCATGGAGAAATTTAACATGGGGGTTAGCATGGAGAAATTTAACATGGGGGTTAGCATGGAGAAATTTAACATGGGGTTTACCATTACGAAAGTTAACATGGGGGTTAGCATGGGAGAAATTTAACATGGGGGTTAGCATGGAGAAATTTAACATGGGGGTTAGCATGGGGGTTTAGCATGGGGGTTAGCATGGAGAAATTTAACATGGGGGTTAGCATGGGGGGTTAGCATGGGGGTTAGCATGGAGAAATTTAACATGGGGGTTAGCATGGGAGAAATTTAACATGGGGGTTAGCATGGAAGAAATTTAACATGGGGGTTAGCACGGGAGAAATTTAACATGGGGGTTAGCATGGAGAAATTTAACATGGGGGTTAGCATGGGAGAAATTTAACATGGGGGTTAGCATGGAGAAATTTAACATGGGGGTTAGCATGGGAGAAATTCAACATGGGGGTTAGCATGGGAGAAATTTAACATGGGGGTTAGCATGGAGAAATTTAACATGGGGGTTAGCATGGGAGAAATTTAACATGGGGGTTAGCATGGGGGGTTAGCATGGGGGTTAGCATGGAGAAATTTAACATGGGGGTTAGCATGGGAGAAATTTAACATGGGGGTTAGCATGGAGAAATTTAACATGGGGGTTAGCATGGGAGAAATTTAACATGGGGGTTAGCATGGGGGGTTAGCATGGGGGTTAGCATGGAGAAATTTAACATGGGGGTTAGCATGGGAGAAATTTAACATGGGGGTTAGCATGGGGGGTTAGCATGGGGGTTAGCATGGAGAAATTTAACATGGGGGTTAGCATGGGGGGTTAACATGGGAGAAATTTAACATGGGGGTTAGCATGGGAGAAATTTAACATGGGGGTTAGCATGGGGGGTTAGCATGGGAGAAATTTAACATGGGGGTTAGCATGGGAGAAATTTAACATGGGGGTTAGCATGGGAGAAATTTAACATGGGGGTTAGCATGGGAGAAATTTAACATGGGGGTTAGCATGGGAGAAATTTAACATGGGGGTTAGCATGGAGAAATTTAACATGGGGGTTAGCATGGGAGAAATTTAACATGGGGGTTAGCATGGAGAAATTTAACATGGGGGTTAGCATGGGGGGTTAGCATGGGGGGTTAGCATGGGGGTTAGCATGGAAGAAATTTAACATGGGGGTTAGCATGGAGAAATTTAACATGGGGGTTAGCATGGGGGGTTAGCATGGGGGTTAGCATGGGAGAAATTTAACATGGGGGTTAGCATGGAGAAATTTAATATGGGGGTTAGCATGGGAGAAATTTAACATGGGGGTTAGCATGGAGAAATTTAACATGGGGGTTAGCATGGGGGGTTAGCATAGGGGTTAGCATGGAGAAATTTAACATGGGGGTTAGCATGGGAGAAATTTAACATGGGGGTTAATATGGGAGAAATTTAACATGGGGGTTAGCATGGGAGAAATTTAACATGGGGGTTAGCATGGAGAAATTTAACATGGGGGTTAGCATGGGGGGTTAGCATAGGGGTTAGCATGGAGAAATTTAACATGGGGGTTAGCATGGGAGAAATTTAACATGGGGGTTAATATGGGAGAAATTTAACATGGGGGTTAGCATGGGGGTTAGCATGGAGAAATTTAACATGGGGGTTAGCATGGAGAAATTTAACATGGGGGTTAGCATGGAGAAATTTAACATGGGGGTTAGCATGGGAGAAATTTAACATGGGGGTTAGCATGGGAGAAATTTAACATGGGGGTTAGCATCAGTCCTCATGGGAAGATGACAAGTCAAATCAGTCGTCATTTGAAGATGACAAGTGAAATCAGTCGTCATTTGAACATGACAAGTCAAATCAGTCGTCATGGAACGATGACAAGTGAAATCAGTCGTCATTGGAAGATGGCAAGTCAAATCAGTCGTCATTGGAAGGTGACAATTCCTTTTAGTCGGCATTGAAAGTTGACAGGTCAAATCAGTCGTCATGGGAAGATGACAAGTCAAATCAGTCGTCATTGGAAGATGACAACTCATTCTAGTCGTCATTGAACGATGACAAGTCAAATCAGTCGTCATTGAAAGATGACAACTCACTTTAGTCGTCATGGAACGATGACAAGTCAAATCAGTCGTCATTGAAAGATGATAACTCACTTTAGTCGTCATGGAACGATGACAAGTCAAATTAGTCGTCATTGGAAGATGGCAAGTCAAATCAGTTGTCATTGAAAGATGACAACTCATTTTAGTCGTCAGTTGGAGAAGACAAGTCAAATCAGTCGTCATTGGAAGATGACAAGTCAAAGCAGTCGTCATTGGAAGATGACAAGTCAAATCAGTCGTCATTGAAAGATGACAACTCATTTTAGTCGTCATGGAACGATGACAAGTCAAATCAGTCGTCATTGGAAGATGGCAAGTCAAATCAGTCGTCATTGAAAGATGAAAACTCATTTTAGTCGTCAGTTGGAGATGACAAGTCAAATCAGTCGTCATGGAAAAACTTAGCATTAGGGAATTTAGCATGGGATTTAGCATTGGGAAATTTAGCATGGGATTTAGCATTACAAAATTTATCATGGGGTTTAGCATTAAAAAAATTAACAAGGGGTTTAGCATTACGAAAGTTAACATGGGGTTTAGCATTAAAAAAATTAACATGGGGTTTAGCATTACGAAAGTTAACATGGGGTTTAGCATTACGAAATTTAACATGGTGTTTAGCATTAAAAGAATTAACATGGGGTTTAGCATTACGAAATTTAACATGGTGTTTAGCATTAAAAGAATTAACATGGGGTTTAGCATTAAAAGAATTAACATGTGGTTTAGCATTACGAAAGTTAACATGCGGTTTAGCATTAAAAGAATTAACATGGGGTTTAGCATTACGAAATTTAACATGGGGTTTAGCATTAAAAAAATTAACATGGGGTTTAGCATTACGAAATTTAACATGGGGTTTAGCATTAAACAAATTAACATGGGGTTTAGCATTACGAAATTTAACATGGGGTTTAGCATTAAAAAAATTAACATGGTGTTTAGCATTAAAAAAATTAACACGGGGTTTAGCATTACAAAATTTAACATGGGGTTTAGCATTACGAAATTTAACATGGGGTTTAGCATTAAAAAAATTAACATGGGGTTTAGCATTACGAAATTTAACATGGGGTTTAGCATTAAAAAAATTAACATGGGGCTTAGCATTACGAAATTTAACATGGGGTTCAGCATTAAAAAAATTAACATGGGGTTTAGCATTACGAAATTTAACATGGGGTTTAGCATTAAAAAATTAACATGGGGTTTAGCATTACGAAAGTTAACATGGCGTTTAGCATTAAAAAAATTAACATGGGGTTTAGCATTAAAAAAATTTAACATGGGGTTTAGCATCAGTCTTCATGGGAAGGTGACAAGTCAAATCAGTCGTCATTTGAAGATGACATGTCAAATCAGTCGTCATTTGAAGATGACAAGTCAAATCAGTCGTCATTTGAAGATGACAAGTCAAATCAGTCGTCATGGAAAGATGACAAGTCAAATCAGGCGTCATTTGAAGTTGACAAGTCAAATCAGTGGTCATAGAAAGATGACAAGTCAAATCAGTCGTCATGGAAAGATGACAAGTCAAATCAGTCGTCACGGAAAGATGACAAGTCAAATCAGTCGTCATTTGAAGATGACAAGTCAAATCAGTCGTCATGGAAAGAAAAGATGACAAGTCAAATCAGTCGTCATTTGAAAATGACAAGTCAAATCAGTCGTCATTTGAAGATGACAAGTCAAATCAGTCGTCATGGAAAGATGACAAGTCAAGTCAGTCGTCATGGAAAGATGACAAGTCAAATCAGTCGTCATTTGAAGATGTCAAGTCAAATCAGTCGTCATTGGAAGATGGCAAGTCAAATCAGTCGTCATTGAAAGATGACAACTCATTTTAGTCGTCATGGAACGATGACAAGTCAAATCAGTCGTCATTGGAAGATGACAAGTCAAATCAATCGTCATTGGAAGATGGTAAGTCAAATCAGTCGTCAGTTGGAGATGACAAGTCAAATCAGTCGTCATTGAAAGATGACAACTCATTTTAGTCGTCTTGGAACGATGACAAGTGAAATCAGTCGTCAATGGAAGATGACAACTCATTTTAGTCGTCATGTTACGATGACAAGTCAAATCAGTCGTCAATGGTAGATGACAACTCATTTTAGTCGTCATGTTACGATGACAAGTCAAATCAGTCGTCATTGGAAGATGACAACTCATTTTCGTCGTCATGTTACGATGACAAGTCAAATCAGTCGTCATTGGAAGATGACAACTCATTTTAGTCGTCAGTTGGAGATGACATGTCAAATCAGTCGTCATTTGAAGATGACAAGTCAAATCAGTCGTCATTTGAAGATGACAAGTCAAATCAGTCGTCAATAGTAGATGACAACTCATTTTAGTCGTCAAGTTACGATGACAAGTCAAATCAGTCGTCATTGGAAGATGACAACTCATTTTAGTCGTCAGTTGGAGATGACAAGTCAAATCAGTCGTCATTTTAAGATGACAAGTCAAAGCAGTCGTCATTTGAAGATGACAAGTCAAATCAGTCGTCAATGGTAGATGACAACTCATTTTAGTCGTCATGTTACGATGACAAGTCAAATCAGTCGTCATTGGAAGATGACAACTCATTTTAGTCGTCAGTTGGAGATGACAAGTCAAATCAGTCGTCATATAAAGATGACAAGACAAATCAGTTGTCATGGAAAGATGACAAGTCAAATCAGTCGACATTGAAAGATGACAAGTCAAATTAGTCGTCATTTGAAGATGACAAGTCAAATTAGTCGTCATTTGAAGATGACAAGTCAAATCAATCGTCATTGGAAGATAGCAAGTCAAATCAGTCGTCAGTTGGAGATGACAAGTCAAATCAGTCGACATTGAAAGATGACAAGTCAAATTAGTCGTCATTTGAAGATGACAACTCATTTTAGTCGTCATGGAACGATGACAAGTCAAATCAGTCGTCATTGGAAGATGGCAAGTCAAATCAGTCGTCATTGAAAGATGAAAACTCATTTTAGTCGTCAGTTGGAGATGCATTAGGAAATTTAGCATGGGATTTAGCATTGGGAAATTTAGCATGGGATTTAGCATTACAAAATTTAACATGGGGTTTAGCATTAAAAAAATTAACAAGGGGTTTAGCATTACGAAAGTTAACATGGGGTTTAGCATTAAAAAAATTAACATGGGGTTTAGCATTACGAAAGTTAACATGGGGTTTAGCATTACGAAATTTAACATGGTGTTTAGCATTAAAAGAATTAACATGGGGTTTAGCATTACAAAATTTAACATGGGGTTTAGCATTACGAAATTTAACATGGGGTTTAGCATTACGAAAGTTAACATGGGATTTAGCATTGGGAAATTTAGCATGGGATTTAGCATTACAAAATTTAACATGGGGTTTAGCATTAAAAAAATTAACATGGGGTTTAGCATTACGAAAGTTAACATGGGGTTTAGCATTAAAAAAATTAACATGGGGTTTAGCATTACGAAAGTTAACATGGGGTTTAGCATTACGAAATTTAACATGATGTTTAGCATTAAAAGAATTAACATGGGGTTTAGCATTACGAAATTTAACATGGGGTTTAGCATTAAAAAAATTAACATGGTGTTTAGCATTAAAAGAATTAACATGGGGTTTAGCATTAAAAGAATTAACATGTGGTTTAGCATTACGAAAGTTAACATGCGGTTTAGCATTAAAAGAATTAACATGGGGTTTAGCATTACGAAATTTAACATGGGGTTTAGCATTAAAAAAATTAACATTGGGTTTAGCATTACGAAATTTAACATGGGGTTTAGCATTAAACAAATTAACATGGGGTTTAGCATTACGAAATTTAACATGGGGTTTAGCATTAAAAAAATTAACACGGGGTTTAGCATTACAAAATTTAACATGGGGTTTAGCATTACGAAATTTAACATGGGGTTTAGCATTAAAAAAATTAACATGGGGTTTAGCATTACGAAATTTAACATGGGGTTTAGCATTAAAAAAATTAACATGGGGCTTAGCATTACGAAATTTAACATGGGGTTTAGCATTAAAAAAATTAACATGGGGTTTAGCATTACGAAATTTAACATGGGGTTTAGCATTAAAAAATTAACATGGGGTTTAGCATTACGAAAGTTAACATGGGGTTTAGTATTAAAAAAATTAACATGGGGTTTAGCATTAAAAAAATTTAACATGGGGTTTAGCATCAGTCTTCATGGGAAGGTGACAAGTCAAATCAGTCGTCATTTGAAGATGACATGTCAAATCAGTCGTCATTTGAAGATGACAAGTCAAATCAGTCGTCATTTGAAGATGACAAGTCAAATCAGTCGTCATGGAAAGATGACAAGTCAAATCAGGCGTCATTTGAAGTTGACAAGTCAAATCAGTGGTCATAGAAAGATGACAAGTCAAATCAGTCGTCATGGAAAGATGACAAGTCAAATCAGTCGTCACGGAAAGATGACAAGTCAAATCAGTCGTCATTTGAAGATGACAAGTCAAATCAGTCGTCATGGAAAGATGACAAGTCAAATCAGTTGTCATGAGAAGATGACAAGTCAAATCAGTCGTCATTTGAAAATGACAAGTCAAATCAGTCGTCATTTGAAGATGACAAGTCAAATCAGTCGTCATGGAAAGATGACAAGTCAAGTCAGTCCTCATGGAAAGATGACAAGTCAAATCAGTCGTCATTTGAAGATGTCAAGTCAAATCAGTCGTCATTGGAAGATGGCAAGTCAAATCAGTCGTCATTGAAAGATGACAACTCATTTTAGTCGTCATGGAACGATGACAAGTCAAATCAGTCGTCATTGGAAGATGACAAGTCAAATCAATCGTCATTGGAAGATGGCAAGTCAATTCAGTCGTCAGTTGGAGATGACAAGTCAAATCAGTCGTCATTGAAAGATGACAACTCATTTTAGTCGTCTTGGAACGATGACAAGTGAAATCAGTCGTCAATGGAAGATGACAACTCATTTTAGTCGTCATGGAACGATGACAAGTCAAATCAGTCGTCATTGGAAGATGACAACTCATTTTAGTCGTCAGTTGGAGATGACAAGTCAAATCAGTCGTCATTTGAAGATGACAAGTCAAATCAGTCGTCATGGAAAGATGACAAGTCAAATCAGTGGTCATTTGAAGATGACAAGTCAAATCAGTCGTCAATGGTAGATGACAACTCATTTTAGTCGTCATGTTACGATGACAAGTCAAATCAGTCGTCATTGGAAGATGACAAGACAAATCAGTTGTCATGGAAAGATGACAAGTCAAATCAGTCGTCATGGAAAGATGACAAGTCAAATTAGTCGTCATTTGAAGATGACAAGTCAAATCAGTCGTCAATGGTAGATGACAACTCATTTTAGTCGTCATGTTACGATGACAAGTCAAATCAGTCGTCATTGGAAGATGACAACTCATTTTAGTCGTCAGTTGGAGATGACAAGTCAAATCAGTCGTCATTTTAAGATGACAAGTCAAAGCAGTCGTCATTTGAAGATGACAAGTCAAATCAGTCGTCAGTTGGAGATGACAAGTCAAATCAGTCGTCATTGAAAGATGACAAGTCAAATTAGTCGTCATTTGAAGATGACAAGTCAAATCAATCGTCATTGGAAGATGGCAAGTCAAATCACTCGTCATTTGAAGATGACAAGTCAAATCAGTCGTCATTGGAAGATGGCAAGTCAAATCACTCGTCATTTGAAGATGACAAGTCAAATCAGTCGTCATGGAAAGATGACAAGTCAAATCACTCGTCATTTGAAGATGACAAGTCAAATCAGTCGTCATTGAAAGATGACAACTCATTTTAGTCGTCATGGAACGATGACAAGTCAAATCAGTCGTCATTGGAAGATGGCAAGTCAAATCAGTCGTCATTGAAAGATGAAAACTCATTTTAGTCGTCAGTTGGAGATGACAAGTCAAATCAGTCGTCATGGAAAAACTTAGCATTAGGAAATTTAGCATGGGATTTAGCATTGGGAAAGAACCACAGATTCTAATAACACTTTTCCTGGCCATAAGTAAAGGCAAAAGTACCCAAGAACCGTTTTTGAATATTCTTAACAAATGGAATCTTGGCTTTCAAATGACAGTAGTTTGGTTTTCGGGTAATTTTGCCTTTTCCAGGTATTCCAGATCTTATGGGAGGGTTCAGGTTGCATAAAATCATCATGTAAATGCATACTAACAAAGGACATTAAATAAGTTGACATGGCGCGAATTCGAAATTCATATTTGTATTGGTTTGTCAGTCATTTCAAAAAAAACTTTAGTAACCGTGTTGTAGATCTGTCTCCAATTTCGAAGGCTCTGTTGAACAGGTTAGGAATTTTGGAAAGTTTGTGGAGGTCTCAAACGGTGTCTTGTCTTCAGGTAGTCACATTTTAATTACCTTTACTTCTTTTTAATCATTAATGAGTGAATTTAACGGTTCACCCCGGAGCGGAGTTTGCTAAACATGCAGATGGGCACTATTTGAATTTTGCAGGTTTGGGATGCGCTTTCAGATGCCAATATAAGTTTTAATTGTCCATATTATACAACACCAGTTTCTGATATAGTAGAAAATCCAGTTTTAGCCCATGCCATTTGTCAAACTCTTGAATTGGTAAGTAAAAGTGGTAGTCGGATGGTCGATAATGCTAATACTAATGATTTTGTTTGCTTGTCTGTTTGATTGCTTTTGTTCTTGTTCCTATTTTTTCAGAGAAATGCCTACAAAGTGGGTGAAATGTGATGAGTGTGGCAAGGGGATTGTCAAAGGAAAGGAGAGAAAAGCAAGCACTGGTGGAATGAGGGATTTGCTAAATGTTTATTCCATTATAAAGGGAAAAGTATACGGAGAACGAGACATCTTCTGCGAAGGATGTCGGCGAACAATGATGAATGCGAGAGAAAAGGTGAACAGAGAGGAGACAGCACAACCATTAGATGATGGAAAATCACAAGTTTTAGATGGTGGAGAAGCTCAAGCATTAGATGGTGGTGGAGGAGCACAAGTTTTAGATAGTGGAGAAGCTCAAGCATTAGATGGTATAGGAGCACAAGTATTAGATGGTGGAGGAGCACAACCATTAGAAGGAGCACAAGTATTAGATGGTGGAGGAGCACAAGTATTAGATGATGGAGAAGCACAAGTATTAGATGGTGGAGGAGCACAAGTTTTAGATGGTGGAGAAGCTCAAGCGTTTGATGATCCCGAAGCATCATCCGGCCAATTTGATCTGACTACCAACAAAGTAGAGGTAATCAAAGTCCTAGCTTAATTAAACTAATCCTTATGCATATGAGGACATGGTAATGTGACATGTTCATGTTTATAATAGAAAGATAAGAATAGAATAAGAAGTGCGACAGAGAATGGGAAAAATCTTGTGGTTGATACGCAGCTATCAAGGCTTCTGCAAATGCCACGACTTACACCAATGCCATTGCAAACACCACTGCCCATGCTAGTAGCAATGCCACGGCTAAAGCCTATGCCCTTGCGAATCAGTTTCGGCACTGATGTCAATTGTGAGACTAGATCAGAGCGTAGATCGGATTCAGAGCATGTATCGGATTCAGAACGTAGATCGGATTCAGTGCGTAGATCAGATTCAGAGCGGATATCAGATTCAGAATGGAGATCGGAGCCGAAAACTGGAGCCACTGATGACTTAACTACGACAATGGAACTAGAAGTCCAGTCCTCAGAAATTGAAATCCTGAATGAATCCAGAAACCTTCAACAGAACAACAATTCCCAATGTAGCAGTTTGTTTAATACAAGCCAAGATTTTCAGAACATGAATGTTGAAGCAGTGTATTCAGAATCAGAAAGAAGTTTTTCGCATTCCGAGCCCGTAGTTAATCCCCATCGCAGAAAAATATATGAGCCGACAACATTTCAAAATAAAGTTTTTATACCAGATTGCTCCTCCGTTGGCAAAACAGAAAATCAGTGTTGTGTCTGCAAAAATCGACAAGGGCGTAATGCAATTCCCAAATCTGCCACACTAAACCTCTGGTGTCAAAACAAAATATATCTTCCTCCTAACTGTCGAAGCTGTCAATCGCACATTGAAGATGGAATATTCAGTGAAGAAGCGAAATCCCAACTAAAGGAAAAGAGCCATCAGGGCACCGTTTTGAATGCCAATGAAATTAAGGAATGGATAGAGGGACTCACCTTTGCAACGAACCGGATAATTGTAAATGTCGATTCAGAAGATTTTTCAGACTATGAGTACGAATTGCTATTAGGTGTTACACGCGAAGACTTCAATGATATTTATTCAACAATCGGAACCCATTTACGCTGGAGTGTCAACCGATCCGGTAGAAATGCTTTAGCATTGTTCTTGTGCAAGATGAGATTGGCCGTTTCTCAAAAGCTGCTGGCTTATATGTTTGATATCCGCTCACAGAAAAAAGTCAGTGAAATTATATTTCGTGTAGCAGAATTATTAGATAAATACTTCGTTCCTAACAACTACGGCTACCAACACATTTCAAGAGAGGAAATCCTACGTGCACATACCCCAGAGTACATCAGCAAACTGTACAATGTTCCAGATGGAAATATTAGTCTATATCTTGATGGAACGTATTTTCCTGTTGAAAAATCCTCGAACCATGTTGTACAGAAGAAGTCATACAGTACACATAAGCGCCACAACCTTCTCAAAGCCATGATGGTAGTTTTGCCAACAGGCTATGTACTTGAAGCTGCTGGAATGTACTACTCGGATGACTACCATAACGACGCCAAAATTCTGCATCACATGCTTCAGAGACCAAACGGTATTTCATCTTTAGTTCAAGGAGAAGACAACTTTGTCGTAGACCGAGGCTTTAGGAACGTTGTAGAAGAGCTTACCGAGATGAACGCAGCAATACATCTGCCAAAGTTTCTTAAAAGGGGACAAAAGAGCTTCAACTGCCAAGAGGCAAATCACTCGCGTAAAGTCACGCTGACAAGATGGGTTGTTGAAGCTGTAAATGGACGACTTAAGAACGTATTTAAGTTTTTTGAACAAAAGATTCCAAATCACTACTTTAATCGTGATTGTGACAAAAAGCTGGGAAGATTTCTTCGTATTGCTTGTTCAATAATAAACAAGTACCACCCCCCTTTGTTCGTCGAAAATGAAAAACACCAACGAATACTAGAGCAGATTAATATTCGAGAAGCAGAAACGAATTCGCTAAAAGAAGACCTCGAGAAAAAGGGTTGGCTAAGAAAACGTGTGATTTGGGAACATGTGACATCCGAAGAAGTTTGCGATTTCCCGGAACTTTCTCTTGATGATTTGTTTGAAGTAACTCTTGGAAATTATCAAATAAAAAACGCTAAGGGATACACAGATAGCCATTTCAAAATACACAAGTCGTACAAACTCACCATATTGAAGGAAGAACTTGTATTGAAAGAGGGGTTTAAACTCATCAAGGCCCATATAAAATCAAGAATGCGACAGCAGGACGCTTATGATCTTTGGATCGAGTATCCAGAAATACCAGGAGAGAAAAAAGTATTTCGTTACTATTGCAGATGTATGGGAGGTGAAAAAACTATTGGTTGCTGTTCACATGTGGCTGGTGTGCTTTGGTTTTTGGGGTATCGCCGAGGGCTCGAACAAGAGTACGTTGTCAGGAGTTTTGGTGATGGCATTCTTGATGCAACAGAAGCTTTTGGTAATGTTGATAACAACATGGAGTCGGAACCTGAGGAAGAACCCGATGATATCTTTGGTTATGGGTTTTGACTTTTAGTTAGTCACTTATTTGGTTGTATGTTTGAATATTGTTTATAATTATTCTTTTAAGTTCTGTCATTTTGAAGTATTTGTTAATAAAGTTTCGTTAGTTTTTGGATTTATTTGAGATAGAGTTCTAAGACTGATTGGAAGCCAATTTTAGTAAGTGACAAATGATGATGTTGCGCCAAGTCAAGCTCCTGATTCTTATTTGAACTACTTACGTTGCATTGACTTTAAGGATATGTTGTAAATTATCTTAGTACAGTGGAGTACTGTATAGTATAGTACTGGAAGCAATAACTTCAAGAACAGCCAGATCAGTTTTTCTCAATTATCAGGACGTGTGAATTACCGATACTGAGTAACCGCTGCTGAAATAGAATGTTTTCCTTATCAGTAGGATGTGGCATGGTACAATACAACTAGAACTACTTCAGTCCATTAGAGAATGAATATAAGTACAAGTACCTAACTAAAACACCTTGTGAATACAACGTTTTAGTTGTAGTTCTAGTCAGACACGCATGTAAACTTGTACGTTACAAGTATTGAAGTGATGACAGTATTGTTTGCTTTTTCTATCAACATCCAGGCATTTTCACTTGCATAATGTAAGGATATAGATGTAAAGTGAGGTGAGGAACCTAAATAATAAGTTATGTTAAGTTGTAAGTTGTAAAATCCTGAGTTTGCGTGAACAAAACGAATGTACGTATTACTTATTAAAAATTACTGTCCAAATCAGAATTAATAAAGCTAAACGAATGCTAGTTAAAAGTCAGAATCAACTGAACAATCCACCATGCGTGCATTCAGTCGTTTTCAATCAAAGACTAGCAAACTGACGATGATTTAAATGAGTATTCATGAAGGACCATCTTCATACGCTGATAGGGCAATTTTATTTTTTATGTTTTATAATGATTATGAAGCCAAGCTCCTGATTCTTATTTGAACTACTAATACTTGATCTTCAGGATTGGATATTTGAATTATTTTATGCTTAATCGTTGTTTATTTGATTACAGGGACGCAGATTATCAAAGCACGATCTTGTGGATACGTCCAAAATACCTCTTTTTGTTAAACTTGAGGACATATATCACAAGTACGCTATTCGACCAGAGCATCAGTGTACCAGCTTTCCATTAGTTAGGCGTTTAATCCTTCGAGAAGATGCCTACAATCGCAACACGTATAATGAAATTACGAAATATCAAAGGTTCTGCAGAGTACGCGATATCGAAGCCGGAGTAAGGAAGCCCTACAGAAAGTCTGAATTTGATAAAGTATTAGATAAAGCTGTGAAAAATATTAGCCCAGCGGCAACTATTAGTAAGAAAAGGAGGAAAATTCGACAAGGAAAACCTGCAGCCGAAAAGAAACGTGACATCGAGGCCACAAAGCTCCGTGCATGCTCTGCTTTATATAAAGATCCACCTAACTTCATATCTCCAATCATTAAAAAAATGAAATTAACGCTGAAGTAGTCCTAATGGCATTTGTTTTTTTAATAAAGAGATTCCAATTGAAATTGATAATTTTTTGTTTAATTTATATAATTTACAGTTGATTTAATTAGTTTACACTTCCGCCTGTTTAATACATCCTGTTTTAAAAAATCACTATATGGCATATAAAACCATGAAAACGTTATAGATATAAGGATATATACATACTCATGGCCAGGATAAGATGCCTTATCAAAGCATGGTTGCAATATAAAAACTATGGAAATCATGGCCAGCTAAAGTGTTATTAGAATCTGTGGTTCTTTAGCATGGGATTTAGCATTACAAAATTTAACATGGGGTTTAGCATTAAAAAAATTAACAAGGGGTTTAGCATTACGAAAGTTAACATGGGGTTTAGCATTAAAAAAATTAACATGGGGTTTAGCATTACGAAAGTTAACATGGGGTTTAGCATTACGAAATTTAACATGGTGTTTAGCATTAAAAGAATTAACATGGGGTTTAGCATTACAAAATTTAACATGGGGTTTAGCATTACGAAATTTAACATGGGGTTTAGCATTACGAAAGTTAACATGGGATTTAGCATTACGAAATTTAACATGGGGTTTAGCATTACGAAAGTTAACATGGGGTTTAGCATTAAAAAAATTAACATGGGGTTTAGCATTACGAAAGTTAACATGGGGTTTAGCATTAAAAAAATTAACATGGGGTTTAGCATTACGAAAGTTAACATGGGGTTTAGCATTACGAAATTTAACATGATGTTTAGCATTAAAAGAATTAACATGGGGTTTAGCATTACGAAATTTAACATGGGGTTTAGCATTAAAAAAATTAACATGGTGTTTAGCATTAAAAGAATTAACATGGGGTTTAGCATTAAAAGAATTAACATGTGGTTTAGCATTACGAAAGTTAACATGCGGTTTAGCATTAAAAGAATTAACATGGGGTTTAGCATTACGAAATTTAACATGGGGTTTAGCATTAAAAAAATTAACATGGGGTTTAGCATTACGAAATTTAACATGGGGTTTAGCATTAAACAAATTAACATGGGGTTTAGCATTACGAAATTTAACATGGGGTTTAGCATTAAAAAAATTAACATGGTGTTTAGCATTAAAAAAATTAACACGGGGTTTAGCATTACAAAATTTAACATGGGGTTTAGCATTACGAAATTTAACATGGGGTTTAGCATTAAAAAAATTAACATGGGGTTTAGCATTACGAAATTTAACATGGGGTTTAGCATTAAAAAAATTAACATGGGGCTTAGCATTACGAAATTTAACATGGGGTTTAGCATTAAAAAAATTAACATGGGGTTTAGCATTACGAAATTTAACATGGGGTTTAGCATTACGAAAGTTAACATGGGGTTTAGCATTAAAAAAATTAACATGGGGTTTAGCATTAAAAAAATTTAACATGGGGTTTAGCATCAGTCTTCATGGGAAGGTGACAAGTCAAATCAGTCGTCATTTGAAGATGACATGTCAAATCAGTCGTCATTTGAAGATGACAAGTCAAATCAGTCGTCATTTGAAGATGACAAGTCAAATCAGTCGTCATGGAAAGATGACAAGTCAAATCAGGCGTCATTTGAAGTTGACAAGTCAAATCAGTGGTCATAGAAAGATGACAAGTCAAATCAGTCGTCATGGAAAGATGACAAGTCAAATCAGTCGTCACGGAAAGATGACAAGTCAAATCAGTCGTCATTTGAAGATGACAAGTCAAATCAGTCGTCATGGAAAGATGACAAGTCAAATCAGTTGTCATGAGAAGATGACAAGTCAAATCAGTCGTCATTTGAAAATGACAAGTCAAATCAGTCGTCATTTGAAGATGACAAGTCAAATCAGTCGTCATGGAAAGATGACAAGTCAAGTCAGTCCTCATGGAAAGATGACAAGTCAAATCAGTCGTCATTTGAAGATGTCAAGTCAAATCAGTCGTCATTGGAAGATGGCAAGTCAAATCAGTCGTCATTGAAAGATGACAACTCATTTTAGTCGTCATGGAACGATGACAAGTCAAATCAGTCGTCATTGGAAGATGACAAGTCAAATCAATCGTCATTGGAAGATGGCAAGTCAAATCAGTCGTCAGTTGGAGATGACAAGTCAAATCAGTCGTCATTGAAAGATGACAACTCATTTTAGTCGTCTTGGAACGATGACAAGTGAAATCAGTCGTCAATGGCAGATGACAACTCATTTTAGTCGTCATGGAACGATGACAAGTCAAATCAGTCGTCATTGGAAGATGACAACTCATTTTAGTCGTCAGTTGGAGATGACAAGTCAAATCAGTCGTCATTTGAAGATGACAAGTCAAATCAGTGGTCATTTGAAGATGACAAGTCAAATCAGTCGTCAATGGTAGATGACAACTCATTTTAGTCGTCATGTTACGATGACAAGTCAAATCAGTCGTCATTGGAAGATGACAACTCATTTTAGTCGTCAGTTGGAGATGACAAGTCAAATCAGTCGTCATTTTAAGATGACAAGTCAAAGCAGTCGTCATTTGAAGATGACAAGTCAAATCAGTGGTCATATAAAGATGACAAGACAAATCAGTTGTCATGGAAAGATGACAAGTCAAATCAGTCGTCATGGAAAGATGACAAGTCAAATTAGTCGTCATTTGAAGATGACAAGTCAAATCAATCGTCATTGGAAGATAGCAAGTCAAATCAGTCGTCAGTTGGAGATGACAAGTCAAATCAGTCGACATTGAAAGATGACAACTCATTTTAGTCGTCATGGAAAGATGACAAGTCAAATTAGTCGTCATTTGAAGATGACAAGTCAAATCAATCGTCATTGGAAGATGGCAAGTCAAATCACTCGTCATTTGAAGATGACAAGTCAAATCAGTCGTCATGGAAAGATGACAAGTCAAATCACTCGTCATTTGAAGATGACAAGTCAAATCAGTCGTCATTGGAAGATGGCAAGTCAAATCAGTCGTCATGGAAAGATGACAAGTCAAATTAGTCGTCATTTGAAGATGACAAGTCAAATATATCGTCATTGGAAGATGACAAGTCAAATCAGTCGTCATGGAACGATGACAAGTCAAATCAGTCGTCATTGAAAGTTGACAACTCATTTTAGTCGTCATTGAATGATGACAAGTCAAATCAGTCGTCATTGAAAGACGACAACTCATTTTAGTCGTCAGTTGGAGAAGACAAGTCAAATCAGTCGTCATTGGAAGATGACAAGTCATATCAGTCGTCATTGAAAGATGACAACTCATTTTAGTCGTCATGGAACGATGACAAGTCAAATCAGTCGTCAGTTGGAGATGACAAGTCAAATCAGTCGTCATTGAAAGATGACAACTCATTTTAGTCGTCATTGAATGATGACAAGTCAAATCAGTCGTCAGTTGGAGATGACAAGTCAAATCAGTCGTCATTGAAAGATGACAACTCATTTTAGTCGTCATGGAACGATGACAAGTCAAATCAGTCGTCATTGGAAGATGGCAAGTCAAATCAGTCGTCATTGAAAGATGACAACTCATTTTAGTCGTCAGTTGGAGATGACAAGTCAAATCAGTCGTCATTGAATGATGACAAGTCAAATCAGTCGTCATTGGAAGAAGACAAGTCATATCAGTCGTCATTGAAAGATGACAACTCATTTTAGTCGTCATGGAACGATGACAAGTCAAATCAGTCGTCATTGAAAGTTGACAACTCATTTTAGTCGTCATTGAATGATGACAAGTCAAATCAGTCGTCATTGAAAGACGACAACTCATTTTAGTCGTCAGTTGGAGAAGACAAGTCAAATCAGTCGTCATTGGAAGATGACAAGTCATATCAGTCGTCATTGAAAGATGACAACTCATTTTAGTCGTCATGGAACGATGACAAGTCAAATCAGTCGTCATTGAAAGATGACAACTCATTTTAGTCGTCATTGAATGATGACAAGTCAAATCAGTCGTCAGTTGGAGATGACAAGTCAAATCAGTCGTCATTGAAAGATGACAACTCATTTTAGTCGTCATGGAACGATGACAAGTCAAATCAGTCGTCATTGGAAGATGGCAAGTCAAATCAGTCGTCATTGAAAGATGACAACTCATTTTAGTCGTCAGTTGGAGATGACAAGTCAAATCAGTCGTCATGGAAAAATTTAGCATTAGGAAATTTAGCATGGGATTTAGCATTAGGAAATTTAACATGGGATTTAGCATACGAATTCATCGCGAACATCTTGTCCGCGGTAGTGCTAAATGCTTCAGCGGTTTTCAAAAGATTTCATATATTAGGATTATAAATATAAACAACAAGTTTGAAAATATTTACAGATGGACAATATTGTTTGGCCTGTAATCCTTATCACAGCCGCATCCAATGCAATATTCACATTCACCATTTTGTTAGAAGCGACTGTTAACTGGAGAATGAAGCCAGAGGATGCATTATTATCCTCGAAAACTTTTGTTTGGGTTATCCAAGAAATTGTTCATAATTACTGCAGTTTCTTTTACGACACCTTTTGTCATGTTCCTCAGGGCGAGCCTGGGGATCCAGTTCCGGTGAAAGTGTACTTAATATTTTGCTTTTTATTTGCCTTAGCTGTGACAGTAGAAGTGTCTTGGGTATTAATTCATTTATTTATTGCTTACTGGGGTGTGTATTTTAAACGCATTGTTGGGTCCTTTCTCGAGAAAATTCTAAGAGGCGGGCTTAACCTTAAGGAGGTAAAGCAATACAGCTTTATCCACAAAAACATTCTGCTTAGAAATATCAACATTAAAAAATCTTAACAGCTTGATTAATTTTTTTGACAGGCTATCAATGGTTTTAACGAAATATCCGTTTTGATTGAACGATTTAATACGTTGCATGGATCAATTTTGTTCACGATTGTTATCTCATCTCTGCTATATAAAACTATTAGTTTTTCGGGTGTGCTAAAAGGCGAAAATCTTGGCTGGATCGTTAATGTTTTGACCTTCATGAATTATCTCCCATTTATCATTTTGCTGTTTACATGTGCCGAAGTTCATAGATTGGTAGGATTCACATATTCAATATTAGAAAAATTATTTTATCAGGTCTTTTTCTCAAATTAATACGTATGTAATTGATAATGCTTTCACTGTTGACTGTAGATTACAAAGTTTCCATATGTCGTAAAAAGGGCATTTATTCTACAAGGTAAACATCCATCTCTCAGTGAGGATTGGAGCTTACATGGAATGTGTGCAATTTATCACGACATCCTATCAAAATCTATTGGATTCAGGGGGTTGGAATTTTTCTCAGTTTCATACTCATTTATTGCACAGGCAAGTAGTATTTGAAGCTCATTCAAAATTTCATAGGAATTAAGGCAACATAAAGTTATAATAATTCTTTTATGGTATTTGTGACAGGTAGTGGGAGTAATATTTACCTATGCAATTGTCACTCTACAGTTGAGCTCTGCAACGTCAAATACAAAAGCAACTTGAGACTTCATTTTTTTCTTGTAATTTATCGAAACACGGTTTCCTAATTGCATTTTTGTGTATCTGCATTGTTATTTTGAGCATGTATACATAACTTATTAATTGATCTCTGCGATCAAAACAAATGTCGCCTACTATTTATTGTAGATATCCTAATTAGCTAAATAAACAGCTTAGAAACACGAAAAGGTAATTTGCAGATGCATGCGATCGATGCTGGTAATAGAGTTCCGCCTTGATTTCACGCTAAGCAGACGGACCAAAAACATTAGTTATCAGACCATTGCCATTTTGCGCCGTTACACCTTTAGATTAGAACCAGGTTAACTTAGTGAGACAACTTAAATATGAAACAAGGTAAAGATAAATCGTTTGACAAATTCATGTTTCAAAAACCCACCATCTTAACTTTCCATTCCAACTCGTTGAACATTGAACCAAACCAAACTTTAGTTAACAAGTTGCCGCCTAACGAAATAACTATTCATCCTATTACACAATTTGTGACACCATTTCTGACTTATTACTACCGGATATTTTACAGCCCAGTCGTAATAAAATATGAGAAAGCAACTGGATTATATTATTGTCACACTGGCTCTTGGCTTCATATTGTAAGTGAAGTTTTTTTATTTATTGTTTATTAGTCAAACCAATATTAAATGATTTTGGTCACTTAAATTCATATTTAATTGACCAATAGGTGGCAACAATAATTTGGCAGTTTTTCATGATTCTGTTCGCTCTCTGGTCTTGCACAATTACAACATGGTACGATGGATCGCGCTTCATGTCACAAGTGTTCACATTTATCTACAAACTCACAAATATGTTGTATATTTTTCATATTTTTTGCTGGCTAATTTTGGTATGGAGAAAATTGGGTAAAGTTCCCTCCCTCTTGAACGAAGGAAACTTAATTTACTATCAATTGAAGGAATATGAGAGTACAGAAAAATGGTTTCGCAATGAAAAAAATGTGAGTGTAATCACGAAATACTTTATTGAAAATACAGACAAAAGATGAGTTAAATCTTGTGAAGTTATTGCATATGTGCTGCTGATATATTGTTGCAGATGATCATATTCAAGCGGATACTTTTGTCCGGGATTTTCATCTTGGGTGTGATATCCACCATGCATTTCGTGATCCGCGATGCAAAAACTTTCAGTAGATTTCGTGAACAAATGAATTCTCACGTCAATTCAACAATTATGTCTTTTTGTCAAATTCATGAAAAGGAATACTGGTGCTCTCTACTTGATACTAATTCGCAGGGATTTCCCATTTCGACTTATGTATCAGTTTTTGTTTGGAATGTAATTGGAATGAGCTCGGAGTCCATTTATATTGCGTTTTCCCTTCTCTTGAATTCATTTGGATTATACTTTAAGAAGCTCTTTACGCTTGGAGTGACAAAGTTTGAGAGATCTAATTCTAATGAGGAAATTGTGTTGGTAATCTTTTACAAATTAATGACAAATTCATAAAAACATGACGGCATATTATGTATGAATAGTTTGTCTAGCTATTCTTATTTATTATTATTAGGCAAACGAATTGTTTGCAAGAATTGCTGCACTTCTTGATAAATTCAATGAAATTTTTGGTACCACTCTCCTGACTGCAATCGTCATCTCTGCTTTGTATAAAACTATTATTTGTGGAATTTTCCTGGGAAGTAGTGGCTCTTCTTTGGATATAGCAAATGTGCTAACGTTGATAAGCTTTATGCCTTTCTATTTCATGATATACAACATGGCAGAAGTTCACAGATTGGTATAAAGTTGGAATTTTTATATCGCATTCGCTATTTCCTAATATGCACGTTGCACATATTAATCAATAATATTAATTACTTACATATACTAAGGGTACACTGATACCTGGCATTTTAAAGAGAAAGTACGTTCTGGAACGAAGAGAAAATGAAACTGTTTCATTAGAAGTGATGCATGGATCCCTTATAATTCATCACGATGTCATTTCAAACAATGTTGGATTTAAAGGTCGGGGTTTCTTCACCGTTTCCTATAACTTTGCTGCAAATGTAAGTTCGACATTTCTCACTTATAGATTAGCAATTTTTTTTATTTAGAATGGTAAACTCAATGTGTCTTTTGGTTTTAAAGTTCATAGGAATCATTATGACCTACACCTTGGTTATGGTGCAGCTCAAAACAATGTGAGCATTCAATTAGGAATTATGTGATGCATTCGCAACTAAACACCTTGTAAAAATAGGCAACTGCGTTGTCACATCTTTTATCTATGATTATGGGCTGTGTAGTATTCTATTTATAATTGTGTCCTACAAGTCTTTTTTTATTGATTTAATAACATTAAGTTCTTTTAAGATGGTTCAAAGATTACCCAAAGTTTTTAATAAACATAGATAACCAGACTCAATGCTCCAGTGTCATTTGGCATTTATTCGTCTCTAGCATTCAACATTTCGCATGCGACATTTCGTGAGTTGAATTGCCCTGGACATTTTGTCAAACACGAAATGAAATCCGAGGAAAAGGTAGTTAGGTTAGCACAAACTCCAATGGTTTTTGTACGAGAAATCACTCTAATTGACAACATGGATAAATTTTACATTTGTCAAACTCCAGAGAAAGTAGTTTCCAAACCACAACCACAATGCAAATTTTCATACATAAACTGCATCATAGAGGTTGCTTACTATGTGTTGGTTTCACCTTCATGTTTCACGCTCAATTCTGATGGGAACCCTGCCAGGACTTTTGTTTGGAAGGAGGCTGGGAGATTACGGAAAGTAAGTATCGCGATTCTGAGTATTCATGTTTAACATCTTCATTCCAAAATGAAATAATAATAAATAAGCATCTTCAAATAATTCATAAATAGATAATTTGTGCTTTCATCAACTTTGCCTTGATTCTCAACGTTTTTGCGGATTTGAAACAAGCACTAGAATCAACTCACCAATTACCCCATGCCTTGAGCTTAATTTATCGCATTGCGTACTTCTTTTACTTTTGTTTTAATGTCGCATACTTTCACATTTTGTGGACAAAAATGGAAACTTTGACTGACATTTTGAATGAGTCCCTTTCAATCGTAATGGAAATTGACATTGACCGTGAACGGAAGTACAGGCTTTGGAATTGTGTCAATGTTGGAGCAACCGTATGTCGAATATAGCTGGTACAAAAATATTTTTGCTTACCTTTACAACAGAATAATGTAATATTGCATCTACTTTTTAGGGTGTACTTTAAAAATGGACCTTGACTGTTTTAACTTTAATATATTGGGTTCTCGACAATACTGTACCAAGCATCGAAGATGAAAATGAAACACGGATAGTCGATCAACTTTTATACGGTAAGGATGGGTTATATGGGTACTTGCTGGCATCCGGAAGGTTTATCATCAATTCTTTTAGCAACCCGTTTAATCACGAACACATCAGCACATTTATATCAGGAATTGAGTACCCATCCTTTCTCTTCATATGTGCTGGCTTGCTTCATACGTTCTTTGACATTGTCAGTGCCATTGGGTGGGTAACAGGGGATATATTTATTGCAATTTGGGGAGTTCATTTTTGTAGAATTTTGGATATGTTGTTAACAAGCGAAGATCTACAAGAAAGGCAAGCAGGAAAGTCATATAATGTTGGAAATTTAAAGGTATAATCATTAAGGACATTTTAGTATTTAAATTTAATTGCTAAAAGATTTTGTAATGCGTATTTTGCCACCTATTGACTCTATAGAGAATCAAATTGTTCACCCGATTGACAATTCTAATAGAAAAGTTTAATAGCACGGTTGGGCACTTGATACTAATCTGCATAATGTCTGAAACTATGTACATATCCACCAGGACAGCGGGCATATTAACTGGATCATTACCGTCTTTTACAAGTCTGCTAATAAATGTTCTCAGCTTTTTACCTTTCACGTTCACCTTATTGGGAGCAGCCGGAGTTAATTACAAGGTTATTCTCATTTTACTCCGAACAATTTAATAATAATCAAATTATCCTTAATAACCTAATAAGAGCCTTAATATATTTATGCTTTTTTTTGGGCAATATATATATAGGCCCGGAAACTGCCTTGTTTATTCAAAGAACAATTTGTGAATGAAAACAGCAGTTTATCCAAACGAGCGAAAGCCAAACCCTACAAAGTAAATATTGAAAGAAAGGGCAACACAATTCATGAACTAGATGATAAAAGTGATGAGCTCGAGCTGGAGGAAATCAAACATGGCCTGATGATGATTTACCATGACTTGGCAGCTAATGTAATTGGTTTTCACGGATATTTCTTCACCGTAACTTATGGATTTGTTGGAACTGTTAGTATAATATAAGACTTTGGTATACATACTTATATATGCTCATAAACGAGTAAACAAAATAGATTCAAATTTTTGTCCTTTTAGGTTATGAGTGGAATTGTTACCTATTCTATTATAGCACTCCAGTTAACTTCAGATCAAAATAAAAAGTGGATGACATAAAAATTAAAAATAAGTATTTCATTCATATTAGCAAAATTTTGTGATTAAAACTATTACACTTTATGACATTGTAAAAGAATTTTTTAAAAGGTTATCATTCATTTATATTAATTATTAAATTTGCATTGCATACCCGGCTTCATACAATTTCACCACATATTTGACCACACACATCAAGAAGCTACTGCAATTTTAATATTCATATTTCATAAATTTGCATAAACCTTTTTGAAAATGAAGCTAGAAAAGCGTATTGAAAATGTCAAACCAAATTTGGATTCTTCCCCAATATCAGAACCAGATCTGGCCGTGGAACCCGTTTTCAAATTTCTATACTTGGCTTTTCTTAGCCCAACGAGAATTGTTTTTGACAAATTTCAGCAAAAATACATTTGCATGCCTGGAGGTAAAGTACGGATTGTAAGATAATATCAATATATAATTTTTAGTATTTTAAGAAGGCATATGTCTATGTAGATATCTTGACATTTGGATCTGTTTCATTTCACACTCATGCAGGCACTCTGTATTTTCTTTAATCTTTGCATCCCAATGAACAATTTGATAAATTATGCATCAGATATAGAGTCTGCTAAGGGTAGCAAAGCTCAAAGTTTAATGTTCAAGATTGCTTACGTAGGATATTTTCTTTACGGCATTTCTTTTCAATATGTTGTTTGTAAAAAACTGAAGGATGTGGCTGACATTTTTAATCAGTTTGTTGCATTCCAACATGAATGTAAATCTATGGGATGGAGAATCTCCAAACCACACAGGAAAGTACGGCCATGTAAATAAAATAGAAAATCGTTATTATAAAAAAAATCAGACTGCTTTTGAATTTCATTTTTGTTTGTTTTAGGATACAACACTCGGGTGGATTTTAATTGTATGCTTTCTATCAATCACTTCTCTTGATAACCTCTTTGGGAATCCATTTATTTTTCAAGAAAATGACTCAAGTGTAAACCAGGGTGCTTTTAGTATTCTAAGCATTTACTTGAAACGTAATGGACTGTATGCTTTGAAATCATTGAAGCTCTTACCAGAATCTGGTACAAGTGAGCAGGTTGACGTTTCATTCGCAAAATGCTACATTGTCGGTTTTCTTTATATCATCTCAAATTCTTGGCGAGGGATATGTTACACCTTTCTAGATTTACTGATGGCATGTTGGGGCCTTCAATTCCGTACAATGATTCAGATAATCAATTTGAATACGGAGGAGAGGCACGGAAAATTAGTCCTATCGAATGAAAAGAAAGTCCAAGTAAATATTTTCCAAAAAACATTGATGCTTATGAATTTATGATTGAGCAACTGCCAAAGAAAAAACTCTTTGTCTATTTCAGGGAATCAAGATGTACATGAAATTTTCATTCATTCTTGATAAATTAAATGAAGCACATGGACTAATTGTGTTGATTGGAATAGTTTGCGAGACATTCTACGTATCAACACATGCTTTATCATTTGTGCCGGAAACGAGCAGTCCAAATGTTATGCATGTCATTGCAGTTTTTACTAGCCTTATTCCCTTTATGCTCGCAACATTAATTCCTGCTGATATGACACAGAAGGTAATTAAGATAAGTGAGCGTGCCAACTGTTAAAAGTTATTTAACTTTTGCTCTATCAACTTGTGTATACTAAAGGCCAACAAGTTTGCTGGTTCCCTGAAAATGGATTTACTTAATGAATTGGAAATCTTGCCAACTCAACATGAACAAAGTCCACCGACTTTTGACAATCATCGGATTTCTGAAGCGTTAATGTATATTCATCATGATTTAAGCACCAATTCAGTTGGAATTAAAGGATTCGACTTTTTTACTTTAAGCTACAAACTTCTTGGCACGGTAAGATGCAATTATTATTGAACACAGAAAATATACATGATGTTATGGTATGAAAAAAGACCGTTGACTTTGATTCTCAACAGATTTTAACGGCAATTATCACGTATTCATTGGTGATTCTTCAGTTGTCTGATACAAACTGATGTAAATACATTTTTAACCCAACAATAAAATATAGTGTGACTGTATCAAGTAGACATTTTATTTCTTTCATACTGGCTCGACAATGTACAATTAGAATTAGAGGTATACACCATAACTACACTGGCCTAGTTTCTTTTTTTTCAAACTTTACTTTCTGTTGGAGCTTTTCTTTGACCATCAGTTTGGGATTTTTCTTTGTCAGGGGTAGAAGTTGTTGGTCTTCAAACACCTCGAATTGGCACTCGGATTCATCGAGGCCATTTGGACAATCTGGATAACCTTTTAAAAAAGATTACATAAAACATGAATTGAGAATCATTTATGACCACCGGTAAATTAGAGCCACCACTGGATTATTCGTATAATGTTTATTACCATCACAAAACCAGGCAGATGGAATGCACCGTCCTGTTATTTCGCAAATAAACTACAAAAATGGGAATAAATTAATTATTGTGATATGAATATTTTAACATTGCAATAAAATCCATGTGAATCCATACCCCAGGGCATTCTGTCGTTGTGGTTGTATCACAGTCGAGTTCATCGGATTGGTCTCCGCAATCGTTATCACCTGCCAATTCATGAAAAAGGTTAAATGACAACAACTTTTTGCTTAAATTAAAACTACAAAGAGTTATATGCACGTCAATTCCTCACCGTCACAAAGCCATGCAGCAGGAATGCAACGACCACTATTCATACAAGTGAACTTAAAAAAAAGACAATAATAATAATTATTATTATTGTATTGTTCAAAATTACAAAGTATATCTAAAAGCGAAAGTTGAATAATGCAAAAGAAACTTGTAGATCTTACCTCTGGACAAGGGGTAGTGGTAGGACCAGTAGGAGGTGTGGTTGGACAGTTTTGTTCTTCTGTCATCATCATCCGAATTTATAATCATCGTCATATTATATTTTATTTTATATATATACACGCATATATATATTATTAATAAATAATAATAATATTATTATTTTTTTTATTTTTTTTCCAGACCATCTGAGTTGTCCTTGCAATCGTTGTCCCCATCACAAACCCAAGCTCCAGGAATACAAAATCCTAGCTCTTCGCAAAAAAACTACACACACAATATTTCAGCATGTTTAACTTTCACCATTAATCACAGTTTCCCAAATATTTGAAATCGCATTTTGTAATAATAAAAATAATACTTGCCTCGCCTATTTGACAGTCTTGGGAATTTGAAACCCCAAAAACTGCCAAAAGTCCTAAAATTGCTAAGATTAATTTCATTTTTGATTATGTGTACGTTCAGCCGAGAGCCACTTGAAACCAAGACCTTCACAGAAATTATGCCGTACTCACAAACTCTATTCTACATTAGGCAGAGTGAGATAATTATGGGATATATAAATCATTTAGTAATGATTGGTATCACTTTTAATTTCATGGATTTATTAATATTGGTCAGCAGGCAAATAATATAAGCCTAATCATGATTTTGACACACCAAATCAAAATGATAACCTGTCAAAGATTGTGCTGTGTTTAGCTAATTAAGTCAAGCAATCGATAAGTAGGTATATTTGAGGACAAATTAAATGGGTATTTCCCAAGCACAACTAAGAAAATTTAAAAAAAAAAATGTTAATTGACAAAGTCAAAAGTTAAAATAAATTATGAGAAAACACAAAATGAGATACTTTGTCCATACACTTGCAGATGCATAAGAAAAGACGAGAAGGAGAAGGCATGCTTTTATATCCTCATCTAACAATAGCCCGATAATAATATGTAAAAATCAATATACTATTTTAACTGTAAGATGTAACCGGCACGTCCAAAACTAATCACCAATAATGCTAATTGCTACGAACTTCTTCTTTGTAACAAAGTAAGAAGGCGTTACATACAGGCACATGCTCATTAAAAAATTCTTTGTGTTAGGACAGGTTTTCAAACAAGCAATCCAAGTAACGTTTATTCTGAAGCCAAAAGCAGTACACGAGACAATAAATAAATTCAAATTACAGTTTGAAACGCCCTCTACATGCTTTAAATTATCAATTTTTCATTTTTTTAAACCTCTGCTTCTCTTTTTAAAAAAATTGTTTATGATTTTCCTTCATGATCCGATGAAGTTTTCATGCTTTTAAAGTTTCAATTCTGAAATGGGGATGAGAGGCATCAAATGACCGGGTGCAGTTGGATTCATCGAAGCCTGCAAAAGTATAAATAAAAGATTTACAAAAAGAATGGGATTTATAACCAGGAAAATAACGGGAAAAAACACGTTTTTACCATCTGGACAGTCCCAAATTCCATCCGGGTCACAAATGTATTCCGGTGGAATGCCTGCGTAAAAGTTACATAGGTCGTTATTTTACACTTCTGTGAAACTATATATACAAGTCAAGAATATAATATTTTGAAACTAAATTAACTTACAAGCTCCAGGAACTTGTGAAGCTGGTGGTTTTGGGCAACGAATTTCGGTAGCAGCACAAGGGCAAGCCTATTTAATAAAGGGGCGATATGAGAATCTCAAGATTTCTTGAATAATTAAGATAAATGAAAATTTGTGCAGATGTAACTATTTGTTCTTACGTCTTCGCCTTCGTCTGAACCGTCTTCACAATCGTTATCACCTAGAAATTAGTAAAGGCACGTTCAACGTTATGATCTCATAATAGGCAAGTTTATGACTTTAATTTATATTTATGTTTAAAGCATTACCATCGCAGACCCATGAGGCAGGGATGCATTTACCAGATTCGGGACACATAAACTATTAAATTATAATGCCAAATATAAAGTATACACAATTAAATGTTCTGCGAATGTTACTAATAAACATTATCTTAAGAAAAAAGTATCAATGCTTACTCCAGAACAAGGCGTAGTAGTTCTGATTGTAGTAGTCCTGGTTGGCGTTGTGGGACAGTCCTGAGAATAGTTTATTAAAATTTTAGCTTTGAAAGTTAAAGATATATTTTTTGATTTCTCTAAAGTTCTTATAATCCTTAAATTTTACCAATTCGTCCGAGCCATCTCCACAATCGTTTTCACCTGCGGATTCAAAATAATTGTATAATGCCCGACTTCTCCCTTAAATTTAATTTAATTTAATTTGTAAGTACTTAAAAATGTAGGTTTGTTAGTTTATATTTTACCGTCACAAACATAACGTTCAGTAATACAGTAGCCGTTGGCACATAAAAACTTTAAAAATTTACACATCATTTATTTTCTAGAGAAATATCATTTTAATATGATAGGTATTAGTTATTAATAGCCCATACCTGTCCTGGAGGACAAGGAGCGTGCGTGGTGGTGGGACAACCAAATTCATCGGATCCATCGTTGCAATCGCTATCGCCATCACACACCCACGCTCCAGGAATGCACAGATCAAGGTCCTCACAGTAAAACTATAATGTAATAAACCTCATTGTTTAAAAACTATCATTTTTCGAAGGCAAGAACTGGAGATCGTGCGAAGCACGATCGACCACTGTCATATTAACGGTGCGTAAGCACCGTTGATTATATTTGGAAACCAAGGGTTTCAAAAAGAGACAGTCGTATACGACTGACGAGGGAAGGACCAGGTCTGTAACACGTAGAATTGGCTGAAACTTGGCATAGAAGTAGCTATTGCTACTAAATAATTCTATGCCAAATATCAAGTTCGGATGGCAAAGTGTCTCTTAGTTACACTACCTTCAATATGTGTAACCGTAGCTTCAAAAGCACCAATATGTACATGTGTTGGCTTATATATGTATTGTTTGCCATCGAGAACAACTAATTAAACGATATTGCGAGGTTTACAACTTTTCTACCTCAAAATATTTGGTTTTTCTACTACTTTCAATTTTTGAGTCATTTTGAATTAATTAATCCCTGTTCAACCTAAATTTCTCCATGTTAAATCCCATAAGAAAACACGAAAGTTTCAAAAAATGAATCTTAAAAAATTAAATCGGCTACAACTCGGAAATCTGGACCCATTCGGAGAAAGTGTTCGGGGGGTACTTAATTACTCCTAAAAAGGTACTCACAGACGGATTACCAGCCAATTCTACGTGTTACAGACCTGGTCCTTCCCTCGTGAGTCTGGATTCACTTGATACCCCAGATCGTTCAAAATGTATTACAGGCGAACCCTTAATAGCTAGAGACTTGGACCAAATACAAAATCCGTAGATATTGACGTTCCGCATCATATACAGTTTCAAGTGTCACCACATCTGATGCAGTTTTAAAATTATTCATGAAAAGCATGGTTTCCAAGATGACCCTATCGGGTTTGAACCCGTGTGGTTGGCGAATAAGAAAATATATGGTTTCAAAAGGGATCAACTCTATATATAGAGTATTAGAGGTATCTTATGCACTACAAATCGTTTGTCTACCTTGCGCTCGTTTCAAGATTATTGAGCACAAAACTAAAAAAAACATAGTATATTATACTAGTACATGAAATTGCATGTGTATCGTTGAATTCGTCATTTTTTCGAACAAGTGAGTTGAATATGTAATGTACGATGACAATTAAATGGTTTCAAATAAAAAGATTGAAATAAAAGAGTCAAAAAATTGAAAACGAACGGCAAGAAATATACGAAGACTCATTGCCTTCAATATGGAAGGAATAATTCTATAAAATAACAAATTATGATTTCGATCTTTGGCCTATTGTATTCCTTGCATATTGAAGGCAATGAGTCTTCGTATATTTCTTGCCGTTCGTTTTCAATTTTTTGACTCTTTTATTACATTAGAAAATAAAATAATTTCTTTTACCTCACTTCCGGAACAGTCTTGGGAATGTGCAATTCCTATTATTGCACATAGCCCCAAAATAATAAAGGCTTGCTTCATTTTTTTCGAGTTATTAGTTAATGGCTTTATGCTCTTTAAGCGTGAACGCAACTTTGACCGAAAACCTTTACAACAATTATTCTCATGTGAAAATGTTATCAATAAGTTTTTACATTACATGGATATCTGTTGATATAGTTGACAAAAAATGACAACGTGATATGAGACGCTTATCATCACTTTGTACATATAATTCAAGTTGTCTTCATAACTTCATTCAATGAATAACAAACCCATATTAACTTTTGATCACAATTTTATTATATCGGTCAGAGTGCAGAAGTAATAATAGCATGACCATCGAACGGATAACGAGCTATAGTGCTGGGAAATTCCCTTTTAGTGACAACGCTAATAATTGAATTTAAACTCGTACAAAGTGTGGAGTGTTCTGATCTTCAGCTTGGGTGAGTGAAGGTCATTTTCCAAACTTAGGTTGGGATATATAAAAATATGCTTCACTGACGTGTTTCAATGCACATGTACAAGTAAGATATAAATATTATGAACTTCTGTAATAATATTCAATGCAATCGATAACATTACTATTATTGTTAACTTAAAATCAAATCGTCAAACAAAAATGCATAATTATTATTTTTTAAATCACAAATGAAAGAATTTTATTTTTCAACAAATCTGCAAGAATGAGATTATAATTGTTGAAGTACATATAAAACAGCATTACATATATCATGAGGGAATATGGTTGCACCACCGCATTTATAAATTCAATTTTCAAGAAATACAATCATCATTTCAATCATGTATTTATTTCTTAGCCTTAACAGACTTGCCGGCAGCAATCCGAGCGGAGCGTCGAGCACCAAGAAGTTCTTCAGCTCCAGAGTTCTTACGACGTCTTCCTGCAGAAGACTTCTTGGTAGATTTCTTCTGAACTGCAGATGGCTTGCGGCGACGTGATCCAGATGCGCTCTTCTGTCCGCCACGTTTCTGACTCACGGATGGCTTGCGACGACGGGATCCAGAGGTGCTCTTTTTTCCGCCACGTTTCTGACTTACGGATGGCTTGCGACGAGAGGATCCAGATTTACTCTTCTTTCCTCCTCGTTTCTGAACCACGGATGATGGCTTCTTGGAGACGCTCGTTCTGGGTCGTTTTGAACCACCGCAACAATGAGCTGACCGGCTCGGAGCTCGTTTACGAGTGACTGAAATGAAGTTAAAAAAAGATTTTTAATGGACAAATCATTACGTTTGTAACTTCTTGTTTTTAAGTAAAAGCATTCATGTGACTACTCACCTTTTGGGCCAGTGGAATTAGCTGACTCATCACTTGATGTTGTCGCAGCAGGGGTTCCTGATTGTCCACTTCCGTCATCTGCTTCTGCTTTGGCTTTCTTTGGGCGTCGGGAAGATGGCTTGCTACGTCCACTTCGCTTGCTGAGAGACCTGGCCTTGGAAGTTTTCTGACCTCGCCTTCCGGTCGATTTCTTCGATTTTGCTGATGGTACAGCTTGAGCTTGAGCTACCTGGCTGCCTGCTTCATCCATGGGTTCATCTTCCACGCTGATCGTAGCCTTGCGATTGATTAACTAAAAGCATATTGAAAAGTTAGTTTCAATTTAAAATTGCAGGAGAAAGTATGGATTTTAGTTGTATGTTACAAAATTCAGTAGATTATTCAAACCTTTTGAGTCGACATCCTGGACGTATATTGATAATTTGATTTGGTTTGGCACACTTGTAAAATATTTGTACGAATTCACACCGTATAAATGCACTTGAAATGAGCAAAATAAAAATGTTGACGAAGGACTACAGTTTCGGAGAGCGAATGACCTGGAAAAAAATGTGACGAAGGGTTATGAAAAATGAGTTCATGTCAGCAGATAATTTTGGGATTGTTCCAAACATCGAAAGATCTATGGCAACCATTCTTGTTGGCAACCAATCAGGTTGCTCAGGTCATCCCTAAAGAAAGTGTGATGTGACAATAAGGTGCATTTAACTTTTACTGCTGAATGCACCAACTGAAAATGATGCATTTACCAGCGGACTGGTGAATTTAAGACATTACAAATGGCTTGAGATGAGCAAATGTGTCATAAAAACCGGTAAGTATTTTATTCATTTCACATGTTCTTGGTTTGGTTTAGACAATAATTTTCCTTACAATTTAAATGCATATATACGTTCGGAAATTACATTACTTGTGTTTCTTTATACTTTTTGTATTGTGATGTATTCATCTTAAATTAAAACTCAGAATAGTAGTTACATTTTGTTAAAACAATAATTATTTCACAACTCAAAAAGTTTTTTATTTTTGGTTACTATATTTTTTTTATCATAAGCCGGTACTTTAAGAACACTGGATAATGTTTGGATTGTTTTTTGGTACTGCCGTAACCTCATACATTACAGATCCGCTTAAAAGTGAGTGAAGCTGGGCACATAAAATTAATAATAATAATTATTATTTTCGACATTCTACATGAGTTACATAATAATTACATAAAAATCATCAATAAGCATATATAATAACAAGTTTTTAAATATCTACAGATATAAAACATTTCATTTTTCGAGTTTCCCAAACTATCAAGGATCGTTCCTGTCTACAATTTTAGAACAACGTTAGTTATATAACATAAAATTATTCACCGTCAAAAAGCAAAAGTTACGCAGATGTCGTCTAGTCTATTAAACAACGAATTACAAAACTCATCATAGAACCATTTGAATTTTTTTTAGTGTAGATGATAATATCTCTATATACTCATGTCAATCACCTTAAAACAACCCTTTTGCTTAATCCAATATTAGTTTACTTACGCACACACATTATTCCCACGTCATAAGAGCACGGTACAACACAATCTCAACCACACTCACAAAGCTGCTGCTGAGTATACGAGATTCGTAAATTTTAAATACCTTTTAGGCTGGCTGCAAAAGATATAATATACTACTACCTTTACAATATTTTTTTATAGTTAATATGCTGCTGCTCCAAAAACCTAAAATTGCTTAGCTTCATTTGATAGGCACTCTCAAAGTTTTATCATATCATTTTGCATGTCATTTTCTTTTTTGAAGATTCATTGTTTATAGATTAGATTCGACAAAAATACTTAAGATTTGCAGAGTTTTTTAGAAATATAAACCCTACCTTGCTACACTCTATGATGATGATTCGATTCCAAAATAGAGATTCACTTTTTAACACTTTTGTCACATACTAAATACGATGATAGAGTCTATAAATTAATCAAATTATACATAAGAAATATTTTACAAGCTATAAGTAAGCCTAAGCTAAGTACTTGCAAAAAGTTTCCAGCAAGTTACAACAAAATAAAGTTTTAAAAAAGCTGCTTCAATTCTCCTCTTCTTCTAAATACATACACTTAACACTTTTAATAATAATTATTACGTACATCATTTCCATGCATAAGAAAATATTGCTAATAGACTACATACTTCTAAAGCTACTTCAACAACCTGCTATAATAGCTGCATACTCAAATTCATTTCCATTCTTCACAACAGGTATATCGAACAACTCTTTAAAATTTTATTTCAAAAGCCACACCAAAATGGACAGCTCTTTTGGCATTTTTATAGATCCTTTGTTCGGCAACTTTTTTTTAATAACTATGAGTGTAACTATAACCTAAGCACCTAGATATTTTCTGTACCAATGCTATTATACATTGTTTTTTTTAGAAAATCACTCCAGGCATTCTGAATGTCTATGTCAAAAGTATTGATCATATTATACAGGATATATATAGCAAACCAAAAGTATAAAATAATATACTTCATGCGTCAAGACAGTCAGTCGTTCCTTCAGATTCTGACACTCATCCATAAAAAAACACAACGTTTTTAGCAGTAGTGGATTGCTGCCATATTAAAAATAACATAATTATTATTACAAGTCTTGCTAGATTTGATTTTTATTATTAACTATTATATTATATCTCGGATCATTTAAAAGCACTTAAAATACACAGGTAATAGAACTGAACACCGTTGATCACCGAGTTTCAATATTATAGTTTAACTCTAAAGCATGAAGATTAGAAAAAATAAGATTTTAGATACGTAAAAGCTATTGACAAATTAAAACTTGTTCCTAACCAGTGAAGGTTGAATGAGTGAATACTGTCTCATATAATATAAGATACGTAAACAAAGATCGAAAGAGAGAACATTCTTACTTTTTGTGCTCCTATCATAAACGTGTACAGTACTAAACGATGAGAATATTCATCTAGAACACAAAATGTCATATAGTGTAAAAAATCAATTTTTTGGGGTTTAGTTATGTTGATATATAACATGTTGGAGGAAAGACGCAGAAATTGTAAATCCAATAAATTGGAAAAAATAAATAAATACTACTACAGATTGGAACTACTATATTATGATGATTGCATGTAAGAGTAGAGCAAGCATTGCCATATAACCTTACTAGATCTACGTAAATATTATATATATATCATGTAATATATTATTTAAAAGAAGGAATGAGTACAGCGTTACAAACGCAGTACCAGATTTAGGTGCTTACAACACAGTCATTCGTACAAAGTCTCCTAATTTTTGGCTCCGACGCTGTTTTACTTAACAATAGTGATTTATATATCAACGATGAACTGGACTGGACGTCAAATAATGTCATAATTTGAATGGCTTTGTAATTTATACAAACGTAGCCATAGGTGAAGGAAGATTGGGGTCTGGTTTCTTTTTTACGCCATACTGACCAATAAATGAGCCATCCTCCGTAAATTTTGCTGCAAGAAAATCAGAATTTCTTATTAGAACTTAGGCTTAAAACTACTACTAAAAACATTATAAATTATGCTGTTGTCAAACAAAATTATTACCATCATCAGCGTAATCCCCTAATGAATCTGTATCAGATTCTTGTGGAGGTTTGAAATCACTTCCCATTGACACCCTTCCTGACCTCTCCTCAACCCTAAATTATCAAATTCAAATATAAAATGAGTTTCGAAAATAATACCACTATAATTGCGAATGTGTAACACTTACGGCTGAGAATATTCCCGGAAGCCCCCTTCTGCATAGTCCAAGTGTCCATGAGCAATCTCGCGCTCATACACTGCATACTTTCCACCGCGATTTCTTTTCACGATGCAAATTAAAATTAGTATTAAAACCAAAAACGCAATCGCGACAATGAGACCAATAAACCAGCCAGTAGTTCCACTTCCAGGTTTTGCTTGAACAACTGGTCCATCTAGTTTTAATAAAAAAACACATCATATTAAAGCAAAGGAAACGCATGTAAATTCAACCCATATTTAGATTTATTACAAAAAAACTACTTTACCACTGGGATAAGTATAAATCTCTTCTGGGTCAGAGATTTTTTGCTTTTCTCCATCAACTGAGACCACTCTAAAGACATAAGTCTCGCCCGGTTCCAGACCTCGAACGGTTGTGTTCAAATTGTATAACTCATCCTCAGTCTTCTCGAATTTCGTGTCACCGTACCGTCTAAAGTTTGTTGCACACAGTTAGATTCTTTACTATAATAACATTCTGAGGTATCTCATTTTATTTTCAAAGCTACATACTTGTACTGAACAAAGAAATGAGATCCTGCTCTTCCTGTTCCTTCCTTGTTGGGCACCCATTTGACCAAAATAGCAGCTGCTCCATTATTCTCGGTAGCGACTTGAGTCCAGGTAAACTTTGGTTTGTTAAGAGGAGTGGTCTGTCCTTGTGGTTCAGTGCTCCTCTCAATAAAATTGCTAGATAGGCAACAATTTCAATGCAATTAAAGTAACTTTTTACATAATTTGGTAGCGATATTATAGAATGTTTTAAACCAAATCTTACTCTTCTCCAGCGCCTCTGGATGTAGTGGCTTTAATATGAATTCTATACTTTGTTCCTGCTTCAAGTCCAGCTAACTTTGCGTCTGTGATTTCTGGATCCATAATTGGAGGCTCCCGTTCCATTAAAGGTCCAACTTCCGTTCCAATAACCTACAATTGTCAAACATTGTTAGTATTATTCCCGTATATTTTTCAAGAAATAAAAACAGGCTTTTTTCTTTTGCTCACTTTCTGATAGTAGATTCTGTAACCAGTCAAAATTCCATTTGGCTGCTCAGGTTTACGCCAAACCAAATAGAGTGCACTTTCTCCCAATGGGTAAGCATCAAATGATTCTACTGGTCCAGGAACGCCTTCATCAGTCATGACTTCAATAATTCTACTGTTTGGACCGTTATAGTCAGTATTGTATGGTAAGACAACGACATAGTTCTTTGAGAATGGAATCAATTTATCAACGACAGCTTGTGTGACATCGTTTTTAATTAGAATTTCTCTCCGATCATCATCCCCATCATTGTCTGTCCAGGTTTGAATTTTATAGCCTTCAAATTTTCCTCGAATGTTTTCGGGATTCACAGAGTCCCATGAAAAGATTGCCGTTCTTGCGTCCAGCTTCTCAATCAAAGTAAAGTTTGAAGCCGCTTCCGTGGGTTCTGTTAATCAATTTTTAAAAAAAAGTTTGTGAGTTTTTTTTAGCAGTATAGGGGACATAATAATAACATAAATTATCAAATAACGCTTCTGTCAACTCACCGGCCATCCCTGAAAACCCAGTAACATCCTGCGGCGAAACATTTGCTTCACCAATTTCATTAACAGCTCGAACCCGTATTTTGTACGGTCTATAAGTTGGTTGATTTTCTATAACTAGTTGACCCGTCCTCCAATCATTTACGTTTTCCAGGATCCACGGGCTAGAGTTGTCATCTGGTTTCCATTGAACCACATACTTAAACTTTGGAGCATTGTGATCAATTTCGGGCATTGGGGTCCATGAGATAACCAAGTTGGATGGGTTGCTTCCATGACCCTTTACATTGTCAGGATTTTTGTACGGTACATCAGGGGATGTAAGGCATACTTCGGAATGTAGTGAAGGAATAGATGGCCCAATTTTGTTTCTGGCAATCACTCTGAATGTATAATTCGCCCACGGGCTCATTGATACCTAAATTAAGTAATTCACACGCATTAGACTTTGAAAAAGCAATTATAGAGACTTTTGAAAATTAGTTTGTAATCCATAAAGTCAGTAAAATAAATTATTGTCTTTCATTTAAATCAGATGACGAAAAATAAGTAAAACATCATTCAAAAATCCAGTAGCCCAAAAAATAATTTTAATACATTTTGGTTGTTGTCGACTTACCGTGTAACTGGTTTCAGTAGCTGGAACATCCCTGTATGCAACTTCCCAGGTATCAGGAGTGAAACTAGTGTTGTACTGAATTGTGTAGTAAAGTATAGGTGACCTATTATCACCCATTGGTCTCCACCGTGTTGTAGCTGTTCGTCGACCACATTCAACATTCAATAGCTCTGGCATGTTTGGTACATCTTGGACTGTCAAAGTTGCTTGAGCCGTTGCATTGTCATGTTCTGTCCGAGCCACACATGTATAAACCTATACATCAATAAAAGCATAGTAAATTTAATAATTATTCTTGCAATCAAATGGAGTAAATGTGAATGATCAAGGAATTCGTAAACTACTACTTACCCCAGAATCTAACTCTGTTGTTTTATCTATTGTTAGAGAATTGTCTTGAAGTTTAACATATCGAGGTTCAGTTTCAAAGTCAATTTGTTCGCCATCACTTAGCCAGTCAATTGTTAATGTCAAGGTAGGATCCTTTACAGCACTGCATCTAAACGTGGCAGTAGTTCCAGCAGCTACTTCATAATCTTCTGGTTTATCAACAATCTTTGTGTGCTCTATAGAAAATTATGTAATTCATACATGAGTCAACTCAACAACATTCAAAATTTTCCAAAAAAGTGCTTTACGACGTACCTTTCACTACTAAAGTTCCTCCAGCAGTATCATTTCCAAATTTATTTCGGGCATCGCACAAATATTCCCCGGCATCTGCAAATCGTACATCACGGATTTCCAAGTCACCGGATTCCAGAACTTTATAGCGTCCCCCTGTAAGTTCCTGATTATTTTTCAACCAACGAACCAGAGGTCTTGGAGCTCCAAAAACTCGGCAGGTCAAAAGAATCGATTTTCCATCAGTGCTGACAACATCTTTTGGTTTTTCCGTAATCTCAGCAGGCAGTGCCAAGACATTGACGTATACATCCTTGTAGACGTATCCAAAAGAATTGGTTGCATTGCAGCCATAATTACCTTTGATGGAAAAAAATTATGGCATTTGTCAAACAATTAACTAAGTACTAATTATTATTTCTATTCAAATGTCTTTCTTACCCGTATCTACTTTCTTTATATTTTCAATCACGATTTTGTGCCCCATCACCTTTCTTCTAGGATTATCTTCAGATTCTTCCAGAGGTTTACCGTTATGAATCCATTTAATTTCGGGTGCTGGTTTTCCGCTAGCCTCGCACCCAAACTCAACCGTTTCACCTTCAGCCGCGTTTTGAAACTCCGGTTCAACGGTGAAATATGGAGCAGCTGCAATTAAATATTCATAAGAATATGATTTCATTGCTTGCTTGTTGCCACAGATTGTATTTTCAGCTTTAAAATTCTTGAATCTTACCGTAGACAGAGAGCTGAATTGAATATGACACAGGAGTTCCAACACCATTTGTGGCATCGCAATCATAAGCCCCTAAATAATTAAATTTATTAAATGATATTGTTTTCATTTCATACATACGTACATACATCCCAAACATATCTTAGATTTACCCTCATCAGAAAAGTCGACATCCTTGATTTTTATAGTTTTTCCATAATTATCATACTCCAATCTGTCATAAGGTAGTGCTCCGCCTTTCTTTGCCCATTTGATCTCAGGATTGGGTCTGAAAGTGACAAGGTAGCTTTTAGAACGCTGGCAGGCAGGCATAATTTAAATTAGAATCTTTTCATGTTCCATTAGTAAAAAAATCTTACGTTCCACCAATGATGCACCATAAGCTAACAGTGGTTCCACGAATGGCAACTGTATTTCTCTTGGAAGCATATTGTATTTCAGGTCGATGTTTATTCTGGGAAGCAGAACTGCTGGTGGGTGCCACGTGAAGGTAAACACGATTTCCAAGCTTATACTCATTCCTATGTATACAACAACAAGCATGATTCATTGACTGTCTTTGATCTCTAATCAAATCATCAGACCATTTATTTGATGGATGTGAAAACTGTGAAGCTACCTGAAGCGTGAGTAAGCGGCGCAGGCATACATAAATTCTAAGCTTTTGTCCTGTCTGGTAATATTGGAAAACCACAAGGTGCCTTCTGGATCCACTGTAATTCTTGAGGAATTGATGCTCTGCAGGGCTCCTTGTGCGTTCTAACAAAACAAACAAATTAAAAAACGTTACAAAATATATTACATCCACCATTTATATTTTTCGTAAACACTTTTTTGCGAATTGTCAGTTACAAAAGCTTCAGCAACGTTTGCATACTGATTGCAAACTAAGTTGACGAAAAATAAAAATACACATCATATTTATTCCCTTTGAAAAATCTTACTACACAGAATTGTGCAATAATAACTAACCTGAAGCATCCAGTAGACATGTGGTTTTGGCCAACCATCTGGAGGACTACAACCAAGTTTAAAAGGATCTCCTTCTTCGGCAGTAATGGTAGCAGTTTCCTCTTCTTTGAAAGAGTTCAATTCGGCCTTTCTTAAAAACACCGAGTTTGTGGTGGCAGTTCCCCACTCATTATAAGCAAAACATTGATATTGACCAATATCCTCATTTTGGGGTGAGGTCACAACCAGTGTTCCTCTTCCTTGCTGTTGCGAGATTCTTTCGTCATAGGCTTGCCAATTAAACTCCTTTCCGTTTTTAATCCATTTATACTTTGGAGCTGGCTCACCCTCAGCTTCACATTCAATAATGAAAGGCTTATCATTTTCATCTTGCCTCTGCTTCACCTGAAATAATAGTTCATCTGTTGGTGGCTGTTTGGTTATTTGAGGAGGTGATTGCACTGTAAAGAAAGCAAAACAACATTCAAGTCAGATTTTAGTAAAAAGATCAATCATAAGATTGCAAAACATTACTATTAACACTTGTATGCATTTATGATTCTACTACAAGTCTGCTTACAATTCAAGAATGCCAAATGTAATTATGATGATTGCATTGATAGTATTTTGAAGAGAGATAATAATATTTTGTTCGTATTAATATTGTGGAAATACACAAATATTGACATGCTCTACGCACGCTGAAGCCCCACACACATGCTTTTGCCGCAACGCAATCTCATTCTGTCTTGTTTGCTCATTCACTCTTGTGTTTTACCATGCGTAATAGATAGCAGTAGCATGTGCAATACTTTGTGACTTGTGCTAATGACTTGTCCTGTAAGTAGGTCAGGATTTTAATGCCTCTGAAGCCTAAGCTTTCTTCCAAAGGACTGGCTTAAACTATACTAATTATAAGGAATGCAAAGCCATGTATTTAAGTATATAAAATACTCACCTGAACCTGCTCCGGATACAAATTCAATGTTAGAATAAAGTACTAAAATGGAGATTAAAAGGCAGTTGGCAGCTGTGAATGGTCGGAATTCCCATGGTTTAGAGGAACTTCCTCTTCTGCGTTTCCACCATGTCTCTGAAGGATAAGAGGTTCTACTGCTATTCCGATTACCGGAAGAACATTCTGAATAATCTGAGGTAAGCCTACTTGTCTGTAAATGAGCACTCATTGTTTCTGCTAGTGAAGATGTGGACGATTCTTTACTATCTGTATTTAATATTGTGCTGGAATCTTCATCCAAACGACAATTAGTATTCATCATGATTGTCCGTGTTGCAAATATCGTATCATCTACAACTTCTCAGTTGCGTGTGGTTGTACTTCTTACTGTGCTGGATGTCAGGAAGGAAGTGGGGATCCTGATGTGTGCAAGCTGTAATAAAAAAACAAAATCGTTCATGATTAGTCATAAAAGAGGATAAAGTCGGAGCTAGAATAATTATTCAACACAGAATCCATTCATTTACGTATTGCTCGACATAGAAGATGCAGCAGTGAGAAACAAACTAGGATGCAACTTTCAATTCACTTGAGATATCTCAGCTCGCATTGATTACTAAACAATTCTATGCATTTGCATGCAGACAGACACCTCTTCAAGACCAAGTCTTCAACATTTCTTTTATTAAAAGACGATTCAGGATTCAGATACTTAGTAATTAATCCCAAGTTGTTTATTTTTACACCATATTCAAGACTCATTTATCTTCATATTATGCATCTTCAGTCAGATCATATGAATGAAGTGATTTCTAGCATACATCATATTCAACAGAAGGGGAGAAAGGAAAACGTCACAATCATATTATATAAGGTTTTTAGGGGTTCAGTCCAGAACATCGGGAAAATCAACTCAATTTTTCACAATACCGATATTCTAATGGGTATTCCTAAAGACAGCTTCACTAATCAATCCACAAAAGATGTTCAATATGTATAGAAATGACTTGCATTTATATAAACGTACCTAACATGTAGTGTGAGAAATATGCCTGAAATAACAAAAGTTTTCAACCCTACTGTTTCATATTAGTACTCAAATGGAAGATATTTCTTGAAATTAGTTACCACATCACAGCATGGTACGGCAGAAAAATAAACAAAACCAGTGTGTGTGTGTCTATCAATATATAAAAGTGCGTTGAATGCTTTTAATTTATTCTCAACCAACAAAATCTTTACATCAATGAATGCATAATTCGGCAGATCCAGAAAAGTCAAATGGGGTGGGATGGAGGGGACGTAGAAAAAAAGGAAGGGTCGGTTTATAGACGAGTCGAACTCTATACAACTTCAAACTAATCAACTGCCAACAACAGCAATAATCTCATATCAAAATTGGAATAATAAAATTTGTACGGAGGAGGGGAACTCCTCTCTATTTGACCGTGTGCTGACAACTGAGGACAAACGCACACGACTTGTCAGCATTATCGAATCATAAAAATATTGGAGCCTCGTTCTCATTATTGCATTTTGAATCAAGATAACAAAATGAAACATGCAATAATAATATACATTTTATATCGTCATATTTTATTTGATCGTAGTTGTCAATTACGAACTCATTTATTGTTCTGCAGCAGTGTTTTTTTTTAAAAAAAATTACCCCACGTACCAACGACAAATCGATCTATTTTGCTTGTGTATGTGTGTGCACCCCACTACTACTCTCCAGAAACCAAACAATCTGTATGGAAGTGTATATTTTCTTAAGTGGAGAAGTATTTTGGGTTTTCTCATTCATTCATGCATCACAACACAATATGTTTTCAATCAGTGTCCAAAAACGTAAGGAAGTCTTGCAAGTAAGTAAAGTATAAATATTTGCAAAGTAAATAAAAGTCACTCTTGAAGAGGACACAGGAGGGTCTTCTTTCTCATACTTAAGTTCATCTCCTCCTACTCACCATCGCCATTTTACAAAAATCGGAAAGTAATGTCATCTTAAGAATCTGAACTGTCACAAGAGCCATATCTGTACACAACGATTCAAGGCGACTTAACCTTTTCAGAGAGGCAATCCTATTAGTTGTGCTAACAAAAAGAGGGAAAAAATCACCACAAGGAAAAAAAATGAAATTGATGTTTCCTCCACTCTTTGTCAAAAAGTACAAGCTCATTTCCTCATTACTCTCCTTGTCATAACGTCATCATCATTCTTTTGTGTCTTGTCGAAACAAGTATCCATCTTCGTTTTCATTTCCAAAACTTCCCCCTGTCCTTCTACCAAACTAGCAACCAACCGCTTTCAAAAATGAGAGGTACGCGTACTTCCTCTTTTTTTACAATATCTGATCAGAAAATGCCTGCTGCATGTACCCGACACACAGGACGGAAATAAACCAAGTTGTTCCCACATCTAGCAGCTGCTGTGCTTTAAAAAGGACACTATTTTGTCACTGTCCATAAAAATTGCATCAATAATACATAACTCAAATGGATGTCTACAGCATAAAAAATGTGAAATTCTTTTAGAGTTTACGTATGATAAAGAAGAATGCTAGGGAAGTAAAAGTTGATACAGTTTTCAATCATAAATGATATCAACTTCTCTCTATATATAGACATAGTACCACATACCGTACTTTCTCAAGGAGAAAATTGTCTTCCGGATACTTTTCCTTGTATGAACAGAATTGAAAGGAAATCGAACTAACACAAACCAACTGTTTACCATTCCGTGAAGTGAAAGCATCACTCCAATCCCAAATGTTATGCTTCAAAAAATACCAGAGTCAAAATTTTGCTACAGCTTTCAGTTTTATTTCACATATTCCATTACTTACTTATGATAAGGAATAAGGTAGGTAAGCGGCAGACCTTTATAGCTTTATGTGTAACGTGAGTCAACTACTACATCATGTCAGAAATGGAAGAATAATTGTATTCAACTATTCCAAGAGTTCCAAGATATTTGTTACATATATTATGCAAATACCCCCATACATTCGTAAATCAGATTCGGCAGCAAAACGAACTACTCTGTCAGCTTTTTTCCATCCCGTTTCCGTGAACATATTAACAATGAACCTTTGTGTAGATACATACATTACATACATTGGTTGGGTTCATAAAGTTATACTACCATAAACCAACCCGATGTTCTATATCTTGTGAATTGTATTCAAATAGAATTCAATTTTTCCATCATCTCAATCTAATCTGTAGCAAACAAAATTCTGCTCACTTTTTCGCAGAGTCGTTGAGGAGTAAAATCATGATCATCTAAAATGGTATTCCTGGTTCCATGTATATTTTATGCTTTCACATAAACACAACCTTGCCACTCAACTCAACTCCTTAGGCCAGGCCCTAAACTAATTCAACTCAAACTCACTCAATACTTGTGGGCACAAAAGTGGAAAATATATGTAGTATACAATGAATTGTACTTTGTTATCTAACTTAATTTTACGACTGCTACGCTATTTTCGTACAAAGAACGCATAAATTTGGGGCGAGAAAAAGTTCGTTGACAAAAATTTACAATAGTAAACACTACCACATTTATATGCATATAAAAATTATAAGAAAAAACAATAACAACGAGTTGAAAAATTTATACCAAATTCAGCCAGCCCAGCAGCCTACACTTAACATTGGGAGCCGTAAGCAATTCGACAATGGTTTTTCTCAAGTACAAAAAGCAACCTTCATATATGCGGTATCGGAAAGGAGTCCAACATAATATTGTTATGCAAAAGGCGTTACAAAGCGGCTTTCTCCAGCTTGCAGCAATCCATCCGTCTAGACCAGACCCTGGTATGCATGCATATGTTTTGATAAACACAAAATGTGTTATTGCTCAAGTTTAAAGCTATCCTTATCGATACGACTGCCCCACGGCATGCAATAAAAATACGAATGACTTGACTGGTGGCAGCTTTCAGAGTAAAATTTTGAAACGCATGCATATATATACACACTATATTTATGTATGTACATTGTACAATACACAACATGGAAGACCAAAACCACACAGCCACATGAGACTTCACTACATAATATATATATGTACATAAAAGCTTGTTACTCTTGTTAGAACAGCGAGTGCATGATACCAAAACTGAATTAGCTTTAAACAAATGCACAATGGGAAGAATAACTGGGTAAAAAGACTACCAGTATCGGCTTTTCACTTTCAACATAGCAAAGTGAGATTCATTTGCATACTCATATAAAGTACGAAAGGTATATGAAAAGTATAAGAATATATATACAGCCATACAGCGAAGAAAGTTAATCGATCCATTCCTTCCTACTTTCCTTTTGTTACTCAAAGGGAAATCCCATCGATCTGCAAGCACGCAAACAAAGCATTGCATACTAGTTTTGTCATTGTAACTGCCAGAGGGGACATGAAAATTTTCATCCAATTTGGACATGTACTCCCAAAGTTCAATACAAAGCTATTGCTCATATATGTATGAATGTAAAAGTGTGCATCGCAACATCATTCAGACTTTACAGAGGACATAGGCATTCCTTAAATTATTTATGTATCCCTAATAATACTGCCCATCGTGTGTCCTATATAACAAAGCTTGTTTAAAAATAAGATTTTCACCAAAAATCGAGTCGAATAGAATCTGTCTCATCGCCAGTTCCCATTTTCATGAAAAGCTAATAATTCTAGAACATATCTTACTTCGTCTTTTATGACTTTTTACACTTGACAGAAACGTACAGAAGCAGACACTTCCCGTTCCCTTCTTGTTGAAATAATCAGCAGACTAATATTAAATTGTGAAAATGTTTCACCATCAACTTCAACTCAATAATATCATGTACTCATATAAACGCAGCGCGTGTCGAATACGGAAAAATAAAGATCTTATCCGAACAACTCTCAACAGCATTGAAGCAAATTGCGCCATTCACCAATGTCAGAATTCATCGTATAACCCCCGGACACGTCCTTCAGGAAACCTCTCAGGAAAATTCCAAACATTCCCGTAAAAGTCTTCGAGGACCACTTAACGTCACGTAAAACTTGACCGGAAAAAATTATAAGATTTTTTCACATTGCCCTTTCTTAATAATAGTCCTTTTCAGTCTACTAATCTATGGCCAAAACATGTAGTGGGTAGGCAATATTTGTACTCAACTTAAATACATACAACTGCTCAAAATACTATAAAACCTTTCGACTATTATTTAGAACCGTTCCACTCTTTATTTGACAATTGGGTTGGTTGGTGCACTATGAAAAGCGACACGCCATGTGCATTTACCTATATATAGTCTCCTTCCTGTTAACTGATTGCGCTTTTGAACACAAGAGACTTGTTCAAGAAGCTAAAGAAAACCCTCCCAGCTAGCAGAGTTCTACCCATAACATAACGCACACAATTATTACCTAACCGGGGAGTGTGTACATATGAATTCATAGATTTCATACTCTTTCCGTTCCGCCGTAATAAATTGTTATGAACTTCAATGTGAATTGAGTTGAGAGCAATCGACCTTCAGCCACTTCCATTTTGGAAAAAAATATCAACCTTCCAAATCTCCAACCAAACTCAAACCCAAGAAAAGGTGGATAAAAAACCAAGTACATGCTATACAATGAACACAGCAATAATAAAGTCTTTTTGACAAATTTATTTGAATAGGGTGAATATTAGCTTTTTTACGTACACGTAACATTGTACGTACGTACAAAGTACATGTGAACCGTGAGATTGTCCGACCCAACAGAGAAGTATGCAAGAATGTAGGAGGGTGAATGGAAGGTGGCATGGTATGACAGATAAGTTGAAAATAGTACTCGAGAGCTTTTCTCGTTTGAATATACTCCGACTCCTCCGTCTGCATGAATTGTCATCAATAAAAATGCAACTGCAGTGCATCAGGGTGCAGAGGGAGTAGTAGCAGGGCAGGGGTTGTTCTATTTATAATGCAGTTAGTTATACAAGTCCCAAAATTTAGTAACGCATTCAACATGGAATGACGCTTTTTCGCATAAATTATGCACAAACAAAATGTCCAACTACACACTTTTTAGATTTACTTTGATAGAGAAAACTATGAAGAACTCGCACAGAGAAGAGTAGTTCCAAGCTTTCAAGTGCAAACATGGAAAATGATACCTCTCTTTTAGCTTTCTTCTACATATGTTGTTAAAAAGCTTTTTCGCTTTATCGCAATGAATGGTAAGTATGGTATGGACTTTAACGAGGGTGAATGGGATTATACACTTTTGTAAATAAAATCTTGTTTGACATTCCGAAGCATTCTCCTACAATGGATGGACTCAAGTAGTTATCGTTATACTTATACCTATCGGTGAAGCACAGACCTATTTAATGAGCGTTTTCCCTTTCCCGATCATTACTCCACTACACAAGAAGGTAGAATAGTAGTAGAACTCTACTGACTAAATTGATTGGAGCAGGAGGGCACGTTTCAAATCGACAATTGGCGTTTCTAAACTTTCCAAAAGGTAACGTTCATTTGCAATAAATGAGATCATACACAGTAAGACTCACGTTTTACTGAAATGTAGCAAATGTTACTTGTTAGAGACAACTGGTTGCAGCAGTCAAGTGGGTTCCTTTTCTACTCAGACCAATCATTTCACATCCAAAAAATATGTCAGAATGTGGTCTGCTCCCAAATCTATCTTACATTTCAAGAAATCTAAAGATTTTTTCTCAATACCCTCACTTTTGGTTAGTTGCATTTCAACTCAAGACAGCCTCATCGACTTCTTCGTTCGTACTAGAACCTGATGCCCAAGCAAGAAGGAATATATACTTTACTCCACAGATATCATGTGAGTCTTATACGAATGTAGAGTCTTAACACAAGGGTCAGGAACCAAACTCCGAAGCAATAATGTAAAATCCCTTGGGACTTAAACTGGGAATTCCAGTCTATTACATTTTTGCTCCTGTCCAGCTCATCCCTTCTCTCGTTTAACTTAAACCTCTTTCCACTCTGCTACTCTATATTCTAGGGATCAGCTTATTCTTTCGCTTTCTACACATGAAGTTGGTTAAAGCACGAAAAAATAGTCAGCAGATTGGACTGGTGGGCTTGCTTGTAGCATTTAGATAATACGATGTACACAGTCTAAAGCGTATGAGATCCATACAGAGTACTACTACATTATACGTTCTACATTCCTTTAAGCTCCGTGCGTGCTGAGCTTTGGTTAAAACTTCATTGGATTGGAACACAGATGCAATGGCAAGACTAGACCAAAACCACAGTGCAGATGAGTGACATTTGGAGTGAGCTAACCAAAGTCCCACTTCGATGACTACTCCTTTCCCTTCTTTTTTAGTAGTAACAGAAATCGGCAGGCAGGGAGGCATGCACCTTTCACTTTTTCATCTTTGCTTGTCTTGATCTTTGGAATTTTGTCTTTTTCTTAAATTCTGCGTACTTTCTAAACTGTAACACAGAATTCTTCTTGTTTCCCCTCTGTTCAAATCGATACTCTATAGGACAATTTTTATAATGCGTGTACGGAAGACTTTTTCAATGTGTATTGAATACGTACATATATTTGTAACATCACGTCCATCTCTCGTTCTCTCTCTTCTCCTTGAGTTTAACTACTGCCATTGGTTTCAAGCACCGTGTGTGCCACTTGAATATGCCAAACTGTGATGCAATGCAATGTCTCTTGTTCTTTAAGTTTCCTTCTCCTGAAGGATTTTTCCCAATTTAGTTTCACCCACCCTCTTCTCCTCTTCCTCCCTTACTTTTTTCAATTGAATTGAATCTCAATCCTATATGTGAAGGAATCTTAAAGGGAGGAAGACGAGAAGGAGAATCAGCATCAACATTTACCGTTCGTATAACTGCAGCTGATCATTTTACTTACTTTTATGTAATACTATTTGGGAATCATCAGTGTGCATCTGCTATGCCAAATGAATGTTAAAATGCTTCAACTTGACTACTTGCACTTCCACGGGTTTTTACTTTACACTATGCATGCATCCTGGTGAGCCCAAACACCCCCACCGAGAGAGAAGACTAATGGGTGTAAGTGCTGCACATTTAACTTCATTTGTGCTTATTTTTTTACTTGTGGGTCTTGGCTAAAACCGAAGCTAACTGGACTAACTAGCGTCTGACTACTAATACAACTTTCCTTTCGGTTTTGAGTTGTTCTCTACTTCTTCTTCTTCCCACATCCGACTCGTTTTCCCAAATTTTTCTAATTTCAAAGGAAACAGAAGAAGCCATCATTATGGTACTTTCCATAGATAAATACAGAGAACATACGACCCCGCATCCATCCCCATGATCATCATCATCATCATATTTATTTACTGAGTGTATTTAGAATTACACTAGATCAAAATGAAAAGAGATGCGAGGGAGAAAAAATTCCCTACGCGCAGCTGAATTCCAAAAAAAGGCCTGAAATGCGTACTATCATCTCTCACTCACTAGTGAATAGAGTATAGTAAAGTACATTTCAAAGCACAACAAAAACATAATATATCAGTATTATAGGTACCAGAGTGAGCATTATATTCATTACGAAACAATAAAAGAGTAAGTTAGATACAACACGGAAACACTACAAAGGAATGAAAACAACTTGAGTGAAAGGAGAGCAACGCTAACGCTACGCTGCAATGCAATAGTAGTGTGTAGTGAAGTCAATAAAAGGAGTTCAGGGAAAAAAATGCTGGCAGCATGTGTGTGGCAACAACACAACACGCTTTCACATTATTTATTGCATTACGCATTACATTCATTCTTGGGTAATAGACCCTTTTATCATCAACTTAATGAGTCCTTTTTCCTTCACCGCACCAAACCGAAACCGAAGCAAAATTTCACGTACAACAAAAGATATGGAATCTAGTATCTACTGTATAGTCAACAGTGTGTGTGTGTCATGTCATGCCACCACAACTGAATGCACTTTTTTTGTATTTGAGTGAAAACTACAACTCAGAAAAAGCCCACTGGCCATTTAGCCTGCTCACTTGACCGTATCTTATGACATCAATGAAAGTTACGGATTGCTTTGAAATCATTTTCATGTTATGCAACAAAGTATTATCGGGGGCAATTGTTGCGCTTTGAAAATACTTGGAATAAAATGGGCATGAATAACTGACTCTGACAAACTAACCACAACACGAACCAAAGGAACAAAAACGCGTTTGAAAAACATTGCATTGTTCTTCACATTGAACTGAAACTGTACAGGATGAAAGTCTAGTCCATTATATTATGAATATCGGCATCCTTTATCCATACACATAAAATTATACGTATCCTCACAAAAACACACCGAATTGGACACAATCAAAGAGTTTTCTTACCTACCGCAGGGTTATGTTAAAACTACCCACCCGTCTCGTTTACTCGTGGAACATCTGCCTCATTGTAGAAACTTGTGGGGATTTCGGACTTTTGGGTCCATTGTTTCGATACTTTCAGCCAACAACGATCTATTTTATGAACCTTTGAAAAAAAGCGTAGGATACGACACAACGCAACGCAACACACTCGATTCAAAACCCAAATCAGTTCAGTTTGTGGATTCAAACCACAAAGAAAAGACAAAGACACATAATATATTAAACAGTGTAGGATGACGTCTAACACTACCCCATAGTTTGTATTGCATATTGTATCAACTCTTTCCTTTTTCTATATCCCTCATAACTACTGACAAATGTACGAACATTGTAATCGCAACCAACCAAAAACATCAGACTTTGAAAGTGGATGAACTTGTTGACAGTTATGTGAGAAATTAATTAACTAATTTAAACATACACTCTCAAACATCAACCCCAAGTATTTAAGTGAAATTCAAGAAATGTTAATTTAATAATACGCATTATAACTATACACATAACATATAAACGGAGTTGTCATACACGATGCATTCAAAATACGGGGTACGGGCTCCTCATAACAAATGTTTTACATTGATGTAAAAGAATTACAAGATAAAGTTGACAGTCCCACTTAATTCTAGTTTGGTAACAGGAAAGCTTTTTTATAAAATTTGTGAAATTTTGTTAGCTAAATAAGACTTTTTACTCAGCAAAGTGACAAGGACAACAGCCTTTTTTAGTATATAACTTCATTAAGCCTCATTTCCACGCTTCCTTGAATTCGAGATCGAATGAATCTCTTTCATCTGTACATGCATATAAAAGAGACAGAACAAGATTTTTAACTGGTCCTCACAAATATCTTCAAGAAAACATCTTTAACAGCAAAGACTACTGTTACTGTTGTTGTTGGGTTTAGTAACATTGAACATGTTGCCGTTCTGCAGGTTTACTCAAAACGTGTGAAAAAAGCGCTGAATTAAGCGGAATGGAAAGCTTAAACAAAACTAGATTTTATGATAAAGCTAAAGCTATGATGTGATCCTTGCCTTAACACAGTCGTGTTAATAAATCTAAATAAAAAAGCGGATTGAAACGATGTGTCACATTGTAATTCATAATTATCCTCAAATAATAAAGTGCCGTTTTGAGAAATTTAGAAATTTCAAGCATTTCTAGCATGAATAAGAAAAATTATTCGCATTACTCTTCCTTAGGTAACATTGTAGCATAAAGGAATTGTCGCAGTTTCCCTTTAACACTGTTTCAAAGACGGCAAGTACTATATGTTCAAAACAAACATAATATGATTATAAGATTACAACTGTGAATATTTAGTTCCAATTTTAATCCAATGTCTCTTGCCTCAAATTCTACAGTTTGCTTGAACACTTGCTAAATAGTTGGCTGCCAGTACCAACGATGCTACCGATTAGTAAAATAACATGGGTGTCCGTTGTTGTTATCCGATCTATGTACTTTATGTATATAAGAAAATGTATATAAAACATGAATGTTTTACGTCGGAAAATAACAGCATATAGCACCGCTATACCGCTATATAGCATTGTCAATGCCAATATAATGGTTAACGAGTTCGTCAAAGGCATACAAACTAACGATAAGTGCACAGGGTGCATTTTTTGGATTAGTCATACAAAAGTGCATCTTTGTAATAAACATAGACATACACAGCGAGCCATGAACAAGAAGCAATCTGTCCGACCTTTTCATGCCACTTTTTCAACCATGAGAAAACTTTAGTTCGGTACACTAAACTGGGCAAACAAAACGAATTGCTCCCAAACCTCCAATATTACTATCATATCATTCCTCATCGCCATCGCATCTCTTCCGTCTACCAAAAGGAAGCCGGGCATGGTGCTATGATGATATTGCATTACCAACCGCTTAAAACATTGAACCTCCAACCTACCAACTAATGAAAGAACATTTGCAGGAAAATAACGCTTTAGTTTTATCCGGAGTAGATATTGAGATGGATTCTTCAGAGATCTCATCGTTACGAACTACACAAACAAACCACGCGACCTCATCATACCAACCGAAAACTAGTTAAACGTTTATACACAAAACTTTTTTACTATCACTATATCCTCATTTACTGCAACAGTGCAGCGGAGTATGTTCACCCTCTCTCACTCATTCTGAAATAGCTCTTTATATGCATGGCTGAGTTGGAATGAAAATTTTAACAGCATAGCAGAGGAAACCAACAACTGTCATTATCTTTGGCAAGCAAAAAAACAACTACTAATCGACACTTTCTCTAGTATAGCACCTCAAAAGTACTGTTTTTGTTACACAGAACAGAACTACTAGTATTACTAACCTTTGTTGTTAAAAATAACATAGCGAAAATGACTATTATTATTTTGAGTACTATGTAACTATCTACTACCCTTCATATCTGATTTTGGTAACAGGACCGTCTTTAATCTACACACAAAAATATTTCTTGCGTAACAACAACCACGGCTGTCCAAAGTGTCATCGCCATTCACAAAGACATACAAAGTTAAGATATCAAAAGAACGTTGATTGCTCATGTTGATAAATGGCTTACATTTGCAAGGTCACGCAGACAGACAGTCTATTATCCTATTATACAAATAACTTTCCTTTGAAACTCTTCTAAAAAGGAAAACGCAAAAAAAAAGAATATATAAGGTTAGGTTTTTGCTACTTTGACTTGACCCCAAAACCATCATATGTATATACTTTTATTGACGTAATCACCAATTTTTTTCTCCATACAGAACTAGATGATATGAGATACGGCTAGAATTTATAGGTTGAATTGATTCCCTTTTCCTTTTATCAACAAATTCATACTGCTACTTGAACATGTATGTATTTACGCCAAAGAAAAGTAAGTAAAAAGTCTGTTATCACGAGGTCGCAGACAGTGGTGCCGACATTTCTCAGAGAAATGAAATGTTACAACTTCACAAAGTTCTTAACTTTCCTGACCACTTTAAGAACTTTTCCAGAACTTATGTTGGCTGGAGCAAACATCTCAACGTGCTCATTCACCTTGTTTGCACTTTGCAATCGTGTGGTAGTGCGACGTGCTACATGTTAAAGCAACTCCATAAACTTCTCCGTAACTTTATCAGCTCCAGACATATCCAAACTTGAAGTTATCAACTTTCCATGGCCTCGACAACAACCGTAAGTTGAATTATGAACCATGAATCATATGAAACGCCAGGCATTCTTGGCTTAGCTTTCTAACAGGTCGCTTCTTAAATGCTATATTTTCCACATTCCCCATCTAAAATACCTTCCTTTTCTCATGCTTTCAGTCACTGTATTTTTTCGTGACGTAATACATTCATAAAACACTTTCACGCTATCACCTTTTTTCAAGGTGGAAAAAACCAACCAGCGCTTGTGGTATAACTTTTCCAGCAACAATTACCATTTACACCTTCAGGATGGAGATATAGAAATGAAGTTATTTTTTTAGGAACGGGGGATAAAAGATTTATTCAATGAAGACGGTAAAGTAAGTAGCTACACAAAAACGTTGCACATTGCTGAAACTAGATCTAACGCATCTTGCACAAAAATGTTGCCGCAGATCACTGCGGCACAAAGTACATGGAAAATTCATTTCAACTACGCTTTTGTACAGAATGCTTCACATATAAATACATATTTTTATCTGCAGCTGATATATTATGTGCACCCTTTTCCGGAATCGAATTAAAGAACCTTCGCTGCCTTGTAACTTCGTAAGCATATATTTTATAAGGTTGGGAGAAGAATATGATTCTGCACACTGCGACGAAAAATTCCCTTTTGCTACTCGAGTTTTTCTCATCGGGTGAAAATATTTCTCATGTGTATGTGGAGTGACTAAGATCGATTTTCTTATCGTACTTATTTGTCACCCACTTATAAATCATCGTCGCCCCGTCGACCTTCTTTCATTGCCTTTTCCTTAATTTCAAGACCCCAAGTTCCAAATTGAAGTGCGTGTGGTGCGGTGTAACTCGTGTTCACAGTACAACTTCATAATAATTTTCTTTTCTATACATGGTAAACCATATGACCGTCCCCACCGTTTTCTACAGACCATTAATGCTTCAAAGTGCATACAAATGGAACAAATAGATCTTCATCATTCAAAATTATTCTGTCACAGGAGATGCAGAGGTATGCACTCTGTCATAAATTTGGAAAACCTAAACTCATACAACTTATTCTAGTCAGAAAGGTACGTACCTATACGTACACTATGGAAAATGCAGTTAATAAAGAGAGCTAGGGTGAATTTTTCTCACATAGTTTTCACAAGGGCTTAAATATATAATATTCTCTTGTGTACGGTGAACATCGTATAGGATAGTTGATTTCTACAATCTTTTCACTTCCACTTAAAAAACTTTTGGACAGGAAGAAACATGTAGTATATCAGTATGTAAAAGTTTAACTTTTTCCATCCTCGTCCCCTCTACCTTCCTTCTAACTGTAACAATAACATGAATTTTAATATCCTGCTTTCACTGGCAAATGATTAATTTCTACCTGGAACAAACAGCCTGCCCCTCCTTGAAAATTTGAGGGCCTACTATATCTAAACATTCTACAATATATAAAATCAAAACAACCATTCAAACCCTTTGAAAAGTATTGTAATTTCTAAAACGGGCTGTTTCCCGTTCCCTCTGCTCAAACAGCTTTCCCGCAGGGTTCAATGCAGTCAAATTGGTATACACAAGATCCCAGGATGCAATCCAAATCCAAGGTTAATTAGTTTAGCCCTAGTACCTTAAAGAAAGCTCAGATTGCTTGAAGCAAACTCAAGTTTAAACAAAAGTCTGTTTCAACTGCACTCGTCTGCATTAGAAATGGATATATCTACACTCTACATCAGCACTACTTAAGTCGTCAGTAAAAGAAGAAGAATGTTTATTTCTTCAAATAAAGTATGAATATAGTGTGTGTTTCTTTGTCACTATCACCTGGATCCTTTTACTTTACCTTTTCTCATTTTAATGAAATTATTCTGTCGAGATGAGAAAAAAGTGAAACACAGAGCGATCAAGAAAAACTCATCTTATTCCTCGTCCCCTTTGTAAAGCCCAAAGCCAAGGCTAAACCCATTTTTGAAACTTTCTTATTCAGCATATAATCCGCATGGAACCTCATAAAGTTTTCCTTTCTTAGCATTTCTCTTGTCACTAACGACATAAAATCGGGTGCTTGAGGGTCTCTTTAAGTGTATTAAAAGGACAATACTAATATTATTACAAGAAACTACTCAGCAATTCACTCCCGCCTATATTATTACTATACTCTACTCTACTCCTATGCGACTCTATCACATCCGCATCATCAAAGAAGACCTGAAATGTTCTATGCAATGCAGTCTCTATTATGGTGATCAAAAACATAACAAAACTCCAACTCATTCATTCACATCATTCAACTGACTTTTCTTCTCCTTTCCTTCTTTTATTACATTATTATTGGTGGAAAAACCAACTATCGAAAGTTACTTGTATAAACATGAGGGTATTCCACATGAAAATGGGTATTATACGAGCTATTATATGTTTAGATTATGTATGTCCCCTTCTTCCAGTTATCTCCAGTATGAGAGTGTAGTCTCTCAAAACAATTTTTGGTAGCACGGTGTTACTGAACCTTGTTTATATAACCTTGTTTTGACTCAATGGCTTTTTCCTTCATTTATATTACCAGACGAAGAACATGTATGGTATCTAGCATCTCCCTTTTCGGGTTCTTATTCTAGATTCAACTCCCTTCACTCTCAATTTACGTAGGTACGTGAACACACAATGTAAGTTATGATTCATATCAAAATTGACACCGCGTTTCACATCATATCATATCACATCAATATCAATATCAAGATTGTATAACCATAAAAAGTCTTTCTCAAGCTGAAAATTATATGATGCATGCGTACGGTGAATAAATATGAGATTGGTGCATCGATAATCCACCCGGTGTATACATGGTGTGTGAGTGAGTTTACTGCACCATGACTAACGAAATAGAGCAAGATCGACTTCACTCTCCGTCCCATTATAATGTTCTTTCAATACCAATAAACATACTCTTTGAAAAGGGAATGTTATTGCACCTAAACCTAAAAAGGATCTACGTATGGATGGGGTCGGATAAAAGAAGGAAACCAATTTGGATTCGGTTTCACAGCTGACACATGTGCCAATAAATGGTGAACTATGAGTTAAATGGGAAACGGGAACAACAATGAGAGACCATACTCACTAAAAATAAAAAGAACAACAAAAATACAAAAAAATAAAAGATAAAAATACAAGAAAACGACGAGGAGTATGTATGAAACCTAACACGTACGCACACAATGATACCATTCTGAGTAAATAACGCAAGAAAGAAGGAGAAAAATAGGGACAACTATATGCACACTCAACGAGTGTTGCAGTATCAAAGAAAATGAAAATGGATAAAAGTGTCACATCTTATTCTTTTCACTTCATTCATGGTGAGAAGGCTCTGCTGGTAAATGTTCTTTTGACTATTTGAACACAGCCATCCCCATTATCTCCGCGTGACATTGTCCTATTCCTAAACGCGTGTACTACTTGGTGTACACTACTTACTACACTACAAATACAACATTCTGAAGAAACTGAAGAGAGATGATTTGGTGATCACGATGATGATATTGCCAAATTGTTGTAATGTGCTTGTCAATTTCGATGACTGTTTGTTTACAATACAGCTAGCTTGACGTTACTTTATCTTTAAGTCAGTCTATCACAAACAAGGTATTATCCTACTAAGGGAATTACACGCGACACGGGATTTCTTGCAAAGGAGATGAACAGCACTTCATTCCGTTACAGGAGCAATACTTACAATTCATAATCCCCTCAGCATGCTCAAATTGGACTGCTATTTTTATCAGCAAACAACATTTATTCTTGAACAAAGTAAATTTCGAAAAGCTAATTTTTTTCACAAAAACCAGTGCGTTTCAGATAGTACGTACATGAATAAAATCACAAATACACATGTGGCACTGTTTCAGTCCATTACTCCACACAGAGCACACCTTTCACTTTTCAACAAATATGACACGACTTCCTTTAAGTTTAAGTGTTACGTGTTTGTATTACATACAGAATTTGATCGTGAAATCAGAGCAAAGCAATCGTGCCAGTTTGTTTTAATAGTAATGCACAATACTTGACACGGTGATTCCGAATCTGATACAAACCAGTCATGTCTGCCTCAGCAGGTCCCTTCATTCGTTTAACATAGTAACATGAGTCGAATCTATCTAATCGTAAGGACAACTACTAAAGAAAATGTAATGTACACCATATCAAATTGCAAGATTGATACTGTCCAATCTCAATTGAAACGCAATAAGAAATAAGAGGGTGTGCGTGTAATGTACACCGTACACAAAGCATATTTGTTGATGAGTCATCTCAATAAAATTAATTGACTTTATTCTGATCTAACTTTGGATGATCTGGAACAAGGGCATCATGAGAAACAGAATAACCAAACATTTTAGGCTTCTATGTTACGTTCTTTAAGTTTCATTACATATCTGTGACTACACCTACTACAACTAGTGAGATAAAAGTAATCCTATATTTGACAAGGGGAAATATAATTACCTGCCATTACAATAATGATAGAAAATAAAGTGGCACAGTCAGTCAGATTTCCAATTATAAAAAAATGGAAGGAGAGTCACCAGTAACATTATCTTGTCTCTCTCTTTCAAAAACCAATGCAATTATTGTTTTCCCTAACAAAATTGAGGACAAGAAACCGAGGTTCTACTGTTCGTAATGTTAATGTATACTAAGAAAACTTTGTGCTAATACCCAAAGTTGAAAGTAAAATACTTTGACTTTATTGACTTTCCGACGAGAAAACGAGCATTGCACTTTAATGACGTTTCATGGCTTATGTTCTTCCATTCCTCCCATCCCCAAAAACCTATTACGGTTCAATTTTCTTTGCCAAGTTTCTATTAATCACTACTTTCTTTTGGAGAATGAGAAAAAGATTTCACCATTTTTCACCTTACCTTCAACAATAACAATTACGCTTTGCTAAAGGCTTTTGTTCTTGGAATTGGAATACCCATGCATGCACCTGCACCTGTCTCGTTAAAAGCTTAAAACTCGTAATTAAAAAGGTATCTGCCTATTCAAAAGGACACAAAGTCTAGACTGCTAAACTGCTAAACTAATTCTACGTTAACGGTAAATTATGGAGAAAAGGCACATCCTGGAACTCAATTCATGTGTTCTGCTCGTGCTTAATAGGCAACCCTGTAAGTACGCTTGCAGATTCAACATTCAACTATGTATATTATATCTGCTTGGCTGGCACTACGGTTCGTTTCCCAAAGAAAACTGATTTCACACTTCGTAAGAGTTCTTAAAATATACATTCATCAGATCGTTACTAATTTACGTGTGTATACTATTACTACATATGTATGTTATGTAGTACAGGTTGTTCATGTTCTCCTGTAATTGGATGCACAGTCGGAGCTGTCTTTCATTTTAATAGTGTCTGTCGTATTTAATTAAAGACATCCAGTGCAGGATTTAAAAAGTTTTTGTAAGACGCTTCTATGCCTTCTGCAACTAGACCAGACTAGGCTGATGCATTTGAAAAAAACATGTTATGCATGCTTTATGCCAGTTTTGCTTCCTAAACTAAAACTTTTCTCAAGCCTGCTCGAGTCGAGCTACTAAAGAATATAAATTGCATTCTTACCACATTAGAAGTTTGGATCCTTTTTCTCCAGCCAGCTACTGTTTACGTCTCCAAACTAAGTCCTTCCAGAACTAGTAGTGCAAAATGCTTTGATTTATGAGCCTTTTTGGAGGAACTACGAACGCATTCCTGACTCGCACACGCACGCACGTTACCAGCCTTATTGTGATCTGTAAGAAACAAAATCAACCACTTTAATTTACAGCTGTACCAAGATAAAGTACCCTTTACATTACACATACATATGTATTTGTTAAGTTTAAAAATGAGATATGCTACATATAACGAAAGTACTTTAGTGCGAGACGGCAAAAAGTCCTTAAGTTGTAAGCTATTTGTACAAAAAATACTTTTTCCTCAAAAATTTTCATTTTAATTTCGTTTCCTTTAAGCTGACCAAGTTTGTTATTATTATTATTTGTACCATTTCAAAAATAATCTGAATCTACATGAACTGTTGTAAATAGTGCCGTAACACCTACCACATTATATTTTTAGCTTTCGTTATTTTTTGTGACAAGCAATCATGCTTTGCATCCGCTTCTCAGTTCAAAATTTAAGTTCAGATCAGAGGAAACCCATATACTTTTTCATACACAGCCGGTTCATATAAGGGTGTGATATGTGGTGAACATATGACTATATTGTTGCTACAATATACAAGCAAAATGCTGGAGGCCACACATCATCCGGGTGCAGATTATTATATTATCACAAAACTTCTTATTTATCACATCATCGCAAAGCAAGGGAGAAGGGGTAACTTTTTTTAAAGCTACTACCAAATGAATGCCGCAGTGTATCATATTTGATGAAGTGAGATAAAGATGAAACGAACTAGGAGGAAGAAACTCCGGAGAAACCAGCAACTTCGTTTCACTGATTACTTCAAATTACGTTATCTTTGAGTTTTTCTTCACTTCATCGTACAAAAGATTCAAAAGTTGACAGTTTTTTTTACACATCTTCACAGTTACATGCATAAAGTAAAACATATGAACTATGCACATGCAAGCGTGTGCAACGTACCAGTTTTCAGAGTTATGTCATTTGATTCTGTGATAGTGCAGCAACAACATAAAACTATACATGTTCCCTTTTCCGAAACAAAACTCTATTTCCGTTCCTCTTGTTTTGTTCAGACTAGCATTACTTTCAATCCATGCATGAAAAGAGGCTGACAAGGAAGCTATCGCTATGCATACTGAGTGAATGGAATAAGAAACCATGATAATTTGAGTTACTCACTACTCGGTGCAGCATTGACAAGAAAATAAAGCATCTGTGAACACAAAGGCATGCAAGAATCAAGAAGAAGAGAGTGCACTTTTAAAAAACTTGAATAGAAAGAATGGGCTGGAGAATTCTAAATTTCCTTCCGACCAAGACCATACAGCGCAGCAAAAGGACTACTACCACTAGGATTACTTGCTTGGAAATGGAAAGGAGATTCGGTTAACAATCCGTATGAAATTGAGTTTCCTCTTGCTCACATGTTTCGGGTTTCTAATATTCCTGAACAAAGCGTGAAATGTTAGAGGCTGCGTCAAGGATATCCCCCAAATATTACTCACATGTATGCTCACAGCAACAAACACACCTTTCCACGTAAAGGCTCAACTTCATGATTCATAAAGTCCAGGTAGGTAAGTAAATCGGAAACCCTGAGCTTAGCCATCCCATCTACTTACTACAGAACATGAAGCATTCTATTATATATGCCCCGGGATTAAGAGTCCCCTCTTCCCATTTCCATTTCTTTTCTTCCGTTTGGTCCGTATTAGATTACCCTGTTGCAATATTATAACAATGTCCTCCGAAATATCATACTGGGCTTTGGAATGCAAAACTACTGAGAACCCCACGGAGAAAAAGAATATCTCAACAAATATAAACGACTTTCTTTTTTAAGAGCAAACAGCTAACAACATCTTGCATTTCATTCGGCATTTCCTTAAAAAGCAAAGTTTTTCCATTTATTTTTGAAACATCACAATCTACTTCCTTCCGACACCAGTCACCAGTAGTAGCAGTAGTGCACCGTCTGAGTGAGCTTTATTATGCAGCTAAGCTGATCGTGTTAAACTTTGTCATTTGCTCGAAATGAAAGGAAAAAAGTTTGTACCATTATTCTACGAGTTGCAAAGCAATAACAACATATACAAAGAGATGCATTTATTTGGAAAATTCGTGTGAAATTGTCAACTTGTCTGGATTTGGATTCAAATGAAAATATCAACATATTCCAACAAAAAAAAGTTTCTCATCCATCTTTTTTTTCTCGGCATAATATATACGAGAGCTTTTCAACAAAACAATAAAACTTTATCATCATCACTTTTGATTCCATTCCATGATCATTCCATCAAGTTAAAAATCTGGATTTAAGATATGAAATGTTTATATATCAGCAGGAGCAGCAGCCCCTCCTTCTCTTAATGCCTACTGACATGTGTCTATGTCTCACTCAGCAAATATGAAACTTTTTGAGTTGAAAGCAAAAATTCAAAAGAATGGAAAAGAGAAGAGGAATGGAAAAATGAGAAATCAGGAGTTTTTTTTCCACCTTTCCTATGAAAACTTTCCCATTTCTCCAGTTCCTCAAAGCTACAAAAGAATCTTTTGAAGAATGATACGATTTCTTTTAACTCGTTTGTTCGCTGCTACTCATGATAATCATTTAAGAATTTGATACTCTTGAAGTTCTTTTTTTTCACAGCTGCATGGGGAATTCATAACGTTTTCATTTACGATGCAAGTGTACCGTAGATTTTGTACACATCGAAGGAACTCGACCATTTTTCATTTCTGTTCCACTCAAATAGAATACTCGAGTGCTGAACAAAAACCAAAGTTTGTTAAATCATCCCACAATCTCTCAACACTTCAACATCATCTACTTGAAGAAAATTAAACAGTATCACGTGCGGAAAGAATTCTTCAATTTTCCACGCCAAGACAAAAATGCATTTAGTTTTCAAATATTCCAGTTATGTCTTAAATCCAGTTACATCTTCCTTTCCTAATCTACTTTTGACTTATGCATGTCAAGCTAGTATAATGGCAATATCTTGTTCTTTCTTGTAAGTAGTTAAGACTCGACTATATGGCTGTTCATTCCTAACATCCTAACTACAAAATTACCAATTTCCACAAGATGACAAAAATTAGCTCCCATTTTTTCTTGACGCTAATGACTTTCTGAGTGCTCTTCACTCCCACGCGCTGTATAATGGCTTGCTTGCGAAACTATTCGGTTACCACAAACCCCCTTCCACTAACGAAGAGAAGAGTATATTCACATTCACACGCAGACATCCATTCACTCATTTTCATCAACGCATCCGACCAAAATAATCCCTAAAATACAATTTTCAAAGGGTTCACTCTCACTCTTAGTTTAGTTTCTTTCACTAGCTAGCTGTTTTCTAATTTGTGGGAGCTGTACTGTCGTACTCGTATACAGTTATATACAACGTAAACCGCACGCACAAAAGATGAATGAGAGACAAGAATGCCTTCTCTTCTCAATTCTCCTTTACATGGACAAATACAATGGGAGCTGTTCTTTACAACATAATCCTGAGTTCTGTAGAACGCGAAAAGTCGTTGTGTTGTGATACTTTAAGCATTCGCTTTTACTCATTTCAGCTAACAAGTTTACAAAAGGGAAGCAAAGCAACCAAACAACCACATGGGAACTTTCAGCGAGAAGTGGTGACTTGTACCGTGCCGAACAAAGGACATACACATACACATAAAATCTAGATACGCAAAGTAAAAGTTATGTCAACGCGTCGAATTTCTAGTAAAAAAGTACGCCAGAAACAAAGAGGATGCTTAGACGGGACGTTTAACAGTAAAATGCATGTCGGACTATGAACATACATAATTACATGCTTCTGCCATGTCAAAGTCAACACAACCGGAACTAGGCTTTTGTGAGCCTCCTTAACAAAACACTGTAATTATTGAAATAATACCAAAATTATTTTATCAATGGACATGGCTCAACATTAGCACTGACAAACTCAGTACCAGCATGCTCATGGACTTCCAGTTTCCCTTTCCACCATTGACATTCCGAATTTAAACTATAATATTAATTTAAGGGTGTAAAGATAAAGTACCAAACCAAATACCTACGCACTCATCGTCAGTGTCAGTTGAAGAGAGGAATTTTATATTTACTTCCGCTGCGAGTTGAGTATTCTTCTCGAGCACATGTACAGAAAGCTTGAAAATGGCGATATAAAGATAGATAATAAAAGTATAAAGAATAATGCAGTGGACAAAGCAATTTCGAGCTCATGCTTTTTCCCCACAACCGAAACACGATGAGCTAAACTCAACACTTAACATAAACAACAGCAAACAAGTCTCTATGTACTTCACATTGACGCATCTTACAAGCGGTAGCTTTAATTTCACACATGTCACTGTTGTTACAAATATTACATTACCTCTCGCACAATTTTATCTGCTGCTCAAGGTAACATATAGTACCGAGCTCGAAAATGTGTTGGGTTCACATTGCAGCAAGCAGTAAATAATCGTGGTCTTGTTGTGGGCACAAATGTTTTTGAGTCAAACTCCACGAAACGGTATTCTTTCTATCCTCACATTCTCTAGATCAACTCCATCCTGCACCAAATGAAATGTCATGTATGAAAGTTGAGCTGTCAAAAGGAATGACAAAATATGCTCTTTCAACACCGTACATCATTGTCAACACGGTACAATACTACAACTGCACCGGCCACAGACATGACATTACGTAGAATTTTATTGTTTGGCAATCCAAGTGCGTCTGTCTACTACTTCACTAACACATCTGCTCTAACTGCGCTCCTATTTTTCCAAAACTGTTTAGTGAGTACCATCTGTAAGATAACAATACTACAGATACACCGCCATAGCCACATAACCGCACCCAGTGCAAAATTACATCGTACATCATAGCTCAAAGAATAGAATTCTAGGCAGGGAGGCAAACAACCGTGTAATCTTCCGTAATAGCGTAACAACCAAACAACACAGAGCTTCTCCAACAAATTGCCAACATAAAAATTTACTACCTTTAAACCAAAAACATCAAATCTCAAATTACCGTCACCACTACCAATGTAAGTAGCAATATATTGGCTGGTGGTACAATAATATATATACTATACTTTACCACCTTTGCAAAAATAGCCTCCCACCGGGAGCAATCTTTCTAAATAGTACGAATTCCTCTTCCTAGAACATGAACATCTCAAAATTTACTTTCATTTCTTCACTATAATAGAATGAAGTAGACAGACAACACAGACACAGGGAGGCGAACGAAGAAGAAGAGGAAGACCCACATATTTTTCTGCCTTGGGATTAGATATGTGGAGGTGTTTAAACGAAAAATAAACGATAATGGAAATAGGAGTCAACGTCTTGAGGCATTCAGTTCAGTTTCAGTTGCTGCCCAAAATAAATAATAGCTTTGCTCATCTTTTAGAACACATGCTAGAGCTATATCTTATTCTACTAGTTATATTAAGTAGAAAAAAATAAAATAATATTATAAAGATAGGATCTTTTAGTCAGAGCTCTCAGACGTAGACTTACTCTCAACCAGAAATTTGACCCTTTAGTTCCACATATAATAATTTATCAGTCATTTATATATATATACCAGCACATAGGAGAGAAAGAATTTCGCTCACAACTCTGGCAGAAATGCGTATGAGCATACATACATAAACTAATGGGTTATACATAATGTATGTGAATCCTTCTTAAATGGTTATTTTCTTGGAGTTGCTTCACTTCTTGCTACAAGTCTGATGGTGGTGGTGCCTTTCTCTGAAGACATTACAACATGCAATGAATCAGACAAACAACGACATACATCAGCCATGCCAAAAAGAGAAAGTAGGCCAAATTACATACATAATCTACCAAAATCCTACAACGTCACGACATGTGGAGAAATCTAGAAGCATCATGATCATCATTCTCATACTGTGTGGTTCCTGTTCAGTTACAAGAAGTGATGTAACGTAACGTAACGAAACGAACACAAGTTTCTTCCCAGACCTCCCAAACCTTACCAAGTGGTATGGTTTGGTTGAGCTTAACTCGATTATCAAGAAAAAAGACTCAAGCAATTCAATGCAATTCACTTTCCGCCACAGAAGGCAAAAGTCCAACACATTATTTTGTTAAACTATTGAACCACATTAATTTTACAAGTGTGCACGAACAAGCGAAACTGCATAACCTCCTTCCTGATCGCTAGAGAAAAAGGACACGTGTCGGATCTTTTCTGACTGATGCTAGTTACCTTTCATTACTGCTCAAGATGCTCGTATTTTAGGAAAAAAATGTAGGTGTTGTTAGGTACTATGACTGTTTTTTCCTGCTAAACTAATATCGGAGGATCATCGTAAGTAGTTCAACCAAACAGGAAAAAACTCATTTCTCTTTTCAATGAGTTTTCAGCATGGTGCCAGTTTTCAGTGAGAGAGAGAAAGGGAAAAAAAGATTCTCAAGTAATTTCTTTTCCCTCCTCTCCCTTGACTTCTTAATGCTCTCTTTTTCTTTTCGTGGCTGAAAGGTAGCTTTATAATAGCTAACTACGCCTTTCCCATCCTGTTCTCTCACGGCTTTCCTTTCATTATCATCTCAACGCAATCCCATTGAATGACTCTTTGGGAAATGGTGATGCCACTACCAAAGGAAACTGTTAGTCATACACACTCCATACTTGAAAAAGAACTGCTTTCACAAAGAAAGCAAAAAGGAGGAGGATGAGCTTTCGTTCACAGAATAAAAATGAGCATCAAGTAGGAAAAGAGCGAGAGATGGGAATTCAGAGGAGACTCGCGACGATAACGAATATGTACAAGGCGTGAGTGAGTGAGTGAAAGTGAAAAAGAAAAACCTTTGAAGAAATCAAAAAGAAGAGTGAACTCATGAAAAAGTCCCAAGTAAGCACACATACATGAGTCCCTTTGTGAATGCAACAACACACCATGTTTTGAAATACAAGGTATTTTTTGGCAACCAAAAGTTGGATACCCTAAATACCGGAATCTCTTGCATTCACTCTGCATCTCACATGAAGTACACTTGAATAATAGTTCCCATTTTGTAATTCTATGTACCTACCATTCTAAAGCTATAAAGGATGCACAAAAGTGCAAGAACGAGCAGAGGCTCACACACAACGCAAATGGATCGAGAGTGAGGCGAGGGTGGAGGAAGAAAGAAAAGGAGAAAGAACATCATCTCCGAGTAAAATAATATCATCATCTCTTCTTTTTCTTGGCTTTCAACGGATCGATATGATACCCTCCTTGAACAAACAAATATCATTGTGCCACGCACTCCTTATGTCCTTATTTCCTACCTCGGAAAGACACCGTGTAGATATCTGTAATATTACCGTCAAATTCTTCGCTTTCTTGATACCCCCGTCTTCCAAGAAACATCTGATGCCTTTTACTTTACATTACACACGGAGAAAACTCCGCTTCATTTGATATCGCAGAGGGGCAGTAGTATAAACCCCGAAACTTCCTGCTGCTTCTGTGTACATGTTGCATTATCAAAACTCTTGGGTTTCTTACCAACATTTTATCTCGCCAAGCTCAACCTCACGCATTTCCATTCCTGGAGCTAAGAAACAGCAGCAACAACCACATCGCAGGAAAGCAAATTCAGAATGCAATCAAACCCCGTAAATGTAGTAAACAAACGGGGAAAAAAACTTTAAGAGGTGAAGTTCATATACCTTGCAAAATGGAGCCGGCCTTCATATACTTATATCCTGTTTGGAAGCAATTCAATCGCCAGCCATCACGTCGTAATATACAGAATGGTAACCCGTAAAAGTGCACTACAAAAGTGTTACTGACAACTTAACCCTGAGGCTAGCGAACAAGCACATAATGGAAAGTGAGGTAGGAATAGAGTGGGGATGAAAATGGGAAAAATGAGAGAGAAATGGAAAGGAGAAGAGGGAGTCGAGTGAGTAATCCTCGTCTTTTTCCAATGAATTTATGTTTACTTTCAGCCAGCTACCCACCCCCATGGCTGAACTGACCAAACAAGCACATAAATATATTTACACATTTACGTGAGCTCCCCATTTCCGAACCATACAACACCTACAACCTAGCCGACCATACAAATAGACAAACAGAACGTACATACACACGCATGATATGATGATGGTGGTGGTGGACTATATGTCGTTATGATCATAATATTGCTCACTGTATGCATTTCTCACACACCCGGAGACTCTCAGGTAAAATGCAAGTGAGCTAAGTAAGAATACTCCACAACCAAGCTATTACGCTACTACATGTCACTTCCCCCCTTTCTACCTAAAGGAAAGTTTTCCACAAAAGGAAGCCAAAACCACGGTGTTGTGGCTACCTCTACACCAAAGCCTTTTGCTTTCCCTGTAGAGAAAACTGTAAATGTGTGGAAGGTTTCATACTTACGCCTTTTTAGAACTGATGGTACTTTTGTACATTAAAGAGTACCTTGGTTCGGTTGCGTTTGAGCAAATGGACATGTTATGTCGTATAAGTAGTCTTAAATTTCAGCAATTCCAAGAATTAATGAGAGCGTGAGTAATCTTACTCTGGGTACATTACTACTACAACTACACCCATAAAACCAGGTAGCTAGCAGGATAGAATTCTTAGAATTTGCTAAACATAATATTTACGAGGATGGCTATGACAAACAGAGACAAACATGCATATGCAATGGTTTCAGGACGAACATTAAACGAGGAATAAAATTGTCAACCATATAGCCCACACCTTTCTAAAAGTATGTTGTACTTTGTAGACTACATTACACACATGAATTCAATACAAAATTCAGGTTTCAAAGTTCAGAGAGAAGCGCTTTGAACTAACGAAAGTTCTTTCGGTTATGTGACGCGATGGCTTGGACTGGATGGCAGTATCATATCATTCGTGTCTCTATTATCACTGAACCAAGTCGCTTCTTCTTGAAACTAAATTCGTTTAATTTTACATATTATATGCATAGTTTTTCCAGTTATAGAATATTATACTACCAAAAAGTTGGCTATACTATATGGGATGGGATACATACATTACTGCCTAAAGAAGCTTGAAATATCTCTTTTTTGGAATGAAAAAGGTCATAAACCTATGCGAAGATAGCCCACCACACCATCTCCCTATTTTCCCTTCCTCCTTCCAGAGACAAGCATGTGTCCATTTGAGTGTTCCAAACTTCTTGTAAGACATTTATGATGGTTTTCATGTGAGCAGCTAAAAAGATACATGCTCGCATTTACTACCAATATAAGTTCGCTTATTCTGTATTCAATGCTACATTACCTTTCCATTCCACTTTAGCCACACACCAGCTGAAACCCTTCACTTCTCCACTTAAATGCAAAAGTCAGTAGGAAGTCCCATTATACATGCATATATAAAAACATTTCACAAAAAGCGTACTTTACTTAGCATCACACATCGCATCGCATGCCACGCTCACTCACTCAATATCCTTTCATGGAAAAAAGTACAAAAATTTTATTTCAGAAAAATTCATATGCTCTCAAACGACTCTCAGATGGGAAAACTTTTTATAGCTTAACCGTTCGTTTGTCATTCATGAGCAAACATGTAAATTACTTCATTTCATTCTTTTACATTACATTAGAAAAGTTGTCGCTCAAAAAAAAAGTGCGTGTTTTGCTTCTATTTGTGAACTTGCTGGAACAGTTTACAGTAACTAGAAAAAAGTAAACATAATTCATGAACTTCCATCATTCTTCATACAAACAACTTTTTCAGTTGTTTATCATACATATGTACATGCAGAGGGAACGGGGCAGGGTCACACAATTAGCGGCTCACGCTATACGATCTGTAGATGCAAATACAGGTACAAACGCAATGTTTGCTCTCTTGTAGACAAGAAAAAACCTTCATTTGCGCTACTGCACTAGCAGTAAAACCATGCAGACGACTTTAGTAATCATAATAAAATCAAATTCAGCTGCTGTTCTGCTGCATACGTTTACTTGATTTACATACATGCACCAAACTTGGTATTGCGGGTTGTCACAATTCAGGAAATGGTGAAGAGATTGATGGCCCAAAGGGTTGATGATGAGTTTGGAGAAAAGTGTCAAACGATAACATTTAAATATGACATGACGTGTAGTAAACGGTACAAAAGCTTTCTCGTTTCACATTATCGAACTGAAATCATCCAACATTTATTTTGTAAATGGAAATCCTGAGTTTGATGCTAATCCATCTGGAATCTTTTTTTTCCCTAACCAAGTATCTGACGATCGTAAGAGAGACATTTCACGGAAGATAAAGTAGACAATGGTGTTCCAGCAAAGTTATAAGAGTAGACATAAAATGATTCACACTGTCGTATCTTCGTTTCACATCAGTGTTGACATATCTTTCGCTTTAGTAAGTGAATCTAAAAGTTTACATTCAGTAATAATGATGGTATACTACTATCACTATCCCTGTACTTGTCGGTGGAAATGTGAGGAGGGGAAAGGTTGGCAATCAGAAGGAGCAGCAAAGCCGGAGCCTCTATCATCCAATGTTTTTCAGTTTCATTGCATTAACTGAAAACCGAACTGATGTGAATCCGATACCTTCTCCGATACTTCTACTAGTGAAGTACATACTTGAAAATGATATTCCCTCCCTCACTCCAAATAAATTGCATCTTCAGGTTTCAACCTCACTTCTTCATCGAGATAGATACAATTTTAAGCCGACTGCTAAGCAGTTAGATCATGTACGTAGTTTCAATTCAATCCAACGAAGGTATATGATATAAATTGCGTAATCCATCAGGTCAGAGATACTCTTGGTTTCTCATCCTCTCATTGTAAAGCAATATTACTCTTTTACATTAATTTATTTGTACGGTGAGAGAATTTTAAATGAACGAATTAGGAAAAGCTGGAGGCTGATAAGCTTCGGTTTCAGTTTCATATATGTACACATATATGTATGTTTAAATCCCAATCTCTTGCCTCCGGTACCAGTATAATACAGAGTATATTATTGCTAACTAATAAATTATAAATCTCTCTCCATCATCCCACACACGCAACACGCACAACTCATATGAGATTGAAACAGTTAGAATATACCACCCGCCACCCACCCTCCTTCTTTGAGCTTACACATGACATTAACATACAAGGAAGAAATAAGCTCTAACAAGAAACCAAAATGCCACATTTCATGCACACATAAACACAGTTGCGTAATCTCTATTACCAAGTTTCCGTCATCAGCTCAGTTAGTTCAGTATCAGTATAAAACCTGAACCCTCTCGTTGTCGAACGAAAAGGATTAGAAATCGACATCAGACACACACACACACACAAACGGACTGTATGAGTATCTTGTCAAGCGGAGATAATGCACATTGCTCTTCCCTCTGTTCTCTGTCAATGCTTAACCAGTGGTTACTAGTTCTTTACTTTATTCCCTTTTTCTAGGATTTGGCTTACCATTAGTAGTAGTAAATATCAGATTTTTCATCCGAAAACAAATCCCTTCCCGTGACGAAGTGAAATTGAGTGTACATCCAAAAAAAATAATACCAAATTCTCCAAAACTGCTTCAATCCGTTTGGGATCCACAATGCAATTCAAAGTATCCCACGCAATACTTTCTCCAGGATGTAAAGGACATCCTCTGAGGTTTTGACGATAACAAGTTATGAAGTTCTACTCTATTACTGCCTACTTTCATCATTTCATTCCCACACCTATACTCACTGCATCATCCTGAAATCTGCAGTCAACTCCAAACAATTTTATGGCTGCATGCACGGGCCAAAGTTTCACATCTTTACACAAAGGAATACCGCATCACATTGCATTGGATTTCCTGAAAAAACTGCGTATTTTCGGCATGACATACGGTGGAGGCCCTCTTTCGCGCTAATTTACGCAAACGATGCAAACTAATGACGTTAAATAAAACAAGGCTGCCAAAATTACCACCGTAAGCTTTCCGTCTGGATACAGTTGTGAGTTTGAGTTCCCAACAGATTTCCAATGTTGTTTGTTTTAGTAGCATCATTCATAGCATGCATTGCATGGTAGTTAGTTTCTAAACAAGGTAAATGGTAATGGTAATAGTGATATCTAATGCAAGAAAGTCGTTTCTACAAAACTTAAACGAGGCAAAATAAACACATCACACTTGCACACAACTCAAGTTCATTGGCACCACCGACCGACACAGACACACTACCAAACAACGCCAAATGTGGAGGAGCTTTGGGAATCTGGGATCTGTATTTCATTGCCATATGTGTGTAATGTAATGCAATATGTAATGAATGAGATACAGTAGTGCATAAGGCATTAATTTAGAATTGATGGCGCAATGCACATGAACTTATGTAATGCCTGAGAGAATCCCATGTGTTTATGATGGAAGATCACAAGGAAGGAAGTGTTTTCATGTACGCACTACGCACAATACCGTGTGTGCAGTGCGTAATGAAAAACTCAAATTCATTAATCCATTGCTCAACAGTGACAGCGCGTTTCTCTGTTTGTCTGTGGATAAATCCTGCATGATGTGTGTTTGCTCATCGATCGGAAGAAAATGACTGGAAAATAATCAAGAGACTCTCTTTACTCCTTTCATACGTTATCTGTATTTCACACAAGTTGACAACGGGATAAGATAGAAGAATGCATGTCTCTAGTACGTATGTCATTCATACAGCTTAACAATGTAAACATAAAAAGTAAGTTTTAACTTTCATCTGTTTCTCTTTCCAATTTTCCTTCCAGGCTTAAGACTTGTTAGAACTGTTGTAACTAAAATACTACTACTGGAGCTCCTGTAACTGTCAACAATGCGCTCTATCACCACCACAATTTCCGTTTTACAAGAGCGCTCCTCTCCAAAGAGTAATACTGACTGATACATTTCTCTTAAGTTTTAAGCTGACAGGTTTGCAAGAGGAAGGCGAATGATGCTTAAAATAAACATTCATTGCGATTCTTAAAACAAGAAGCTCTCGCCTCGCCCCCATGTATGTATTCCTCCATGAGTACGTGAGTTTAGTTATTGAACTTTCACCCAGGATTAACTTGTCGTTCTATGATTCCATACATCTGTAAGACTGCACAAGTCGGATATAATGCCAGAGTAAAATTGGAAACTTCTTACATTTACTTACATGCAGGAGCATCCCATATAAAATGTTTTGTGTATAATAATACACAGTGTCAACTTTCGCATCTAATCAGAGCAGAGAAAAATCCAATTTCGAATCTAAATCCCCCATATGGAAACTAATGCATGTTTTAGTGCTGCACTGTCACCACCATCGGAAAATCCCATATGTAAAGCATTCTCTATGCTCTAGCTCTGCTTTTGTTTATCTAGTACTCATGTGTAACAAGGAAAAATGTATTCCTGCAAAATCTAAATCAAAGGGATGTGCTACTTGGTATCCAGCAACTGCACATTTCTCTAAGCCAAATCCTATACTATTCACGGATTTTTGAAGAGAGGAAAGAGAATCAAAGCAAAAACGCAATACTTTATAGCATAACATAACCATGCAACTCTTTGGTATTCATAATAGCATCCTGCTGGAGATGATCCCCAAGAAAGTGAGAATGTGATATGCATAGCCCATTACATTTTACAAACTGACTCACTAGATGTTTGAAATGAACAGCATGGAGCAAGAAGTAAGAATGCATCCAGTATAGGAGTAGCATGAAGCACCATACCTGGAGTTCTGGAGTAACTTTACCACTACCACAATAATAACACATTGGTTTCATGTTTCTCCACCCAGGAATTCGGTGGATTCATTGCATACCATAAAAACTAAATACCAGCACTCCAATTCAGATTTGAGTATAGAGTATGGAGTATAGTAGTGTAGAGATAAATTCGATTACTATCATGCCATTACTTATGCTACTCCACTGTAAAAGACAGACGTGAAGCAAAGGAGTCTCTTGACAAATAAATATCTATGCTTACTTGCTTCGCTAGTAGCTTCTCGAATTTCAGCGTGAGGAAATGGATACCTATCAAATCCTTCTTGAACTCCACCTCGCTAGAGAGAAGGTATGAAATACTACTGATCTGATAACAGATTATTTTCCACGAGAATCATGTTTTCACCCTTTTACTACAGAGAAGTTGAAAATCATGATAATCTCATGTCTCATGTCTCATATCGTGAAAGGTATTTTAAGAAGCCACTTTAATAAATTTAACACGAAAATAGGAATGCTGCATATTACCGGTTTAACCAAGAAGGATGCATGCCAATGTTCCAAAATGGATTACTAGAAGCTTTCTCCACTTCACTTTTCTTCGACGTTGCTTCAGTCTGTCCCAGTCGCTTGCGTGATTGGCGGCTGACATGAGAATCGCATTGCAGCATTAGCTACAAAATTTACGTACTACTTTTGCTTCATAAATTTTTGCTTGGATATAAATGTAATGTAATATAATATTTCAAAATCTAAACACATCAAAACATCCATCTTCCAGTCTTTCATAGTTATCTGTTATCTCCACAAAATCTTCAAGTTGCTTTTATATGACCCTGCTGGTTATATCATTCTTTCATTTTCTCCGACATTCAAATTTCCTTCAACTTGGTTTTCATGTTAGTCTTCTATTATTCATTCCTGCGGGCTACCAAACCAAGAAGAAGGCTTTTCCTCAAAGGGAAACTCTACTCTGCCAGGATTCTCCACGACCCAATGGATTGCATTCCATTATGTGTTTCACTTCACTTCAGAATATGAACGAGGAACGGGAACGAGGGTGCTCGTGCTTGTACTTTTTTACGCTGATGAAATCTCTTGGAGAAGGAACCGAGTTATAATTTTTCCACTATTTTGCCTTTCCTCGAAGAAACAGGAAGTCATGGGTGAAATTCCCAGCTGGGCATAATAATTTTCACATTACTCATGCTTTCCACCAACTTTTCCACAGACTTTTCTAATGAACACAGCAAAAAAATGAGGGGAACATGTGGAGACTGGAGAAACAGTTTGGGAAAATGCATTTGTTGGCTGAAATTGTGAAGTTTGTTCGCTAAAAATCTGGGACTAATCATGATGAACAGGGGACTCCACATGACGCACACGAGACGAGAGTAAGTCTCAGTAAGTTTGCATAACTGTTGATTGAATATGAACAGTACATGAAATGAAAAGCATGTGAAACTTATTTGCATTATTCTTTGATCTATGCAATTTCAAAATTTACATTTGTCTCCCTGCTGCAATCATACATATTCATCATCACTAGCTCTCAAATGTGTCTATGAGTATCTCTCTCTCTCTCTACTCTCGGTATTTCATAGAAAATGTTAGAGAAAGTTCGATACTTTATCAACGGTGTTGCTCAAGTACTAAAATACTTCATCTCACACTTGTGATCGGAAGCACTTCAGAACAATTGTTCTCCAGCTCTCCAGATCGCTGTGTGTTTCCAGAAATGACATTCTCTCTTCTCTCATCTATATCATCCAAGTAATTATCGAATGGTGCATCGTACGCCATTAGAAAACTTAATGAACCAACCAAGCCAACTACTTCAGAAACAATGACACGATAATGTCATTACAGATCAAAAGGTTTTCTCTGTTTTAGAAATTTCCAATTCTGCTAAAAACTTTCGTTGGTTAGTGACTCTACACAGGAAGAACAGCATAGCAGAACTATAGCAGAACTATGAGAGAGAAAACCAATCCTGATGTCAAATTATAAGGACAAATCAGCTGCTTCATAAAGAATGGGTCTTTTTACAGCTTGCTCCAACTCCAATACAACTTTCCTTCTGAACAACTTCCCCCTTCTCCCCAAAAAAACTCTCATATACTTAAGCACTAATACAATTGCAAATTCAGTTCAACTCAACTCCGTTTTCCAACCAACCATCTCTCCCAGTTCCAGCTAAAAGACCGGAACCGTAAAATACGTGTAGTAATAAGACAAGACCTGCATTTTACCAGCCTTTCCAAATGCTTCTGTAACGTTACTCTGTGCTTTCCCTCCCTGTCTTAAGCGAGATATGCCCCAGTCCAATAATAATATCCAACTACTAGATAGTCAATCTATTTAGATATCCAGCATTCATATCATGTAACGCAAGAATGGTGCAGGGTAAAAGTAAAAAAGCAATGATTATATCAGCTCCATGTATTTTAAGGAGCTTACGATTATCTCGATCCACGGCACTGTATATCAGAAGAGAGGAGTAACATAACCCTAACAATAGCTCAAAATTACATATATACAAACGATCCACATTTAGTACTCAATCAATTTACGGATGAGCTGCCTCATACTACAGCCCCTCGTTTATCGCACTACTCGTGCATTAGAGTGTCGGGGTTGCGAAGAAGGCAAGGAAAAAATGCTGAATGAACGAATATAAGCACACCTTAGCTTGGATGATGATGATTCATCAAATGAAGTCATTACGCATATATATAAAGTGGAATGGAGTAGGTCATAAATTCTCAGATACATAAAAATAGTCTCGTTCACAAATACAGAAAGAAACCCCTTCCGTCATTTTAAGCAAGTCGTACACCAACCTTACCACACTCCAAACGTTTATTCTGTTTTATATATGTCATTACCCTACACATCTTCCATTTCTCAAAGGCAAAAGTAGTGGATGAGAGGGAGGAAAAAAGTTAACGAGCTTTGCCCAACTTTTTGAATTCTTTTTGGTAAACCACCAATGCTGCTGCTGCTGCTGACGAAAAGAGAAGTAAGCATAATCAAGACACGAGAATTACGATAAGATCAATATGAGACGAGAACGAGATGGCACATGGTGAACGAATAAATACATCTAAATTTTTCCTTCCTTCACTCCAAAAAATATATATACAGAATAAAATATGAACTTCATAAAGTTGTTCATCCCATCTCACTCACCCTCACTTGAATATTAACATTCATATCATCACATCCGTAATGTAATGCATGTATCAGTAGCATATAGTAGTAGTGGCGATGCAACGATGAGCACACTGACTGATAATTCATCTCAGCCATTTTTATGAAACATAAATGACTTCATAGCTTTTTTTTCTCTGTAAGCTTCTTTTTTTTACAACACATAGAAAACGGAAGGACGTTAGGAATTACCCCCTTTCCTGTTAGTTTTTTCTGAAAAATGTTCAAATAAGTCAAATAAAAAGTAACAAATGCATGATACTTGTTCGTAAAGAGTACAACTTCATATTTCTGAAATCCTCAGGAAGTGGCTAAAATAATGCCATTTAATACCCTTTACCCCTTCTCACAATACATCACCAAAAGACTAATATGCTACTCATTGTTGTGATATATGTAGAAGAGTATCGCATACTTGCTGGAAGAAGCCCAGCATTAATTTGATGAAATGGGAACTTGGCATGAAATGCCACAAAGACATAACCTAATAAAAGCAGTCCACATCCACAATCCACACTTTATACACGCTTTCTATATAACTAACTCATCTCCATTCATTCATTACTTTATCTTATAAAGAAGGATCGTGCACGCATATATATATACTTTGAGTTCGAGCAAATGGCATCTAAAAGAAAGCCAAGCCAGTTGAAGCAATTCACCATCATTCTGCTCAAAATTCTGTCTCAGTACCAACCAAGCGTGTATGGCAATAATAATATTAACAACGACGACACAACGAGCCGTCTACTCAGAGATGAAAGTCATCATCAATGTAGTGTAGACCCATAGACGACGACGACAACAAGATTCTCACACAGTTTAACGTATCGTTTCAACTCAACTGTAAAAGGAGGAGATGAAACATGTGTGCATCTACTAACATGTTGTCTATTTAGCCCAAAATGCGTGTCGGTGTCCTACTAAAATCTTTATCATCGCATCAGGGCTGTCTTCACCAAACAACATCAAACATGAATCCAAAAGTACGAGTTTAACTCGTCTTTGCATACATTCACCATTTTCATATAGTCAACGACTAGATTAAGACCTTTGAGAGTTTTTGTTGTTGATACTTTTAAAAGATATGCAATCCCCATGCTTAACCATATGTGTGAGGATCTCACACCAAAACACAAAACATTTAGACAAAGATCATGATATGACGATTTGCTTGACTGAGTGTTGTGCTGATATGAGGAAGATGACGATACGATACGATGATGCAGATAATATTATGCATACTACTTGCTAAAAAGCAAAACTTTAAGTTGTTCCCGTTTGTCAGCTTATTTACCAGACAACTTCTGCTTGCATATAGTATTTAAAGACTTATATATAACGCAACGCCTGTATAATAGTAAGTGACCCCATGATTGTATGTGAAAGTGATCCCATGAAACTTTTACACTTTTTTAAAAAATTTATAAACAAATTTAGTGGAAATTTCCACTTTAAAATAACACATCGTCACTTTACTTTTTTTGTTAAATTTCGTGACATAATATCGTTTTATATGGAAAACCTACTGATTAAATTCTTTTTAACAGCTTATTAAATTGCTATAATTACACTTTCAGAGCTTCCTTGGCCTTAGCGGGCCTTCCTTGCTTACGTTTTTCAAGAATTGGTATTGTTTTAGCCTCCGGAATGACAAAAAAGTTTTCTATTTATTGCAATACCCAACACATGCCTACACAAATATTGTTTTTAATAACCAGAACAGGTGCAGGACGAATCCGTCCAGTTTAATTGTGTGTTTATCGACTAATGTGCATTATTTCACCTCACTAGATCTGACTTACTGAAATGATTCGGTTTGAATCTTGAGGGTCAACAATGGGGTTTTAAAACAATTACTAAAATTAATACATTAACCTAGTAACACCTTCTCGAGCGTTCGGAATGATCGCTTTTGCTAGCTTTAATGTTATGATGTTACTAACTATAATAGTATTGAGGTTCGAGTTTAGTGAGTAGATATGCGTGAGCACAGAATGAGTAGAATCATCTGAATGATGTTAGCGAGAAGGATCAAGCTCACTTTCTTCCTTCCACGTGAGTTGCTTTCTCAGGGGGAATGTCCCTTGACATGATTGGTGAAAGGAAGGTTTTCTCCTGACGCTAGGCCATGATTGGTGGAGATACCACAAATGTCAGGTAGCCTGATAGTTTCCTAGACTTACAAAGGAAATTCCTATTAGGAATACAGCCCGTGACATGATTTCAAACGATTGTATTTAGGCTCAAATGTTTAACTTTTTATCTCGGCTAGTTAGCTCGTATGACTTACATACGAGACTACTTTGTAACGTTATGCCTTCTTATCTACAACCTAACTGTATGCTTAATCATTGATAAGCCCAGGATCGATTATGAGTAACAATAACGTATAATTAATAGCGTAGCAATTAAACTTGACTGAATACATTCTGCGCCAACTGCACGAAAGACTAAGCACACCTTCACATTATCAAATATGACCACGTCTAATAATACTACAACACATACTTCTCAGTGTCTATGTCCTTCAGCTTAGAGGTTCCGGTTGCTTTAATTAAGTAAAATATTGTTTGTTCAACTTTTTAAAATGTTAATTAAATAATTTAATGACATTAAAAATTCGGTGCTGCTCATTCACTTATGAAATTGGGAGAAGCATTAATGTACAGGCAGATGTTTATGACAATAATGAGTATCAAGTTACATATTATTGCAAGTGCTCTTTCTTGCTTACATGTATATTACTCAAAATTAATTACATCTTTATGTTCAAATGTAATCGTTAACATAAAATATATTTGATTCAATATTTCTTTTAAAAAGTGTCATTTTCATTTCTTTGTGTGATGAAAATCCTGAGTAAGGTACAATAGTTTCATGGGATCACTTTCGTATAACGTCATGGGGTCACTTCATATTATAGAAGTGTGCGATTAAATGTAAGCCGTATTTAAATATTTAACAAAACACAAGATGTGCATTGCTATATTGCTCACAGGCGAAAGTTACAGGCTCTAAGCATCATAAAGTTAAATGTCAAGAGTCACATTTATTATATGCTTACATTCACTCTTTATGAGAATGTTGGTCACCGCCATTCATCAACTTAAACTTGAATTTAGAGTCTGTAAAAATTTAACAACAGAAAAATGAGTTTAGGTACCATATCACAAATACACACACTTATTCTCGCTCTCTACACAAATTGTAAGCATTGCAAGTGCACATTTATGCAGAACGAGTGTGCAACAACGCTGAGCTGAATAAATTGGCACATTGAAAACATTTGCAATTGTGCTCTTGAGATAAAGTATGCATTGCAATGGATGGATTTACATATTACCCCTATATATAAAGCAATTAATGGTAGAAATAACAAAATATTAATGCAATTTGGACTCTGCGTCACGAATCAACCGTCCAATTCCATTCAGCCTGAAAACAATCGTGCTTTTTGCTTCAGAAGGAAAATGAGTTTGGCCTTTTGTAATTAAACTCTTTATGCGTCGATTAGAAGTAAGGAGGTGCGGTGTATAGCAGAGAAAAGCTTATCCAACAGGCCAAATAACAAAAACAACAGCATCAACAACTACTAACTAAGAATATACATATGCTCGTTTTAATCTTTACATCCTTCCGAAAAATTAAGCACGGTTTTTATGTACAAAGATGAAGGAACAAACAAGGGATCGTCAACTGTCACATTAGCTGGTTATTGCTTAAATACCCATACCCCACAAACATGATGAACGGTTCTGAAATGAGTTTCCTGCTTTTGTACAAACTACCCACACGAGAATTACAAGAATATTATTATGGCCACGCGTACTTATTGGCTACGGTGGCCCGGATCTTTACGGTTTTTGGGAAACAAAAGGGAAAAATAAGGGTCATATCGTTATCATCAATTTAGGATTGTCTTTTTTCTATATAGTTAGTTACCCTTTGACTTTCGTTGTTTTCCATCTGCCTTCTATCCTATCTATCTATATTATTAAGCTGACTTCTAATGATGTCAGCACAACGACATCATAAAACCATGTGTGCGCCATCAGCAACGAGAGAGAACCGGAAAAGAGTATTGAGCTTTCCTGTGTTCGACCCCAATACCCACTTTCCGGGAACTAATAATATGAAAGTAAAGCCTGTAAACACAGTTTCGTGTCTCAGTCCTATTATAATGAAAAAAACTGAACTAAACTATCAACGAGAGAATTTTTTGGGCTTGGCTCCAATATTATCAAAATATATATGAATGCAATGGCAAAATACATGCTCCCAGGCGAATTCTCCCGATGTCAATCGTATCTCTACATTTTCCTTCCTAATTTCATCTAGTTGGAGACAAAACAACAAACAAAAACTCTAACCTTTCTTTCAATGTACTGCACTGTGCTCTCCATTAAATGTTTAATTACTTCTGCGTACTGATAGAAGCACAAACACCAACCACTATTATTATGTTGTGCACAATTATATTATATTATAACAAAACAGCAAAAACTCAGCTTAACTCTTTTTCAGAGAAGAAGTAGGTAAATTTCCCAACAGAATAATTACTGTAATGCCCGATATCATCCTCGAGCCCACATTAAATTAAGCTACAAATTGCATACAAGATATATATTAGCTCTGAAGGTTAAATGTAATTCCACATTCTAGCTGTCAAAAGCAATTTCTTACATCATTCCTAATTTAAACAACTATGCACGCAATACTTCAGATTAACATGAAGTAGCAGTAGTAGCAGGAGCGAACAACTCATAAAAGGGACACAAAATATCAATTATGAACTTGACGTAATGGGCTATTGAGCATGATCTTTGACCTCCAAATCCTCTTTTAAATATGCTGTCATTACTTTGACTTGTGACATAAACAACGCCTTTTTTACCTCGTTAATATGTAGTTTCAAAGGAAAATTTCTTTTCGCAGAACATAAAACAGCTCATATCATGATGGTTGGTGGTTTATGATATGATGGAGATAAATTATGGGCACAGTGACTCACATTTATAATTATTGTTGAACCAAAAAAATGCAACAAGATTATAACTGGACGTTTGTTTGTGTCCAGAGAGAAGAGTAGTAATAAGTTGGAATGGAGGAATGTTTCTTTCTCATGCATAAATAAACGACTACCACTTTCATTTTATATCATGTCGTTTATACTTCAATGGGATTAATGAGGGATTTATGTGTCTACAACAGACGTAGTATGCAATGTTGTAATGCATTATTGTTTATTTCTGAGATTCAAGATTCTAAGAAAGTACAGCCATTTCGAAGGAAATACTCCACCGACTGAAGAAGATAAGGTCGTGGAATAGGTCAAATTTTGCTCCAAAATCTTGTCTCTTTAGCATCCCCATCTCCGAAACGACCTTAAATGCTTGTTCTTACTTTGACTTAAATACATAGTTTCAGTTTCTGTGAGTGAGCTACATTTTGGCTTCAAACCGGCATGTTCTGCTGGTAAAGGAATGCTTACTCTTGCTTTTACAATGACCAACATTATGTAGGCAAGCTATTTTGTTTACATGTGAAAAGCATAAGATTACCATTCATCTTGGCAGATGAAAGAGATGTGCCAGTAACTTTGCATTAAAGTTTGTGAATGAAACGCTTCTTTAATCTAACGTCTTATTTATCTCATAAAATAAGGATAACATTTTGTTTTTACGACAGTTTCACTTTCTGTTACTTCAAACATTTTATGATGATGATGGTAATGTGATGTGATGAGTTCAGACCAGACCATGCTGACAGTGAGATTTTAATATCAGTGGAATGGAATTTGCATTTAAGATCAAGACCTGGTGCTCATGTTCATATGCATCACAGCATATCATAATAATAATAATATATAATTTAGTACAGTTAATCAGCAAAGTTAAAATGTTGCATGATATCTTGATTCATAATAAACTATGTTACAAAGAAAAGTTTCCTGTAACGCTCTGTACGTCAGATTAGTTTTTGTACAAAAATTGACGAAAGTATGACACTACTTACAGACAACCTAATCCAACATAATCCTTTTCAGCGCCAACAAAACTCATTTAATGGTGGTGACACATTATATTTATGGCATCTTCTTAGAATAGAAGTAGGTAACTTATGTAATTTAGAAAATATGGGAGCCGAGCATAATGCTAATGCTGTCAATTACTAAACTTTTATATTACATCACATTTTATTATTTATGCATACAACACAAAGTCCAAATAAATACGTACATTATCCCCCAAAGGGTCAAACTTGTGACTTTGTGAGCAGTAGCGCAGAGTAATAAAGACAAAACTCTTCGGATCTTTAATTGCTTTTGGTTCAGTTTGTGTAAACAAAAAATTATTTCACAAAAATAATGGAACACATGTAAGCAACTTTTCCGATCCAACCGACAGACATAGCGAAATGATCCAACAGAGAATACATGATAAACCGCCATAATGTTAACTAAACTAATTAGGTACATTATACCATCAGTCGTTAGTCATTCTACGCACCACATCACGTCATTCACGTCGCCTTACTTAAAGCCACTGCGTACGACGAAAACTAATTACTTTACTTCCATTAGTTTTTTTTCTTGGTCAATGGCAATCCGCAAGCCAACCGCTAATGGAAATCAACACGAAGGAGGTTTATGTGGTGACTTATTTATAGCTAAAACAATATACAGTAAAGCAAGTAATGCATGCAAATTAATGGATTACTATTCATGACGCTGCTACACACTCGGATCGGATTAGGTAAATACTACCAGGATGGAAGTGTTTGTAGTTGAATTTTATGCAAATATGCCAAATATGGTGTGTGTAAAGGAACATAATATATATTAAGTTATGACAGAACTTTTATCGTAAAAATTTATTTCCGTTCCATACGAGCTGAGCTGCGTGCATTGATGACAGATTTTATTCGCACAACAAACTTGTCATTTTGTCATCATACATACCCAACTGATTCCAATCACCATCTCATCACATCACACCAAAAGAAATAGCTCTCACGTGCGGAACTGCGAAGGAGTGTATTTGTTATTTTAGAAGTTCAAAGTGAGCTTTGGCGAGGTTTGGAAAGCATTCGAGCGATGCGGTATAATTGCTTTATCTCAGCCACAGAAAACTACATTAGTATCTCTTTCTAATATCCTTGTCTTAACCGAAAACCAATTCTTCAAAATAAACATCCCGGAGGCAACCTCAAAATTTCATTTCACAAACCAGATACGCATCTAGTATTTTACTTGCCACATCAAAGCTTTATGCGTTAATGGATTCTTTACTACATATAACTGCCTTTCTTGGCTTCCTTTATAGACTATTAATATTAGAAACAATAGATATGCACGCTAGCAAAAACTGAAACTTTACCTATAACTTCTAAAAAGTTTCCATGCGTTATCAACATAACGAAGAAAAGGAAGCTATGCTAATATTCTGGAAGCGCCAACATCGACGAATACTAATATAACTTAAAAGAAAGGAAACGCTAATGGAGCAGAATGGATAAGATTTCTGTACCAAGGGGGTACTCAAGTCACGAACTGATCATTTCAGTCGGCCTGAACTGAAGTGGTTGAGACAGGAATAGAAATATACGCAAAAGCATATGAGTATACTATATATCAACTATTATCTGTCTCCTCGCCTACTCCAAATCTAAATCAATGATTTTTAGTTTAAAAATGAAAACATTTGGGGAATATTAGAGCTAGAGCACGCTAATGAAGTTTTGATATTCAGCAGGATGCCTATATTTCTAGGTGAAAAGGGGCAATCATCTAGTTTCCGGTCGAAGGAAGTCTCTTGTTGTTCATCTTGTAACACACTCGTTATCCCATATTGCATAGTCTATTTGGTTTTTAGTATGTATTGTATGCACATGCTATGCTATGCTTTTCAGTATTTTCCTTCTTTCCATCTGCGTCATTTCTACGGGATGTACATTGTAATTGTAATCAAATGACTTCCTTCTTGTCCTTTGAAAAGAGATTCATACAGAGCTCGAGCTCCTTGTAATCTTTGCCAGAGACAACTCGCATCATTCTTTGCCTTATTGCAATGCAGGCTTTTATCAACCTTGTTCAGAAAGGAAAGGAACATCTTTCTCGTTTCCTCTTCCGAATTTGGAAAGCACATTTTTATGTCACTGATGTCATCCACAAATACCTGGCTGTAGACAGGACATGTCCTTCGTATTTGTACTTCTGGTAATGTGGTTGACACACATACAAGAACGAATTTTAATAGCAAACAAAACCAACCTTATGCTGAAAAACCCTTCATATACAGACAGATTTATGCAGGTAAAGGTACATTGGATTTATTTGCTATCAATGGGTAAAAGCTAACGAAATTGTGGTAAGCTGTATTACTTTTGTCTTAGAACATTCAACAAGGAAATTGGTCATTTTGTACCTCTAAACATGATGCAAGCAATCTACGAAAACTGAGAGGGTTTGGTTTAGAGATACAAGTTCATAAGGATATTAATTCAAAGGACTACATGAGATCGCTTCAACCTCTCCACTTCTAAGCCCTACAAAGATCATTGGCATCTCAACATTTACATTGCCAAGTGCCAACCACGTCCTACACCACCACAGCAAATGAGCAAAGAAAGATAACACATTGTGAATCATCACAAATGAGTAATCAGCCACAGCCTATTCTTGAAGATGACAATGGTGACGTGCTAATGAAATGAGTTTCAATGCAATCCTCACTTTTGAATGCGAATGATTGAAAGTCTAAAAAATTGTCTGAATTCATCACCTCGTTTTCCTCTTTAAAGATGATGATGATGATATCATGATACAGCGAAACTGAGCTGGATAGGAAACATTATATATGACATTTTTTGTGTCTCATCCTCATGTACTTGCGAACATACCTAAGCATAGTTTCATGAGTCATTTTTACATGCAAGTGGAACTTGGAAAAGTTCCAGTATTCGATGCATTTAGCCTTCACCCAATTAACGTATTTAGCACCAACGAAAGCATTCATGAACCGCAATCCGCAATTTACAACTCGCTAATACCAATAAACAACGCTATCTCAACTATTTTATCATCATATTGAAAAAATTTAGCCGTCAAACAAACAAGATGCTACAAATTAAACTACTTAAAAGATTATAATCTTACCTTTGTTTGTTGCAGTTAAGTTAGCTACAAAACACACCTGTCACGTCCACTAAATCATTACCAATGTTCAATCATCGCTGACGGAGAGCAGCGAAGGAAAATCTGCAAGAAAATATACACTATTTATAGCGTTTCGATGCTTCTGAACTTTTTAAACCAATTTCTTAAAGTACTTTTTTCCTACCACCTACAATTTCTTTTCTAGCCGGATCTGATCACTGATTGATTATTAGCACAAACAAATAAATTTAAATAAATCTGAACGAATCTTTGATTTTAGACAAAACTATAATCAATTCAATATTTAATTTACTTTTATCGTTTTAATCCTTCCTACAATACAATCCCACACAACAACATATCTTAAAATTCCCTATTCCCTGCTTTTAATAATTCCACCAAAGCACAATTTCAGCGTGCTTTTTTGCACGCACTAAAATACTAAAATTGCACTTTTGCTAAATTCCAATCACCTCTTTTACCTCCTTTCCTTCACAACTTACATTAAAAGATGAATAATTCTTATTGATTTTGTTGTTTGTTGATGTTCACTAAAAACTAGTTAACTAAATAAAACAAACAATAACAATTGAAATGTCAAATATAACAAACACAAACGAAAACAAAACAACCGACTCTACATCACATCATATCACATCCTAATCCTTCCTTTCCGTTCCCTATAAATAGACTTTTATCTATATTGACTTTTAGTAATATTTTTGTGTACAATATTATTATCCATCCATTCCATACATACATTTTTATATACTTAATACACTTTTATATACATTTTGCTCTCACCTGTACCTCTCTACCTGCGCTAGCAAATCAGCATCCGTAGCGGCAACTCTCTTACTCAACAGCCACTTCCAACTTCCAGCAACATAAAAACATTCAGTTTCACAGTTCTCTTCTGTCTGTTCACTTCACGCTAAAAAACCAAACCACCTTTTTTCCATCCAACATCCAATCCACATTCACAAGATAGACTCACAATTCACAAAATTAGATGCACGTTAGTGCTTTTCATGTATGTATATTATTCACAGAACAAGAATGACGGATACCAAGACCAAAGTCAAGTCAAGCCAACAACAATGATGGTGATGTGATGATATCATGGATATAGAAAACCTTAAAAATTCATTTTCGCCTTAGGCATCCAGTTAGTTCCCTATGCACACTTTTAACACACAGGTAAAAAAATGTACATAAAGTTTTTAGCTGGGTTTTCACTACTCTTCTCACACTTCCATCATCAGTAGATCTGCAAAGAACCCGGTGGCGCATAAACGGAGATTAACATTAGCATTTAACACCAATATACCAACTTGGTTAAAATGTATTGCACTGCTTAAAACACTAACTATTATGGTAGGTGACTCGTGACAATTAAGTTTGCATGCTGCAGCCACAGCATTACTTACTTACGTATTGTTATGTTGTGTTGTGTTGTGATGTTATGTATTATGCAAAGCTTACTATTGACTATGAAACATGGATATTTTAGCATGAGGAGCAGAGCAGAGCTGGAATATGACTTCCACACACAAAATACACGCCCTGACTGAACTGTCGGACATTGAGCACTGCAGCAGATATTCGTGAGAATATGGTTATGCATGTATGAAAAAAACTGTTTGGTTCCTTTTCCTCTCTTTGAATGTGGAGTGAATAATGCAATGCAATCGCAATCCCTATCATATCATATCGTATCGTTGGTTCTTTCGTTTGTTGTGCTGAACAACTAGAAGCTAAGCTGCCTAGTTGAGTTTGGGTCTCAAACCCAGAATGAGATGTGCATTTAGGCATATGCGGTAGAGGCAGACATGTAATAATATGTAAGTCCCATGCAGTTGGTTTGGACTTTTTTAGACGGAGGAAAAAGAAGAGATACTCGTTTTCGTTTTGAGTTCAGTTCAGTTAGCTCACGAGCTGATACAATGCAATGCAAGAAGCCTCTAATGCCTACGAAAGGATATTATGAGTTCAACCACTGTACATGCATTCACACGACACGATATACACACTATATATCCTATGGATGATGATGATGATGACAAAAATGTATGTATGTATTTATGTATGTCCCTATGTTATGTCCGTAAAGTTAAGAAAGACAGCCAAAAGTACGTAGGGAATTGTTGTTCTTTTGAGGGAGAATGAAAGCAAATGAGAATACACGCTTATGATATGATGAGAGCAATGATGTTGGATTGTTGGGGAATAAATGCAAGTGTGCTAGCTTGTGCTTTCTATGTAGTTATGTATGTATGTATATAGCATCTGAGCCTGAGTTGCAGTTGTTTCGTGTTACTTACGCGAGAACAGAAGCAAGACGGAGAGCCAGCAGGAGCCACACAGAAAAGTCGTTCGTTCTGTACGGAGTTCAACCCTAAACTGCTTTGGAAGAATTTTGTTTCCGCTGCCAAAACCGATTTTATCCCTTGTGGAAGGTGAGCAATGTCCGTTCGTACATGGGTATCGTAGGAGGAAATGATTTGATGCCGTGCTTACCAGCAGCAGCAGCAGCAACTCCAAACTCGTTCCATGATGATCATATCTTTCCGTATTTTCCTTGTGATATGATATGATGTGATCCATGGGTTTGCATAGGTACAAGAGCTTGGAACGATATGGTAAAGGCTGTCGTGGGGAAGGAAAGACGATATGAAGGGTCCGTGAATCAAAAAAATTATGGGATTTATTCGGATATGGTTTAATATTGAAAATAATTTTTATATGATAGATAAATCTTGTATACGCTGGCTGTAGTTTGAGGAAGCAGATAATGACAGTTTTTAGCTGGGATTTTCTCCCGGTAGAACATTGTAATTACGATGTACCTCGACCTTTTCATATTTTCTGCCAGGTATTTTGCAACATTCAGGTGTTGTGCACATCTGCCTGACTGCATATCTATATGTGCATTGTGCATGCAACTGCAACAACAAAGGCAAAGACAAAAACTCAGCCTGCTCTGTGATGAAAATTGCATAGATGAAAGGAATCCTACATGCCTTTTTATCCTTTCAACAAGGATAAAAGGCATAAATAAGATTCCTTTTTATCTACGTGAAAATTGTAATGGAATTTAGTAATTGTTATTAATGAATGCATAGTATATCTGACACTGCACTGATACATGCAGCATCAATATTATTCTAAGCGTGAAAGAAAGGGTTAAGAGAAGGACATTGCCCACTGCTTTTACTTGTCACTTTGCAGTCGCAGCTAACCACTTCTAATATACTAATGTAATGATGGTTATAAACAACATGGTCAACCCATAAGTCATTTTAATTGTGTCAATTCTTATGAAATTTGATCCATGCTTGAAATATGATTCATCCACTCCCTTCGTGCTAGACAGGACGTTAGATCATGCAAATGCAGACGAGTACGGGGGCGGGGTGTGACACAAAGCTATCTACAAGCAATACGCGTGGGTGAAAAGATGAATGCATCCATCAAATTAAGTAATTTTTCTTGAGTTGCTGATGATGATGATGATGATGGGGCATTGGTCGACTGCTGTATATATTGAATGTACAATTTGGCAGTGTAATTCGGATTTCACATGTAATATGGTTTACAACTATTTACAAGTAAATTTGCTGTTATAAAAGCACTGTGTGTTTGTTTACTGTAAATTGTTGGAATGGACGATGGGAAACCATTTTTGGCACAGTTTACATCATCCGACTGGGACAGGTTTATATATTAAGAGACTTACTTCAGCTCGCGTTTAAAACTGGTTTACTTCTCGTATAATAATAAAATGACTCATTTTGTTTTTGTAAAAAAATTCATGGTCCATCCAAATAGCTGCAGTGAAGAAAGTACGGATCAAACCCAAACGTGAGGGATTTTTGGCAAGATACTTCATGGGAAAAACAAACACGCTATATGCATATACTGCAAACTGCCAACTTTGGCTACATTTCTATATAAAAAATGGTTTTTAAGCCAGAGGAATTAATTTCTTTGTTGAAGGATAACTTAATTTATGGTGCTAACTATACGTACTGCATTTTACTTGTCCTGTTTTAGAGCCAAAACCAACTTCAATGCAAATGCAAAACCGTCATCTTGAAAAGTGCAAATATTACAATCTCAGTGTAGCACACATAAAAGCCGTCCCTAATCATAAGGCATAGTAATATAGCACCCAAAGGTTCGTTTGCGTAAATCGTGAATTGAATCATGTTGTATGCTGTCGGCTTACATACACTTTGTGGCTAATACATTTTGACTAAACGTCTGAATTAAGATCTTATCCAGATCAAAAAATGTTGGTATTGTTATTTCATGTTTGACATTGAAGGTACATTTTAAGACATGCTGTTTTCCCCGTACGTGATTTCATGATATATTGCTTTTTACCTTTCAAACAATGTCGAATTTAGCAAATGTAGGCTTACAAATTGCCCTAGGTGAGGTATCAACCATGTAAAGCCTTTGGTGGTGCATGGTATGGTGCATGGTGTAAATTACAAGCAACAAAAGAATTTGTAAGGCCAAGTCGCAAATCTGTCTATATTAAAATGACGAATGCTCAACATCAACAGTTGCAGTTTGTTTGGCGATTGAGATGCGAATCATTAGGATAAGAATGAGGAATACATAAAGATATTGGGTTACTCGCTTTGCATGCTTAAAAAGATTTCTTCTCTCGTTTAGCATTTTTGTTATCGAGTAATTGAAACCAGTAATTATAGTGCTACTAAACTTGAAACTGGCATTTCCCCCTTGATGTCCTAGTCTTTGCCTTTTGTTATACTCCACCCTTCTAGTATTGCTTACGAGTAGTGTACTACTTACACATCGTCAGATCGGTTGCGTTGCTCATCTCTGTAATTACTGGCCAGTTTAACTCTTCGTTTTTGTGGGTACACATCTTGTTGGTTTGTAAAAGATACAATTTTTTACCTTCATTGCATGTGTTGTCTTAATCTTAATCGTTTACATAGCTTTTAGCTTTTCATGATACCCGATAAAAATATAGGAATTGAATTTAATCCAACATCCAACAACCTGAACCTACACCAATTTTCATTTTTGCATCTGGTCACTACTTAGTTCATTGTTCTTTGCCGTTCATGTTTTTAAACGAGAAGAAATATATCCAAAGTAGGAAGTAGATTATTCATTTATGTAACATGAAATATCAATCACATAAACCTTTTTGTATAATACTTTGTACAACAATTAAATTACAAGGAAGTCGAATCCATAGAAAGAAGGCAAAAGCTCATATCATATCAAGAGGTAGGAATGACCAACGACCTACGCTATATTTATCTCTACTCTACATCATCATTGAATTTTCACTTTCATCAAAATTTACTTTAATACTTGCATCCTCATCTTGATCATCAGTTACATCATCCGAATCGGAGTCGAGTTCACCCATCTGCTTGCTACGCCTTTTCTTGGTTGTATCCATCATTGCTGTGGTTTGCTTTACTAATTTGTCAACTTTTGAATTTTGCATTCCACCTGCACCACCCACTTCTCTTGTGAAGTAAGCGTAAATGTTTGTCGTGGAACCTTCAGGGGTTGCGACTGTGATGGATATTTCCGGTATCTGAAAAAATATTTTTTTGGAGAAAGTGAAAAGGAGGAGAAAAGTTACAACACAACCATCTTATGCATAAGAGAAAGTGATGATGATGCATACAGGAGGTTCTTCCTTAATCTCTGGGAAAACAAACGTGTACATTTTCACAAAGGCTGCCGTCACACGTAAGGATGTAGTTGCGAACCAATGTTTTATCCACAATCTGAAATTTTTTACTGAAACACTTTTTCTCCGTGCCACTCTTGCCTCTTGATACAGTGGATAGTCCATATTGTTCAGGAAGTTTTCAGGCCTCTTTTCAAACCCAAAGAGACTTGAAAGATAACCTGGGTAGCGACGAACTCGTGGGAAATCCTTTTGAAATTGTTCATCTTCTGATTCCAATGTGTAGGGCTCGGAGTATGGACAAGGGATCTTTTTCGGATATACTAAAGTTCCTGGAGGATTATTAGCCCGGTGAATAGTATCAATTTGTTTGTGCGTCAAGGGATTGAAGATTGGTCCCGTATTTTCCTCAAATTTGTCACGCATTCGACCTTGAACCAAATTCGTTAAGTACTCAAGACGCTCCCGTTTATGTCCAATGCAAACATATTCCCCGAACATGTCATTAAAGTCGGCCTGAATTCTTTTCTGCCAAATGTTCATGTGAAGTTTACAATGAACTGGGAAACCTTGCTCAAACTCAACTTGTTGGACAACAATAGGCTTTGGCTCAAGGTCCATCATACCTGCTGGTCCTTTGCTTTGCTTAAAAGTGGTGTCCCTTGTCCGACCAAAAAATGCAGGAATGTTTGGATTCTTTTCGTCCACTTCCAATATCAATGAATGATACGTGAAAAGCTTCAACTTTTCTGGCTTTCTTGCTTGAAAGGCTCTGTCTGCTATATCCACCTCTGGATCCAGTTTTATTCGGGGAAACATGGAGTGACTGATTGTTTCCATGATGGGTTGGGAAAAGTTTTTCAATTGATTTGAATGGCCGTATCCATATGCCCCATAAGAGAATGCTACCTCATATGCAAGCTTCCCAACTTTAATTCCATCAGACCATAAAATAGTTGTGTCAATTTTGTGTTGAACTCGTATCACATTATAAATGTGAGTCTCCATTGTTCCCACAATGAAATGTGCCTCGGGATCTTGGAAGGACCAGAGCTCAAGTCTCAAACGGTTGGATGGAGCTTCTCTCCATTCCGACACCTTTATTTATATGCGAAGCTTAAATTACTAACTAAAACTGTTTTTTGGATTGGAAACCAAAATTTTACCTCAATTGATAGATGCACATACGAATCAATTCGCACTTGTCGGGACTGCGTAGCATGCACGATTTTAGTGCACCTTTTAATAGCACCGATGCTCAGTAAGCAGTAAAATGAAACGGGAACGTTGTCCAAGAAAGCTATTTAGAGAGAAATTTGTTAAACATTTTGAATATTTTCATTTGAAAAGTAAGTTTTGTTTTGGAATGCATTCATACATTGTTTGTTCACAACTAGATCCAATAGCTCAATAGCGTGGAAAACCAAACAGCCACAACAACTGGTTCTGACTTTGCCATCTCTCTCTGAAAATTCATATTCTTCATCTCGTCCATAAATGAAGTCACGCTTGCTACGCCTCATTTCTATTTCCGCCCAGTGATTCTTGTATGGTCTTGGAAGCGGAATTTTCGTCGAGACATAAGTTGGCTTTGGTTTAGGTATTTCTGCTGAATATCGAGTTGAGCGTCTTTTTGAAAAATAGTCTGGCTCAGGATCTTTGTTGATAAGATGAGGAGGAGGTAGGTTTGCAATAGCATCGATTTCGGATGAGACCTCGTTTGCTGGAGCAAATGCAACGGTGCTTTTTTGAAACATGGACATACGGGCTCCAGCGCTTTCACGCCCAGCACCAAGTAAATTGGCCATGATTCTTTCTACTTGATTTGAACTCACGCTCTCGTCAGTAAATTATAGATTTTATGTATGAATGAACAATGACTGAATGTGTATGATAAAATCAAAATTTGCAAATCAATAATTTATCTATTAGATATTCGGTGGGATGAAGTGCATGCAAAATTGAAAATGAAACATTATATTAATTTTTATTGATTTCGTTAACGACGGAGTTTCTGTGGTGCCTTAAGCACTCCACATTGCTTCAACGAGATGACTGCTTGACATAACATTACGCTTTCAACCTTCATGTTGAGCTGCCTTCTTTGTTCAAAGTGTCTGAAAGGATTTATGAATTCAGGCTACCATTTTATTAAAAGACGAAAGGCCTCTCGCTGCCTCTATGTTTACCTTTGCATGCCACTTACCTTTTTAATTATTAAATGCATAGTAATAAACACGATATGAAAACGAAATGCTCATAAATCCTTTTATCCTTTGTTTGAAATGAGTAAGCAACTAACGGCCTTGTTTGTATGTACCTGCTTAGTTTACTTTTCAGCTGCTTAGTTTCTATACTTTATCACAAACAAGGCTACCTTTACTTTTGCACCTGCTTCTGATCTCAAAACTAAAATTCAGGATTTGCAATCTCTTTCAAAAAGTTACATACGCGATGTGAGAGTACAAGCTAAAAAGCAGATGGATTCTTTAGTAGTCAGTAGGTTGAACCTTCAAAACAAAAGTCTTTTCAAATTTCGAATCGAAGAACCCTCTGTATAAATTATAGAAAATTGTAAGGTGCTCACAATATTTACAGCCTCAGATGTCCGAAAAGATTTTATATTCAATTAAACCATAAATGGAGCTGCCCTAATAACAAACAGTGACTCGTGTACCATCACCATCACGTTCAAATACATATGAGTTTATTGAAAGTTTGGCAATCTGTTTCATCGTGATTGTGATCCAGAATCATTTCTTTAACAAATAGAAAGATGACTTTTTAAAGAAATTGGTATTCGTAGTTTTCACAATTCCAATCAGAACTAATTTTTGGTTTCAATATCCTTTGAATGAGCATCAAACAAACCTATATTTTTATATTCTCAAACAACTATGAATCATAACAAACCATCGGCTAATGCTCACCGTTGTTACCAGAATCCAAATTACCTTCAGGCTAGGGCGAGGACGTTTACGATCAAACCCAGTAGCTGGTTTATATTTTATGTCTGTAATTTTAATATACATATTTGAATATTGAAGGTTGCTGGCTGGCTGCTGTTTGACTTTTGACTATATGTAAGCATTTCCACGCGGTTTTCATTACACACCTTTTTTTACTATTTGGCAGGTGAGCTGAGCTTCTGAAGTACTCATACATTTAGTATATACTTATGATATGATGTGATTTGGTAGCTTGAAACGTATAGAGCTATTAGCTCCGTCATCGTCATATTCGATGTTCGATTGAACCTTAAAGACAGGATCGGTACGGTATTCAGAAAATGTTTATCTGATTTCAGATCCTTTTGTTCAAATGCTTTTTTGCAGAGTCCTTGAATGAGCTGTAATACTAATTGAAAATATGTCTACCCTTAAGAAAGATTCTCTTTTCATATTCAGCACTTTGTTTCTGCGAACAAGTGCAGTGTTAATAATTATTATTCAAAGGGTTCTTTATGACTGCGAAATTCATGTCGCAGCGTAAGTCTACTTACTTTTGCAAACAGGTTTATCTGCAACACAACGTGTCTCATTCTCACATTATGTGTATTTTTCAACAATAGGATCATGTCTCTGGCGCAGCGTAGTAAATATTTTTTAAGTCTCAATAGACATACCACAATTCAAAATAATTGTTATAGCCAGGAACGTCGATATTCGTGATAAAGTAGTTGAATTGCAAAGACTACGATGAAAGAAATAAACAAATGAAATTTTAAGTACCAATTAAGACTCAAGCTATATATTTTGACAACAACACCACGTAAGTTCTAATTGTTGGGTGTATGTTAAGAAGTAGCTAGTGACATCTTAATTTGTTAAAATCGGATCTCACGTATTTTAGACATACCATGTACGAGTTGTCAAAATACCATATATCATGCTAGATTTAGGTAGATAGAGTGATAGAATAAAGTTATTGTTATTTTCATATCAGTGTCAAGCTGTCTGCGTCGTTTTCCAATGATGACAATAAAAATCATTTCTGACATCTGAACTAATTAGGATGAAAGTGGGCACTATTTATGAGAGTTTTTGTCATTATTATTCATAGTATTTTTAGTTATGGATCGATATTGCAATTTGCAACCTCATAATACAGGTAAACTCGTAAACTAACCATCTCAGTCAGCTCCGTAGCAATTGCAGTACATACAGAGGAAACGTGATCTTTAAGAACCGTTGTCTACAAACCCTTTGCAGTTTTAGCTTTCTTGGCCCACATTTCAACAAAAATTTGATTGAATTCGTAAAATATAAAAAAAGGTTCAGAAAAACTAGGTAAAAAGATTTCATTATCATCAACAACCACTGAATTATAAGAGCCTACGGTTTATTTGCCCATTGTGAGCTGATACGAGATGTAATATGTTGGTGTAACATTTCATAAAGGTGCAAACGAAGTCAAATGGATTAGTGAGTTGAGATGCGACTAAACCAGTTCATTTTTTGATGAGTCAAGTAAGACCGACAAGTTTACAACTGTTCTGTTGTAGAAAATGTAGAACCACCATAGTTGTTGTATATGAATTGATTGCACGTATTTATGTGAACAAAAAGAACAGAACATAACATAAAAGATGCAAAAGTGAAAGCGTTCGCTCCATCAAATTAAACTAAACGCAAATTGTGAAGTGATGACCAATCAAGTGATTTTTGGTGCTGCTTAAGCTACTTGCAAAACAATATTCTTATTAAAAAACGTCCCAAATAGAAATTTATTATTAAATGTTGAGGATCTTTTATTCACTTGAAGCAAGTAGTAATTGCTACTCAAACTCCTTTTATGTCTTTTAAGAAATTTAATTTGAAGTTAATAATAATTATTAATTGTTTACATTATTTTGATGCAAATTAAGATGAAAAAGAAACAACCAGTGAGAAATCATAAGCTTATCTGTTTTAGCGAACGAAATCTTTTATTTCGCGTTGTCCTTTTATTCTTTAAAACATTTATCAATGAATTTCCGAACTTGCAATGTACATATTATTAGTCTCTTTAACTAAAAATAAATAACGTATACCTCCATCATGTAACTCAAAATTATAATGTTTTATAATCCATACATTACTTTTTTAATGATCGATGATGACTAAATATTTCTACAAATAGTTTACATACTTACAAAAACCTCCAAAATTGGAATAATCTACATTTCTTTTAAATGCAAACATGACTAAAGAAATAACATAATAATTATGTTACACATACGGTTAATAGCACAAAATTAAAGTGGATGATAAAATATAGAACACAGTGGCATCCGACCTGACTCAATTATGTCTTATGTGTTTGCAGTTTAAAAAATATGAAAAAATTGCACTAGTGCCGGTAACAATGATTAGAAACGGATATAAAGCAGGTATATCTATCGCGTTTAAGCAAACCATAAAAACCTATAATCCCGACGGCTTTTGAAGGTTGTTACAGACAAGACAAGAATCATATAAAATGCATAAGTATATTATTTTTAACATGATTTACTGAATAACTATTAATATATATTACATTATGTAAAAATCGTATAGGTACTTATCATATTAAATATATAATATGATAACTATCACAAAAATAAATTGCAGCATATTTAAATACAAAAAGAGAATAAACCAGCTTTTCTTTTGTCGAGCTTTTTTTTTCTTCCTGCGATACCTCTTGTGCAGACATTAGACTAGTTCCTAAATGTGTAATTTTTTTAGCAGACTGACAAGTAGTGTTGTTCGCATGTATATCGACAATTTTTTCATTCGTTTCTTCTTCTTTTTTGTAGTAAAACCGTCCTTTAAAATACCTTTAACTTTAAACTTTATAGAAGAGACACTGAAAGAACTTCTCGGCCATTGTATCATCCCAACAACATGAGATACTAACTAACTAACTGTTGTTCAAACATATTCTGTTGTACTGGAATATATAAGTATTTATATAAATCCAAAATCCCAAATACTTTCACTACTTCACGTCACAGAGATACAAAGCAATTGATATATAGTAAGTGTCTAGCTAAATTGATAATAATTTGGTAATAATAAGCATGTTTATACGATTGGTATATGATTGAAAATCATACTATACAAGGTGCAATTACTTTGGTATCCGCTCATGGTAGTTCCTACTTCATATTTATGAGTTCCAACTCGTAAAGTGAAAGTTATTATGACTCATAGAAAATTATAACAAGATCAAGGAACGAGTCCAAAGTTTTTGAAAAAATAACTGGAAACTATTACAAAAAATAACTTAATTTAACGTGAGTCTGACTAAATTTAAAAATCACGTTAGTTTGCTGAGATCTACAAACATGAACTGTTTAAAATACTGTTTTAAATGAAGACCAAAAAAGTTGGTGCGTTACTGATCCACTGCAAACTCACTTTGACTAAATAACGCATTTTGTAACTTGTATTGTAAAATTGTAATAACCTTTGTCTACACATATTAATAGGCGTACTGGATAATATTGAAATACAGACATTTACTACTACCTATCTATATCCTACCCTATCACAACTAGACATACACAATTTCGACTATTTACCAGCAATGAAATTTACGTTTTGTTTTTATAATACATGTTCCTGACAGAAAGAACTGTCTCCTTCAGTTCAGGCTTGAATCCTACAGTACAATATTAATTTAATTGTTGATTTTATATCAAGAGTAAATCTCCTTAATCTCGCAAAGATTTCGATCGAAGATTATTTTAGCTGACATTTTTTGTCACTAGATTTTTTTTAAAGTTTAAATAATTCTTCTATTGTCGAATCAAATCAAAAGCCGAATGAATAACTTTTAAAACTTTATAGATTATTAGTAACGTTATGTATGTATTTAATGTATGTTATCAATATCATTATCATCACTACTTGAAAATTACGTATACCTACTTGTTGATACAATTAGTCGTTTCAAAATATTATGCAATAAAATTTCCTTCTCTTTGGCGGACATTGTCAAATCTGTTACTTGTTTTTTTCACAGTCATATACTTGTGATGTGATCGGTGGTGACCATCATTCTTTTCAGCTCGATACTTTACTTGAGTTGTCTTTCGCCTCTAATCTTTGTTGTACTCCTCCATCATTGTGGCTGATGCTTATCACTTGTGTGGCTTGGCTTTGATTTTGGTGATGCTGACTCATCCCATTCTCCATTTGATGATCATGATGTGTGTTACTTACTTCAGCCATCTTAATTATTCGAGGAAGGTTACGGATTAGCAATTAAATATTAAAAAATCTGCCACATAAATGCAAAGTTTTAAATAATTTTTACCATTATGACTTTCTCGTTGCTGTCAGGTTTGGTGTACTCGCAAATCTGGTAGATTTTGTCATTCTAAATATAGTGAAAAGTGAAAGTTAAACATTAACGGTTACGTATAACGTTTGGACATTGCATTAAAACTAACACTTACATGCACAACCTGCCCGTTAGCATTTACAGCAACGAGTTGTGTCTGATTTGGATCACCAGTGAGTACGCTTAGGGGTATTGTCGTTATTGGCTGCTGTTCCCCTTCCGTACCAGGCTCAACCTTTGGCATTACCATTGGGGCTACCACCTTCAAACATAGGCAATCAACAAAGACATGTTATCTCATGCTCAAACAAACGCTACCTACATACATACATCCAAGGTGTTTTAAGTAAAAACTAACTCACACCCTATATTGCTCACGTAAATATTTCGCATAGTTTCAAGTTTTAAGACGGTGCTGTTGTTAGAAATAAAAAAGCAAGAGAGAGAAGGGGTTAATGTTTCCAAACAAAAATAAAAATAACAACGGGTTGGGTAAAAGCCAATACTCACTTGACGAGACTTATCATCAATATCATCATCATCATCAGGTTCCATTTTTGTAATACAAGGATACAAGTTTTGAACATTATTGTTTCCCATTTCATACGTGGTCCTATATTTAGGATGAACTAAAGCTCTCCTCTGATAAATAATAAAAAAAATAAACAAAATCATAAAATAATACATTTGGTTAACAATAAAAAAATCATAAAACACAAAAATTAGCCGTAAAACAATATTATGCAGGTGCATAACCTGGTTTACGAGGAGAAAGAATTATTGCAATATTGGTGATATTGCCAGCGAGAAGCTTCGTAAAAGCATTTTTATGAGAGTTGGTGTTTCATGGTCATTAAATAAATTTTTATAGAGTAAAACTACTAAAGCGTTTGTTGTATGAGGTTCTTACGCTTACCTGCAGAGTGCCATCTGCTCCTTGCTGCGCTTGAATTTGAGAAATGTTGGCAACCACAGTTTGATACATGTTATGTGGAACGGGGACAGTAATCATTCCTGAAACAGTTACAGGATACGCGTGTCCATCTTCCCCGGTGAGAATGATTTGTCCTTCTTGAGTTAAAGCTGCTTGTGCAACGCTGTTCAAGTCAACAGCAACTGGCATTTCATTGGAACCATCGTGATGATGACCAGTTACTTCTGCCAGCGTCTGAACTGTTTGGACAGTTTGACCTCCGTCACCAGAGTGCTGAAGCTGTAGCCAAGAATAATCAATATTTTACAATAAAATAACTTTTCCTTGCTAGAATCAATCAGCTTAATTGTCAGTATTTGAAACTTACAGTTGCAACGCCCTGAACCTGAGCTGTTGTACCATCAGGAAGAGTAATAATGGAATTTGTTGGATCAACTTGGATAATTGACATCGTCCCATCTGGATTGCTGATGGTTTGGAGCACAGTAGGTTGAAATTGTGCAACCTGTGCTGCGTTAACCACTCCATACTATATTCATTAACATGGAAAAATACATATGTAAAATTCAATTTGGAAATTTTGAAAAATCTGCAACAGCAAACTTAATATAAGTCATAATTTAACTCAACAGGTAGAGCATAAGACAACACAACTACTTTTACAACTTTTTAAAGTGTTAACCAAGGATTCTGTAGTATGTTTCATGCAGTAATTTCAACTGGTTTTGCTACAAAAAAAACAGGCATAAAAAACATGTGCAAAATTAATGTTGAAGAGCTGCTATGTCTAAATATTTTGACTACTGTCATCTTCATGTCAGTGTCTCAAAGCAAAAAACTGCTAGAAATGCTTCAAACTCCTAAAATAAAGGAATTAATACCGGAAGTGCTTGTGACGGAATGGATTGACTTTGGTTTTGATTAGCTGAAGACGTGTTTCCTGTTGAGTTTGAGGAAGTAACAATACTTGGGCTTGCCTTAGGTAATTTAGCTACCACTGGTTTTGTATCTGTTTCCTCAGAATCTGCACTAAATACTGGAAGTAAATCCTCTCTCCCGTGATACTTGTAGCAGTTTATGACAATTTGACGAAGAGCGTGCGTCCAAGACACCTAGAAATAAATTGGCAATAAACGCCTTAGCATCGAAATTCGAATACAAACGAATAATGGAATGGCTTCGTAAATTATAAGAAAATACCTTTTGCTTTTCATCCTCAGTTCTCGCATCCATCCTTACATTCGCCCAAGGAAGATCTTGTGGCCACCATGGAGGTCTGGTTGATTCTTTGCCCCATCCAGGTTTTCCACGTCCCGTCGAGTATTTGAGCATTAAGGGAATGAAAGCTCTCAGTTGCGCCTGTGTCATTTTTTCCACTGGCGTAGGTATTCCATCAATTACCAGTGGAGGTAATTCATGAAGTGTTGGATCTTCAGGAGCTGGGGCAGGCGCATGCTGGGCTAAAGATGACTCCAAATCCTGAATGATTGCTGGTCTTAAATTTCGAACTACGTCTTCTAACGGTTTGGCACCAAAACATTTAAAGCTGTTTTGAGGTTTTCCTGGTATTGCAACCAGTACAACGGCTTGCATACCAACACGAATCGTGAACTCATCGATTGTTTGCTAATGAAATGAAATAAAATAAAATCCAATTCAATATTATTATTAGCTTCAGGTTCTGCTCATTTTTTTCACATTCAATATGTCAAGCTTACTCTCAGTTTTCGAAGCAGACGCGTCTGTTGACGTTTGCGGATGGAAGGATTGGTTTCGAATTGATGAGGACGCTTGCGCTTCTTCGCTGATGCGATTGCCGCTGCCGCCGCCATCCCAACTGGACCTGGAACACAATTAAGCATATTTTAATAGTCTGTTTCTTATTCTGTACTTTCTATTAAAAGCAACAGTTTTTTTATGAATGATTATATACCTGCAGCTGCCAACTGTGCCGTTACTTCATCTTCCATTGTGGCACTCATCAAATCATGCTCATCATACGGATGAGATGAGCCATCATCGGACATCCCATCATCATCGTCATCATCCAAAGTATGGTCCAAATTAGGTGCAGGTGCCGGCATGATGGCGGCGGATTCCTCGCCATTCATCGTAACCATTGGAAGAGTTATGAAATCAATTGCGTCAGCGAGGGATAGATTGCCGTTCTCATAAATACTCCGATCCTATCTGTCTGAGCAATAGGTTATAAAGCAGACTTTACGTCTGCTTTTGTTGCCAAAAAGATTCCAGTCGGATTACATTTATATGTGGGGAGGTCGCCAAGTGTTTTTCCAATTCTTCATCAATATGCCATTGTCAAACTGTTACAAGCGGAAGAAATGAAGTCAATGATCTGTTTAATACTAATGTACTATAATTTTGTAAAATACTTTGAAAGCTTCAAACTGTTGCGTAATTTGAGTAATAATTTATTTTTTTTAACTCTGGGTACACTCTTATCAGGGACTTGAAGGGCTCTGAAAGGTTTCAGCATACAAATCACCATTCATCATGCCTTTTTTTTATTTATGAATCTTTTGGATCAGCTCGATAATGTGTGAATGTGTGCCATATCAATTTCATTACGCAAATTATGTATGTTTAGAAAATGAACTTTTATTGAAACTGAAAAGTTTAGTAATGTAATAACAGAAAAATAATAAAATATAATGCTTTATGTGTAACATACATAAATTGTACACATTTCATTTCACTAATATAATATCATATTTCCAATTAGATTAAGTTCGATTAATAACTGGTTAAGTAATAGCTGCCTTAGTAGTACATTGTATTGCAGGATTTAATCAAACAGTACGAAACAGTGGTTAAACTTCACAACCTAATATCGTTCGAATACTCTTGCTGGAATGCCGCAATGAGAATAATGAATTGGTAAACTATCGAATACTTTTGTCATATCAAGTAAATCATATCATGATATACTATCTGGTTTCAAATGGTTTCTGATTATCAAGATTTAACAAAATCGTTTTTAGTCTTTAGCCTTTACTTTCCCCGAACTACCACTGGGGCCAGGGTTAGCAGCAGGAGGTCTGCTGCTGCTCGGCCTTCCAATATCTATCGCATTATATGTTTCCACAAATGACAGAGCCCCAGCTCCAATATTTGTCCATGTGGAAAAGACCATGAGAATGAACCAAGTTTGCCAGGACAGGAAACACATAAAATACTTGACTATTTTTAATCCAAACAACATATTAGCAGGCAAATGCTTTCTCGGCAAATCCAAGAGAAATGCCACTGCCAAACCTAAATCCACACTGGACTCAACAAGGGAAGCAATACTAGTGATAAACCAACCGGATCCAAAAATTCCAAAAAATCCGCGAATAAATGGTCCAATAAAGTAGAGAACTACCGACATTCCCACCCCAATTGCAAAAGGTTCTAGCTCAAATTCCTTAAACCGTTTATAGAAAAAGTAGAGAGTGGTAGCAAAATGGATAACGAGGTAAACATATAATATAAAATGCTCATATTTGAATGCATAATATAAGCCTGGTAAGAACGATAGTACCATGAAAAGGTATCGATTCGCAGTTTTTAAATATTTGACCCAGTCACTGGAAGCATATACTTGACTTAATCTATTAAACATGGAGGAGGAAGCGACGTAGGTGAGAGCACCGAGTAAGAAGAAAATTGTTACAATAATGTCCAAAACTCCGGTGGTTTCGGGAGAAAGGATGAACAGGTAATAAACCATCCATGATGAGAATAATAAGCAGCCTGTTTCCAATGTCCATATGTTCCCAGCTTTGTAATGCGTTTTGTAGCGCCTCACAAACTCCTTCCCACCTGGGGTAGAGAATAACTGGTCAACAATAGCTTCCGCTGACATTCTGATGACCTTGCGGGTTTTTTGGGTGGAATAAAATCCTTTTTATGCTAACGTGCTTTTCCAAACCCTTATAGGCATCTAGCAACCTTTTATCTTTGAAGAAAGTCCTTCAAAATAAAATAGAAATATGGGTGATGATGATGTGATGCTTTTAGCATTTTTCTTCAATATTGAATAGTTGATATTATGCAATGATTTTAGTTTCCTCACCTCTAATCTCGTATCTTGGTGCTTTAGCTGCTTGCTAGAGTTCATTAAAAAACTCTCATGTTCTATTCGCCTTGATCTGATGTAATGCAAATTATCCTTCTCCAAGTCCAAGAAACAGATAAAGGTCAGTTTAAGATGCAAGTGTGTTTTAGCTTTTAATTAAACTCTTGTTTTTGGTTAGTTTAAATTTTAATATTGACCACTGCGTAGCCAATTCCTAGACGAATAAGTAAATGTCTTGTTGATGCAAAAATGTTTATTGCGACAGAGTGTTTGCCTCTCTCTTCATTCACACCAAAACATTTTATTTACTTGCACAAGACAAGACACTAGACAAGTGAAGCAAACTCGTTTCTGTTAAGAAACGAACTTAAAAACCCCAAAAGCATGTGATTTGATGTGATATGATATATACGGTATACACAAATTGTGCTGCTTCATATACCGTACATGCAATTTCAACATGTGACTCATCGAGCGAGCACACGGTTGGAGATGGAATATGCCTAAAAACTATAGTTCATAAATGCATGCTATGTGAATTACATTCAACATTGCGAAAAATTGTCAAAAAATTTGCGTGCTGTAAATTGTAATGACTGAAGTAAATGTGTTAGCATTAATGCAACCACTACAAATATGTACGTATATTGAGTGAATTTCCAATGTAAGAAAATGTCTGTTCTGTAATGTTGAATGTATGTTGATTTGTATGCAATAATAAATTTGGTTGAAGAAAATGAATAAATTGTAGACACATTGACCATTTAAGAAAGCAACCACGTGGGAGGTGTGGTATGCAATGACTTTTATCTAACTATGAGAAATAATTCATAACTTTAAGAGAAAGGTATTCAGCTACGATATGATACGATACGTCAGGAGAGAAGGATCTACACATATACAGAATCTTTAAATTCTTAATAATAATATTATGAACGTCAAATGTTGAAAGCTTGTTAAAATCGTAATTCCTGCTCGATGAAAATAAATATGCACTCCCGTCATATTTCTGCATGCCGTTAATTTTATCACTGACATCAACAACAAATAGTTTTTAAAACTGTACTTTTACCTCAATACAATGCAGCTGTCAACTAAGAATTTAGAGTCATTGTAACTATCTGAAGCATTTCCATGAACTTTTCAAACTCCAACTACACTTTCAAGCTATCACTGCATGAAACTACTACAAAACTAAGAACATTTCTCCACATTTTTTCACAACACTGGCTACACTAACTATACTGTATACATGACATCTCTAATCTCAAGTCACCAGATTAGTCAATGAATATGATCATAAATTGAACTTGTTAATCGCTTAATTTACAATAAATTGACATTTTATCTAGCTAACTCAACTTAAATGAAGTTACAACAACATGCAACAACAAACTTTTAATCAAAAGTAATGGGTCGTAATAGATTCAATAGTGTGTACACTATAATGTGTGCATTTATGCAACTTACTCCTCTAAAATGTATTCCATAGCATATCGTATTCATTTTCAGAGGTTCTTTATACATAAACATCTATCCATACTCCAGAATCTTATTTCTATGCAAGACCAAGACCAAAGACCAGCAATCCAATACACAACACAGATTGACATGGCTTGGTTGAATCCAGTTAAAGAGTGTAAACAAAAGATGCAAAGATGTCAAGAGAGATACATTGATATTTGATATTACATCTACATCCATAAGACATACGATATAATATAAAGAGATCAAATTTATATTAATATACAACAACCATAAGCATAGATGCATTTTTCACAATTCAAGGGTTTCCGACAATCATCCGATTGTTAACGACGGAAACATTAAACTTTCTTATAGTATCTACCTTCTTCCCTTGAAAATATGGGATGGTGAAAGTTTCTCTAATGTTTTAGCTACCATACCACTACCACCTAACCATAAAGTCTGCTGCTTAATAATCTTTGTGCATTTATGCATATATGTATTTACTAGTACTGCATGTGCCTAACCAACAACAAACCAAAACCAACCCTCAATCATCAATGCAAGTATTTTCCTTCTGGTTCTGGCTGGTAGTAACGCTTATGCTTACTTTACTGTATCTGTGTAAGAAGATGTAGCATGTACCTTTCCTTTCGTTACCTTTGTTCTTAAGCTACTCGACTCCGACTTCGGCAGCCGACCAAACCACACTTGAGAAAAATCAATACACCCGAAACCCCACCAAAAGAGACCGAGTAGGGAATTTATGTCTCTATCGTATATCCAATCCACCTCAAGAAAAAATCACTAAACTTTCCAACAATGCCTGCCCTCCTCCACCACCACCCCGACTTTCACTGATCACCTCCCCGGGTCAAAAGTTATGAGGAACAACATGATCCCCACAACTACTACCCACTGAAGAACCAATTCCACTCTCAATAGCCTCATTGATGAGGTTTGATGAATCTTTGGAGAGATCTCACAAGCTCCTTGGCCAAAACCTCTCATATAACCCTTTGACCTTGAGTCCCTCGTACCCCAAAACCTTTCTCTGGGTTAAACTCCTCAAAAAGTAAACAACTAAGTTGAGAGTCGCCGGCAGAAATAAGATAATTTTCATGGGCACGAGCATTTCATTGCTCATCTCATACTCATGCGTACGCACCTGCGTAAGATTTTGGTCAAAATTGACAAACTCCTTACCTGTTTGCGTCCCAAAACACTGTCAACAAAGCACTTTAGAGTGGGATGCCGGCTACAACACTTATCAACACTGTGTCACTTGGTTCGCTGACCCTGGAAAGGGTTCAAAGTGAATATAAAAAACAATCAAGGCGACGGAAGAGGAATGAGTCAAGTCCCCGTCTCCCAATATTCTATCCATCTAATATTTCGGTAGGTAAGTACTAAGTATAAAGCCTGGTATGGTGTTGCTGTTCTGTGTTGAGCTTTTTGTGGTTTTGTACATGGAAGAGCTAAGTGCATATGAACAGAGAGACAGAACAGAGGGGCATTCCATAATAACATAACGTAACATATAACGGGAGCTCCTCAATGCAACGCAATACAGAAGGAACAAGGAACAGACAAGCAAGAGCAAATGGAAACGATATTACGTTATGTTATGTACGGAAGGGAATCAACATCACATCAACATCAACCCTGGTCCTCTCTGGCCTTAGCTGGCATGGCCCTCGCTTTGGTAAAAGAAGAGATCGATATTTTGTATTCCATCGGCTTGAAGGATATCCCCGATGAATGTTTGGGTTTTATTCCCTATATATTTCTCATTTTCCATATATTATGTACTTCCTGTGTAAGTTTTATGCCCGCTTCCACACGTTCCAAGCTGCCAGATCTCCTTCCTTTGCTGCTCCGATGAAGTCTGCTGAAGGGATGTCGTTTTAATAGCCATAACATGTATTCCGTCAATTCATCTCTTATTTTCATTTAGGCTTCTTGACTAGTTTCCTTATATGAATATTGAAATGCTCTCTTTTTTCTCTCAACTCTTTGTATACATCGCTGCACCCATTAAAAACATTTTAATCACTCATCACAGCAGGAAGCATGATGATGATGGTGATACATATTCATTTTTTGATCTGGATTCTTGAGTCTGAAAATGAATAGGCATCTATCTCTATTATGCATTGTAAACTCCTTTTTTGCCCTTTCATTTCGAAGATTGAGTGTTTACATGAAAATTTAATGCACTATGCTTAAACTCTCGTCACAAAAATTTTGTTGCATTTACGAAATGCTACTAATAAAATTAATATGATGCTTACTAATGAACTATTTCGTAGATGCGCAAGTTGTTCCTTTTTGCAGACAAAAGCAAACAAAGGTTTTCGTTGTTGCATTGTTTAGTGTCATACTAAAATAATATGTACTGCGTTGCATATTATAATTTACAAAATGTTTGCGGTGTGTTATGCTGTTCATTTCATGAACATAATATTTAGCTTGAGCTTGTTCATATGTAAGTACTTTTACATACACAACCACACAAGACGAATAACACTTTTCCTATATGGCTGAACTGAAAGATATGATCTACATGTTCTTAAAAGGTACAAAAATTTTGGAAGGAAAAGCCGGGAGAAAGGAAGGCCACTAAAACTAAACACAACACAGAACTTGACGATTGATAATCACAAGTTTGAAGTGAAAGTACTATTTTTCAGATAAGGATAAGTTTTCTTGGTTGGCGAAAGTTATTTATTAATAATTAATACAGACACTTTTCACTGTTTAAGTGCATGACAGTGAAGTGAGAGGCCAAAGTTGAAACTACAAAGTAAAAAGGGGTTTTACAGTAAATGGTAAAAACTTGAAAGTAAAAATATAATAATTAAAACCAGCACATACTATACATCTGACATCGGATCCCAAATCAATTCATTAGTAGCAGGTATGTAAAGTTGAAATTTATTCTTTTGGGTTATCTGTAATAGTGAAAATAGTGTAATACTAATCATCCCATATAAATCACAAGTTATTATTAAAATTGGAATTGGATTCCGGGAACTGCCCACAAAAACATCAACTATTCCAATTACGAATTCTGAATTTGAACCGCAGAATAATTGTTAGTGATACCAGGCTTCATGGTTCATTTTTGTGACATGTGAATGTGACTTAGGAAAACTGTTTTATGTATGCAATGGAAATGACATGATTAGGATTAAGTATGATGGGTTTTTTGCTGTGACCTGTGGCTTTTGTTGTGAGACATCACATCACATTTGCAATAAAAAAATCCAAGAATCCATTTAAATGAATTAAGCTATTAAAAATGAAGTTTTTATAATGTGCATGCACTCAAATCAAATCAACACACGTGGCATTCAAAATTCATCATGAACAATATGGATGATAGTCTTCATGTTTTTAGATGGAACTACTAAATTTTTATTTGCATCACCATAATTTTTAATAGCATTATTACTATCATAACGCATTATGAAAGATCCTTTCTCTGTCCTTACTCCTTAGATAAAACATATTTATGTATTAGTAGCGATAAGTACTTTTTACAACTTTTACTTTCCAGTCCTGTTTTAACTTAATATTATTTAATCGTCTTTACTTACAAACTACGAACCATTTTCAGGTTTCATTTACTATAATAATATCTACAATAATTATTCTTTTTCTTAAATCACGTGATATAAAAGTAGGGGTTGTTGAGCTTCAAATAGTAATTTTTAATACAAAACTGTAATACCAGGATAGTTTTCAAGTGAGTGATGATCTGATGATGTAATGTGATGTGAGGTGTCATTTTCAATACTTTTGACTTTCACGTAGGTACTGCATTACATTCAATTGCGAATAGGGTTGTTGGTGACATGATAATTGATAATTTATGTTAATAATGCTGCTGCTGAATTGATTATTTTGAATTGTACGGTCCACTATTTAAAACGCGAAGCAGTGCGTTCCTTGACTTAGCTTCCTTTCCGGATTCAAACTCCTCAATCGTAATTCGTACTCCTCCTCCTTGAGTCCTGCAGTCTTCAACCGTTCGTTATTCTTGGGATCCTAACTTTGGTACTTTTTGATAGATATATGGGATGTTAACGCACAAATATAGCTGTAGAGAAAGGAACAAAAGAAATGAATTATTAAAGCAAATCCAATTAAAGATTTGGTTTAAATTATGGGCATTGTGAGATTCTTACTTCTTTGACAGCGCCTTCCGTACCATCCTTCATGACATTCACATTTGTTAGGTGCCACACACTCTCCATGCCTGCAAGGCAATGCACAAGTGTGTCTTTGTGACAGTGTACGATTTGAATGACCAATTTCGCAGTGGTCACCTGTATATCCGTTGACACATCGACATAAATTAACTCCTTTGCATCTACCCCCGTTTAAACAAGGTATCATGCATTTGCCTAGAGTAAACCAAATAAAAAAATCATTTAGAAATCGAAAATGAATTGCTATTGCTACTTTTCTCAGTATTAAATCATTTTTTAAAAAAAATATGTCTTACTGTATTCGCATCGTAATCCGTAGTAGCCACTTGTGCATTCACAGGTATCCTTTTGCACACACTTTCCTCCATTTAGACATTTGTCACTGCATATGCCTAAAATTGCAAGAAATAATAATTTTTAAAATAATGATTTTTTAATATTTATGTATTCGCAGATCTCAACATGTCTTTGAAATTTTGTCAATCGTGTCACATCTCCCGTCAGCTACTTAAGCAGCATAATTTAAGGGATTATGTTGTAGCTGCTGCAGCGACAACTATTATTCCTCGTCGTACCTACACTAACTTGAAGGATGAAAGATTGAAGCAAATCAGAGATAGAATGATTCGTGTGGATCATGCTGGTGAATACGGAGCTAATAGGATCTACGCTGGACAAATGGCTGTTTTAGGTAAATGAATGTATTAACTATCTCAATGACATTTATAGCATCCGATTCTCTACTAAACCACTTATCTATCGTTTGTATGTAGTATTTTGATGGCATTTTTATTTGCTATTGACGTAACTGCTTCTCAAATCTGTTACACATGTTGACTTTTGTATTTTCAGGGCAAACTAAATCCGGACCACTAATTCAGCACATGTGGGATCAGGAAAAAGAACATTTAAGAATTTTTGAAACTTTAATGCCCAAATATCGTGCTAGACCAACCATTTTACTGCCAATATGGAATGTTGCTGGTTTCGCATTAGGAGCAGGTAATATATCAACTTCTACTAAAAAAGGGAGCATTGGAGTTTGGAATATTGGAAATGGCCAAATTGAGCATGAATGATTTGTTTTATTATTATTATTTCATTTTATAGGCACAGCACTACTAGGAGAAAGAGCCGCAATGGCTTGCACTGTAGCAGTGGAGTCTTCCATTACTGAACATTATAACAATCAAATTAGGGAGCTGATGGCTTCAAGTCCTGATTTATCGGAGAACAAGGAACTTTTAGATTACATACAAAAATGCCGAGATGAAGAGCAGGAGCATCATGATACAGGGATCGCAGAGGGGGCTGAAAAAGCTCCTGCTTACAATGCTTTAACTAATTTCATCAAAGGTGGGTGTAAAGCTGCGATATGGTTATCTGAACGGGTTTGATAGTCTTTATCGAATGTTTTAAGTTAGTCAGTATTTTGTGTAGTCCAAGTCTGTCTTTGTAAACTGTCACGTGTTACAAGTCACAAGGTTCCTAAACTAAATAAAATTCTCAATTCACTCAAAAAATACGACAATCGCTAAATCGTCTTTTTTATCAAATTACCTCCTTCACAATGCAATCCGATATAACCGGCTGGACAACTACAGACTCCAGGAGCCGTGCAAACCCCTCCATTCATACATTGGGGATAGCATAAAGCAGTTTGGCAATGTTGACCCATGTAGCCCTCTGGACAAGAGCAAACTCGGTCTTTATTACAGTATCCTCCATTGGCACATTTTTTGTCACATTCGGGATCAGGTCCTCTCACAGAGCATTCTTTTCGAAGTCGTAATCTCATTGGGGTCCCAGCTAATGGTTTACCTTTCCTAGTTTCTATTAAAAGTCCTACTGTAAACGATGCTATTCCACTAGATTTGCCAGAGCATGGAAGGAACACGCTAAATACTGCAATCAAAACAAAAACAACTCTATATAAAATATACATATAGTGAGCATCCATCATCCATACATTTATTATTGCATGAATGAAAGCAAGACCAGTACAATGTGAGACAACATTAGATTCTGCAGCGTACCTTTTGGTCTTCGAGGTATTCTTCCTCTCGTATCTACTGATACGATGGGTGGAAGTAAAACCTCTTCATTAAATGACTGCAGACGATCAAAGTTATAAAAATATTTTTTATCTCCAGCTCGCCAAGTAAAGTTCACGACGCCAACCTGTCAGTAACATAAAAGTACACAATATTTACATGTGTAAAGTGAATACGAATGACACTAAAATATAATCTTTGTAGCAAAAATTAGTTACCTCCGCAGGTATCACCGGTAAATGTTTTTCAAAATCGGGATCTAATAAATATGGGAGAACGTAGCCATCCGTTATGATATTTATAACCATAGGATATCCTGGAAACGTGAAGAAGAAAAAATTCCACAATTCATATCGTTTCCTTCAAATAATCGCGTGCTTTAAAAAATTAGCATAAAAGGATAAAAATGTTACCACTAAACATTTTGACTTGTTTCTCATCAATCCACATTGAAAGGTCACTGTGCCTATGTCTCCTCGGCCTTTCCCCATTACGCTCACCACCCCCACTCGACCTATTCCCATTATTCCCCCTTCCTCTTCCTCCTCGTCGTCTTCCTCCGGTTTCAACTGCAGTCCCATTTCGATTCCTTCCCCGAGAGGACACCGCCGCAGTTCCCTCTTCGAGGGAGGCAACAAGGGTAATAGTCACCAAGTTTAGTAACAATACTTGAACGAGAGATGATTGGAAAGAGAGCAAGTTCATATTTCAAAATACCACTAGATATGCACATATTTAAAAGGTATCCAACACCGACTTAAGTTACATTTTATATCTGACTACGACATCAAAAGTCACAATAAGCAAGTAGCAATCTCGTAGTCGTAGTAGTTTTTGGGTTGAAGTCGAAGTCGAGTCCAAGTGTCAGCCATCAACCAAACGTTGACTAACTCAACTTCATCTCAATAATCCCCGAAGCAGTGCAAAAGATTTACTGCGTTTTGCTGGAATAAGAATGAGACTCGTTCTTGTACCCATATTACTTTTCAATCTAAATATCTACACTGGACACTGTACTCGTACCTCCTTCATGCTTCATCTTCATATTACTTTTATTTTGTGAATTCCACAAATTCATAAAACTTCTTTCTTCATTTGTCGCTGCTGTTTTGCGTTAGTTCTCCAAATCCTGTGCACGATTTCAATGAACAAAGCCAAAGCCAAGGATGGCATTCCTCACCATTTTTTTATTCACGTTTCGGCATCTGATTTCCACTTTAACTTTGTTTAATGCACTTAGATGAGATTCTTATCATGGATTTGATAGAGTTCAGGTGAGAATGTGGGATCCACATCCTTTGACAGTCGGATCCGTTGATGCAAAAATGTGGTTAATTTTTTAATGACCAAAAATATTTATTGGCAGCCTACAGCAGTACTCAATTATGCACACTCCAGACATGGATTTTTGCTCCTGCAGCATCATCATCACATCACGAACTCAGCAATCCTAATGAAATGAGACTGCCTTCTTCTTGCTAGATGATATTATGGTGATGTGATGGTGTGCGTGGTTTGGTTTGGTGTGGTGGCTCAATTGCAATCACAATCACTCACCATACAAAAAAAATGCATAGTTTGTCAGTTTTCTATTGGAAAATAAAACACATCCAAATCCAACATCATCAGCAGTATGGATTTTCATTAACTCAATGTTTTCATTTACTATTGAACATGAAATATATCATGATCATGATGTTTTTTTTAATTTCTCCTTTTAAAAATCTTTAACCACTTTTCCTTTTGTGATCTGATATCACATCACCATATCATATCTACATCACTACATTACTATCACATACACAACAACACTCAAAGTACAAAACTCAACAACTTAGCTTCTTCATCCCGAAACAAAGATGCATACGCATTTTTTCTCTGGTGAGAGGAGCTATAAGCACAAAACTTGTCAAGCACTTTTTGCTCCAGGAGAATCCAGTAAAAAATCATAAAACCAAGAATGTTTTAAGTTGGGCATGATGTGATGAAGTATATTTTTTTCACACTCAATGTGACTTTTTATTTTAGGCATTAGTAAACATATTAATGATGGTGATGACGACTCATCCCTTATCTCGTATAAAAGTTGAAGGACGCGTTTTTAAAAAAGTACATATTGTTTGTCTTAAGTCATGCTTCCAGTTCAGTTGCACTTAATATCCCAAATTCGCCTTGCAATTCTGCATATGAACAAAGAAGATTAGCTATTAGCTCAGCTCGTGGTTGGTTTTGGTATTCTTTTTAACGAACACCGATAAGATCACATTTTGCTTAGCTTAAGCTTTAGCTCGCTCTTACTTCTTCATACATTCACAACTTGAGTGGAATGGAGTGTTCTGTTCTCTTAAGATAACTAATCCAGAAATAATTGCAGAGCTGTTGCTCTTAATATGCTGATAATTTGAGCTGTTAAGTGATTTGATTTTTATCCGCCAGCGGTTATGATTTTTATTATATATCCCTATAAAGTTGATGTAGATGCTGGTTTTGGTTTTGGATTGGTTTTGTTTTAAATTTTCAGAAGAAAAAGACAATAACGCCTTTGCCGTTCTCTGGGCAGAGGCTGGAAGCCGTCTGATTTCAGATTACAATGTATTACTTGTACTAATAAGAAAAGTTAAAGATCTTTTTTTTCTTCACTCACTCTTTCCTTCTCTTCTCATCCACTTCTTCTTCTTCTTCATACATACATCATCCTACTTTATCCTTCAACTTCAACAGCTATTGGTTTTGTATTGTTATACTTGGTAAAGTGGTAATAGTTATAGCTTTGCATGCATGCATTTTCTGTAAGACTGTTCTTTTAAGCTTTACCTCAGTTCAGTTCAGTAGTAGAAAGTAGTGGTAGTTGTTGGATTTGGATTGAGAGTATTGGAGTAGTTAACGAAAATAAAATGTGAGCATGTGTACCATATCTCTAATGTAAATGTATACAAAAAGGACAAAACAGAAGAAGAAGAGAGAGAGACGACTGCCGATGACTGCTGCCACTTCATTTTCTTATATCCTTAATTCTTCTCCTCATCCATTCTTCTTTTATTTTTTTCTTGAACACTTTATTTGGTCTGGCCTGGCTTGGCCTGGTCTTTTGTTGTTGTGCTCTCTTGAAGGATGATGGTGTGGTGATGATGATGATGATGATGATGATGATGATACTTTACGTTCTGTGCTCAAACCTGTATTTCTGCTACCGATCCGACTACCGACCGACTACCACTTCTCTTTTCTGGATAGATGATAGAGGGATAGGATAATAATTTGTCTTCTTAAAAGCATGAAATAATATTAACAAGTAATATATTAACAGAAAAGTAGGAGTCGTTCGGTTGTAGAGCAGTTTCATCATCACATCACAAAGTCAGTTCAGTAGCAAATGCAATGGCATCACATCGCATGGCACACAACTCACAACACAATATAAAATGTTATAATAATGCATGGTGCACAAAGGCGAGGACCTTTTTTTGTTATTTTCTGTGTTTATTATTATTATATCATCTTTCTTCACACAGGATAAAACTTGACTTCTGAGTATCCTACGGGATCATATATTATATTATTATTACTATAAACAGCATAAACTAAACCATGTGCAGCAGCATTGCGTATCGGGCTCTCTTGTGTTAAGCATGTTCGTGAGCCTTGCACGTTTTCTAATCCAAATCCAACATAAAACTAAGTTTGATGATGTGACGAGTACATCCTGAAAACAGATACTGTTACACAAACGTTGAACCTTCCAACTTCATCATCATAATCTCCCATGAGCGAGTAAGCGAGCGAGCGAGCACTCATATTCTCATGACTTCAAATGAAAATGAGGATGATGATGATGCGACGTGATATCATTTAAAATTCATTTTTAGAACTTAATTTCCGCAATTACAAGAACTTTCTACAGGAAGATTACATCATCATAGCAAAAAGACATAAAAATGAAAGCCAAAAAGTCAAAGTCACTTTGCATAAGTATTAAAACTGCTTTGGATTGGATATGTACATATGCAATACAATCTATTCTATTCATTAAAAAACGCTTGCAGGATTGATGATGACTGTTGACGGATATGTGTATTATTCACGTTCATCCGTTCTCGTCCTCGTCAAATCTTTTGTCCATTCCATAATATATATATAAAATATGACAAGATGACATTCGCGTCCAACCAATCCAATCCACCAATCCACATGCAAGAAGTCAAGGTAGCATATAGAAGTGCAATGGAAGTTGAATGTTGAAGAATTGCCAGAAGTTATTCATTTCATGTCAACTGGTCGTAAACAATAATGCATTTAAGCAAGCATAACCAATCTGTGTGCACGAGAACTTTCAAAGCAAGTGTGCCTCCAACGTTTTAGCTTTGCTTTTGTAAAATGTCTTTTGTAAATTCACAAAATTTAATGCCCATGACATGACGCATGGCAAGTTGCATGAGGGATGAGAAGATGAGATGAGGATGAGAGAGAGGCTTTCATTTCATTCAGTGTACTTATGTAAAGAAAAGCAAAAACCTGGCCTGAGCTTTGAGCTGCTGACTTTATGACCAGGTTAAAAGGAATCGGTTGCCTTTTGGCTGGTTTTGGTTTCTAAGATGCGTAAATCCAGCCCTTTTGTATGCAATGGAGTGGGTATATTTAGCGTGTAATGGGAATTTAAAGTGGTGGAAGGACTGACAGATTATATGATGATGATGATGATGATGTGATATGTGTGCTTCCAAACGTATTTACCTACTTTACATATACAATATATATATACCTGACGATGATGGGTACTGAGCTGAGGTAGCATTTCAATTTAGCTGTTTAACAATGAACTTTTCAGCGCTTGGAAAATAAATTGTGTGTTGTGTTTAATATTGAGATCATCAAGTCTTCACTTGATGTAATGAAAAAGCTACCATATGTCTATAATTTTCCATTCAAATGGGCTCCTGAAGAAAATTGTAGAATGTAGAATAGACAGAATGGAAATACTCTATTTTTCTCTACTTTTGAAACAAATTTATAGTGAAGTGACTTGGATTTGGATCGCTTTGAAACGCAAGGCACAACGTCCAGAAAGGTTGTATGTTGGATTTGGAATATATTTTTTCCTCGTTCCTTCAAGGTACAGAAGATATAATATGCGTTTTCACAAAGGTTCTTTTGAAAACTACACTGCACAAAGGCTACAATGGGAATAAATGTAGTAGGAGGAGAAAGAGGATGGAGATACCCGTGCCTCAATGCACATGCTGTCTTGACTTTGCTTAAACGAAACCGAATGAAATAGAAATTAAATGTGTAACGACAAAAAAAGTAAACTTGGGGAATTGCATTGTATTTGTATTGTTGGGCATGAATCAAGACATTGTTTTTTACATGATGCTCTGCTGCTGGAGAATTGCTTTGTTGCTGTTGCTGCCACTTTCAGTAATGCAAAAATAAATTTCCATTCGTTTATACTTTATAGACTTTCTTTCAATTTAAGGCGTAATCTGCAAGCTTAGTTAGGTTTAGCTTGCTTTTACCTTTGTAAAGTCACACTTTTCAAGTGTGCATGGACTGTACTACTACAACTACTGCATTTTCAAAATTTTCCTGTCGGCATAAATAATAGTTCGACTTGGACAGACAGACATCGTATTTGTGACACCAATGGGATGTTAATTCTTCGATTGCCAAAGGGTTTTCTTGAACTTTTCATCTGTCCAATTTTTTGTGTAACCCCTTTTGCTTCTTATACAATAATATTTTATTGCTATATACCTTAAGTCGACCGTCAACACTTTGACTCATTTTACTTTTTGGTCGCGGTGATTTAAGTCCCAGATTTTTGAGATTTTACTCTTGATTGGCTACAATATTTTTTTGTGTTATTCTCAAAGGTTTTTGTTCCCGAATCCCTTCCCTTATATCATTTGTTAGCTCCTTAGCTCCCTTCAAACAAAATCATGCTGAGGATTTCAACGAATTTGTAGTATTTTGAGCAATTGGGAGTAGTGGTACAAAAACCAGTGTCGGTCATGTCATATAATAATAAGAATATAATGTAGGAATATATGTCTTTTGTGATACTCTTGCCAACTGGTGCTGCTTTGCTTGATGTAAATCTTTATAAGCATAAGTAGTCTGTATATCGCATATAATGAAATAATAGAAACTGACAGGTTAACCTTCCCTCACTTCTCCTTTTTGAAAATATACCTTATTTCACTTGTCATAATGATAATTATTGTAAGAAGGAGCAACAATCTTTCAACTTTGCTTGTCTTTTTTTTTTCTCTCTCTCTCTCTCTTTCTTTCAATCTTTGTTGAAGGATGGTCGATGGTGTTGCTTGTAAAACTCTTCTAAAAGGACGACTTTTCGGTTTGTGGTTGATGGACTTAAGCCTTGTGTTTGGACGGAGACGTGCACATGTTGTCAATTTGAGCAAATCTTCTTGTTACCTGCCCCTTTTTTGTTTTTTTGTTGCGGGTGAATGTGATGACGATGAGGACGTTTGTGATGAGGGAAGGGTACTAAGAGGATTAAGATCATTTAAACATTGCTTTCAAATAAGCTGATTTTTTGGGATAAGGTGAAATGAGGGAAATTGACAAAAAATCAAAATTTTGCTTATTATGGCATGGTTGATGGTAGTTAAAAGTCCCAACTCCGAAACCCTTAAAGGCTCCCTGGATGAAATATTAGGGAAGGAGAAGAACAACAAAAGGAAATGGGTTTAAAAGTTTAAAACATGAGAAATATATTGTAGGTGATGAGGACAAGTGTTCTATAAGATGCGCTTTGAATTTGAGTCTTACTCAGCCTGATCCCTGTGTAAAACAAATCGATAGTTGATCCTTCTGTAGCAATAAACGACCGGTAATGTGTGGATTGGATTGGATATGATATAGACAAGGCTACTATGCTGGAATGGAATGGAAATAGATTACTAACTTAATTTGAGTAGAGAATATATATATAAATGTATACTAATAATTTTCCTTTTCCGTTTAAAAAAAGAGATTGGTGATATGAACTGAAATGAATTGCAGCTCTCACCTTTACCATCAACTCAACCATCCATTTTTCTTCTATTATCATCTTGTATCGCACTATATACTACTACTGCACCTGTACGGTACACACTTTTTTCCTATATATTTTTCCCAGTTGAGTGAACAGGTTCCCTTTTCCTTCCTTTCTTTACCGTAGCACACACAAAACAATCAAGAAATGAATTCGTCAAAGGATCAGACAAACAAAAAAAGGGACGTTAGGAAAGTATCCTTACACTTAAGACAAATAACCAAACAGTTTCTTTGAGATCTGAGATTGCCTATAATTTCAGATTTATATGAGAATTGGATATATATTTGTACTTCTATATGGATAATGATGAAGATGTTGAGCTGTCAATAATTTCACTTTGTTAACAAGATACATATCATCATTTCATATTCCCCCTTTCCACGTTTGACGTTATTTACTGATTTGATAGGTTTGATTCTTGAGGCACTCTATTCTCCCTTGCATATTATGGTTTCTGTAGTCTGCAGAGGACTTCTTAGGTTCTTAGGTATCACCTTTTGTGTGTATTATTACACACCTCAATAACTATCCACTACACCTTCATTCTTATCATATCTCATTTAGTATATCCCTTCAGCATTTTGAAATTACATCTTTTCCAAGTCGTTTTCAAGGGCATAAAACATGTTCCAAAACAAACTCTACGTGATAATGTAATATATTGCGTTTTTTTCTGTGTACTTGAGTAATAATAGTGGAAGCGTGTGTGTGTGTATTTCTACTTTAATATTAGGCTCGTATATGATATGCCCTTTTTTTTCTTGTACAATATACAATTCATATTACTATCAGCTTTCTGATGAACTGATAATGAAGACATATCACTGCATCTGTAGCTGAAGGCTGATATGCTGCTGCTGCTGATGATGATCATGATCATGATGAAAATGAAAAGCTTTAGTGATGCGATGTGGTTAAGCAAAGATGATGAAGAATTCATGAAGAATCTTTTTCTCTCTTGAGGTTGCATTTCATTCCATAAAGATGAGACAATACAACTTACTCAAAAAAACACATAAGAAAACATAAATGTGTGCAATGCAATAGAATGGAATGGATAGTGCGGTTTCACTCAGCGTGAGAACTGAAATCAGATATGATGCCATCATGAGGAAAGGTACAAAAAAAGTCAAGTCAAGTAAGTCAAGTTCATTGAGTCAGTCTGTGACTGGAAGTAGTGGGAAGGAATCAAGTCAAGGAAGGTTTTTCTTATGTAACGACGATGAGTGATCATTACTTTTACGGAGTGTATAATAATAATCATGAGATTATGATGGTGATAAATGAGATTAGTAGAGGTAATAGTAAGTGTTGGTGCTGGGACTTGGCTTTGGCTTCATTCAACTGTTATGATATGAAGATGATGATGATGCTTGACACTTGACACTGTAACTACTTGTTGATTTTTCAATGGCTGAATAATGGGAAATCATTTGTTACAAGTTATAACACGTTGCACCACTCAACTGACTGACTGACTGGTTTGGTTTTGTGAAAGAAGAAATAAGAATGACTTGTTCAAAATGATTGACAGATTTTACTTGCTTTGGAAATTGAAAACCGACAATTTGTAATACAACTGATGCTTTTCTTTATCATGAACAAGGTATTGAAGTTACATATATTATGATAGTATGAAGTATGAAAATGAAAAGCTTTAGGAAATTTCTGTCACAATTTTCTTGGTAAGGTTTTCAGGCTGTGAATTTATTTTTAAGAAGCCATTTGATACATATTGATTGTAAGTGACAAAGATAAAAGAGCAAATTGGTGTTTATTATCATTGTGATTTAAAGATCCGATATTAAAAACTTCTTATCAATCGACAAGAATAAGAATTAGTTAGAAGCAAAGATTTAATTTTATTGTAATACTCCACATACACAGCCGTAAACATATCTGTGTTAAATATCCAAATGTTTAAAATATTATGAAAATTTCTTGTGACGCTACGGCTACTTATATTTCTCTTCATCGAATGAAAGTAGTAAAATAGGGTGAAATCATAAAATTTAATGACTGTAGATAAAGAATTTGTTAATGGGATCGGCAAGTGCATCCAATAATTGATTTCAACGTGAGTGGATAAGTAAAAGTAAGAAAGAATATGCATACAAATAATAAAACACACAATCATCTTCAGCATTGCACATCGCATCGGCAGACTAGGTTACGAGTAAAGAACATTCAAGAGCAGGTTAATGAGAGTCAGGAGCAGTACTCATCCTCTCTATCTTTATCATCATCATCATCAGCTAAATTGAGCATTGAAAGCGGTTAGATTATATTATATTACCATCATCATCATCATGCATTTGATCGTGTTATTAAGCTTATTTTACGCTACTTACAAAACCTTTTATTCAAGTGCCCCTCACTCAATTCACTTGAGATGCTTCTTGGAAAAGTGCAGACACAAAATTAGTTGAAGTTTCCTTGAAAGGTTAAGCCAAGCCAAGCCACTGATGCCACGTTGCTTACTAGCTCATTATATGCACTTTTTCTTTGAAAAGTGATTTGTGGCATTGTTAAATAGAAACCTTCCGGGTATGATCATACATAATAGATTTTATGCACATGTGCATTAAATGGTTGAGTTTGAGTAGCAGCACGAAACACAATTGCACTAGTCACACGGATGCCTAATTAAATCCAACTTTGCAATGCACTGCAATTTCATTTCTTCTCATCTCTTTGCTTTATTTTTTTAAAAAGCTTTTCCAGTTGAATTCCTAAGGATGACGGGTGAAATTGAAGAACTCTTGATTTGGTCTCACAGCCAGTGAATAAAAAAATGCAAACACTTGCTGCGTGATTGGTTCCTAATAAGTTGAGAAGCATCATCACATAAAAATTTCATAAGGACAGGATTAAAGCACGTAAAATGATAGTTAATATTATGCACATTTTTTCTTATGATTTGATGCAACATGTTACACAGACGAGCATGAAGGGGCAATCCGAGATTTTTGTTCAATCTCCTTCTTAATTGCTTCCTAATTGCTGCTGACGCCTTTTCATGGGCAGACTATCCAATAATTAGCATATTATTGACGAGTATCTTCTCATCAAGTGGGTGAAAGTGTGAAGCGAAAGGCGAAAGCTATGAAAAGGGTAATTTAAACGATTGAATTGAATACAAATAAAAGCATATGCAACAACAACTCACCTCTCACACCTCATATGAAATGAAACAGGGATATGATGTAGCATAATAATAAATATCATGTTGAATTTTAATTTTTATATACACACCAATCACTCTCACCTCACCATTTGTAATGAGTGCCGTGATTTTTGGTGCCGGAGTTGATTGGTGATAATAAACAAGCTGAGAAATGAATTTAATTGACCACTCTTTTTGCGTATCTTATTTCTTCGTTTACATTCATTTTTATAACAGATGCTGATGCTGCTCCTCTGATCCCGATCTCTGGTTTGTTTGACAGGGTATTATTGTAGTCGCAATCGGTGGCTTGTATTTCAAAGACAATAGGATGGGATGGGATATATATATATATATATATATATATATATATTACAAGCGGATTTTTCTTTCAATCAATCTGGTTTTTGCAGATTCATGCTTGGCATGTACCAGAGATGATACTATGATACGTACAACTCTCCAATTTGCGTGATTCTTCATTGATTCATTCAACAGCACAACGGAGCAGATCTACATAAATCTAAGGTCTATGAATCTATATATCTACAAGAACAATTAGTTTATCAATGAAAGGAGCAGTCCTGGAAAATCCAGCTTTTGTATTTTTAATTGTTTTTTTTCTTCAGGTATTATCCATCACTTTTCACGTTTTCACTCGCCTTTTTAGTCAGTTATCCATTTCATTTTGAAAAGGTGATGCTAATTATGACACTAATTTTTTTTATCAAAGCCTTGATTATGCAATCCAATGTTGAATGTAACGAATGGAAAATACAAGAAAATTAAGCCTGGAACCAAAACCAAAACCAATTCGTCGAAAATGCATAGTGCTGCTGTCAACGTTTGCACGTATGTTGCAATGTTGATTTGATGCATTAAATTATTTTTTTTACCTTATTGCATTGCATTGCATGACATTTCACTTTATAGGTTAACAATGTGGCATGTAATACGTATGCTAACGATACGATGCAGATAGATGCAACAAGACAAGAGAGATCTTATCATCCCACATTATGTTCGGAGATATGATATGGTGTAAGAAGATGCAAGTGGAAGTCTACTAGCTGTCAAGTCATTGTTGATGGTGTAGAGTCAACAAGATGACGAATGGGGATGAAATGAGTATTATCTCATATATCTGCTTAACGTGTTTATTGATACTATCTATAAAGAAGATATAATAAAATACAATAGCATTATATTTATATATTATGAGGAGAGAAGTTGAATGGAAAGTTTAATATGTATTGTGTAAAGTGAGCAAATGACAGGTAAAAAGTCTTGTTATTAAAGGTGTTATTATTACTGCAATTTAGCCTCAGTACACAGAAGGAATGAAAAACAAGTAAGAATAAAAAGTAGCATGCGTGTACTTACTTGTTATATTGCATAGTGCAGAAATGATTAACGAGCAAAGAGGTTTCAGTTAACGCCTCCAGAAAAAGAACCTTTTTTTCTCTCTCTCTGAGTGTGAGTATTTAGCTCATACTATATATGAACAGAATAAGGATGAAGGAGCAAAAGGAAAGAAAAAATATTGTGAAAAAGAAAATGAGAAAAATGGTCGTAATAAAGGGTAACATTTGGTGAGTTAATTATTATGATTACTCTCTCAGAATAAGCCTTTTGCTCATATCAAATCATCTCATATGACGGTGCACTTAAAAACTTGAGGCTCTCGGCATATACAGCTAAAGCAGCAGCCGAACTTGGCTTTCGAGTTGTGTTTAAAGAAGTTCAAAAGCGAGAAGAAGAGATGTGTCCATGTCCTGGAAAAAGAATAGTTGTTAGTAGTAGGGGCACGGCAGGACAACACTACTACTCGTCACCGGATATTAACCCTTTTTCAGCCTGCAAGGCAAGGAAGGCGAGAAAAAGTATACATTACATTCACACATTGTAGAGTACATACACAGCATAATATAATATATTTTGTATGCATTTCTTTCACCATCAACAACAGATTTACATATATATGAACATTAAGAGCAGGTGTATTAAAAAGTGGTTTTCATAGTCAAGTCCCTAAAAATGCTAATGGGACGGAGAGAGACCGAGGAATGAAGAGAGAGAGAGAGAGTGAGTAAAAAGTCTTGTTCATTGTTATGCCATTTCATTTTTGGAGGATATGCAGATGAACTGCTTACTGGGTTTACAAAAGAGATGCTAATTCTTCTCTGCAAGTCAACAGGCCGTGATTTCATTTGAAAGATGCTCCTTCTGTTTCTAATAAGGGGTCATAATATAAAAATTTAAACAAGTCAAAGTCTAATTGCATGACTTGAGCTTGAGGTGATTTCCAAACTTGACTCGTAGACGACGGCACTCTTTCAGTTCGTTTGGATCATGTCTGTAATATATTATTTTACGCCTTAAATGCACAGATTTAAAAATGAACAAGTTCAGGTGATATGTGATGTGGTGGTGTGGTGTGATGCAACTTATTGATGCTTCATGTTTTTTTATTGATTGATCCATTCAGTTTGCTTTTAATCATGTGTAAACTTGAATCTTTGATGTTTATTCTATCTACTCTCATCCCATCACACCCTTCATAACAACTACTAACAAGATCATCCATTTCATGATGCCAGAATGCTGCAATACAATAGATCGGAAAAGCTTTCATACAAATCCCATTTGCCTAATAAATCTTAACGAATGAATGAGAACCATTTCTGTAAAGTAGCATATATTATGCACTTACTTTTTATTTGCATTTTAAATCACAGTCCGTTGTTAATACAATTATTGGATAATAATGTTTGTATTGAAATTAGGTTTATGCTCAGGCAAGGTTATGAACAAAATTCTTTTTTAGGAATTCTTTCAACGATTTAAAACTAGATATATAAGGTGAATATAGGTTTACAAAACAAAAAAAACGTTTTGTATTGCTTAGCATAGCATTATTACAGAAAGTAATTAAACGATGACAAGATTTATATGGCATAAATTAATTAAGTGTGAGGGAAAGGTGGGGGAAAGAAGGTCCATATTAAAAAATGGACCTTTGAGAATTATTATCAATACGTTCGTACATAAAAAGGCTAGTAGCAAAGGAACTCTATTGGTTAAAGAAGATTGGCATGCTGGACAAGAAACCTAAAGTCTAAACGTTAGTCCATTGGGGTGCTTTCTACGTTGAAGCCACAATTTAAATAAATAATATATATTATCTTGACCTGAGGTACAATGACATAAGTTAATACGTATATTGATTTGAAGGCATAGAGCAGAGTTTTTCACACAATATGATAATCCTTTCTTCTTTTAACTTGTGTAATCACAAGATAATCCGCCGGGCAACTTCGGTCGACTTTGGTGCAACATCATGAATCTTTGTCCCGTCGTCCATAAACACTTGTAGTATGTTAGCTTTGCAAAAGAAGCACTCTCCTTTGTTCATCAAATGATGTAATATGCAAGTCCTACGCACAAAATGGAGAAGATTTACGTGAGTTCAATATTATTTTATATCCAAATACATAAAATAAAATGATGAATGGAAGTATAACTCTTGATCTTACTTGCAAGCGCGATGATTACATGGCTTAAATGTGGTATTCTGTGGAGAGGCGTAGCATATTGTGCAAGCCGAGTTATCATCGAGGGCTTCCATTTCAGTTTCGTGTCGCTGAGTCCACTGTGATAAGTGTGATACAACGTTTTCAAGTGTACCAATTTCTTCCTCACTAACATCGTCAGGCACGTCTAAAAGCACGAGACAAACAATTAAATTCAATCAAAATATTCATGAGTCACACGTACAAAATAAGCACTAGCTGGATAACTTACGAATTTGCAAACTAAAAATCTGCTTTGCATTTAGAGGTTGATTCCTTCCAAAGAAAAAGTCCAATGAATTAACTTGGAAGCTTGGTTCACATAACAAAGCCCGTGTTGCAGGCATTTCAGATTCTAAAAGCACAAAAGGTTAGACTTAGTTAGCTAAGAACCTTTTTACCCAGAATATATGGAAAAACATACAAAATATTAGTGGTAATTCATTCATACCAGTTGTCTTTTCAAGATCCTTAACTATAAGGGATACTAAAATTCCCCCAACAGAAGAAAGTAAAGGATAATGCGTAACATTTTCCAATCCTGGAATATCTAGCTCTATGACTTGGGAAAAGCAGCCCGTATTATTTCCGATTCTATTCATTATTTGGCTCAATAACTGCAAAGTTATAATAAATCAAGTATAACTTGAGAATTGCAAGTCTATCATCAATGATATCAATTACTTTTCTTACCATGCACAAACGGGCAAGAAGAGGTTCCGCTGATTCTCTGGAAGAATCAGTTATGACTGGTGAAGCAATAGTACATATCATTTCAACAACACGAAGTAGAGCTTGCGTTAATTCAAAACACGTGCAGCAAATTTTTAGTTGACGGGCCTCGATAAAAACTCTTTCTGGTCGTTGGGCAGCATTTTGAATCTAAAATAAAATTATTATTATTAGATTTAGATTTTCCAGCTTTAATGGAGTATAAATAAAATACGTCAATAAAATTATTATTACCTCTTGCAGCAAGCCAACAAATTCCGAGAACGCCCAGTTTAATTGATTCAAAACAGAATGAATATAACTAACGGCAAACTTTTGATTTTCCAGCAAAACATTTGCTACGTGATTCTGTAGTATACGTGAAGGTGTTGGAGCTATAAACAAACACAACGTTAATTTAGGAAATGATTTTTACATGACAAACTTTCAAATGCAATATGATTAAATCGACACTTACGTAGATTTGTAGATATTCCAAATTCATCTTGAACTGGTTTAGCCCTAAACGGCCGTCTAGCTTCTAAAGCATTCGGGTATTGAAACCCAAATCCACTTCCTTGCCAAAATCTTACTAGCATCCAATTACTTTGTGCCCAAGCTCGGTTCTCGTAGGGTCTAAGTATCGACTTGACCATCGAAACTTGGGACTCTTGCGGCATCTCTTCAAGAGCTGTGAGCATTGTTCGGTTGCAAATAAATGAACTTAATGCCTGAGTTAAAGTATCTTTTGTTTCTGCTATAACTATTCTTGTGTCCGCAAAATGTGTGGCAACGAATTCCGCAACTTCAGCAAGAATACCGTCTAGACCTTTAAAACATCACACAAAACATTAGGTAATTCTTCGTTATAAAATCCTCAAATTACAATGATTCTGTTTGACAGCGACTTACGAGGAAGTGAAGAATGTGACACAGTGGGATGCATTTGTGTCAATAAAAACCACGTCAGATTAATTAACGTAGAAATATAATGTTCGGGTACAAAAGCAAACAAAGGACCATCTGCAGATGCTGTTTTAAGTGTAGCTAAAACAGTCTTTAGTAGTTGGTAAACAAATATTTGGCGTTCCTTCGTGAATACTGCACTTTTGACCCATGCTATGTGTCTAGCTTGTTCATCCAGTTTGTTGGTAAAAATTTCAACTGATTTCACAAGCTCGGTTCTCTCGCCTTCGGAAATGGAATTACTATTAAGACTAGTATTAGCACGGTCAAGAGCCTTCACGTATTCTTCCATTGTATTCCTTAATCCCACAACCTATGAAGATTAATAATAATAATTATTATCTACATACTTCAAATCTGATGATAGATAAAAAGTAAGAAATCTGACAAAGAAAAAGTTAAAGCAATAATTACCTTTTCAACATGTCTTTGTACACCACAGGAGTAAATGATTATGGCATTGTCCAGCAGTTCCCGAAGACTTGCACGTACATCCATTGTCCCACTTTCTTTGCCCAGCAAAGCAACTGCAGGATTATGTAATTGAACTGCATTTCGGTGCTCCATCCCACCAAATCCAACGAATCCTCCAGGAAAATATGTAAATCCTCGCTCACCCTGAGCTATAAAATTTCTGAAATCTGTCAGCATTGGGATCAGCATGCTGTGTCCGCTATAAAATGAAAGTTGTTATAGCATACAAGAGGCTGAAATTCACACAACATCATCGTAATTAAGTGAAATATAAACTAACCTTGGAGTCCCAGCTATAAGTGCTGTACCCAAGTGGGGAACTTGCATTGGAGAAGAAACGTCTTCCCCAGAACTAGTTGCACTAACATGAACCCCATTGTTATGATCCGGTGCCTGTCTTGATGGAAGGAGTGGTGTTACTCCAAAATTTTGGCGCTGTTGAGCCGCGTTAGTTCCAGTCACTCCGTTTTCAGTGGGTGTTGATGCGAACAACATTCTCACATTTTCACCCACTGGTGCCAAAGGAGTTGGACTAACAGGTAGAATTGGTCTATCAGAAACTATGACCCTAATTGTACGATTAGCAATAGTAGTTTGATTCGTTGGAGATGGACTGTTATCACTAGTAGTGCCATCAGATTCAGTCTCATCCGACGTATTAAGCTGCAGGGCACTAGTAGGCATTGGAGTATCACGATGTACATGTACATTATTAGCACCACCACCATGCGCTGGCATTGATGTAGGAGTAGTAGTAGCAGCGGCGTTGTTTGGCGGCATGTAGTCAGGTATGCTCAAGGCCTGGCATACTTCCACGTGATGAGTCTTGTATAAATAACTAGCTATGCCTCCAACCCTTTCCATTTCATAATACGATATTGAAGTGTCAAAGAACATGTAACTTGGAATATCTGGTAACTTTTGCTCATCATTTTGCTCCACTTCTTCACGATAAAGGTCACCCACAGTCCGTAAAAAGCAGAAAAACGTGGCCATTGCTTTATTAATTGGTTGATGGAGAACTGATCCCGGCTAAAAGTTAAAGTCACAAAAAGTATGAAAAACTTATCACAAATCCTTCCTTATATTATACCAAAGTTATTTATTAACAATAAGTTTCGTACCCGAACAACATCACGAACGTACTGTCGAAACTTTCGGAGAAATAAAGCTCTTGATGATGGTCGCCTTTCAGTTCCGTCAGCATTGTCCAAAAGGTGTTTCATCAAACACACTTGCAAACTTTGTAAATCTGGGAGTAAAGCAGAAAACACACAAAGGATAATGAATCTGCGGCACCTAAACGAATGCCAAAAACTATGTTGTTAACATCATGCAATCATACCGCTAATCTTTTGTTGAATAGAATGACACGTATTTTCATAGGAAACTGCAGCATTTGAATTCACTGGTGATTTTCCAGGCCACCACGTTTCAGGGATTATCTCTTTCAATACAGTTTCATCCATTGGTCGGATATGAAGAAAATGCATCAGTCTATAGTAAAAATGTAGAGAATCAGTTTAGTTTAATAGTACCAGTTTCATTATCGAGTACTGCAGGACATTATTGTTCATAACTTTTATGATTATAGCTTACTTGGTTTTATCAAATAATAGGTATCTTATCATGTGCCGTCTCGTTGACCGATGACGCGCAAGCGCTATTAAACAATGAAGACTATAGTGTTGATAGGGGTAGTCTATACTAAGCGAATTGGAGCGAAAGTGATTCATTAAAATAATGCACGTCTTCTCCAAACATATTTTCATCTCAGTTTCCTTTAAAACAGAAAATACCATGTTAATTTTACATTTCATCATGCATTAAAGGAAATGAATTTGGGCTCAGTACCTCTAGAAATGTCCACATAATATCAAGTAATAAGTCAGTCTTCTTGTAAGAAATATTTTGGGCAGAAATTGTATCCGTATGCGCAATTTTTTCAGGCAGTCCAAGGCACGATGCAAAAAATGGGAAGAAACTTTGCTCTACGACGAAACCAGACTGCAAATGAGGTCCTAAAAATTCGATCAACCGGTTTGTGATCACCAACAACGTTTGATAGTCACTGTTGTTGTTAGCTCCGACATAATCAGGATAAAACTTGGTTCCAGGATAAAGGGACAGAACACTGCTGAGCCAGCTTAGTAATAAATCTGTCTTTGCATTATCCAAGGAGCTTTGTAGTTGCAACGGAGAATATCCATCGACAAGATACTGTAAGGGAGTAGCCCCAAAATTGGATACAATATTTTCTCCATATGCCAAGCTTGCTGCAGGGAAATAGGCTACTCCGGGTCCTCTTCGTATATTACTAAATGCATTTCCTAGTGCTTTTCCATTTCTACAATAATATCATATCAAGCATTAGCTTCTTGAACTTTGACAAAATATTTCAGAAGAATCATTCTGGTAGAACAAATACCATAAATTAAAAGGAACATACCTATAAAAATCTATCTTTCCTTCATCCAGGTCGATGCAACAACCTATAATATCCCCTGCCTGAAAATGAAATTAGTATAATATGTTGTATAAGTATACTTTCTTGCAAAATAAATAAAATCGTAATGAAATACTAACAAAATTACCTGCCATGTTTCCCCATACGGTGATGTAGTTTTATTCCACTTTCTGAGTCTATTTCCATCATACGCGTACGAGTCAATTGTATCACCTAAGGATCAATTTAATATTCTGTTAGCTTTTTCTCCATATTCTTATATGCGAATAAAAGAATCAGAATTTCAAGCTGGGTTTGAAACATACCGACTCCTTTCTCTTGAGAAAATTTTGTTTCTAAAGTTGCCCATCCTATTTGCATTACACCTTTTGAGCCCAATTGAACTTCATACTGCCACTTTCCTGTTAATTTTTAAGATAAATGAATAAATACATCACACCATATTTGGATAAAATAAAGTCTCTATCATAAGAAACGCTAATAGTACCTTGGTAAACGCAAGTACATGCTTTCACGGATCCGAAATTACATTGAGAATTAACACTTAGTCTATCGTTACTGATGATAAAGGTTCCAACATGACTACTAGCATCGTATTTCACAATGCTGGGCCCCAATCTCCCTTCTTGATTCACTACCCGTTGCTGCTTTTTACTTTCTTCAACTACAGCATCCAACTGTCTTTGAATTAGTTGACCAAATACGTTGGCTGAAGGCCTGCAATAGTAAATCAATCAATCATGTAGATAAATATGGAATGGTACACAGGGAAGTAAATAACTCTTCACTCTTGAAGACTTACTGAACAATTTTCTTTGGTTCCGTGGTATCCATTTCCACATCCACTGGTGGACTAGTACGCGGACTTTTACTTGGCTTAACTCCATCAGAATTGGACTGCGATACTCCCACCAAATGACCCACACTGTTAGGTGATGAATTCAGTACATGACTCTTCCCCGCTGAAATCGAACCATTTCTACTCTCTCCACTAGAACTATCCCCAAACGAAGCATCTTGGGATTCCAACGTAGATACAAATTCAGTTCCAAATATCTGAGCAAGTACGTTTCTGGAGAGTATATTACTGGTAGTCATCCTTGAAATCGTTTGGTAACAATCACCCACGCACCTATAAAATCATAAAATTGAGTTCAGCTCATCAAGTACCGATTTTAAAAGGTTTACCAACAGCTTATTATTATTCTTAATTCAAAAATAATTATTACCAGCTATATTCTGACACTACAACTGACGACTATTCCAAGTCCAGTTTCGTAAAAAAAACGGAAGAACGTTATCTTTCCAGCCAATTGAATTATTATTTCGTAGTGTCAAGTATATTAAAATTTACTACAGTCGTCACGAATCTCTGTGTCTTCCAATTGATAATCTCATTGCTGAAAGATAGTAACAAGAACGTGAACCAAATCATAAATAATTATTTTCTTTTGCGAAATCTTTATAAAATTTTCTATAACTACAAAAGCTTACCGATGAGCTTTACGACGAAATATCTCAGCTTTCAAGCATACCACTGGCACTGGACATCTTTTGCCTTTCTCTGAACTCAGTGAACTCCACTCCTCTTCTAGAGCTTATCGATTCGACTTGATTACAGATTATGCTGACCTGGATAACCCAAATTTTTCTTACAAATATAAAAAATACACACACACAATACACACCTCTGAATCACAAAAAGTAGAATATAAAAACCTTTTTACTTACCAAACATTCAAAAGATAAGGGTCCTATTTATTTTTTCAGCAGCCAGATACCCACAATAACCACACTGATAAGAAAAGTGGTTGATAATCCAAAACAATTCCTTCCAAATGAATGTAAATCCGAAACCCAAATCACAAATGCATGAATAATTGTTTACGTGTGTGTTTTTTTGCAAGGGAAAGGTGTTTACTCATCCCATATACCTATTTATGTACATGCACTATGTACAAGATGAGCTCTTCTTCTGTATAAACAACCCAGTGTTGTCCTTGCTTCGTTTCCCTCAAAATCTTCCCTATAAACTTTAACAAATCTATGACCACCCTACTAGTTTTTCGCTTGTGTACATTTTATGTGATCTGTACAAAAATGTACATAAGAGAGATCCTTACAAAAATGTACGTAGTGATCTGAATATCATAAGCCCAACCAGCATTTCAAACACCGTCCATGATCCCGAGGTTTTTAGTAATTGCTCATCATTCCTGTAATGGAACTCGACTAATCAGCTAATTATCAACGAATTAATCTTGTTGACGTCAGTGCATCATCCGTCGTCGCAAATGGTATTAACCAATCAATGCTAAACTTGACAATGAAATAAATGAACGCATATTGCACTTGATATGGCTTAAGGTGCAATCCAATCATTATGTGAACGTGAATCAATATAACATTTGAAATGAAATGACATTAATTTCACAGAAATTTGCATGCTATTTTGATTGAGAGCAAAATAAAATTTTCATTGACCAATTCCCCAATCCTTGAACTTTAAATCAAAATGAATGCAAATGCAGGAACGGAATCAACAGCTTTGTAATACATGTAAATGTGACGAAAACATTTGCTGCTAGCTGCTATACGGTGGTCATACAATGCATCATGCAATTAACTGGGATACTGATGGATGGCTACTTCCTGTTCCTGTCCAGGTATTCGTAAGAATTTATACTTGAACTGAACAGGTATGGCATGACCATACTTAGATCGTCTCTCTAATTAGTAGTATGATTACAAATTCTATGAAGTCTGGTTGAAGTATGAGAACCATTTTACTGGGTCTGTCTGTCGCTTAATTGAAGTAGTCAACAATACAAATTGTTGACGTAGGCTGTAGGAATCGAAAACGATTGTGGAAATGCATTCACTGTCAATTGTATTCAGGGATTTCCATTTAGTTCACAAGGACGCAGAAAATAGTCCAGTAAAGCCTTTGCTAATTGTATTCAGAAAAAATGATTCACAATTTTATTATCGTTGTCTGCTGACGGTGTCCTTACGGCTTTTCTTGAACCTGGAAGTTTTTTATTTAAATTAAATTCATCAACATGAAATTTTTCGAACAGTTTTGCAAAAGCACCCCTTTTATTTTGGCCCTGTTGTTAAATTTCCGATATTTTGTGATGTGCACTCAAAAGCTTCCAAAGAATTCGCATCAGATCCATCCGAATAATCTCAAATCTCCAATCGTGTAAGTAAATATTGTTTCAAAATGTTTGGAATTACTTAATAGTTCTTCAGTTGGCCATTCAAAGTCTCTTAGTCAACAAATAGAGTAAAATTGTGATTGATATAAAACTTTTGCTGACAGAGTTCCAGTGAGATCTACCTGCACCTGTGGTTATAGACCTTTGGGGCAAACTAAGATCGTCGGAGGACAGTTGTCTAAAGAGAATAACTGGCCTTGGGTTGTTCCTTTAGTATACGTAAGAAAATTAATAATTGACAACGAGATTGGCTATTTTAGGAAAAGCTGCATTGGTTACTTTATAATCTACATGTAATCGCTTTCTATCAAACAGGTAGAGAATGCAACTCCAGAGCAATTTTGTGGTTCGAGTCTAATTAATTCCCAGTAAGCCAAATCCTTTATTCAAGAGACAATTTGAAGTGTTTCAATACATTTTACGTGTCTTTCTAATTTGTATTCAGGTATTTGCTAACTGCATCTCACTGTGTGATGGATATCAAAGATGAGGATTTGCCGAAATATCAGGCACTTCTTGGAACAAATTCTATTTCAAACCCAGATGCAACGGTTGCATATATTGAAGAGATTAAAATGCATCCTTTGTATGTAATATTTTATGTTATATAACACTGTTTGCCGTGAGCAAAATTTGCTTCATTTCAAAATTAATTGTTAATAGGTTTAACCGGACAACTCTTGACAATGACATTGCCCTGATTAAGCTAACAGAACGAGTTCCATTTACTCCAACTGTTCGCCCTGCTTGCTTGAAGCAAGCTGGTTCTCCGTATGTGGGCATTTCTGGAACAGTAGCTGGATGGGGAAGTTTAGTCAAAGGTGGAAGTGGGGTCGACAAACTACGAGAGACACAGGTAGCCCGTTTCTATTTTGCTATATGAAGACAATATGATACTCCTTATCCCTAAAGAATTATACCAATAGGTCAGAATTGAAGAATTGTGCTGTGCCTCAATAGGTCAGAGTTTTGAATAATGTTCAATGTGCTAAAAACTATTCTGCAAATGGAGTTCAAATCACTGGTAAAATGTTATGTGCACGGAAACCGGACCAGGATTCATGCCAAGGTACACTAATTCATAGATTCAAGAGTAAATTAGAACAATGAATATCAACGAACTAAATTGCAGGTGATTCAGGTGGTCCCTTTTTTCTCAGGAACCGTAACGCTAATGTTTTCACTCAGGTACTTGCGATTAAAGTATAATTAAATTATGAATTTTATCCCTCAATATAAATTCGTAAGTCTAATGCAATACTAGATCGGAATTGTATCATTTGGAGTGGACTGTGCAAGTCCCCAATTTCCAGGGGTTTACACCAGGGTCAGCTCATTTTTAAAATGGATAGTGGACAACACTCAAGATGCTTTCTACTGCAAGAAATCATTTTGACAAGCTTGATTAGGAATTAAAAAATTATGCAAGAAACTCTTTAAATTTTTCATAACAATGATTTATTAGCAATAAATGATTTGTGAGCTGCAACTGCAACGCATCGAATAAGATTTATGTGGTTACTGGATGAGCATCGTTATCAATGTCAGTCTCATTGCCATGAACCCAAGTGCAAAAATCAATTGCTTCGTCAACAGCTCCCCAACAATCAATCTGTCCATCACACACCTGCTCAAGTTTTATGCAATCGCCGAATTTGCATTTAAACTCATCCTTCCTGCATAATTACACAAAATGCATTGCACCAATGCTAATAACACTATCATTATGAGAGTCAAAAGTAGTTCGAATTGGTTGTAATGTTCACGTACCGACATTGGCTTCTTTTACGAACACATTTTCCAGTGCCATTATATCCTTTTTCATCTTCACCCTCAATGCAGTCTCTTACTCCATTGCAGACTTTGCTTGAATGCAAACAAAATTTTCCATCTTTGCATCGAAATTCCTGGCACAGACAAGGGCTGTCAATTTTGTTCCATTCTATTAAACCAAACCAAAGCCTATCAATCCTAAATGCCAAATTCTCGTTTCTACAATTTCCTGTTAAATCTCACCTGCTGTGATAAGGAACGATTCAAAAATAAGACAGGCCCATAACACTACCAACAAATACCTAAATGAGTTATCCATTCCGGGTTATCTTCACGCACTGCTGCTAACGATAAAACTAGCGAGGTAAAATATCTAATGAGATTCAAGTCAAGTGATTCAGCAGTTTGCTTAGCAGTCTAACGCATTCTAAGTATATTGTAGGTGTAGAACATTTGATTGTGATTGGTTATTAAAGCATCCATTATTTGCTATTTCCTTAAAAGTGATTATGACTACATACAATCAGTATAACCCCAAACTGCCAAATTCAACATTTCATGATATGATGATGATACATAAAACGTGAGCTACGCAATCGCACATTTACTTTTAGTTGGATGCATTAAATGCAACACAACGAATGTGAAGGCTCTTTGAAGGCAAGGCTCTCACATGTGAAAGTGTTGTCCTTTACTTATTTTTGCGAAGGTACTCACTCGTAGGAAGTTTCATTGCATAAGCTGTGAGAGGACTACCAGAGGTGCAGCACTGAGGACTGCTGAGGCAACAGTACAGCATAAACCAATTATTACGTTAAAAAAAGCTTTTGCTTTACATCGTTTATTCAAGCGAGTATAAAATTTACAATCTCCTGTGCTGGGAAGTTGTAGAGAGCAAATAAATCCAATCCTTGTACATCTATTAAATTTCATATAAAATATGTATGGATATATATATATGTGATACTGTATTGAAATAGCTGTTAAAATGACTATCGACTCTATATATTGCTTCAGCCAAGACATTGTGCAAAGAACATTCTCCAATATCCATGCAAATTTTTTTCACTTGAAATACTTAAATCTGAAATGCCACACAAGTTGTTGTAAAAGCAATGCCCGAGTATCCTTCCTATCCTTCATAATAGCTGGCGATATTACTATCATCAAGGTCTATAACTGCTTAATTTCCCCATAAATGACTGGAAGAACAAAAAATGGAAGGAAAAAAGTCAGTTCGTAAGAATATTTTAACTGATGATTCATTAATTTCATGGCAAATGAAAAATTATTGCTTTGCCCACCACGAAGGGAGAATTTGCATTTGCACGCATGTATGAGTGCAGTTTGTTTTGTTTATGTGCTTTTTTTTATATTATGGCACTTCATTTTACTACTATTTACTTAGTACTTGTTGTTACATACAAGGAAAGTCCTCTCGAAAAAACTAGAGCTCGTCAAAAATTAATTTTCTAAAGCGATCCATTAGCAAATTTGAAAGGATAGTTTGCATTTAAATTACACCAAATTCATGGCCTTTCCCGAAAATTAATGCTAATCATTCTCTCAACATCTATACTTAGGTACAGAAACTTAAATTCATCTAGGTTTGCTCTGATGCTTTTGCTCCTGACCACAGGTATATCCCAAACACAACACAACAAAATTAAAGATTCCAAGATTCGTTACTTTTGTTAACATCACACACATACCATGTCCATTTCTCAAACATCGTTTACGGAGTTCACCCATCATAAATTATTACAGAGGAAGATTCTAAATGAATTCAGGATGATTTCAATAGTTATTTCCATTTCAAACAATTTCATGTTGTGGTTAGTCTTAGTATACAACTTGCCCTCGTGAAGTTAATGAAAACTTTTGTTCGTGATAATGCTTCTTAAAACTTACGACTTAAGAGTCAGAATCAACAGCAAAAGTTAGTTGAGGCAGGGCATGTATGTGAAACTGTTTGCCCCAGTTATTGTGTAGAGAACCAAGGGATATTATGTGACATTATAAGTATTGCATAATAAAGTATTTTACTTGTGATCGGACATAAAACTAGCTTTAAAAATCCCAATTCCTAAAAGTGGTCGAGTCAAACACGTCATGTGGATTCGAATAACTGTAATATTGCAAATAATGGTATCATTATCTGCTCGTCGAATTGAGAAACACGAAGTGTAAGATTTTCCCTTATGACTGTTGATTAAAGCCAGAAAATTAAATTAAATTAAGTAAAGCCACCTTTACTTAACTAATGATTATGACCATGTTAATCCAGATTGGAAACAGATTGTGAATGTGGAGTAAGAAACCTTGACATAACCAGAAGGCTTCCAAAAGGAGTATATGCTGGAGATCATGCCTGGCCATGGATGGCTTCTATAGTTAACGTTACAGTATGCCTAAGTACATATCTCATTAGAAAAAGTCTGTTATTAGCCACTAAATCGAAAACTTATAAAAAAACCTTTTTGAAATAGGTCACAGACGATAATCCCAGTGCGTACTGCGGAGCAACTCTGATAAACAACAGGTTTTAAAATTTATATTTATATTACGTCTTTATAAGTTTTCCTGGCTCATATTTTAAATTTCGTATTCATTTTCCTCCAGATATATACTAACTGCAGGTAAGTTTATACATGCTACAAACTTTTGTGAATTTGTTTGTACCGTCTATTTGTATTAATGAAAACATTATTTCGTGAAGCGCACTGTATTCCGGACATGATAGACACGGGCATTGAGAACTTTAGGATATACCTAGGCACCAATTTTATAACGGGCACAAATGAATTTTTGGACCTAGGAATTCAAACAATTATAAACCATCCAAAGTATGAAGAAAGCTATAGCTAAAACTAAGCTAAATGCAAACGAAGTTCATATATATATCTGTTCTTTATATATAATTGCTTTCAGATTCGATTTTGACACTGCGGAAAATGATATTTGTTTAATCAAGCTCTCGGAGCATGTCACATTTACTAGTTATATCAACCCTATATGCTTGAGACAACAAGGAAGTCCATTTGTTGATCAAAGAGGTTACATAACTGGTTGGGGAGCTTACAACTTAACTGAACATACTGAAGATGCCTTAAAAGAATCAGAGGTAAAGAATCAACTTGAAATAAACCAATTCAAGGTTGAAACGATCCATTGTATACAATGGGAATGGTTTTGTTTTTACAAAAGGTTGTCGTCGTCTCCAATGAAATTTGTGCAAAAAACTATTCCTCAGAGGATATTCCAATTACGGATAACATGTTGTGTGCAGCTTTGCCTGGAGAAGATGTAAGTGCCTTATCATTTCACATAATTTTATTCGGTCAATCATGACTGATGACCGTGATTTTGCATAAGTATAATTTATATCTTCTCTTAAAATTTATAAAGCCTTGCAAAGGAGATTCTGGAGGTAAGCCCACAAAAGCAATGTAATGTATACAAACATTATGTCAATAATATACAGCTAGTAAATTACTGTTTTTCTGATCAGGCCCCCTAATTATAAAATGCAGTTATACGGGGGACTATACACAGGTACAGTTTTTGTATACTAATTTGTTAAAACCTCATATATATATGCACAGAACATGCAGAAATAGAGAACAAAAAATGGAAACTTTTAAAGTTATTGGATTTGTGGTAAAGAGCTAATTATTTCGCTAGATTGGTGTTATCAGCCATGGGGAAGGATGTGCGGTTCAAGATTTTCCAGCAATTTTCACAAGAGTCTCCTCTTATATAGATTGGATTCAAGAGAATACAAAAGACGGTGTATACTGCCAGGGTACATTTTCATAGACAATGTTTCTTCAGCCAAAACCTTGTCTATTTCACATTTACACCGAAATTTATGAGATTCATGACTTTTTGGAGTGCGAAGAAGGGTATATATAAAAAATGTTCATATAAGTTAATTTAGTTCACTTAAATCTTTTATAGGTATGATTCAGGTGTGCTCGAATACAGTTCATAAATCATGGATATACTTCAATTCAAAGTATACCTGATCAAGCTTCAAAATAATGACATAAATGTATGCAGCCGTTTTGTGAATGTTAATTAATGTCTAGAATATATTAAATTGCTATAACTAACAAGCAATATAATTTTAAGTAAGAAAGAATGTTGGAACCGTAAAGAGAATCTTGTTTTGCAGTAAGACTATTTTTTATTCAATATACAATTACTTTAGAGTGAGTGCTTGAACGGTTCCTGCCACCGGAAATAACTACTAAGCGTGTAAATATACTATGCTTACTAACTTATTTATAGTAATGAATAAATTGAAATTATTTAAGCGCAAAAGTGTATTACACAGCATAATATGCAATCTAAAGGCCAAAGATGCACTCTTTATTTGCATTTCTATTTATATCATATGTTCGTAATTCATTAAAATGCTCAATAAAAATAGTTTAATATCGAAATGACTAGTAAAAAAATTTTCCATTTGACTTTATGATAGTAGTTATTAACTTGTAACATCCCAAAATGGAAAATAAAACTAAAAAATACAAGGTTTTACACACATCTTCTGCACATGAATGTACAACGAGCAGTGAAACTTACAATCTGATATTTGAGGTCTGAGGTTTTCCTAAACCACCATTGACGTAAGCATAAGCAAAATATTTTTTTCTTTTTCCCAATAGCTAATTAAATTCTTTCATATTTACATAGTTTGAGGCAGGACGCAAATCTAATTAAAAAATACTAAATATTGAATTGTGCGTAATAAACACAAACGAAGCTTCCAGAGATACAGTTCAACAAGAAAACAGTCTTAAACCAAGTAACTTGGACCTTGACTTGACTACTTCATATTCACACCCATCCATCATCATCATTCATCAATCAATAAATAAATAGGAAAGCACTTTAAAATAGAAAAGGATTTAAATTTCTACCCCAAAATGAGTACTACAGAGCCAACTCACAACATAACCGATCAAATAACGGTTCGCTGTTACGGATATTGGTATTATTTGCAAAAGTGTAGTTTGTGTATTGAGCACCCATCCGGTACCAAATGCTTAACAAGGTATCAATTTCTGCCGAATTTTTTTACTTTTCTCATCAGTTATATCTTTTTAACTGTGACTCAATTCGTTTTTTAGTAGTTCATTTTTCGGATCCGACGATGACCGATACCTGCTCTCATACGGTAGCAGGCCTTATCAAAGAAAATACACCACTACTACCACTCCATACCCGACATTATCGGAGCAAACCAGAAATGCCAATTACAACTATGATACACTGAACTGGTGGTAAGTTATTTTGCTTATATGTTGTATTGACCATGCAAAATTTGCTAAAACTGAGACGAGGAGATGAAATATGATTTGCTAACAGGGTAGTAAACGTTCTTCTACCTGTGGCGATGGTGCTTATTGGAATTTGTTTCGTACTTGGAGTGATTCTGATCATCAAGTCATACATGATGACTTCAATAAAACGTATAAAACACTTACGATAAGTATTCCCCCCCCCCCTACTATATCACTTATAATTACAAAGATTATGAAGCCAAAATGTGATTGTAAATCAACAGAAAATCTTGCCGTAGCCATTCGACGACGCCGTCGAACAGGCCATGCTCCTGACAATCAATACATTGCACCAGCGGAAATGAGAGCATCAATAATTTCATGCAGCGACAGAAAATCCTTTCCACCTCCTGAGGTGTTGTTGGCTGCAAGAGAAAGGGCATCCCAGTTATATACTGTGTGAAAATTGGCTTTGGATTGATTGATGGAACTTTTGAAATTGCTTTCAATAAAAATGCTGGAATTCACATAAAATTACTGCAACAAATAAGGGGGATTTTGAACTAAAAAATCCGAGGAAATAACTATTTGTAATAAATTCAAAAATAAATAATTACATGTAATATCAAATACATTTTTAACTTTAACATCATAGTGGTTAAAGGATAAAACTCTTGGGCTGTTGACGTGAGGTCGACCGTAATATGTAGTATTGTCATATTTGTGGTAATTTTTCCACACTATAACCTTAGTGCATTTTGTTTTGTCATTAGTTATGTTATGAAGCTTTATTGGCGATTTAGAATTTTACAAAGAAAATGTTTTAATTTATTAAATGCTGTAAGTATATGCACACTACACTAATATATATATAGTTAAAACAACCAGAAATGCAAATTAATGCGTTATTGAAATTATTCATTCGTCATGGATGGAGTTGGTTACAAAAACAACCGCAAGAAATCTAGGACTATGCGTGGTACTTTGATAGTGACAAAATGGGAAACTCCATCAAGAAGCCTTAAACTAATAGTCCAACTTTTAGCTGATAGCTATACTTACATTAGTATATTTCTTGCATTATTAATCAGAATATCTTAATTTGTTTGCACAACCATTTCTATAACTATTAAGGCATCTTAATAAGTATGGCCGATTTCCTGCAAAATCAACCCCTGGTAGTTCTAGGTGTTTTGGTATGCAATGCTGTCTTCATTGCTTTACTTTGCTACTGTTGTTTTCGTCGTTGGACAGGTAAGAGTCAAAATAGAGGAGAAATAAAACCCTTCTTTAATTATATTCAGACTTTTTATATAATTCATCCTAAAAGTCTGTTGAATAATATAAATGGAGATAGGTACGTATGTCTGGATGGATACTTACATAAATTATCAATGTCACGAATCATGAACATCGAATATCAACACATCAACATGCTAAAACTAACCTTGTATGGCTAATATTTGTTTTCCTATTATTAAAGAGAAACGGCTTCGATCAAATAGTGCTGTAATTATTCCTGTCACTCAATATATAATCGAAGCCCCAATAAGAAGTTCTGTTTCGGAAAGTACCGAGTCAACCCCAAACTTAGACATTGCACTCATAAGACAACCGTATCCACTACTTATGGATAATGAGCAAGCAACATTTTGTGTAGCACATTGTCAAATAGAAATACATGGAATGGCTAATGCAGGTAAAAATATACAATGATTTTAAGAAATTTCCCCAATTTTAAGGATGATTAATAATTTATTATGTGTACAATTTCATAGCAGAAGTTCCACCACCAAGATATGCTGACATTTATCCAGAACAAAGAAAAAATTCATTAGTCACTAAATTGTAAATATGCAATCATCACAAGTTAATATTTGCTCCTATGATGGATATGATATGACTCATTAATTATGAAAAGTTTGAACATCGAGGAGCGAGGTTGTCTGTGTATAGATGTGCACTGGAAATAAAATGACGCCTGCTACCTGAAATATACATACATTCACTACATAAAAGAGCCTTTTCTAAGCATACATTTTATATGATCATATAAATCTGATTGATAACGTAATTTTTGTATGAAAGAAAGCTCCAATGCAGACTTTCAACAATTATACATGGTCGCACCTGGCACCATTCAAAGTAAACTGGAAAAGGTGGGTGATTATACTTTTATACCTAAAATCTTACATAAATTATATCCACAACGTACATAGAGTGGAATATATGAGTAATTAATGAAATTTTCTTTCGCCAAATTAAGTCAACTCCGTCAAATGATATAAAGTCCTCGAATAAATCAGGATTCATTTCATACTTTCCTTTACTTGATGGTTTGAACTTACATACGACTACATTGATACCAATTTCTACTCGCTGTAAGTAAAATCCTATTCAATTAAGTACAATTCAAGACGCAACAATATCAAAGAACAATATGAATACAGCAGTGCAAACCTTGATACGTTACGTAGTAAAATGGGCCTATATAATGGGTAGTTTTCCAGCTAGGTGGAATAATACAACTAATACCATAGAAGAAATTCCAGACGGATACAAACACCGTTGGAAATGGACTTTGGCCCGATGTCTAGAGTTTCTATACACAGTTTATCTAGTAATTATAACTTTTACCATTTTACAAGGCCCAAAGGAGCAGTTGAAAGAAATTGGGGAAGTTCTTTACAAGCTGATTGAGCTCACAATGAGATTAACGGTGGAAGTGAATTACTCCATGAAAGCGAGGGATGCAATCTACTTTCCAAACTGTGTTATGAAGTCACTTCAACGTTTTGAAGGTCAATACAAAATTGGGGTTAAAAGCCAAAGACCAACGAAGCATACAAATAAACGCTTCAGTGCAGCTCAGTCAATATCGTCTAGTTTGGAGCTATCAGATAAAATCTTGTCTTGTGCAGCGATATCCTTTGGAACCTACCCACTTTTGGGATTAGGACATAATTTAATGTTTCCAGAAAAACCATTGTACATCTCGTACTTATTTTATCAACTGAACAGAAGTGTTTTTAATTGGACATACTTTCCGATTGCAATATTGAACTTTTGGCTAAGCTGCGTGATATGGTCAGGAACATTATTTATAACGTTTGCGTCAATGCCACATGTGATTGCATTCATAAAGGTTCTTGAAGAAATTAGGTACCAGAGTAATTAATCACCTTAATATATTTCAGTGCAGTTCAGAAATTAGACTAAAGTTAAAATAATAATATTTATGCTCCCTATTTCATATCATATTTGCAGGTGGAAACCTTGGAATAAAATGTACAAAACGAAGCCATCCCTCCGCCAACCAATGAACTTATGCATAACCGTTCGACAAATTCAAATTACATTTACCGTGCTATACTCACTTTTCAGGGGAAACTTTCTAGCCCTATCATTTCTCGTCATGTACTATTTTGTGGCTTCTTTGAGCATTGTTTTAAAGTGTAGGAGCGTATTGCCCCAAATCACCATTCTATTTTGTACTTTATCATCAATTGGATGTGTTTCTGTAATTATATTAATTTTTATTTTACTCAGTTCAGTTTATCAAAGGACAGAAAAGTGTTTGAATTCATGGCGAAACTTTTCCTGGAAATCTAAGAGAGACAGGACAATCATGAAAAAATTTAGAAAGTCTGTGTACCCTGTCCTGTTTCATAATGGAAGTTATGTTATAAGGCCAAAACGGGTACTGACATATCTCAACTCTTTGATTTGGTCTTGCATGAAATCTCTAATAACACTCTAAAGCTTTTAGCCTAATAGAAATAGAAAAGAGGCCAAGAATAAGAAGATCAAGCCGATAAAACGGCGAAAACAATTTTGAAGGTAAAATAATTTCATGTTATTCATGGCCGGTTTACAAAAAAATATTGTTTTTACGACCGGTAAATGTTTACTAACATATCCAGTTGTTTTGTAAATACATAACTTAATGATTAAGGAGTTTTGTCATTAACTCAACTTTACGATGAGCATAAGTATTTACATGTATTAATGATGGGTTCATCATTAAATGTTGTACGTTGAAAGTGTCACGTTACGTTAGCACGTACTACGCCATGTAAAGTTTACTAATGTGTACCTTTAGAAGAACTGATCGTGAGTGATTTTTTTCATTCACGAAACCTTATCACAAAGATGTTCAAATGTATATGTATACATAATTAACTGTATTTGAAAAATGAAAACTACTACCATATTTCATATTTGTTTGACTTTTTTGTAGCCTATTTCTATTTCGTTTTCATTAGTAAAGAGCTTACAAGGATTCGCAATTTAGTTAATGAAAGCATATTACAAGCACGAACATATGTTACATGCACGATGATTAATTTTTCATGGGTTATGTCACGTCAAAAACTTTAGGATTCTTCCACTTCCACCATGACATGTCACGTATGTATGTACCTATATCAGCACCAAATGAAAAATGCTAAGCTCAGAAAGTCAAAAGTAGTTGGATCGTGAAAGGTTTTTTATGATTCCCCAGCTATGTATTTATTAAACTAGCAACATTTTATCTCAATCCAACTCGTCACCGTCAGCAAATACTCGATAATTCAAGGAATGCTGAAATCTTCCGTAAGTAATGTATGACATGAACAAGTCAAGGCATTTTCCAAAGTCGATACAATTTCGAGATATCTCACACACATTAGCGTGTTAATGTCACCCAAACAGAAGTATCAAGTATATTGAATTGTATTTACTGTGTTTTAATTGATGTCACTTGTAAATGGCTTTAATTACCAGGCATTGTATGTAAAAAATGCATATTTTTGAAAACTTTCCTACTCAACAGCAAAACTCTCTGTATCCCTGAATAAATTTAAAATTTCTGTACACGTATGCAACTGTACTAAAATGAAATAGACGACAGTATCTATTGATCCAGTCTTTAGGAATTTGGCATTAAAAGAGTCTGGAATTCGGAATGAAATATTTATAAACAACTCACTAGAAGACCCAGGGCCTTCATAACTTTAGTGGTGGTCTGAACTTCAAAAATGATTTGGTTAGAAAGAAAAATAGTAAGTAAGAGAGAGGAAATACTTCTGAGTCTATAATATTTTGATTGAAATGCTTCTGCATGAAGTAATTGCGAGTTCTGAAAGTTGACCCGTCACCACTACTGTGAGCTTTCCCCTCGAATTCCGTATAAGTCAGTTAATTCCTTTAATCTACAAGATCACGATGAACTCAGTCGTGCAAAACTTGGTGCGTTTTGCTGTACAATGGTCCAGCAAAATGGGAAGTTTTCCAGTTAGATGGAATAACCGTACTAAGCTAATTGAAGAAATGCCAAAGGGATTCCAGTACCGATGGAAATGGAACCTTGCCAAGTGCATGGAATTGTTATATCTTGTTTATCTAGTAATCGTAGCCGTTACTATTTTACGAGGCCCTGAAGACCAGTTGAAAAATATTGGCGAGATTCTTTTCAAATTGATAGAAGTGATGATGAGATTGTGTGTTAGAGTCAATTTTTCCCGGAGTGTTGAGGATTCCATCTACTTTCCCAATTGTGTGACCAGGTCACTCCAAAAGTTTGAAGGTATTAAACATTTTATAACTTAAAAACTTCTTTCATAGCTTTATTATTTGGTCTGGATTCTAATTCATAAATAATTGTGCCTTTTAGATAAGTACAAAGTGGTCATTACTTCTAAGCGCCCAGGAAAGCCTTCTACAAAACGTGTCAGCCCCATACCAACACCAACACCACCACCAACATCTAAAAGTCTACAGTTTTCGGATAAAATCTTATTCAACGTAGCATCATCCTTTGTAATGTACCCGTTTCTGGGATTGGGACATAACCTAATGTTTCCCGAAAAGCCGTTGTACATCTCACATTTAGTATACCTATTCAACACAAAGGTATTTAAGTGGACGTACATTCCAATCGCAATACTTAACTTTTGGCTGAGCTCTGTAGTATGGTCTGGTGCATTATACGTAACATTTTGCACGCTACCCCATGTGATTGCCATAATTAGGATACTTGATGAAATCAGGTAATGTAATGCATAAATTAAAGGTATTTTGTGAACCAACTACCATATGAATACTAAGAGAACTAAATCAATGTCTTTTGCTCTAATACAGGTGGAAACCAAACAACAATATATACAAGACAAAGTCATCCCTTCGTCAGCCAAAAGGTTTATGCATAACGATGAGACAAATTCAAATCATGTTTACAATATTGTACTCTATATTTCGAGGAAATTTCCTTGCAATGAAATTTCTCGTCATGTACTACTTCATAGCGTCAGTAAATATTATCGCAGCGTGTCGAACCGTTTTGCCCAAAGCTACCATCCTCCTTTGTACCATGTCATCGTGTGGATGTGTTGCTGCGATTTTGCTCATGTTCATTTTATTCGGCTCCGTTTATATGAGGACGGAAAAGTGCTTAAATTCATGGCGAAACTTTACCTGGAATACGAAGAGAGACAGGATGCTCATGAAAAAGTTCAGAAAATCTGTCTACCCCGTCCAATTTCATAATGGAAGTTATGTTGTAAGGCCAAAACGGGTACTGACATATCTCAACTCTTTGATTTGGTCATGCTTGAAATCTTTGATTACGCTGTAAATGTAAATTGTCAAGGAAGTTTTGACTCAAACTTAAAAGAAAGTCGACCTGAATGAAATTGATGAAAGTCGAATAAATTACTTCAATTTCTTATCTTATTTGGTGCTGTGATTTATAATAATTTATGTTGCAAGATTGAAGATGCATTCATAATATACCTTATAATAAAAATGGATTGTGATTGCGAAGTGGAATTGTGTTGCTTTTTTGAAGACTCTTTACCCTTGCAACACGAATCCTCAAAGGATGATTTGCAGAAAGATGGCAAATGCAAGAAAGATCAAGTTCAAGGTACGCTAGTATCTATCAAGCCCTCCATCCTCCGTTTTCCATACAATGATCCTAAGAGTCATAAGCAGCGAGTCGCAATACGGAATCGAACAAATACAGCTCTAAAAGCGAGTGTCAAGTCCCCAGATCCGAACCTATTCTCAGTTAAATTGGAGGGGACAGTTGGTACCCAACTACTGATTCATGGTCTTGCTGCAAGTACTTTTACAGTAAGATGCATTCCAGGTCACTACAAAATTCTGACAAAACATCTTGAAGTTTTTGTATACACCTCCCGTGACAAATGTGAATGCCTTCGGATACCAGTTGAAATTTATCCTTCTGCAAGTTGGTTCAAGCTACCAAAAATGATTGTGATGCCAATGGTGGTCATAGGACAGAGAGCCAATGCCGTTATCACGCTTCCAGAGCCCGATCATTCTGAAAGATTTTTTGTTTCATTCCATCCATCAGAATCGAGAGACTTGATAAAGCTTTCTCCAAAGTATGGGGCGATAGGAGGAAAGAATGGAATAACGCAGCTTATGGTGTCCTACACTCCAATGGAGTACACAACTGTTTCCTGCTCAATAAAAATCCATTTTCCTGGTTTATCAACGGAGCCATTTGAGATCACCGTAATGGCGAGATGCAAGCCTGGAGTTGAAGCTGATGGGATAAGGGAGGAGATTGCAGAAATTGAGACTTTCCGGCCTAAACCCCAGAGAGTTAAGAGAAGATATCCAAAAATGAGATTCAGACAATTGATGGAGCCTGACATAATAGACCAAACGAAAATGGAGCTTGAAGCAGAGTTTAAGAAAGGATTAGACCTCTTTACAAATGCAGGAGTGACGCGATTCCTGTTGAAGAAGAATAACGATAAACATGCAGAAGAAAATGAAGAAAAGCACAAACGAAAAACCGCTCTGGAGCTACTAACTGTCCACGTTGAATTGGATCCAAGGGAAAAACTAGAGATTTACAATAACATGAGGAAACGGTTAGGCTTCGAATTTGAGGTACATAAGGGACCATCATATGCTGCTAAAATTGGTCAACTTAGGGTTAAAAATAAGCAACGAAAAGCTTGGAATGAATTTCAAAGAACGGTCGGAGTTGCACTCTTAGGCAAAGTTCAATCTCTTGCAGCAATGCCGGAAGATCTTAAACGTCTATCCGCATCAACACCACCAAGACACTCAGTAGTAAAAAAGGCTCCACCAGTTCGAGCTAGTGTCAAAAAGAAATCATCCGTTATCGGGGACGAGATAAAAAAGATGAAGAAATATATGGCTCCACAAGATCTCACTGCTAAACAGAAATTCATTCAACTCGCCTTAATTTTAATTACACGTATGCGAGTGGACAAAAGACTTATCAAAGTTAAAAAATTGGTGGAGGAAATTAAGAGGAAGAAAGAAGCCGAGCTGGATAATTCATCCAACAAATCAGGGTCAACGTCAGGAAAAAGACGCATGAGCCTGACAAAGAGGAGAATGAGCGTCAAAAGGTCAGTTCAAGTCCTTTATGAAAAGCGGAGTAGTCGAGAGTCAAAAATTTTGCAAAACGAGAAGAGTAAACAAGCTAGTAGTGTTGGGAAGCCCCCCTCCCACATGGATATGATAGAACATGATAACGACCACGACCACCACGAAAGACAATCTCATGGCTTGGAGGTTGAAAAAGATAAGACCCCAGGAACTAAAAGGAGTAAAAATTTGAAAGAACCAAGGCGGACTATAACCATGTCAAGAGATTGGAAGCCAGCGGCGTAAAAATGATAAAGAACCTAATCCACAATTACTACAGTCAGCTAGCTCTATCTCAACGTATGTTTGTTAATGCAGTTTAAACTTATCATTCTAGTTTTTAGGTAATAATGCAGATATAAAAAAGGTTGCTCATGATATGTTGATGCATACTTATCCTATGTAGAAATGAATAATAATAAGGATCAACACAGAGGAAAGTTTTTTTTTCAAACCATAGTTTTATTGGAAAATTCCTGCTGTCACCGAAAACCGTATATAAACAGGACACTTGGCTATTCAAATAATTTGTAGCTTAACGGGCCTTGTTGGACTTCCTGCCCAATTTTGGTTCAGTGAATCCGTTCCTGGAAAAAGTAATAATCAAATGTCAGCTCATTGTGATCAAGTACGATGTAATTTAGTAAATATTGAATATACACAAATAAATCAGCTACAAATTATGATAATCTCTGATTTTGATTGAACTTACTTAAAACGCCTCCTCACAATCTTAAGATAACGGATGCGACCTGTCCCGGTGGTCTTCCTTCTTTGGGCCTTAATGCTCCAGTTGTCTAAAATAAACAAATAAAAATTATTAGTCAAAATCCTCGATCTTCTATAATCATCCGGATTTGACTCCTCCATCACCTCATCTCTTTTAAAAATGCATTCACATCATCAACATCAAGTCAAACCGGCACTACACATTATGAAAGCCTCTTAACTGTAATATCATTAAATGCTTATCAACTTTTAACTTACAATGACGCAGCTTCGCCCTTGGGTATCCGCACTGCGCACATGCCGACTTTTGAATGTGGTATGAGGACCTACCACAACGCCTGCACAGCGTGTGCGTCTTATTACGACGCTTTCCAAAACTACTAGTACCTTTTGTCTGTAAAAAGAAAAAAAATTAAAACACTAGATTAATCATCACACCCTCATTACAATAACCCCTTTAACTCAACATCACCGCCAACAGTAGCAAAAAAATACAACATTCACTCTTCCTCCAGTGGTTTTAAATGCATTTAGTTGTAAGTTGACATTCAATGTTCAACAATACTTGATATTGACACAAATTCAAAACCAAATTGGAGTTAGAAAACCTACCATTTCTACCAAACAAAATGTAAACTAATTTAATACGAATGAGTAACACTAAATATTTAAAGGGATTATGATGAACTTACCATTTTTGAAAATTAAATTGGATAATTAAATCCAGAGAATAACTACTTCCACATAAACAGCCTTCCCCTATGCAATGCTGTGTGAAGGAGAGGTAGCAGATTGAGCTGAGCTGTACAGTGTATCTTGTATCTGCTTTTGACGAGACGCAGGACCATGCATTCTGGGCACTTTCAGCAGCTCTAAATATCCGCCGCGGCTGCTTTTGATGACTGGTTGGTGGCGCATACAGCGAGGCTTCTTGTGTATTATTTCGCGATCTCTCAGTCTCACTTTGCCTCATCAAGTCAAAAACAGCATTTCTATTCCACTCAACAACTCAGCTCGTCCGTGTTCCTCATACCATTTTCCATTCCATTGATATGCTTGTTGTGTATGGATGGGATGGGTAAATATAAACGATTCAAGATGTGTGTGGTCTTATACATGCAGATAAAATATTTTCAGCTAAAGCTTTAGTTTCATCTGATATGATTGAATTATAGACAAAAAATTACAAATATTGTATCGACATGAAATTAGTACGAAATACATGATAAAAAAATAAAGGATTTTCCATAATATAATGCATTAGTATAGCATGTTATTTGTGTAGTTGAGAAATAAATTTAACTTTGATTAAAACAGTTTATGTGGATGCCTATTGGTCTAGCCTCGTCCTTTCCTAAAGTATATGCATGCATGCACTAATTATTGTCAAGCTATTTTGTAGCTTCTTTATCAAAGTTAATACTATTGTTCATTAGAAGGAAGCTTCACTTTTGTCAAAGTACCTACTATTACTATATTGTTCCATTCATAGAGTGGTCACACTGTTGTACAACATGAAATGTTCCAAACTTTTCATTCTTTAAGGTTGAAGGCTGACTAATTTTTGGTTGTTTCTTGTATTTGCAAAACAGTTTTTGTCATTCTCACAGTTTTAGTTACATCTGGTTGAAGCCACTTTTAACTGGATCAATTGGGATATTGCACGCAACACGAAGATGTTCTATACTTATATTAAAGTAATTGATATAAGATAACTAGCAGTTTGTTTATTCAAACAAGACAAGGAAATATGTGTTTGAAATTGATTGAACAATTGATTTTGTACGGAAGGGCTGAACGGCTGAAGAAACGGCTTCAGAGGACTGTATGAAGAAGTTGGTATTGGAGGGGCAAAGTGAGACTGACTCTTTTGTGAAGAAAGCATTGTCGGAAATGGAATTCGCCTTGCTCTTGTTCATTCAACTTTCTCTTATTCTTTTCATTTTGATCCTTATCCCTACTACTTCTTTATCAGTGACTGTTCCAAATTTCAATTTACGACTGCCGTTATCATCACCTAATCAGCACATGTTTGGAATCACGTCCAAACTTCTCCTCGATGACGATCTTTTAAATAACCTTGTAATTTCAAACCAAAACGAAATATCTCGGTTCATGATATTCACACTTGGATACAAAGTAGGACGAAGAAAGTACAGCAAATTCGTGGAGGAACTTCCACTCATCTTTATAATTAATACGCAATCTAAAATCAGTGTTGAGGAAATTTTCCTGAGCTTTGCTCAATTTTTTGATTTCCAATGGACAGCAGTATCAATATTTTTTGTGCTTGGGGGACCAAACATTTTAGAATCAGAACTGGAACTGGGATCCGAATCATTTATTTCCAATCTGCCTACAAATAAAGTTTCTATACGCCTCTCCACAAATTTATCAGCAGACCTTAACTACATTTGCAGCCAATGTCTTGGTAAAGATGATGATCATCCAACGGACTTAAGACAATGGTTCAACTCAACTTATTTGTATAAAAACTATATGACTAAATATAATAGAAAAAAGGCCATCATTTTGCAAAAGTTGGCATATCGAGACCAACAAAAGCTGCAGAGTTGTGTGGAAGCAGTGGCAAACAGGGCAATACTTTTTAAATGTAATGCAAGATACCGAGTTTATGGGAACCTAGCCAAAATTCACAACTTCAGCTACTCCTACAACGGCTACAAAAACGATTTGGATTTTTGGGTAAACTATATTGGTGGACCATATAACAAACTTGGACTTCAACAAGGGCCCTCCTCAACAACTGGTCAAGTGTATCACATGTCAGTATACAAACAACTTGTTTACTGTGAGCGAGATGATGTGCAACCCCATCGGAATAAATTTAAAATATGGTTACATCCCTTCTCTTCCACGGCATGGTTATTGTTTTTCATCGTCTGTGTGATTTTAGCATCTCTCTTAATCATTCGGAAGGAAGTTTCATCCTTGACTCAAGCTTTTCTTGAAGTAATTTGCGTTTTTTTCCGACAGCAATCCCTGGACTCAAAAATCCTTGCTATTATTGGGATTGCAGGAATAATTGCTATTACAGCTTATGAAACAACGGTGACAAGTATGGTGCTCGTTCCTCCTTCAACCCTTCCTTATCAAACATTGAAAGAAGTTCTTGAAAACGGGTATAAAATACTTTACGTTGGGATGGGGTTGGGAAATAAAACTTTTCCAACAGCGGCTAAAGCGTATGGACGCATGTTTCGAACAAGGGCCCTGGATCATTATGCTAACACCAGTTTCTACTATATTTCACCCAAAACACAAAAGTTTAGGTGGATGGATCCTGCTTCAAGAAAGTGTGCTGATATTGTCGAGTTTTTTAGGATTGACTATACAATTTATACCTACGTTCGGGATATTGAGAAACTCCACAATGAGAAGTTGGACTTTACCTGTCGCGTGGTTCCAGAGAATTTAAATATTCATCATGATTACTGGGATATTAAAACGAGTCACCGGCACACGATGGTTGACACTATGAATCAGTTAGGGGAAAGTGGGCTAATTCAAATGTGGAGGATGGAAGAGTTTTGGGAACAAAAGTTGGAGGTGATGAAGTACACATCGAAAAAAAGGGTTAAGCGACTGTACGTCAAGTTTGAACATTTGTCTGTTCTTTTGATGATTTTTGGGTGCAACGTTACTCTAAGTTTTGTTGTTTTAATCGTAGAAAAAACTCGAGTTGAGTTGAAATTTATGGGAATGAAATTAATTTAAGGAGTGCAGCCGAGATTCACATAGAGTAGAAATATTTTTAATAGGAAATAACCTTTTTAATAATAAAAAATGTCACACACAGCTAAATCAGACACTTAATAAAATCATGAAATAAATACACACTACTAGATTGCACACTATATTATTTTAATATTTCACTTATTAATGTGAGCCCACAACTCCTCCACCACCTCCCACGGACGTTGGTAAATGGGGATGATGATGGTGATGATGGTATCCAACACCCGGTTGCATATTGCCCCCAGATTGTGGTCCGTAAAGTCTACTAAGGGGAAACATGGCTGGATCACTTCCACCTCCTGCAGCTCCCCCAGAATTTCCACTCAAAACCATTCCCAATCCTCCACTAATTCCTGCATAATGACTGCTCTGATGATTGTTCCCTCCATGATGAGGTAAACCAGGTGTTGATTGGGAAGTCCCTTTATTATTCTCATTTGTTTCACTACCTTCAGGAACCATCACAATCTCCTTCATAAAAGAAATGTACATGATTGCCAGCCGAAGAGTTTCGATTCGTGATAACCTCTTTTCATACGCAAAAGTTGGAACTTTGCGTCGAAGCCGGTCAAAAGCTTCATTCAAATTAAACATTCGTCTTCGCTCACGAATATTTGCAGCACGTCTTTGAGCCATGGTGGCCACTCGCCTGCGTGGTTTCTTAGGGGGTTTGTTGGTTGGACCAGATCTGTTAGAAGATTTGGGTTGGGGCATTCTGAGACAATTATTATATAACTCAGCAGGAAATATAGTGTAGTTTTAAGTATAAGTAGACGAATTTTTGCTTACCTTTGTTGACTATTTGTTTGAGGAAGAGCAGCAGTAGTATTTCGAACACCCCACATGACATCAGGGATCACATCCGGTCCTTGATGATGATGATGGTGGTGATGAGCGTGAAGAGAGTGATGTCCTCCTCCACTAGTAGGAGTGTAGTAAGATGATGCGGAACCTCTTTGATTTGGGTTGGAATCACCCCACATGGAAATCCCTGCGGCAGTCGCGGCTACAGCGGCATTAAGCGCCGACACTGAATTAGAATTATCAGATCTGATTAGCGCTGCAGCGGCGAGAGCAGCCGCAGCATTTGCAGCTGCTGCGGCAGAGTGATGATTTAAATGTTCAGAATGATTGTAAAACTGGCCCATTTGAAACAAAGAGTGTGAAATGGTACTATTATTGTGAGCAGATTGCTTATTACTTTTCGAGGTGTGTTGTTTAGCCATTGAATTGCATTGCTCAATTTTATTCCAACGAACCTGAGTATATCAACTTCCGTTGTGCCTCGGTGGGAAGCTTCCAAGAAAGTGGAGAGAGAGAGTGAAACAGATTTTCCTAACGAGATGATGTAAAGTCAATACCCCTCGAATGGAACACACAGCTTTGTCTTTGGCTACGTACAATGATGATATGATATGATATCATGCATGGGATGACTTAAGGGTGGCTTTTTCATGAAATCTTTGCTTTTCAGGGAGAGACATGCCTTTTTAGCGCATACGTGTTACCATTCCTACTCTGTTACCCGAATGATCCGATTCAAAAGTCAGGTTCGTGTGTATATTATATCATATTGTATATTTTGAAGGAAGACAAGTGCAAATAGTTAGTATCAAGTTGCAGCTGCATGATGTTATTGAAATGCAAGTGCATCTCCGTATTTTACAGGGTAGTACGAATTAATGTATAGCTTCTGTAATTCTTCATGGTCAAACACAACAAAGAGTAAAAATTCGGATTTTGTGTTTGTGTGCTTTGTTACGTATTGTTACATAACAATAACAATGTTGAATGTAATCAACAGCTGAAAACAATCAAATTGGAGGAAAGAAAGGGAAAATTTAATAAAAACAACTCCCGATTCCAGTTTGTGCTGGAGTCTGGAGAAACCTGATATTCAATATTATTCTGATTCTGAAATTTTATTTGGGTATACCACACACATATCAACAAGGCATAATATATTAGCTTGTGTGCTTTCCCCTTCAAAAACTCGTATTTTACTTATTGTATGTGACCGTGTCAAATCATGCAAAAAATTATCCCTTTCTTCACTCATAATGGAGTGGATTAGTAATGGAGATGTGGAGACAAATTCATCATATCAAATATCACTCCCTCTTTGTATTCTATTGACAAATTGAAAGGGAGCTCAATCCCAAACAATAGAAGTATCATTTTCTAAAAAAAACAGCTTTTGACACATTAATCGGATTAAGCTTTACAATGCCGATTGTAATATTTTTATTTCTGCTTTTTAATATAATACTGTATAGGTAAATGTCGATTCAATTCATCTTTACTGTAGTGAACTTCAAAAGAAATATTGACTTGTATTAAGTAACTTAAGGAGAGAGTTAAAAATTATGGTCTGTGTGTGGCCACGCGACTTGAGGATTAAAAGTAATGAAACACTTTAAATCTTGTAAGTTTTAAAGAGCTCCAAAATGGATTACATGAAGTAGTAGCCACCACACCCATCCAAAAATTTAAAAGGATTTAAGTTAATGATAAAGGTTAAACAACTTAGCTGGATTTTAAAAGATAGAATATGTTCTTTAGGATCTGGAATTGAACTAGAATTTCGAAAAGTTTGAATGATTGGTTAATTTTTTAATTGCGTTGATTTTTTTTATTTAAACATTAAGAGTTGCGTAAGATTTATTAGTTTTATGATTTGTAGTACTGGCATTGGCAGCATTTTGGTTAAACTTCATTATAGATTACGTTGCACTTATTTTTGGGGAGAAAAACTCGTCATCAATTTCAATTTCGTATCATAGATTTTACCATGTGTTTTTGACATGTCAGTTTCAATAATAGTTGGCTACATTTAAATATATATTATGCATGATAAGTGTAATATGTAACACTTGCTACATCCATACATCACCCCTAAAGTTTATTGTGAGCTTTTGTTATCTAATGAGAATTCTGAAAGATCGATGACAAGGGAGGAAGGACCATTTTCCACATTCAGTCAGTCGCATTGGCATTACAATACAACCGCGACAGATCAGAAGAATGGTATTTACCCACAGAAAGGGATACGACTATTCTACTGCTTTCACGTAATAGGGTTTGTGTTGCAGAGATTTTTATTTCATTTAGAAAAGCCGATGCTGTACAACTCGAATAAAAGGTGCAGCACCCTGTTCCGTTCCGTTTTCTTGTTGCATAATGCATATAGAGCTGCCTCTTAGCAGATTCCTATATGAATGTTGTTTCTGTAATCGAGCTGCTTTTCTTAGAACAGCAAAAGTGAAATCACGGCAAGTTATACAAGGCCAGGCTAACAGCTTTCTTGGTTTTCATTGGCTCAAAACCGGAAAAGTAGGGGTGAACACTAACACAACGATCGTTCTTGCCTCTTATTGTAATACCTTTGCTTTTGTATTAATATTTAAGAATATATTTCTATGCAGTCAAGAGTCAAGGAATACTGAAAACTCACACGAGATGATTGTAAACTACATGAAAGAGAAAAATTTTATTAAACAAATCTGTAGAAACCAATTAAAATCCAAAGACATAAAGTCATTTATGTTAAGTTGTATGTGATCTAAGAAATTATCAAAGAAAGGAAGAAAGAAAGATGTAAAAGAATCGACTGTAAGTTATGAATAAATATTCATATGTAGACGGTTTCATAGCTTGGAGGTGGTGGCTCTTCAGTATTATTGGAAGCTGGATCATTGACAGGACTTGCCTGAGCTAATTCAAACTTTTCTGGATTTGCCTTCTTGATCACGGTGTCATAGCCGGGAGCTAAAATTACAATAGATTTCAAATCATGACTTTCAATATTTACCTTCCGCAAAGTCAAATTAGCAAAATTAACGTACGAGCATCAAATAATGCATTGTGCAACTGCGTAACGTTGTAATTTGGGCTGGGTTGTGCATTTGCAATTGTATAGGAAGGCACAATTATTGTCTCACGATAGACAAGAGCTCCATTGTTAGGGTCCAAATCTGTAGAAGAAGAATTATATTGACAAATTGAAGAAGAGCAAAAAATGTATTAGTAGAGCAGGTAGATTAGTATAATATAAAGATACTTACATTTTTTCTCCTTGTGCATCCGCCACATCATTAAAGTCATGAAGATCAAGGGAATAGCGAGGGTCAACAATGTCAGCATGATGAGTCTATATTCCCACATTATTAGTAGAATCTTTGAAATTTCGAAAGAAAAATGAATCACGACTTTTTCTATCTTACTTCGGAACGCTCAGATCATACAAGTTCTGCACCCCGTCATCACCCGAAACAGTAGTTGAGGTTGCATTTGTTGTTGCGTAAGTTGGCATTGAAGTCGGCAGAGTTTCTTCATCTACTCCATTGTTTTCTGTTTTTATTACCCCACTATCACCAACATTTTTAGGCAAGTTAACAATAACTTGACCTTCAATAACGTCATGATCACTACTCTCTTCTACCACGATATTTTTACTATTACTACCACTACTTAGCGGCTCGTTTGTAGATTGCACTGAGCAAGTAAGTATCGAAATCAAAAGAAGGAATCCTCCAACCCGTTTACAATTTAAGGAAATCATTTTTAATCCAACTTTGTCAACGACCTTGAAAACTTCAATTTTCAAAAACAATAGGGAGGTCACTAGTTGGCAATCAAAGAATACTGGTATGCGTCATTATGTCACCTTCACAATATACATACGTATGTATTTTTGCATTTACTCTAAAAATTAGGATAATGATGGGATGATGGAACTGTGTGAATGGTACAAAACCAAATTGGTACAATATTGGAATTGGGGAGCATTGTATTGTAATGTAATGCTATTGTGTTCTTGGAATATTGTACGATTTGTAAGCAAGTCCATCTGTCCATCGTACTGTTGTTCCTCTTCTGCTCTACGTATGCTTGACATTTGCTTTTTTACAAGTTGTGTAATGTAAGAATTAATCGCTTTTTATCTTGTGTACTGCTCATACACAAAAGATAAATTACATTTAATATATTATATGTGTATTGGCATATGTTATAAACACATGTTAGCATCGTAAGCTGCAATTCACTTGTTCCGTTCCTTATCAGATTTAGCAATCACATAAACCATCCAATCGTTCCATCCTATGTACAATATATCCCAAGAGTACAACTCATTATGATTTTCTACTGATCATCAACCATGTTTACTTAAAGTCGGTGACGGTGTGGCTGGTTATGGCACTGTACTTATCAACAGAAAGAGAGAGAGAGATATGCTTATGCTGGGTTGTTTTGGATGAGTGGGTGCAAAAAAAGCAGAGATTTACATTTACTAAACAATTGAAGGAGTGTTTTATGGATGACAAATCAAATATTTTTTCAGCCTTACTAGAATTGAAGACACATACTAATGCTTATGCGGCATGATTTATTCATTAGAAATTTCTAAATATTTGCAAGATGTCTCTTGATGCAATATAATTTTATTTCAGTCAATAGTGAATAGTAGTATATTAGTATTGTTCATTTGAGATCGCTGTTGCAGTTGTTACTGTCAGAAAATTTGAAGCTTGGAGAATAGGGTGGAGGTGGACTGCATGGTGTTTCAGTATTATTGGGACGAGGGCTGAGATCATCATAGGATGGAGCTGAGCATAAATTTGAGATTTAGCATAGTTCCTTACAGGTTCAGTTTGTCATTAATTAACGGGTTGGGTGTGAAAAAATATTTTTCTTTTACGTTTATCACGATTCTCGTCATAATGATGACTGAATGGTTCCTGGATATGGAGTACTCCAGGGCTCCAAGGATGATGATGCATTGGAATAAAAGAATTTCGCTCATTTTCCTCATCCCGTTCAAATGCTTTGTAATTTTAAAATGGAAAAAAGGTTGAGAGTATACATCTAGATTTCTTATAGTTTTTTTTTCATTTGTGGAACAATGCTTACTAATGAAAGTTCTCATATTGGGTGGCAAGTCAGAGTTCCTATGAGTTTTTGCTTGGAGAAGACACTGGACACAGAACACGAAACAAAGAACAAAGACACCGGCAGTACCACAAATGACTATAAACATCTGCAGCAATACCCTTTCAAATTTTCGTTTGATTAGTGAAAAGAGTAAATTATATTTATTCATACCATACATTTACTTTTGATTACCTTTCCATGTACTCGGCTTCATTAAGTCGTTCAGTTTCATCTTCAAAAGTTTTAATAGTGACACTACTGTTCTTATTTGCTTCAATTTGAAGTGGTCTTAAGGAAGCTCTTGTGGAACTTGCATTAATATTAAGTTTATTTGGTTTTACAGGTTCTGCAAAATAAGGTTCAATCTCCATTGCATGCACAATACTCGAGCAAAGAATCAGCAGAAAACTGCCTATTACTGCTGCTTTCTTAAAAACCATAATTAATTTCTTACTCACAATAATATAATTTCAGAATGTTTTGGGTCCACATAAAAATGCACATAATTACCAAACGAGAAGTTTAGATTTCACTGAAGGTTAATTTTATGCGTGATTGAATGAAGGTAATTATTGGTCAAAATATTTTTCCGGATCGGGAAAGAAATATGTATGTAGAGGTGTGTTATCATTTTGTGAGTTGAGTATCATGGATTGAATATGGACAGATACACGAACTTTTAATTACTTCAATTTGCAAGTGCTTGCACTGCACTATACAATGTTGTCCGATGCCTAAAGTATAAAGCATGTACGTTTGCTGAAGTCGGAAACGATTGCAAACACACAAAATTAAATAGAATCTACATCCATCCACGAGATAAGCAATTTGTGTGTACATATATGATGTATGTTAACTTCCATAGTGGTTGGTGATCACATACACACATAGATTTAGGTAACTGGATTGGAACCAATAAATTGCAATGCAATTGACACATGAATGGCCAAGTTTTTCATCTGTCATTGCTCTACAGATAAAAATTCTACCAAAATCACCTAATCCTCAAATTATGCACACAAAAATATTTAAAATTGAACCCAATGAACTGAGTAATGTGAATAAGTATGTGTCCAAAGACTTCCTGTAAGCTTCCATTGAAATTCAATAAAGTCAACATTTCAGTTTAGAGACCAGACGAAAAAAAACAGTTGTTTGAGAATGACATTGATAACACTGACTAAATACTTCATGGTGACTTATAAAAAGGTGAGTGAAATGAGATGGAAAGGATCAGTCCGTTATATCATTTTTAGTCAACCGTACTTCATCCTCCGAGTTTTCTACATCGTTCAAAATGAGTTCAAAGTGCTGTAAGTTTACCACAAATACATGCTTAATTTAAGTAAGTTAAGACAATTCAAATGCATCAAATTAATTCTGCATTATTTGTTGCAGTTTTTCTCCTACAGATTTCCTTCGTCGCACTTGCAGCATCTCAATCACGGTTTCTTACTGTGTATATCCTTCCACCGGCTAGCTCAACAATATATGCTTGTTGCTGGTCAAACAGCTCATCATCTAGTTTTGCACCCAGGAATTTTTCATATGCTGGAGAATTCACTTGGACGATAACCAATGACTATTCGTCAAACTATTATACGGCATATTGGTGTCGTGCCAGACTAGGCTCCAACGTTTTAACACAGTTTCCGATTTATGGAGGCGGCGTGGAAAGGAATAGTTCAGAATGGCTTATCAATTCTCGTGGAAGACGACGACTTTCTCTCAACGGGAATTTCACCGATGATCGACGTGGCAATTGGTAAGATTATATTCTACTAAGCATAGTGGCACAGGTATTATTTGGTTCAAGTATTCATCAAATATTTTAAAGTACAGGATGCCTCACTAATGTTTGATTTTTTTTGTTTCAGGGTGGTTACTTAACCATGCGAAGGTTATAGAGTACTTTCTGGATTATCTTATTGTAATGTGATTTAAATAAATTGATTGTTTATATTGATATTTCAAATAACACATTTATGATTATGCTAATGAACGAAACAATGAGTAGGCGCTTAATTTCATTTTACATCTTTGGTTTTGTCTTCGAGATTTATTTTGGATGCTATACACTGTAATCCTAATCCTAGGTTGTCTTACTAAAGTATGATTCGTGTGTTGAAGAATACTCAAAGTATATGAAATCGAAAACAATTGTTACAACACAAAAAAAATACGCATTTAGAGACGCTTATATACACATATCATATCATAGACTTGCATAACGGTTGTGTATGTATGTATTGTGCAAACATATATAACATATACTAATGTTTGCAGGCATTAACTGGAATGGAAATCAGAACCAATAAATTGTCACGTAGTTGACATAAGAAAACCAAATTTGCATTTTGTCAAATTGCATTGCCCCACATACTAAAAGTTTATAAGAATCACTGACCTAATTACGCAAGCAAGTGTCACACCAATTGCATCGTAGCTACCAAAAAACACTTCCTGAAGGGAAAGATTTCATAAATTTCATTAAAAAACCACATGGAACAGGGATCTAGGAAAATAATAATTATTATACTCGGTTTAGCTACCAAAAAACAATAATTGCTTCATAATTATGTTTAACGATGCCTTATAATAAGGTAGGTAAATGCAAAGGAAATTTTCAGTCAATCAAGGAGTCTACTTCACGGAGTACTTACGTTCATATTTGAGCGGTGCGTAGAACTCTTCGTTTTCAAAATCATTCAAAATGTCTCAATTTTGTAAGTGATTTGTACATTCGTTTGACGCATTGTCTATATTGCAATTTTATACACTGAATCAATCATACATTTATTTTTGTTTTAGTCATTTTTCTCCAGATATCCTTTGTAGTACTAGTAGCATCTCAGTCACCAACATTTCATACTGTTTATATCCTTCCACCGGCTGGCTCAACAATTTATGCTAGTTGTTGGTCCAACTCCTCATCTCCTGACTATGGACCCCAAAATTTTTCACACGATGGAGAGTTTTCTTGGAAGATTGCCGTTGGTTATTATGATACTTTTACTACATACTGGTGCCGTGCTCGAATGGGCTCTAACATTATAACTCAGTTTCCTATATATGGAGACGGGTTGGAAAGGGATAGTTCCGAATGGCTCATAAATTCAAGAGGAAGTCGAAGGCTTTCTCTTAATGGGAATATGACCAATGATTATCGTGGGAAATGGTTAGAATTGATTATTTTTAAATATCTATTGATTACTGAAACTTTCTAATGAGTAAAACTATATTAGTTACGCACATTATGATATTATGTTTTGCAAACTTTTATTTTATTTTTAGGGTGGTCACTTAAGAATATATTCTTATTGACAGTGATACAAGTTTGCAACTACAGACAACTTCAGACTTTTAAATCCATCTTAATATCACCAAACCGAAGGAACTTTAGACCCACATATTATAAATGTCAATTTTTGGTTTTGGAATAGAACAAAAATGGGCGCTTTACTTTACATGTCTTGGCTATATGCAAGTTATACATTAATTTATCTTTCTTCATTTGCAAATAAAGACATATTCAATTTACTGTTATTTTAACGATTAAACAACATACAAAAATAACTTCTTAAAAGACTTAATATTAATTGAGTTGTAGGTAAACAATGATAGTTTCATAATAATAACTTAAATTAACGATAAGCAGTTGTTTTTTCAAGTTGCCCCATGATGGTGATGATATCATGATATCATATAGCTGCTACGGACTTGGTGAGAGAGTATCTGAACGGGCGAAAGTTTTCTTTCCAGGAAACCGAATCTCATTTTACCCCGGATTTAACAAATATGATGAAACTCTTTCAATCAGTCTTTTGCTTGAAAGCAGTGTGGCAGGCCAAAATCTATCTTATATAAAGCACTTTTGATGTCGACACACAAGCGTCAAGTGTCAAATAAGTATTTTTTTTTCAATTATAGATTTTAGCAATATAGAAAGGATAGTTTATAGTAGCCCTATATCTCTGCAAATTGCTTCTATATATGACGGTGGATCCTCGTCTTCATCATATTCATCTCTTTTGCATGCTAAAATCACATCGTACGACGGAGCTGTTAAAGCAAACAAAAAACACTCTTAGGTATAACTAAACTAAGTTTGTATTAGTGTAAAATTGAAATTACAATCTTACGGAGATCAACCGAGCCTCCGTTGGAGCTCTTTCCATCATTTCGAAATCTTCTTGATCTTACGAGGTTACAGTGTCGGGCAACTAAAATATAAAATATATATATTCAGATTGTAGTGAAGAAGATTTCAGTTTGAGAGGATTACATATTGCCAATAAATTTTTTTAAAACTTACATCTCGATAATGATTGCACTATTCCCAAACCAGGACACTGGAGAACCCAGCACATGCACCAGTACGTCGCACACAAACAAATAATCATGGAGAATACTACGAGAACGCCGATGAATAACGCAACAGATCTTTAATTCCATGATAAAAAAATGAACTTTATTATTATTATAGACTTTACATGATCACAATATTTTTTACGAAGAATCTCATACGCTCACCTTAGCAGATTTTTATCAGACTCATTTAACTCTACAAAAGGTTGCACTGAACGTTTTTCTCCGTCTGTAGAAAACTGTTGTGAGTCGGAGGGATTAAGTAACGGTGATGAGTTTACATAGACTGTCATCAAAACAAATGATGCGCATACTCTCCATGTTGTATAAACAGTACAAGACATGATGAAACTAAGTTATTGATTGTAAACACTTTTCCCGTTTTGTTTCAGCTTCCAAAGATTTTATTCGTATTCATATTCATGGTCAATGACTTCACTTCACTGAACTGATTGACTGATTATTACTAACTTATTGTTCACCTGCGTGAGGTGTTTGAAGATAAAAATGAAGTGCACTTAAAGCATTTTAGCGTTGAGTTAGTAGGTTCGTTGGAGAACCTTCTTCGTTTCATCTTTGCCTTTCAACTTTTAAGTTATAAGTACACTTTAAACCAGCAGCAAGCAATAATTTGGCTTTTGTAAACTAAGAAGTTGAGGAAGGACACAGCACAGCTTTTAAAATTTAGGGCAGACAAAAGAGTCATTAAAACGCTTTCACATGTTCGCTGTTTGCCGTGCATACATAAATAGCCGAGATTGCCAATGGTGAATTGTTTATCAACCGACTAAAAGCATATTATATGAATGTATGTAGCTGTTCAGTTGCGTTGCAAGACTGTATTTTTCATATAATGTTCATGTGCAAACAATAAGCATTAAACATCAAACAAGACTGATTTTTCGTTCTTCATAAATAGAGAATTGCATGCAAAAATATAACATCAGGTATATAATATGCAAATGTCATAAAATATGTATTGCGTGTGTGTTGTACTACTAAAACGCATAAAAATCTTGGTTGCCAGTTGTCTGTGCTGTGAGAAATGAGGAACAGCCCACCCTTTGTAAACATAATCTGTAATCCCACATGAGACCGAACGAAAAGAGATAATGTGTAGAAAGACCATAATATACAATGTTTATATGATTATCGATTGGTATCATATTTTCATTATCTCAGAAATAGAGGGTGTCTGTATCACATTACGTATTACATTTGATTTTATACAGAGATCTTCAAATCCTGCAGTGCAGAGTAATGATTTAAATACCACCTAGGCGTGTTTTTAAATGCGAATTGTAAGTAAAAAGACATGCTAAAAGAATGAGCAAGCTGTGAGGCGAGCATGATGAAGGAGGAACGTTGTTTACAATTGTATGAAATATTGCGTTACATCAATTCAATTTATTATAACCCTTTGACTTTGTTTACAAATTGTGGACATGAATGGATCTCTATATGCACGTTGCCGTTTACAGTTATCATATTATCATAAATGTGTGAATTGTTGTTTTCCTGTCAGAAACACGTCTTATGGAGCTTAACTAGTGATAAGCTGAAGCTAGGTAAAAATGTACAGCAATAATATTTTCTGTGAAAGCGACCGCAAGGCAGGGCAGAGAGCACACATCCGTCAATCATTATAACATTTAACTTATAGCTTACATTTATGACGCAGATGATTTAATTAGTGTTTTGGGCTGCTATAAGGTGGTGGATTAGAATTTGGTTGCAATGAAGAGCTCCCATGTGTTAAATCAATTACAGCTTGAGAATGGACGCCAGGATATGGCGGAGCTGAAAATTGCATAAGTTTTTCATAATAAATAATTATTATTCATGTAATATTCAATATTCAATATTATGGTAAGTTATATAAATTGTCGGTAGTACTAACGAGAGTCCGAAGCGTGAAGTTGTGGATCATGATATTGGAAACTGGATGTACTGTGGGAACTGGGGGAATGGTTGGGGGCATTACTGTTATTATTGATTCGCGAACTTGGTTCTTGATGACAGCATCGGCAAGAATTGATTGGGATTTGACAATTTTGGCATAAATGTTGCAAGTTCCGTTGAGCTGCAGGTACCGCCAGCATTTCACATGAGCAATGCAGTTGCCAAACTGGGTTAACTAGTCCTGCCCCGTTGTAAAAGTGTGATTGGGTTCGACTCTGCAAGTCAAGTGCAGATAAGGTTTGCAGGTTCCGTGTGCTGCCCATAAATCCTAAGTCTTAAAAAATCCATAAGGAAATTCAAGTAAATAGTGATACAATTAATTATGCAATTGAGATAACATTAAAATTAAATTTACTAGCAATAGCCGTTCTGGATGAAGTGGAGGGTCTAGAGCTGCGACGTCTACGAGATTTCCTGCCTTCATTACAACATGGAAGGTGTAAAATACAAAGGAAAATCAATGCCACTAACAAAACGGAGCCGGCTAAAGAGATTCCTATGATAGCTCCAGCACTATAACCACAAAAAATTGAAAAAAATGATGAAACGGATGCCGATAAAGTAACAGCATGAAATTTAAAGGAATTACTTACTCCGGATGCATTGTAATTATTGTTGTATTGCTATTGGTACTGAAATGATCCTCAAAATGTTCAGCAAGCCCTGAAAAGAAGGCTGCAGTCTCCCCAAGTACACTTGAATATACAAAAAAGGAATAAACTTTCACTGGAAAATGGTGAGAAAACAATGACAACATAGTCAATGAAACCTGCACACGTATGTTTTAAGTGTAAATCTGGTTTTTGGAGAGCATTAGTCATCATCAATCATCAATACAGGAGTTCTACTTACTTGATATAAGCTGGTTGGTACCTTATATTCTAGAATAACAGAATGAGATTATGTATCTCCAACCCAATCGTGGAGACGGAGACATAACTTTCCATTGCAAAATTGTTGGGTACTTTGGTACTACTAAAGCTCAATAAATAGTGTCGACAGCGGAAATATGGGTCAGATTAGATAGGAACATGGATTGAAAGCATTGATGAGATCACTGACCGTATATAATGTTCCAGTTTTTTTGGTTGCATTATCAAAATATTTTATTTGTATTCCATGGACGTAATCTTACGAAGCAAGGTACTTTTGACTTTTTCAGTTTTTTGCCCAAAATAATGTGGAATGTGGATAAGCAGTAATAAGTAGTTATCTCAAAAAATCGTTTATTCACGTAGATAAGAAATTTATAAAGATCAGTCACGTTAAAACTGTACATCAAGAAACAACTTTCATTGCAGAGAGTCTACTTATCATCTAAAAGTTTATCATTCATAATCATTCGATTGCATTTGAATCTGAATATGAACTGGCGTAACGGATAAATCAAGAAGATGCGCATTTTCATCTTTAGGATTGGGTGCATACGAATTTGGAATGCCTCGTACACGTCTAGCAGCAGCTATCGCACGATACGGATGAAGTACACGTTCCGCACGTAATCTTTGTTCTCTCCTTTCTCGCTCTTTACCTGATTGGTCACAAATTGATGATTGATTAATAATTATTATGATTAATCTCATTCTATGGATAATAATGGTTTTCTATTAGTAAAAATATATTCGTAAAAAATTGAAGCTGACTTACGCTTTTTAAGAGCTCGCTTATAACACAAGTAGGATAACCCCATTCCCACACCAAACAGGGATAGAATTACGATGAAAAACACTAATAAAATCAAAATTGATTGACCAGTGTCATGAGCTGTAGCTGCATATCCATCATCAAAAGTCAGATTCAATCCTCTTTCAGTTTCAGTGCTATTGTGCTTATCCATTTTTCATTGAACCGAATTCTAAATTCTCTACCAGACTTATTATCACTTGTGGAGTGGTAAAATTAACTACAACTCAAAAACAATATACTGTCACCTTAAATTATCATGGTAGGTTTTAAAATAATTAGCCAAGTTAGAATTTTCGCAACTTAGAGTCATTTGTTAGATGATGCAAATAATTTCTGAATGTCCAAAGCACATATACGTCAACAGTTTGCAATTTGACTTGAAAACAATTACTTTTTTAGCAGACGGTTCAATAAAATTTCTAGTTTCATTTTTGCATGTAGTGCGTTAGTTTGTTTATAGAGAAAAATAGCCTTAACCCCATTGCATTATCCCATGATGTAAAAATTGCACATTTTCCTAATGCCTACATGGGAATTCCTTATATACATGTGTTGCGGTTTTCCTCATTAAAATGGGATGTGTCGCTTTATGCGCATTTAAAAGTATTGAATTGACAAAAAAATTGTTTGGCTTATAGTACCAATGCAAACATGTCTATAATTTAAGTTTATGATTTGGAAATCAAGTTCAAAGTACAGCCAAGAGTGAACATCTGACCATAATATATTTATTGTCCTTGATGAAACAAGTTACATACAATTACTTTTATTGTTATATACTCCTTCCCTAATCTGCTGGAGATAGTGAACGCTTTCTACGCGCTGTACACAACGTCTACAAGCTGTTCCACTTGTTGGATTGTGAAACAAATGGTACCAAACTTTTAAATGGTTATACACATGTCTATACCGTTCTTCCCCTTGTGTCACTAAATACATTCTTTCCCTAATTTGTCTCCATACTGCGCAATGATTTTTGGAATCGTACGACCCTTTCACTTCATAATTCACTCTCCATTTGAAGTACTCCATGTAAGCTTTGGTATCATTACTCAAATATTTAATATGGTTTGCCAAGTCGTTAACTGTCTTATAATCCATTGCATCAATCCAAGATCCTTCTGGGGCTTTATTAGAATAATTTCCTAACCCGTATACAATAGGGACCATTCCATGATATAATCCGTTGTAGATCTTTTCCGTGCTGTAGCCAACACAAAGAGAGTTTTCAAATGACATGTAGAATTTATACTGCTTTCCCAACTTCTTAAAGCAGTCAACTCCACGTTCACAATTTATCTTTCCACATCCACCATAAATGTCAATTTGAACTCCACGCTTGATTAGCTCGTTCACCAGTTGTTGGCGTTTGCTAATCAAGAGTTGGCAGTTGGATGCAACCCAAGCAGCCACTTTGGTCTTGCTTCTACATTAATTAAGTTCAAAATGACTTCATTGAAGATACACAGCAGCTAAGTAGGTTTTAGCTTAAAATTATACCGTAGGAACTGGTCGGATATTGCACTTCCATGTGACCATCCTTCATTTGGAGTGTCCAGCTTTTCAAATAAATCTATGAAGGACACGTGAATTTCTGAGTCCATTTGAGGACTCCATGTCCAGTTAAAAATTCCGTTGAAGTTTTCTCTAAGAGCGGGGTAGTAGCTGGAGGCTTCAGTCACTGCCAAAATCCATGGAACATTTGGGTTTCTGGGTTGCGGAAATTGGTATGTTACATTTCTCCTGTTCCTGCATGCACGAAGAAAGTTAAAAGCTCAATCAAGAAATCGGAAATTGTAGCAATAAATTATACAGAGAAAGTACTTGTTTGTAGAGCATTGTGAAAGTCTAATGCATACCAAGGCAAATCCATAAGAGAAAACACTATTGCATCAGCACTTCCCAGTTGAGATCTATTAGAAGTTAAGATGAATTCGCTCCCACACTCATCCCGATACTTGAAAATTTTTTCACCGTCAGAAACAACGTTGTTGTACCATTGTGTCCAAAAAAGAATTTTAAAGGGTTTCTCCCATCCCCCATCTCGTTTTAAAGAAAAGTGGACCCTTGAATTTTCCAAGTTTTGTGCATGTACATTCATCACCCTTGTCTCCAGGCTTTGTTTCTTTGGGTAGTGTAAAATGATATACCAGATGAAAGGGATGAAAATTACCACCTGGATTAGCAATATGGCGTTTCTCCTTCTTGAGAGTAACTGGGCTAAACCACAATTAACAAATTATAGATTCTGATAAATACTTTGAGAATATGAATCACTGCGATTGTCTTTTGCTTAATTTACCCCAAAGTTTGGAGAAACTATTCACAGCCATACTTGCGACTTTGATATTTCTCCTCCAATAATTGCAAAGCAGTTTAAGACAAATCAAAGTATGAGACGTTATTTAAATGCTGCAATGATCCAAGTCCAAGTCCAGAAACAAGAGATTATTGCGGGTCGAACGCAATTCAGGCCACCTTATTGTTATTGGGGCTTTACCTTGCCTTCTATTCTAGCCAGAATTCCAGCAGACGATGAAATCAAAATAAAACCTAAATCTATTCATTGTTATTTCCATTAAAATTGTTATTTTCTTTGAATAAAGTCCTCCTAGAAATAAATAAAACCCATCCTGCATGCATAACGACAACAATCACTAGGATACTTTGTTCAGAAACGAACTTATCCAGTCGGCAAGTCCTGTCCAGCCTGTTTCTCTTACTTCCGGTTTGGTTTGAATGCAAAATTTACAAATATTACGAGTTTTGAATAGTTGAATAGTTGTTACGTAGAAAATATAATTACCGAGGCCCGCATATAAACAGGTCGGTTTAGAATACACAGTTTAATTTGTGAGTGGGACCATGTCCCTAAAACGGGCATGAAATTTTTTATGAAACCTTGTGATTATTTCTGATGGCAGATGAGGGGGTTTTGGTTTTAATAACTGCTAAGAAATTGTAAACCAAAAATTTCTGTAATTGTAAAAATTTTACTCAGAAACCCGGAAATCATCCCGAGGTTTCAAAGCGATTATGATGCCCGATTTTGGGACATAGTCCCACTCTCAAATTAAATTATGTCATCTAAACCTACCTGCTAAGTTTCCATGGCCTTGATAATTACATACGGCTAAAATAAAGCCAAGCATACACAGCATAGGTTCTTCTTGCGTCGGTAATACACACAAATCGTGAATACTTGTTCCCCACAAAGAGTTGCATGAAGTTGTGGGAAATTATTTTCATGCACATGTACAGTAAGCAGCCCACACACATGCATAATCCTTATGTATCCATCCACTATGTATTGTTGAGAAAGCTGGGAAGAATTGAAAAATATTCTACGTTGTTTTGAGGTTGATTGTTGTTGTAATCAGTGGTGTTGCTCAAATAAAAGAATAGATTATTTTCAAAGTACCCATTTAATTAGCGACAATGCAGGATTCAATCCAGAATCCACAACCTCCGCCCTCATCGTCCGCGGAAGACGGTTTGGAATCCGGACAGGATGAGCCAGTGTTCATTAAAGTAAGTCGCACATCGATCGAAGATAATAAAGCACTGTACTTATCGTTACTGTTACTCTACATTGATTAAAAACCATTTATTTGTCATTTGTAGAAATTAAAAAGCGACATATCTGAAGCCACCAAGGTCGGCCTGAACCCTGTCAAACAAGCCAAGTTCAAGAAAGCAGTTTTGTACACGGATATTCGTCTCGACTTTGTAATTTTCCTGAAGGATTATCTACGGTTGATAAGGAGCAGTCCTATTAATGATGATGAAAAAGCTAAGAATCTTGATGAGACGAAGATGAAGGACATTTTAGCACTCATTGGGATTATCTGTGGGAAGGGAAACTTTGAAGCTGACAACTTTTACAAAAAGAACAATAAGCAGCTTTCGGATGATTTGGAGGAGAATTATACAGAGTTTAAGAAACAGTTTAGTATGCTCTGGACAGAAGTTATGAAGTGGAAAATGACGTCGTCGGTTTATAGGAATGTTGTGATATTGCTGCCAGAAAAGGTTATGAGTCATTTGACCAAGCCTTTGCATATGAGTGACTTTTTGTTGGAATCTTTCAAATTAGGTAAGTTGAAGATTCTGTATTTCATAGTTAAATTATGGATGGAGGAATAAACATGAAGGCAATAATATATTTTTGGTCACTCACTCAACAGGTGGTCCAGTAAGTTTGGTGTCTTTACATGGAATTTTTCTTCTCATGCAAAACTTCAACTTGTAAGTATTTGCACAATAATGTACTGAATACAGATTATAGTGAAGCCTTATTTATCAGTCGTTAATAATTTTAAACTTTCGTTTTTAGCGAGGTTCCGGATTTTTATTCAAGATTGTATTCGCTGTTCACACAAGAGACGCTCGGATCAAAATACAGGGCAAGATTTTTTGCGTACTCACGTGAATTTCTTTCGTCCACGTTAGTAAATTAATTGATTATTATTGTATTGTACAATTGTAGTTGTAATATGCTTGTTTTAAGTCGTGTAACTTCAAGTGCTGTAACTTTGCTTGTTTAATTATTTTTTTTAGACATTTACCTGAGGGTATGATAGCATCTTTTGTGAAAAGGTTGTCCAGATTAAGTACTTTTGCTCCAACATCATCTCTTCCCATGATATTTGATTTTATAACTAATTTACTTGTGCAACATAATGGACTCAAAGTGCTTCTAAACCCTTTAAAACCTGATGGCCAACCCAAAATCAAAGATTTAAAGCTAGCCGAGTACTGGGATACTGATTTTGACACCTTCAAGAAAGGGACTTATAGTGATGGTCATGATGTAGAAGATCCGGACCCGTTCGATGAAAACGAGACCGATCCAATGAAGACAAGAGCTATAGAAAGTTGGCTTTGTGAAATCAAAGCTCTTCAAAACCACGTAGTTTCTTCCATTGCACTCAAAGCTAAGTTTATTAATAAAGCAGTGCCTAAAGTTGAGAAGGATCTGGATGACACATTGTCGTTAACGTACAAAGATGTAAGTATAAAGCAATTAAAATGGTATGCATCAATTATGGTATTCCACTTTGAATAGGTGACTCATCTTTCCTGTGTTGTATTGTGTTTACAGGTAGAAGATCAGGAACGTGAAATGAGCGACAAGCTGGAACCAACGCCGTCTCATATCAAGCCGCTCATTGAATGGGATTTGGATCAAAACGTTGAAGCGAAAAAGCCTAAGGTTTCAGATACGTCTGTATAACATTAGTTATTGTTTATTAGTTGTTTATTTTTTAAACGCCTTAATATTAATCAGAAGATTACGTGTATGTGTTGTGTATAACAAACTGACATTACGAATATGTACGTAGCTCAATATCATGTCCTAAAGATTATCATTTATGTTCCAATATTATGCATGCATGTACATGCATCGTTAGATGTCAAGGAAAGTGTCGCAAATAAAATAAATTTTTATATATACTTTGTCTTCATATAGTTTGAAAATTTGTATTAATTAAAGTAGTAAATTTTGTGGGCTATTTAAGCGGATTATATTCTGAAAACAGATTGTGCTACGCTAGATGTATTATACTGTACACTTCCACTTACGATAAGATTCTTACAGTGCAAAAGGATAAACTTTAGTCGTTTAGTCGCAGAACTCGCCTTTCTCCCTTCCTTCATCACATGGTTTCATGTTACGCTTGTAAATATATTGAAGGATGGGATAGAAGAAATAACTACATAGCTTCATTTCATTTAAAGCTCAGGGCAGAAACGTATCGTTAGTCATAATAATATTTGCTAAATGGAATATTATGCAGAATGTAATGGGACCAAACCAAAGATAGGCATCTAGTTTTACTTTCTTTTACATAGCTGAAGATTTTAAAACCGAAGCAACCTTGGATTCAAAATCTTCATTTTTTAAAAAATTTTCCACGATGTTCCATTCTTCTATAATTTTAGTTAGCTTGGTTGGTGTAGTTTCTTCGCACCATCATGATGAGATTATTGGAGAGCCGTGGTATGTGTATACTTTGAGCAAAATATATATTAAAATTAGGACTTTGTCCGTCACTTTATTTTGCTCTACGGATGAAAAATACCAAGAATTCTTTCATTGCAGGCACTTTCACGAACATGGAATTTTTCGAGCATTTTTTGGAGGGTTCTTTTCAACTTTATTAATTATTTTGGGCGTTCTGCTGTTTTACCACTATTGTGTTAGGGGAACTACGTGGGGTCGATCTCTCCATATATTTCCAAGAAGTAAGAAATTTTATTTAACCAGTTGCAGTATTGTAGGTTATAGGTATAACTTCATATGTCATCCAAAATTGAACATGTCACCTTTCATTCTCTTCTACAGAACCAATTATTCCCATCACCGTCCCATTTGCAAGGGCGACAAATTATATAGATTCCGATCACCCAGAGACGATTGTGCTGACAGCCACGTCTCCTCCATCGGCATTCTACTCAAATTCACCGACCTTTGATCACGCAGGTAAGCAAAAGCATAAGTATGTATCTTGTACCCATCTACGTCATATTTTCTTTTAATTTTTTACGTACTAATCGCAAACTTAGCCAGTCCACAAGTAATTACAAAGACCTGGAATGCTGGGCGCCCTTTGCAGCCAGGCATCGGAAATCCTCCTCCTCCTTATAACATTTTGTAAAAAGCAATCCAACAAAAATTAAATGTCTGATATGTGTCAATTATTATTAAAACTCTTTACTCATGAAAAAAATCCACATTTTGCAAAGTAAGTACATATACTATATGGACATGACTTCCTGGCATCATCATGTAATCATCATCATTATTTACTCCAATGCATCAACCTTAAGTTTTAACTCGGCAAAACGAAACATGTAAATGCATTAATACATTGAAACCATTCCTTTTCATGCATTTTTAGAGATTCCGCATGCATTTAATCACAGTGACCTACAACAACGTTGCAAACTGCAGAAAGTATGCAGATAGATTAGAATGATCACTCGTATCCGGGTTTAGTCTTCTACGAAAGACATCATATAGATTAGAAAAAATAACAGAAAGTTTTCATGAATGATTTAATGTGCAAAACCAGATAACAACCAGCAAAGCCATAAAAATAAAGTTTACAATCCACGCAAGGAGATCATGATATTAAATTACAATCCAAAGTTCACTGAATACTAAATAAATTAACCCAACGCTTGCACTCGAGTACAATGCATTTCTTGATTGTTAGCTAAGCCAAATCGATTACACTTTTGTACTTTCCCAATCATTTAAGCTGCAGCAATGCAATATATATCAGTTCTTTGTTCACATTTGTCATATGTCACATTGTCATTTTTGCTTCTCTCGAATCGAAGCAAGTCTACCCTGAATGTTGCAATTGCTTTCACTAATTCACAACGGATACAACTTTCCTGTCATGCACACGAGACTATCACGACAATTGTAGCAGCACTGACACTGACTGATAGGAAAGCTTTGAGAGTAAATGTTTAATGGTTAAGTTTAAGTACAAGTAAAAATAGATATTACATATTAATTGGCTGGCCTTATCAATAACTTATTGTAAGTAAATAATCCATAAATAGGACATTCTCTCTTATAATCAGTCAGAACATACGTGTTGTACATGCATACATAGACCAAATGCGTCAGTGATCAGTACAGTGCTACTGATACTGGTCCAAACTCCTAGAACCAAAACAAAGAAATGACGTTAGTTTCGGTGTGTTCAAGTCAATCAAAGGAGACTCTTCATGATTTAATTAAATTGTTCATGATTTGTACATGAACCGGTTGGTTCGGGTTGAATGTAAAGCTTGATATGATTTTAAAAGCATTACAAACCTCTGTCCATTTTAATGGTATTAAAAGTATTAACCTCAAAGTGAACTTCAAAAGCTTCATAAGCCGATGATTCATCAAGAATGATAAGATTGTGTATTGCATTTTACATTTAGACGAACTAATCCAAGGCTGAGGCTGAAATATCTCTTATCAGGTTCAGGTTACACCAGCAATAACCACCTTGTAACAAAAATACTTTGCAGCGAAGCAAAACCAATATTGTTTTGTGGTTAGCCCATTAACACTCTAGTCATAAACCAGCTAAAATTAGGAGCAGGCAGGAATATATTTTTATGACCAGTGATTCCTAATACTTTCACTGCAGTCTAGTTTAAAGTATTAATTACATACGTCACCTGTACTCCATAATTTACGTTTAGAATATCCTGAATTAAAATGGTTTCCCATTTAAGTAGTAAAACAATCCTTCTGGTGTACATCCATTTAATGATATTAGCATTTTGCATGGGTGCAAGTCACAGTGGAAAGCAAATAGAATTCAGAGATGACAATGATGATGATGGCGACGACGGGGATGATGGAGATTGGAAAGACGAAGTAGACATTAGGTAAAAAACTTTCAAATTTAGAATGCAAAGTTTGTTCATTAATTATCAGTTAATTTTAAGCAATTGAGCCTAACCTATCATTATTCTATTGCAGCGATGGAGCTATTGCAGGAATTGTCATTGCAGTTATTGTAATTATCTTTGGAATTCCAATTCTTCTGTGCTTTTGTTGTGCCTGGTGTTGCTTTAGAGGACGCAAGGATAAATCTGTAAAGACTCAAATTGGTAAGTTCCTGCTCGTATTAATTTAATTAAATTTATATATGTACATTGGTTTGAAACTGGTTTTTGATTCAATTTAATGCAGTTGCTGTTGCGGCTCCCTCAGTACCACAACAGTACCAGCAACAGCAACCATACATATATCCCGTCTCAAATAACACGGGAGTTGCAACTATTAATAAGAATAACATTAGTGGTCCACAACCACTTGCTTCTACTTCAAATGCCGTAAACTTGCCTTACCCTACTCAACAATACGGGGTCAACTACAATACAAATAGAAGCAATAACAGCGATGCCAATTCGCACATTTACGAGCAACCTCCTCCTTATTGTAAGCAATCACAAAGTTTCATGTCTTTCAAGTAGACATTAGATATAACAGAAAGATTAATTAATTTCAAACTGAAACTGGAATAACTGAAATAAATATAATTACAGATGATATGGCACTAGTACAGCAACAGAATGAAGGACAAGGACCATCTGCACCACAATTAGGATGGACTAATCCAAAATCTTGAATCTGAATTAACCTTTAGAAACAGTATTTTCCGTTTTTTAAAAGTAATTCTACTCGTTGATAATAATACAGGAATAGTTTATACAATTTAGTATAGTATAATGTCGACTGAAAGTAATAAAAAGAAGAACAACCTAATGAAAAAATGTCTTGAAATCGCTATTAGAAAATATCGAATAAAAGGATGAGTTTTAGTATAAGTATTTTGCTTTATGTTTCAATTATTTAATATTTGGTTACTCATTACATAAAGAAGGAATGGCTTATATTTTATAACTTAACAATTAAGATACGTCCATAGGTGCAGTAGTCGGCGTCGGCATAAGTTTACTAAGAATTGTATCTCGCAATGAATGTACAGCAATGGCAGCAGGTGAATTTCCAAAAGCAGCAATGAAATTTTCTCCTTTATCTTCACAACGGACCAGATTCGGATCTATTGGAATTTTTCCAAGCAAAGGAATTCCAGTTTCATCAGATAAAAGTTGACCACCTCCAGTTGGAAATATTTGACTGCAATCCTAAGATGTAAATTAAAAGAACATATAATAATACTACAGCATATACTATACCGTTCATAGACACTAACTAAAAGTATAGAAATATGCTTATACCTGACAATTAGGGCAAACAAATCCACTCATGTTTTCAACAATGCCAATAATATTTAAACCAGTCTTCTCACAAAAAGTGACTTCTCTGCGAACGTCAGAAATCGCAACCAAATTCGGGGTTGTGACCAACACAGCACCTTTTGCAGACTCTTTTAATATTTCCAACAAGGTCATGTGCTCATCTGAAGTTCCTGTTAAAAGTTTGAAATCACGGTCTTGTAGACTTGAATTATGCTGATTTTCATGTGTCTAAAGAGCTATATTGTTGACGGTACCTGGAGGAGTATCAATTATCAAATAATCCAATTCGTCCCAGCAAACATCTTGAATGAACTGTTTTATCATTGCTTCAAAACGTGATTAAAATAATAAATATGTACTGCATACTTCAATCAATATTCATTTAATATCGTAACACTCTCAAACATTGTAGAATTTAATTAATGTATTTGTACCATGCTTTTTAGGTCCACGCCATATCACAGCGTCATTTTTATTACGAAGTAAAAATGCGATGGACATTACAGCCAAGTTTTTGTCGGCTGAGGTGTAGACAGGGAGCCATCTGAAAAAATATGAAAGAATTTCTTGAGCTGTTCTTCTGTTAGACCTTTTGAAAATAGTTAATCAGGATTCGTTAAGTACTAACATGTCAGTTTATAACCAATAATGTTATGTTATACCCTTGTTCAGATTGATGCACATCCTTTCCTTCTAATCCCAGCATATGAGGTACACTTGGTCCACATATGTCCAAATCAAGAAGCCCGACCTGGAATTATAAGGATATCAACTGAAAAATGTAGAATGACAGACGACACTCATAACATATTCTTCAGTTAATACACTTCATCAAACTGGTAGTTAATCAAAGGTTTCCTTCTTTTTACCTTCTTTCCAGACGACACTAACGACAACGCCAACTGAACAGCTACTGTACTTTTTCCAACTCCTTTAAAAGCACAAGTTGTGCAACAAATATTATTGTTAATTGAATTTTCCCTTCGCATTACAGTAAACATTTAACACGTAGATATTCAACAGAATAAATTGTGACTATTTGCTTTACCTCCTTTTCCTGAAAGAATCACAACAACTTGACCAACAGACGCAAGGTTATGAAGGGATGTCATCTCTGAAATCTTTGACTTCAGTAATCAATATTTAAAAAAAATAATAGAAGACAAGAAACGAAAGTCACAGTCAAGAGTATTTTAACTTTGCCGGTTTTTAAATTCAATTTATTTCTTATTTAAACACGCGAATAATAATTACACAATAAGGAATCTAAAGCTACTTTCCATAATAAATGCAAACATAATATCAAAACTAATACCTCAATTAATTACTTGAATCAAAGTCAATACAACATATAAGCAAGTTTGGATGAGATAAACCCATGTGATTTCATTCATTCAACTCAACAACACACATAGAGTATACGGTATACATTCAGTCAATGCACATGTCTACAACAGCTTTTTCATTCTTATTACTAGAAATACTCCATACACACACACATCCACATGCGTTCCAGACTTTCATTCTTGATAAATCCTATACGCTAAGCATCTTTATCTTTAACTGCATACAAAATGCCAGTCCTTAGTTTCTTATTTTATCATATACAATAAATTCATTAAGATTAGTCTTCATATAATATCATGTTATATCAGTATTAAGTATATCAGATCACAAAATCAGTCAGGAAATTACAAGTATACTAAACAAGTAAGAGCAAACCAGCACTCAGCATAGCATGCATGAATTAAATTAACTAACAAAAAGTCCTTTAAACATTAAGTTCATGTAACATCACGATATACATTTAGTTATTCCGGAAAATACACCATATTATTGTAAGGATGTTCTTCGACTTCAACGTTAAATGCGACAAAGTCATTTAGAGGATTCCAATGGCATAGGGACATTCTAACTTTACAGCCAACTGAAATGCGATCTATCTGGATACATGTATTCCAATAAAATCTGATTCTATCTCGATGCAAATCACGTCCATGCAAGATGTATCCCGGGTTTCCTCTAAGGTCATAATATGAGCGAACCATCATTGAATTAAACCTGTTTGCTGGAAGCCGAAGCGGATGAGAGTCAGCACATGAGGGGGAACTGTTTCTGTCCTCCATCTCCTGCGCAGCTTGGTGTAACAGCCTCACGTACTCACACGCAGCTGAAGTTAAAGATGGTCCAATGGGTAATGAAAGGACCACGCCAATTGACCTCGCGATTTCAATTCCAAACTTGGCATATCCAAATGGTAAAGCTTTGATTCTTCTGGCTGCGACTTTACCTCTATTAAACCGGTGGTAAGCATCATGCATAATGGTGAATTCAACGTGTTGCCCAAGATAGGGTATCACTTCCGGGTCTAGAAACTCATCAAAACGAAAAAATAGTTTTGAAGGGTAGTGTTGGTTCGAGCACAATAGAAATCCATATCGTTGTGGAGGAACAACGTGGTATATAACGCCTGTCATCCTGCTTTCTCCACTTGCAACAATGTACTCATCCGCCAGAGTAATATTCTTTGGACGCAAAATGAACCCATTCCTATTCCTATCATCCCCGAAGTACTTATGGTTAGTAGACATCACTCGAGTTAGTTGAAATTGGATACCGTCCCCTTCCAATAAAGTGAAGCATCCAATACGATCTAGCATACAGAATTTGACTCGATGTTCCGACTCACAGTTGTCTTTGAAAGAAAGTTCGTACTTGAGTGAAGCCATCCCGCTGTGAAACTGATTATTGCAAGTCCGTGGAGCTTCTGGGGGAGGAACTGTGATTTTTCCAACCAGTGACACCTCAGGCTGTTGATTGAGTGCTTTTATCGTGTTGCAAAGATATTGGCAATGATCAATATCTTCTCCAAATATTGTTGATAATAGGTCGCCAACAAAATTACATACGTTTAGCAACAGTTGAGATTCTCCTAATACTAGGGACTGTGACTGATCCAATGGATACGGGTTGACGTTTTCGAATCTCCAATCAAACCATGGGCTGACATTTCCAACGTATCTCAGACCCTCTTCCACTACTGCTCCTTCCACAACATTGCTGGAAGGTTCTTGCAGATGATACAGAGTGTGTGGAGAATACTGCATCACTGCCCCTCCTTCAGTTTGGAAAATCATTGGAGAAAGTTGTGTAGGCCCAAGAACAGTTCCGTTATTGACCATTGTTTCGAACGGTACGACTTCGTCATCCCCAATAAGCTCAAAATCTCCACTTGATACTGAGTCTAGAGAAATTCGGGATGAATTTCTAGATTGGACACGTGGGTGATACGGCGATAGAACAGTAGACGATCCTGACGAAACCTTACTGCTGGGTGAAACAGCTTCAAATGCACAATTCTCCATTCTTGAATTCATTTCTGGTTATATGCTACACACAAAAAAAAATTCATTTTGTAAAAAAAACTGTCAGATTTGGGAGATGACAACGGGTCACCATTCATCGTTATATTATAAATTATAATGTGTAAATGAATTGAAAATGAATGACAAACCAAATAATAAACCCGAATACTAAACTGCTTATATGTTGACTGTCACTTACCTCCTGTCAACAACACTTTTGCAATCAACCTATGAATCTTATCGTCACTCGTGGGAGTACAGACACAAAGGAACACTTCAATAGTTGCTATTATAATATACTAATTTAAATACACTTAAATTCATTCCACCCGCAAGCATCAACTGATGACTGGAGAACAAATTCTTCGTTTGACGAAATGTATATTGCTGACCAACACATATGACACAAGGATAAAGCATGTATCAGGATGAATGAAGAAGAAGGATGCCTTGCCTTTTAGCCTGTTGCGTTTGCTTGTCTTCTTCCAGCAACCTGTAATACTACATCCTTCAACGGAATGTTTACAAATATATTATGCAAATCAACTACATCCGGCATCAAAATCATTCGTATGACTTCCAAGAGCTGGAGTCTTCGTGTATCAAATTAAGAAGGTCTTTTATCCTTTTATCATGACATGACATCATACATCATCTCTTTCACCTTTTTTACCCAAGTGATTTGGGTAAAAATGTGATGTAAATAATAAAGAACCACAGATTCTAATAACACTTTAGCTGGCCATAATTTCCATAGTTTTTATATTGCAACCATGCTTTGATAAGGCATCTTATCCTGGCCATGAATATGTATATACCTTTATATCTATAGCGTTCCTATAGTTTTATATGCCTTATAGTGATTTTTAAAACGGGATGCATTAAACTTGCGGAACTACTTAGCTAAATAAATTACAGTTCAAACTGAAACTCCCGTACATACTAAAACTCTCACAGATACTAAAACCCCACACATACTAAAACTCCAGTGAATGCTAAATATTATTTACTTGAGTTTTAGTATTTTTGGGAGTTATAGTATTCACTTGAGTTGTAGTATGTGTGTGAGTTGTAGTCTTCACTTGTATTTTAGTATATATGGAACTTTTAGTACTCACATGTGTTTTAGTATATATGTAACTTTTAGTACTCACAAGTGTTTTAGTATATATGCGACTTTTAGTAATCACCAGTGTTGGCCACTATAACTAAGAATATAACTATAAGTACACCTCTAGTTAGTTTTAGTCCGCATACAACTAGAACTAGAACTACTTCAGTCAATCAGAGAATGAATATGACTACAACTAAAAGTACCTGAGACTACAACTATGAATACAACTAAAACACCTTGTGAATACAACGTTTTAGTTGTAGTTGTAGTCAGGCACGCATATAAATAGAACGCACAATGCGCATGCATAAGAAAGCTTGAAGCCTTGCTCACGGTTGCTTATCCATATACTTGTATAGGTTATGCATATAGGTTTACTTGTAAGTTACAAGTATTGAAGTGATGATGGTAGGTGATTGCTGACAGAAAAAGCATCCAGGCATTTTCATTTGCATAATTTGAATAAGGCTCATCAAAAAATATTCAAATTTTTTATGCAGTTTTGCTTAAATGGTTTGTACATACTAGCTTAAATGCAAAAAGGTTAAAATTAAATTTTTCTTGCAAAAATTACAAATTATATGCAATCAATTTGAAGGCCAAAATTATAAATTGCATTTGCTTTCATATCGATGCTTAAAATTACCAAATGCTTAACATCAAACTGACGTTTGAATTCAACAATTCTATTTTTTTGGTTCATAAAATTTGTCCCGGTTTATATCTTAAAAATCGTGTTTGATTTCAAGTTTGAATAACGTTTGAAAAGAACAATTATTGAATTTATAATTTTTCTTGTATGAGACTACAACTACAACTGACTATAACTATAACTACTAGAAGCAGGAATAGAATATAACTACAACGTTAAATAAAATATGGGAATAGAATATAACTACAACACCAAATGAAACTAAGGAATAGAATATAACTATAACTACAACACCAAATGAAACTAAGGAATAGAATGTAACTATAACTACAACTACAACACCAAATGAAACTAAGGAATAAAATATAACTATAACTACAACACCAAATGAAACTAAGGAATAGAATGTAACTATAACTACAACTACAACACCAAATGAAACTAAGGAATAGAATATAACTACAACTACAACACCAAATGAAACTAAGGAATAGAATATAACTACAACTACAACACCAAATGAAACTAAGGAATAGAATATAACTACAACTACAACACCAAATGAAACTAAGGAATAGAATATAACTACAACTACAACACCAAATGAAACTAAGGAATAGAATATAACTACAACTACAACACCAAATGAAACTAAGGAATAGAATATAACTATAACTACAACTAAAACATTCTGGTACTCACATGTGTTTTAGTATACATGGAACTTTTAGTACTCATGTGTGTTTTAGTATACATGGAACTTTTAGCACTCACATGTGTTTTAGTATACATTCAGCTTCTCTGGTATTTTTTAGTTCTTCAGAAAATGTGTTTCCCACACATGACCAGTCTAACGGCTTTAGATTAAAGTTTGGGTATACTCGCTCATTGTAACTCGAATCGCTCATTTAAGGCCGTTGGACGGACAGACGTTGGGGCATATTCATTAATTCGAAGTAAATATCGTTAAATATTTTTAAAAATGAATATTTTAATCAATTTCGAGTTACGGACGGACAAACAAAGTCATTGTGTGATTTTTTTACTTCACTCCATGCCAACTGTCATACATGCACTTGAATTACATACGTTTGTATGATGACCATAAACCCCTTCAGAAGATCCGGAATATCTTCGAAAGGAAAAGTTACCCAAAAACCAAACTACTGTCATTTGAAAGCCAAGATTCCATTTGTTAAGAATATTCAAAAACGGTTCTTGGGTACTTTTGCCTTTACTTATGGCCAGGAAAAGTGTTATTAGAATCTGTGGTTCTTTATAAATGAATGTCATTTGAGTGATATCCATTTCACATAAGGACGACTTGTATATTGGACATTTAAGACATGTTGTTGGGATGTCACTAAATGTTCAATGTTCTTTTTCTTTGATACTGTGCTTTTGCATGCATTTGTTGCTTTCACTTCATTTGTATTGCTGCATCTACTAGACGCAGGAGAAAGTAAATGAAAATGGTAATGAAACGTCAAGCACGCATATCTCACAATCCCCCTGCTTTTCTGCTGTATTTTATAATGCATTAGATAACACCTATACTGTCATCACTTTCACTTCAAGGTGAGCTTTTACTGTGGAAACACTGTGGAAATATTAATGAATGCTTAATATTTTCGATGTGTTTCCAGCAACATTTTATTGTAAAATATTTCAATCTTTCATTCCAATTCCACTCTCCACCTCAATTCCATTAAATATATTTCTTAACTCAACATTCTGTCCCTATCAACGTTTTTACTTCCACCTCAGATTCAGATAAGTAGTATTAATTAGTAAGCATGGTGGAGGGGCCAGCAGCAGAAGGCCCAAGGCCGCATAAAAAACGGAATAAGCCACACTATGCAGTACCTCCAGATCTACCTCCTTTATTGGAGGATATGGCGCGTGAGGTAGAATACCAGGATATTATTATCAGGCTGTATATAAATGTATTTTAGTCCATGAACGCTGAATGTTAATATAGCATCTTGATAACGAATTTTTAAATGAAATCAGGTTCTGAAGAATCAACCCAATAATATTTACGGATTTTTGGCAGATTTCGTGGAAAGCCTATTAAAAGAACGCGATAAAGTATACTTTAGATATTCGTTTGACATGCAAAAATAATAATATTACAATCACGTTAAGACGCAATTGAAAACTTACAATTAACTAACTTTTTATAGGGAAAACCACAAAAACCTCGCCCTGAGGATTATGAAAATGCATTGAAGGGAATGCCTATAGAAGGTGGAGTTTAACAGTCAAGTAGTAACAGGCTGTGGTTTAAAGTTCACATAAGAAATATATTTAATATATACAGGCGGAGACGCTTTGGGAGTACCTGGATCCCGGTTACCAGATGGGCAAAGTCCTACTACTGGAGCAGTTATTGGTTCTGATGGACTTCCTTTAGGACCTGATGGCAAGCCTCTCGAGCCGATAGGCTATGGCCCAGATGGCCAGCTTATTTATGGAGTCCCCGTAGGTCCTGATGGACAACCACTGAAACCATCGGGATATGGCCCTGGTGGACTTCCTATTTACGAAGCTCCCATAGGAGCTGATGGTCAACCACTTCAACCAATAGGTTATGGTTCCGATGGCCAACCACTTTACGGAGTTCCACTTGGGCCAGATGGTCAACCACTCAATCCAACATCTTATACTGCCGATGGACTCCCTGTCTATGGTGTTCCAACAGGATCTGATGGGCAACCACTCAAACCTACTGATTATGGACCCGGTGGAGAGCCTATTTACAATGCTCCAGATGGCCAGCCCCTTCAACCAATAGGTTATGGTCCAGATGGTCGACCTATTTATGGTGTTCCAATGGGACCTGGTGGCCAACCACTACAACTAACGGGTTATGCACCCGATGGACTTCCTATTTATGGTGCTCCACTTGATGCTGATGGCCAACCAATGAAACCAATAGGTTATGGACCTAACGGAGAACCTCTTTATGGAGTTCCAGTGGGACCTGATGGACGACCCCTATCACCAACGGGCTATTCAAATGACGGACTACCTATTTATGACGCTCCCATAGGATCTGATGGAAAACCAATGGCACCAATAGGTTATGGAACAAATGGGGAACCTCTTTATGGAGTTCCTCTGGGACCAGACGGACAACCTCTGGCACCAGCAGGTTATACACCTGACGGCCAGCCTATTTATGGCACCCCGATTGGAGAAGATGGACAACCACTTCAACCAATAGGTTATAGTTCCGATGGCCAACCACTTTACGGAGTTCCACTGGGACCTGATGGTCAACCACTCAACCCAACAGCTTATACCTCCGATGGAGTTCCCATTTATGGTGCTCCACTTGATGCTGATGGCCAACCAATGAAGCCAATAGGTTATAGATCAAATGGGGAACCTCTTTATGAAGTTCCTCTGGGGTCTGATGGTCAGCCACTCAAACCTACAGCCTACGATTCTGACGGCCAACCTATTTATGGTGCCCCGATTGGAGAAGATGGACAACCGCTTCAACCAATAGGTTATAGTTCCGATGGCCAACCACTTTACGGAGTTCCACTGGGACCTGATGGTCAACCACTCAACCCAACGTCTTATACCTCCGATGGACTTCCCATTTATGGTGCTCCACTTGATGCTGATGGCCAACCTATGAAACCAATCGGTTACGATTCTGACGGACAACCACTTTATGGAGTTCCAAGAGGGCCAGATGGAAAACCACTCGAACCCATCAGTTACGACTCTGAAGGATTACCAATTTATGGTGTTCCACTTGGAGAGGATGGACAGCCTCTAAAGCCCACCGCTTACGGATCAAATGGAGAACCAATATACGAAATGCCGACTGGAAGTGATGGTCAACCTCTTCAACCTGTAGGCTACAGTCCTGATGAAGGGGCTGTTTATGGAGTGCCAATTGGACCTGACGGTCAACCTTTAACGCCTACGAGCTATGCCGCTGATGGAACTCCCATTTATGGGGTTCCTTTAGGCTCTGATGGACAACCACTCAAGCCAACAAGCTATGGTCCAAATGGTGAGCCTATATATGGTAAACAACCAATAGGTTACGATTCTGATGGCCAACCACTTTACGGAGTTCCACTGGGACCTGATGGTCAACCACTCAACCCAACATCTTATACCTCCGATGGAATTCCTATTTATGGTGCTCCTTTGGGATCTGACGGTCAACCAATGACGCCAACAGCTTACGGAGCCAACGGGGAACCTATTTATGGTGTCCAAGAAGGAATTGACGAAATTCCATTACAAGCTCCTGAAGCTGGGACGAATGATCAACCATTAGGAGAAACTGGAGCTCAATTCGCCCCAGATAAAAGTACAATCAGTTCTACAGAGTTGGGGCCTGGTGGAGGGTCATTAATTGACAGTGCTCAACAAGTTGAACAAGATGTGGCAGCTGAGGCTGCTTTGGATTTATTCGGAAAACCACTTTCTACAACTCAAGTTACTACCGGACAAGACGTGAGTCCAATTGGTGCTGCAATTATCGGAGCAGCTGTTATTGGTAGTATTGTGGGACAAGGACAAGATGGTCAAGGACCAAATCAGATGGCATCTGGAGAAAGTGGGTCGCCTCCAAGTTTTGGTGGCAAACCTGCTGATGATATAGAACGTCCACCTCCCGTAGTTGCTACTGCTTCTCTGACCGGTGTAGCGGCTACTCCACCACCACCACCCGGCGTAATTGCTACTGCATCTCTTACCGGTGTAGGTGCTACTCCACCACCAACCAGTGCACCTCCTGTAAGTGCTGGAGCAGGTGAAACTAATCAGTCACGCGTCACTCCTCAGCAAGATTTATTCCGAAAAAGTGTAGAGCTCTTTGCTTCTCAAACTAACGTTCCAGCTGCCAGCACAGGAGCGGCAGCAGCTGCTGGCTTATCACGTCAAGGCCCTGTAGCTACTGCAGGTGCTGGAGGCCCAAGTGCAGGTTTTGGGTTAGGTTCCCTATTCGGAGTTCCAGCAGGTGGTGGACAGAGAGCAGGTGGAGACCAAGGTTTAAGTGGAAACTGGATTGCGGCAGTTACTGACTTCATGGACAAGCATATTAGTCAAATCAGAAGGGTAAGTCATAATATTACAAATTGCAATCAATCAACTAATAAAATGAAGTAACATTCGATAGTATTTATATAATAATATATAAATATTATTGTTTTTAATTCCAGCTTTTATCTGGTGAATTGGATTATGACGAAGCAAAGGGAACTCTGATGACCTTAGCCATATCATTGGTTGTTGGAGTAGTTCTCGGCTATGCAATCAACTCAACGCTGCCTTCAGACGGCACCTGCTCTACTAGCGATGGTTCTCCAGGGATCTTGAGTGGAACTGGTACCATATTTGGAAGGAGTAATCCATCAACTGTTGTTAGTGAAGGAATGTGTCCAGATACTATGAGAATCACTTATCATCCTATATCCAGACGATAAATAGTTATCTATGTACAACCAATAAACATACCGGAAACCTTTTCATTTTCCATGTCATAAAACCATGCATAAATCCTTTTCGTAATTCAGGCATTCTTGTAAGAAATGCATGTATTTATTATGCTTTTTTGTCATTGATAACCTAATTCCCAACGCTGAAGCTTACACGTGTCAACGTCAATATAACTTTCACCAAGTTTCAGGATGACATAAAACAACACATCGCATCGGATCGCCATTACCGTAAACGTAATTGTCTTATCTTAAGAACAATGCAAGGTCCTGTAACCAATTTCAGCGCAAGCATCTTTGTAGCATTTGAGCTCGATTCTCGAGCTCACACAAGGAAAAGCTCGACAAATAGGAAAAAAGCGTCTGCAAATGCACTCGTCCAATTTTGACTTTTTCTCATTTTTCAGTTTTTTACCCACCGCATAGCGCAGCGCAGGTTGAAAAAAGCACACGTTTTTCAGTTTTTTCTCTTTTTTTTACCATTTTACCCTTTCATTTTTGTTTTGTGTCGACTGGAATAAGAAATAGTGCTCTTCAAAATTTAATGTTTTAGTTGTGGACAACGAGCTGTCCGAGTTCCTGTTCCATTTCTGCTTTTACTTTGAAGTTTCCAATTTGCATAATTTGGAGCAGTCAGCCAGCGCCAGCAGTGGAGTGGAGCACGAGCACGCCGAAGTAATTGAGGTAATTTTACTTATTTATCCCACGGAAATAAATGCAGAAACCTGAGTCTTTGAGTTATCCGATTGAATTAAACTGTGTTGAGGTGTTGAGGGCTAATAAAATATTTATGGCTACCAACTCAACAACTTGACGTGTCTAAAAATCTTAATGGGATTTATTTAAACATTTATTTTTTGTGAATTTTGTTAGGCGTTCAAAAATGTCAGGAGGAAATGTTTTGCCATTGGGTTACTGATTATATTAGAAAATTTAGATGGAGTCAACAAAGTCGCTAATAATTATGTTTTAATTTCTTTGGTTTGATTGCTTTTCAGTTTTTGACGTAGTTGGAAGTCAGAAGTAGGTCCACCACTACCGTTAATTGTTGATTTGACTTCACAACACCATATATTCTAAAACAAAAACGTTCCTACTCAACATGTTTGGATTACCTAGTGAAAATGTGTATGTATCCCATGATTCCAATTTCTGGCCAGAGCAGGGCTACTATTTTGTGCCTGGTGGGGGTGGTATACCCCAACAGCAGTTCCAGTATTCCACCTATCAGAGCGCCCAGGTTTATCAGGAACCCTTTCTACCATCGGCAATGTCCGCTGTGTCCACCAGTATTGGCATGGGATCTAATCTGGAGAGTGATTTCGACTTTTTCAAGCAATCTCAGCAACATCATCATTCCCAACTGCAAAGATTTGATTTCCAACCTCCTCAACAGCAGGAGGAGGAGCAACATCATCACTCCCATTTGCAAAGATTTGATTTCCAATCTTCTCAACAGCAGCAGGAGCAACAACTGTCCAGACAGGAAGGTGATGATGTTCCTTTTGATTTTATGACTGCCATTCAAACCGTAGAGAAGAGAATGGGGATGTTCGCTGGAACTGGAAACGCAGAGGGAAGTGTTGGTGAGGACGATTTTGGATTGTTATTTACAAGTAATCTTCAACCACCAAAACAGAAGGACTATCAAGTGTTGGAAGTGGATGGGAATAACAATAGTAAGCTTCCGGTCACCGATCCTCATGCTCGAATCCAAAGGAAGTTATGCGAGACAGTTGCTAGATTCAGACAAGAGGATGGCAGTAAAACACCAAGCGAGGGGGATAAGATTGGAGAAGAAAGTGAAGACCTTAATTTAAGCGACATTCCAGATCCTGAGTCGTATGTGGTTTTTGATAAGCTGTGGTCATCTCCGGATCATCGTAAGTTAACATATAAGCATGAAAAAGATTATGTACTCCTAGTGTAGGCATACTTTATGCTCATTACGATTGAAATGCCCACACGTGGTTTGGCGAAAGCTTGAGAATAGTGAAAAATTAAATAACCACCTCTTTAGCCAAAAACAATGACTTAAATTTCATGTATATTACATTTCAGAGGCCGTCCTTTCCGACCAATGGAAATGCCTAGTTGATAAGATAAAGAAGCAGCAGCCTCATCATGTTTTCAATTTAAGTCCAGTCGTCGTTAGAGCCATTTTCCACATTTGTCGAACTTTAAAAACAAACTTTATAATCCGTTTCAGAGCGTTGGAGCTTTATAACAGGTAAAAATAATGCAAAAAGAAAATTATCTAGAAACATTTGTGGAAATTGTTATACATAGTTTCATAGTTCTAATATTGTATTTTTGTAGGTATAGGCGAATGTTCATTGTGGAGATGCATCGTGATTACTTCAAGACATGCACAAAGTCCAGCTTCAACGAATTTTTGTTACGCTTTGAAACTCAAATTTTACTGCGGATGTGTACGTGCATTCTGATTGCTTCAAAACTTCATGCAGATTCCCAAATCCAAGTAATGCACAATTATTGGAATTTCTAATTAGTATGATTATCTCAAATCTTAATGTTTCCAACTTTTATTCCAGTCACTAACAGTGAGAAGGATTCGAAAATTCTTGAAAAAGTTCAATTTAGTGTATAGCTGCGACACGATATCGCGTTCTGAGCTCCGTGTTTTGACAACTCTGGGCTTTCATTGTCATTGGGTTACACCATTGGACCTCATTGAACAACTCCTAAGTTTATTGGATCTCACGGTTACTGCGTTGCAACGGGCCCACTACTTCTCCATCCTTCTCTTAGAGTATTTCTATGTTGATATGGATAATATTCGCCTTAAGTTCAGCACTAGTATAAAGTACGAAAGTTTAGTGTGATGTGTCAACACCAACTCCTTTAAAGTTGTTGCTATTTGCTGTTACAGTGTGCGTGTACGATTTAACTTATGAGAAAAGTGTTAATTAAACTTTAATAGGAGCTCTACCCGAAGTATCTTAAGCCATACCCCAGCCAGTACAGCGTCCAACAACGGTGAAATTTCAACCCCACTTCTGTGTGCAGCAATTGTTTCTGCAGCTCTCTTTATTGTATCAACAGAAGTGAAAAGTAATCTCCATGCAATTGTGGCAAAAACCGCATTGTTGCCAGAAGAAGATGTGAACGTTCTTGCCATCTTGATTTTGGATCTTCTCATGAAGTGATGAGTTTTGTAAATAATTGTTATTAGTGAAACCCAGGGTCGAGTGTTAACTTCATTGATTATTGAAGTTAAATAATAATTGTTAAGAAAGATTCTTCCCTTTTTTTGGAACGACAAAAAGTAAGTATGTAATTATCTTTTTTAACCTTTCTTCGGGTCTTACGTGATTTCTAATTTTTAGTTAGAAAGTGCAGAATTGATGCAGTTAACCTGACTAAACAGAATTTTATCTTATTTTTCTCTCGATTTTTACGACACCCTATAGTCAGTGTTTATGTAAGTTGTTAGTACGAATACTATTTAATACTATTTATGTTTACTCATTACTCATTAGGGTCTAGTTTACTCATTTACTGACTAGTACATTAAAGTAAAAAACCCTTAAATTTTGTTGCACAGCATACGATTATTTGGGCTAGTTTAATTAGCATATTTAGTATAAAGGGTATATTTACCATGTTCGTTTGACTTGTCTCCTACATAATCAAACAAAGACTAACAAAGTAGCTTGCTTGAAATTCATAGAAAAGGAAAGGAGGGGGTAGGTTGCTTTCCACGAACGGCACAATTGTCTTGTTTTCTTACAAAGTCTCTGTCCAATTAAGTGTCTAAAAACGCCTATAAGAAATGCCTGTCAGCAATATTGTATTCTGCATTCGTGTAGTTTATAGAGCCTCCTATTTTCTATTTTCAGTTGACAGAGAAAAAGATTTTGCTTATAATACTTGCGCCCATATAAAGTCTCATCCTATTGCATCACAAATTTTCCCCTAACTTTGTTTCACAATTATGTCCTATGCTATAGGACAGTCAAGTTCGTACAATAAAGTACGTCCTACTAGATTTCATGTACATTCGAAAAGTAGCTATAATATGAAATATATACCTTGCTGATGGTGCGATGAACTTAATATGTGTATGGATTTACTATTACATAGATACTGATGGAATTCTGTACATTGACACAAAAATATCATGCATTTTTTTGCATGATAAAGTTACTAGAAGCTATCTTTCCTGTTATTTACTGTGTAGCTAAATAATAAATTTATGGGCATCATATAATGTGACTGGTATGCAATAGTTTTCTTGGAAAAGGTGTGGAGACAGATAATCAAATGACAGCAGGAAATGAAGTTCACACCGTACACTCAATAGAATACTTCATGTCCTGCGTTTGAATAGACGTGACTGACTGCAGACTGCATAACATATTTACGAGATAGTATTCTATTTCATATCGCTTAATCATGTTGTCGCTGTGCATTGTGAATTTTAGTAGCAGTAGAAAATACTAGGAAATAGGGGCGCGGTTTAGTTGATTAGATGAGCTTAAATTGCTTCGTCAGTCAGTGCATTTCACTTCCTTTGCCTACTATTCGTTGCCTACGAACGTGTACATTATTAGATGGTTTTTGTCACTCCATCAAACCAAAATCCAAACATTTCATAATGTGGTTTCTGACTTTTGAAACTGAAGCGATAATTAACTATACGTGTACCCGCTGTTCGAAATCTGCGAATAAAATTGTTAATTTCTATTCTTAACTACTAAGTAATGCTAGTGATATGAAAAACTTCATCTACAGTTCACAAATGTTAACAGACTTGAATTAGGTAAGCATCAGGGATGTTCGTTTGTATATTTACTTGTTGCGTCATGCTGATCGGAAAAGAATCGTTAACGCTTCACGGCTCGTTTCAATAAGGATTGACAGCAAAGATTTGCTCAGAAAAATTCTTCATGTGTGAACGATATCTTGTAGTTAGTTCAGGTCATATCTAAGCAGGAATAGTGAATGGATTTTTTAAACAAACGATGCAATGAACGAATTAGATAGTTGCTTGTTTTTATGTTCACAAAAAGTATTTTGTAACAAGTTTAATTTTTTAACAATGAAAACTTGAACAGGATACTTTGCATTTGCATGCACTAATAGGTAACATAAAATTTCTCATGTCAAAAGTGGCGAGTGGCAGCTATATATTATGTATGACTTCAGTTTCAGTTAAGTTAACCATGTTCAGTTAAAAATATTCATTAACTCATTATTTCTTCTAAAATTCCTTTAAACCATAAATCTACTTACATTTTATAGTTAACACGATCAAAATTGAAATTCTCGAAATTGGCCCATAACTTTTCACAAGTTTCTAACAAGACTTATCAAGTGCTAGATGTACTTAATACCGTTGTCTAGATTCGTTAGGGAGTTCATCTCAACTCCTTCATTTCGTGTTCAGAACCTTTTGCTTTTAGTTAGAAACAATGTGCGTACGCATATTTTGATTAATTCGCTTCGATATGAGCGTAGATATATGGGGCATTATGTGACGCTATATCTCAAAATTTTATCTGCTTTCATTTTAGTTTCTTGTGAATTCTTCGGCCAGTGTAAGCAATAAATTGCTTACCTATCATATATGAACATCAGACTACCAGATTTACGCTGGTTTATTTTTAAAACTTAAGCTTTCTTGTTTTAATCTCTTAATAAACTTGTCTAATTAATTTTCCATAACTTTTCTTGATTAATGATTGTTTTTGCTGAAAAACAACTCATTACAAACTTTAAAAAAAACTTGTATTTGGATACATGTTCACCTCACACTTTGCGCTAGTATTTCAAAACAATTTTTTTACACAACACCAACGTGTCTGTACAAGCTGCATAAATTATGGTAAGCTGATATGCTGTATACATATACATAATATTATCATGTACCATGGATTTGTTTTGGCTAGGCTTCGGTAGTGAAGCAGATGGAAATGAAGTCTTTCTCCGAGTTTCATATTGGTTCTTTCCCTGGAATCGTGTTCATTGTTCATGACTGGCTGATTGTGAGACTGAATGATAAACTACGGAGTGTAGTAAGCGAAATGAACAACAGCTCTAGCCAGCTTGCCTCTGAGGATACAGACATGCAAACTCACCCGTCATCATGTTTTTCAACTTTTACATCCTCATCTAATATGTATTTTGTTATGTCATGGTCACTGTTGGCTTACTTCTTGGAACTTACTCTGTTCTCTAGCAGTCTCGAAGCGTTAGTGTTACTGGTTGGTAGTTGGTGGTGGTGGTGTTGCTCCGCTGTTGTTATTATTATGCAGAATGAAGGGATGATAATGAAGAATAGGAATCCAAACATTGGGCATTGCTTTCAGGAATTGGTAAGCAGGAATCGTGACATGAATTAAAGGCTCTCAATTCCATTGAAAACTGAAAGGGTCTTTATCGTTGCTACATAAAATTAATACGAGTATCTTGAGTAATATGTTTGTAAATGACGATGCAATGTCGAAACTAAAATCTTCTTTCTTTGATGCACTTTTAAATTGTCAAAGTGCATCTATCTATGCAACGTGTATTTGTGTATGATATATATAAGTACATGACTAACAATTGTAAAGAAACTGGGCATGATGATTAAGCAAGCACTGGATAAAAAGACCACTGGAGAACAACGCTGCTTCAAATGAGAATTCAAAGACAGGGAAATGAACAAAAGAATTGGATTTATCTACCCACAAAAAATGACTCCATTCGTGGATTATGAATACTCAATGTATATTGTATATGCCTTCCCACTGTTGAATATAAAACTTTAATTTCACGATATCAACAACATCATCATTAGTGAGGGATTCTTAGGAAAGTCCTTTCTCAGTGATAATTCAAAACATGAATAAGGAAGGGTGGATCGAAAAAGTTGTCCTTTTTATTGATAAAAATTTGTTACGGCAGCATATAAACATCATCCCTCAGCGTATGATTTTATAAGGTCTTTAGGTATCTCGATATTAACTCGATCTTTTAAATTGTACCAGTTCTCTAGTATATAAAGTTTCTGATGAAAGAGCAAGGACAAATGAATATCGTGACGTTGTATATTGTGATCGTCATTATTCCCACAAAAGTTTTGTATCAAAAGTCTCATCAATTTACTACCTGGAATCAGTAATTACTACATCCCCTTCTCCCCTTTGTTTGATAGGTATGGCGATAATGATGGTAAATTTTCATCCCCCCTTCTGCCTCTTCCTTTTTGTTCCTTTATCTCTTGTTGCCCCTTACTTATAAGAAAACGCTGGAATACTATGCAAATAATGCTACTAAAGTAGTACTTTATATCGCCATCCTTTGAAACTACAATATTATTATTTCTAGCTACCTTCTTCTTCTTCTTCAGTCAGAGAATTTTGGGTTGTTGCAACCACACAAATGATTGTGAAAGGGTTTGATCATGATGATAATACGTTTCATACGTTTAATCTTTGTCTCAAATGCTACAAAGAAAAAAAACAATTTTCATTTCTCTGGAAGTCAGCAGCATCAAAAATGTAGAAAGGAAGAGTGCTACATAATAAAAGAACATCGTTTTCCAGTTCTTAGAAATATGATTTGGAAATGGGTGGATTTTGTACATGTGTCATGGTATGCACAAAGAAAAGGATGTTTCAGTATTACATACATTTACATAATAAAAAGGACTATAGCATTGTATAGTCATGAGGCAATGCAACAGAATCTTGTTAAAGTATGGAGATCCCATTGTGACTATTATGAAGTTAAAGTCGCACTTTAGAATGGGATACTACGGTGGAGGGCTGGATGATGATGGCAGAAGGTTAAGTTAAGTTAGGTAACATTTATTTTTGTTTCGTGATGAAATGGTGTAGGACGGTTGTTGTTGATGATGATACGCCATTATTACTTCGATAGCTACAAGGCTTTTACCATTTTATAGGTGTTAGACTGATGATTCTGCAATAGAAGCTGTGTGGTGTTATGTAGAGAGGATTAAAGTATAGTTGAGACGAGAATAGGCTGGCATTTGTTCATTTTCGAAACAAAGCAGCTGCAAAAATAATATTTTTGCCAGCTCAGATTTCCGAGAAAAGCTGCGAGGAAAACATGTAAAGTAAAAATGTTTCATTTTATTATAATACATGACTAAAAGACTACAGCTTAGCTCAGCGCTTGATTGAACATAATCCATTTCTATAATAAAATTCATTTTGTCGATTTGATCTCAATTCGATTCAAGAAAGATTTATGGCCTGTCACATTATAGCTAGAAATATAATAAATCATTTTTTACTAATAATAATAATAATCCCATCCCACCTTCACCCCTTTCCTCTGTTCCGGAGGAAGGAAACAGAAAATCATGAAGGGATATTGTATGAGCTTTTCAAGAAGACGACACGACTTGTCCAGTACAGCGTGCTTAGTCTACCCTCTTTGTTAATACCAACAGGAGATTTTCCTTGAATCAATCTCAAATTAAGACCACCCACTGTGATGAGACATGAAACATGATAAGGAGGGGAAAGAAAAATCATGTGTTGGGTTGAGAGGCGTCATGTTGGTGGTTCTGCTTTGTCATAATGTGTGAAATGTTATATGCATCGCACGTTCCATTTTTACACTGATGGCATGACCCATTCAATCAAATTATACAGAAAGTATTCCAGTTATCCAACACGGGGAGGCTTGGAAGAAGGCTGAAATTTCATGTCATCTTTCTTCATCTTCATGCATTCTTCAAATATTTTAGAAAAGTCGACTCATCATTAGTGTAGTACAATGCCTATTGAGTGCCTACAACCAAATAAGGCAGAATTCATTAGTTGGCCCTTGTCAGTATTCCATATTATACATCATTTTAAGTTGTTTCAACGTCTTATAAGCAGAATATCAGCTTATGATCAAGGCGCGAGTAAACTTTATAAGGGAATAGAAGTTTTCTGCTGTCTTTGTGTAAACACTCTTCATTATTATGTAAAGTCGTAGTATCCAGCTTGCCATTAAGACAAAATGTTAAAACTATATTTCAGATAGGGCTCACAAAACCGGTGGACTGTAGTAACAGGCATTGGTGCTGCTAGCATTACCCATTTCCGGGAATCAGACTCCCAAACACAACTGCTTGGGGTATATGATATGCATATTATGTAAGTATGTATGTATCATCATCAATGTAAAGTGAAAGTTGTACAATAACCATAATATATATTTGTATGAGGCCTGTGCTCCAATTGGTGTCGTGGCTTGGTTGTTAGCGAGTTCTTCGAAAAGCTGAAAACCCTCTTTAAATAAAATCTGCTTGCTCTATAAGCAAAAAAGCTAGCGTGGCTTCTTTTCTCGGTTATTTTTGCTTTCTTGCATTTTTTCTCTCAAGCTGGTTGTTAAATGGGGGTATCTCATTTGCTAGTAGATTTTTCTAATTTTATGGAGAGCTATAATTTATACGATACAACCATATCAGTCAAATGAAATACCTCACTAGAGAGTATTCCTACTTGCAAATTTTATTTTGAAATGTTGGTGACATAACCATTTGCTGAGGAGAATCTTCACATTGTAGGTAACAGCCTTGAAGCAAGCATAGTGACTATAAAATACACTAGCAATTCGAAGAATCTGTTCAAGTGATGTGAAATCTTGTGGCCTGGAGATGAACAAAAGTGAGGTGCCGACAGCTGTGCTCCCTCTCTTATACACAAAAAATTTAATTCAAGGAATTTATCGATCATCATGTCTTTTATCCTTCGTGTCAAAATCTGATGTAGCACCGAATATTCATGCTACATGCAATGTCGCTAGGCCAGTACCTCCTTGTGTTTTGATAGCCATAGTAGTTGTAATTGTTCTTTGTTGAGGAAAGGGGCAACGTGAGAAAATTTCTTAAGGAGAACTTCTTTAGATTATTTAAACTAATGGCTGACAGAATGTAATTGAAAATGATTCTACACATATATTAGGTTTAGGTTGTTACTAATTAAAAGTTCAAATTACTTCTAATCATCATCATCATACACACAATCCTGCTAATTGTTCAGCTTCAGCTCAATCCATTTTTTCATCTGATGAAGGAAGACAGGCGACATCGTATTTTTGATGCTGATGATGATGTGATAAAGATGAATGTCCACTGCATTCTACTGTTCACGGACAAAAAGTTGATGAAATGAGGAGAAAAAGTTACACTGGATTACTCACAACAATGACAGGGCAGTTTTTTGTGTTCATTGTCTCTCCACTTTTCTCGCAATCCATTTAATACCATCATTGCTATCGCTTGTCGTATCGAGTTGCATTTTTTGCTTCATAACAAGAAACCCTTTTCATGTATTGTTCAACCAGAGAATTACTTATTCACCACTGTCTGTCCATTTGCCGACGTGTCAAAAATGCATCCATTGACTCATGCTGTCTTTTATTATTTAAAGCTTTATAGGAAAGATGAAGATGATAAAGAATAATGGACTCTGATAGATGGCCAAAAGATAAATCAGTCATTCTTCTTCATAGTGTGGACGGATGGACGCTTATTATAATGCCTCATTTCCTTAAAACATTTTTTTCACTTTACCCTTACTCATGCTTCTTGTTAAAACATCAGCATCAACATTTAAAAAAATACAAGTATCATCATTCCTAAAACTCAAGTTTCATTTTAAGTCGATAATTGTTGAACACAGCGTAGATTTTCTCTGCAGCAATATAACAAAATATAACGCTATTGACCGCGCGGCTCAGAAAGTAAAATATGAACAAAGACTTGTAAAGTAAGAGATGAAATGGATTCCACTGAATTTTGAGTTGTATTAAGATGCGCTACGCCTCGCTGACTTTCGCCGTTATTGAATGCTAAAAGTGTTGCATTTAAAATTCTCCGAAATTTTTAGATCTCTTGCCATAAGTTCATTTTCTCGTGCGCATATTAACTAACTAGAAAAAAAATATTTTGCTTGAATGCATCACGTTGTTGATGTACAAGAGGACAGTCAGTGCTTTCAAAGGAGGTCGCGTTCGTCCACGCCACATTTTATTTACTTAAATGCATGTCGATGTCTTTTTTCCAATGAAACGCTTTCATAACGAATTTTCAACGCTGCTGCACTATACACCATACCATACTATAATCAATAGAGTAAAGTGAGTGCTAAAGTAACATTTCTAAGAAAATTTATTTTCACATTTAATGTATTTATCTTCTCTCTTGCGTACTCTTTGAGTATCGAATTGGCAGTTGACTTAACTGCATGTACATGTACGTCATTCGAGAATGATGTTATGACATAATTCAATTAGCTACCTTATATTGCCTACCCGGAACGAAGGTATTTAGGTTAAAAGATTTGATTCACATGAAAATTACATTGGCATTCTGTTGACTAGAATCATTGAAGGGAGTGGGCGAGTAGTGGGTCACAAAAACAGAATTGACCGATATCGAACGATCCTTGGATGTATGTTGACATGCTGTGCTGTGCTTTAATGAGTAAAGGTAATTTAGTATTGATATGAAAGGGTCTTGTGAGAGCGTGAGCAATTAGATATCTAAATTGAAAGCTTTCTAATATATAATCAAATTATTGCTTGATGCCTATTGGTTGGTTGTTGACGGAGGAAGGCTCTAGCTATTGTAGTGCTATAGCTCATTGTTTGCAATAATTAATGAATACATGAATATTTTGTACAAGGAATTCATGTTTTAGTCATTGATCTATAAATTATGCTTGTGCCGCTCCTCTCAATGTTATACAAAATTTACCTGGAATGTTAAAATAATCTGACTGAAGATTGGATACAGTGAGTGAAATGATGTTTAAGAGTAAGCAATTTGAGACTTATAAAGTGATTGTGGGCGAGAAGAATTTGTCATTTTCGTAAAGAGAATTCCAAACAATTATGTACTTTTTTAGAAGGCAATTCACAAACCCTGTATTTCTTTTGATTCATTTTCATGTTTTCATGTATACATGGAAGGTTAGACGTATACAATCAGCCAAAAAAAATTTCATCAAGACGCTCAAGATCCAAATTCATGGAAATCGGTCCATTAACTTTTACCAAGCTTCTGTCTCGCCCACTTGGGAAGATACATAGTTTATATTTATAGGTACATGACGAAAGACTTTTCTTGCAGCTAGTTCCAGTCTGTCTGAGTCTGTTCTATTTCCTCTTTGGTCTCGTCATTCGTTATTCAGTTCTTATGTGATGAGGATAGGGAAGAGGAGGAAAGGGTCTTGGCTTTGCTTTTACCAAGATTTACCAAGAAGAGAAGTAATTTTCTGCTCCTATAATCCAATACACTGTCTTCATGCCACAAAGATGTAGTAGGCAGTGGCAGACAAAGTAATTTTGTTTTCAAAGAGTTTCCAGCCATTCCTTGGTCTAGTAAAAGTGTTTATGCAACAAAGAAAATTGTTCCAGGAACTGGATTAGCGTCATGTTTAGAGAGGACTCAGCCAAAGAGCCTCGTCATGAAATACAAATTGCCTTGGAGTGATCCCCAGATTAAATAACCTACATTCGCTGTAGAATGAATATGAATCCACAACTGCTTTTTCCGGTTTTGCTAGAAAGGCTTTGGATAATGGGGAAATGTTGGACAGATACTTTAGACTTCATCTCAGGGATCAAGCATTTTGAATTTCTCAGTTCTTTAATTGCAAATTTCCCTTGTCCTCATTTCATTTTTAGTCTTTTGGGATACCGGAATCTAAACGACAAATTAGCATATAATACCTTTACCAGGAAAATCATGCTATATTGAATATAGCATAATAATAAGTTATATATCTAAGTAATTTGTAACTATTTTATTTCATTTTTTTCACTCCTTGTTAGCCCTAAGCCTAAATTTATAGTTCTTATGCTCAAAGTCACTAACAAGCAATTTTAAAGCAATATATTTTCATAATCCGATTTATGCCCTCAGCTCTGCTTATACAAAATTTTGATTGCAACTTGTTGGAATTACGACTTTTCGAGCGCCGAAGGAGTTAGTATTTTACTGCATTCGCATGACTGGTTGTCCTGGGTTGAGTGCTTTAGAAAAGTCGATTAACAAACTTTGGAAACTGGGACTGGGAGTTTCCCTTTTATTCCTTGTAAACTATTATGTTTCGATCATTTGTAGATTTGTGATCTCATGCTGGTGATTTCTCCGCACTCCACCATATTAAAAGCCTATAATTCAATTACTATTGATTATGTAGCTACTGAACTAAAGTGTGGATACATAAAGATGCTATGGGTTCAAATATAGTCAAATGTGAAGGTTAATCTGACAAGTAGACTTGTTCGTATAATTTTTGAAGTAGTAGTAAGAGTAAGATAGACATAATTTTTTCTACTACTACTACTACTACTACTACAACCACTACTGACACTTTTTGTTGTGTTTACGTGGAACTGTTGACTGTGAAGTAAAAAAACATTGCAAGTATTGTATCAAAACTGGTCGAGTAAGATTTTTTCATGATGGTAGGAGGGAAGAATGCAAATTAGAAGTACATTTATAAGACAATTATTATTCATAAACCGGTCTGTATGCTGTATACAACAGTGCAACACCTTCGTTTACCTTTAAAGGGCGAGGTTTTCTAAGAAACGATTACATTAATGCAGCGACAGCTCATTTAAAGTCAAATAGAAAATTATTTATAGTATCAAGGTCTTGGGATCTCTGAAAAAAAAATTCTGAATATCACAAAATGTGACTTGATTTGTGAATCACAAATCTGGTTGTGTATCTATTATATGTGGATATATTTTATAGACATATTTTACTTACTCGACTTATCTTACGCTTTGTTAACAAATATTTTGTTGTTGAAAAGAAACGTCCTAAAATTATTCTTAGGCATTAGATATTTCCGGTATCAGATACGATCATTTAAGTCCTAATTAATTCTGACGACAATTTAACACGTGGTCAACTGATAATAACGTCTCAGGGAATTACTTTCTTTTCATTAAAACTATACTTTCTTCAGTAATAATGGCTGCTTCCTCCAAGAACAGCTTTTACCCTGCTTGTGTTTATGCCAATCCGTAGAACACCTACTTTTTTGCTTTCATTCTAGAAAGGAATGAAGTTTTTCTCTTTCTGTTCCCTAACGAGTTCCATTCTTCTTCTTCAAGTCAGATATTTCTATTACCGTTCCTGTTGCTCCAAGTATGATGATGGCTTTCGTTTCCAGGGAAGAAAATGTACATCTACATCTCTCATTTCCTATTTCCTGGAAGTTTATCACTCTAGCTACATGCTGGCCTGACAGAGGTAATGATTAATGAAACATCGTCATAATAATCTCCTTTCTTCACCTTTTTTCATCAACCTACTGCTATGAATCGCATTTGGGAACAATGGGTGGCTGCTCTCACTCGACTCTCATCAGTTTTTGGAGAAATAATTTCTCGCCTTATACTTCATAGGCTTAGCTTATCAGTTCTTTACAGTTTTAGTAATTGCCTGCAGTTTGCAGTAGCAAGATAGTAGTGGTAGTAGTCAGCGTAGACACAGAAAATCCCCAGAAGTATTTATGTATGTAGTTTCGCTTCGTTTAAGTCAGGCTTTTTTACTTAAATATAATGTACGGCTCGTCCTATACATGCATATTGATATTAGTAATTCAAGGGAAGATAGGTACAAAAGCCGAGGCCACTACTATCCTTTATTTAAGAGGACCGTACTTTCTCGTGCTATAGATCCCAAACGATACTTTCGTATGTCTCAATTCACACGCTTCCCAAAGTCAAAACTACAAGGACCTCCAGTTTGTCGGTAAAAAATGTCATTAGCTCTAATTCTTGTTAGTAGTTGGAGAATACGGCTTGTTGGAGTTAGCTTTCTCCGTATTTTCTTTTCTATTAAGAAGGAGCCTGTCCTTCTTTCCTTCACTGGCGCTTTCCCCCAAGCTATTATTCCTTTCCAAGTGTAACAAGAAAGGATCCTTTTTACTCGTCTTCTTTTTTTCGTAGCTTTCAGCTTTTGGAGGACTATAACTTGGGTTCATTTGAGAGTAATAAAATAATGGACGATGGGAAATCCAAGGAAATCTTTTATTCCAAGGATAGTGTCACTAAGCACAAAAAGCAGGATTATGTGTTCTAGGGAAAAACTGTGGTTGATTGCAATGGTTCTTTGTTCTTGGTCTGGAATAAGACGACGGATTGAGAGTGGTGGTGCTCTTACTGTGACACCTAATTACATCTTCAATGTTTATGGCGTTGAAAACTTCTTCCGCGAAAAAGGACTTTTATCCTTGATAAAGAATGGGAAGCATGACCAGTTAAATTGATGCTCTGTTGTAAATATAATATTTTGTCTTATGGAAAATTTCAATTTTTTTTGTCTCACAACGAGAACCCGAAACCAAAGAAATTATTAAATTCTATGCGCTCATAGATGTGCAAAAATATTGTAGCGGATACTTTTGAAAACTTTGACAAACGTTTGTCAGTTTAACTAGAAAGTTGAGTGTAATGATTGCGTTTAGTTCCAGGAAAAACAATTCCCTGTAGCAAATAACTGAGAATCTCAAAGTAAATTCTAATTAATTATGTAGCGTGTAGCAGCACGTGGAGGGCTTCAAAAAGGGAAAATGCAACGAAATGTAGAATCCTTTCACTTTTTGTTTATATCCAGATAGTCCAACTTACCGCAACCGCATCATGCTACATCCAAGTTATTAGCTATATTTTATATTTCATTTTACATCTATTAATTTACGTTTAGTTGATACTAGGACCGAACAAAATATCCTCTAATTAAGCAACTTCTCACGGTAAATTGAAGCTATGCAATAAATATATAGCGTGATTACAATGCAAAGCAATCAGAAACAGACCTACGAATCTGTTAGTACAAACTATTCCCTTTTGCATGAATGAATAAAAAAAGAATCATGACTAGCATTTTTCTCAAAAAATACTTAGGATATTCGTGTAGCCTACTTTCAAGTTTGAGCATTTGTAAACTGTTTGATGCAGTTTTCAGAATTAGTTTCATGATCTTAGTACAACGTAAGGTTTTTTTATTAAATGAAATCGCAACAAATCAGTTCATTTACTGATCACGTTTTTTTGACGAACGTTTCCTGTGGCATTTAGCCTTTTTATTTTCACACAAAACTTTTGCTTTCGTCTTCTTAAATTTATTGGCTCTATGGTTCATTTACGGGATTCTGAACTCAAAACAATATTCAGTCTTATGAGACTTTAATGATGCAGCACATCAGCCTAAAGCTATTGAAATAAGAAGTAAATCTGCTAGAACAGTATTTAAGTTTACGTTTTACGATTAATGATAAAGACTAATTCAAAACAAACCATGTATCACCAAAAAGACAATATTTTATCAAGAACGGATAGCTTTGTCTCTTATTGTTTATGGTTTGTGATCGTGGTCACAATAAACAGATGTACAAAGCGTCAAGTTATATCCATTTCTTAAAATCATAAGAATCTGGAGAGATCTAATTTCTTTCGATAATGATAAAGTTGATGATATCAAATTTTCCAAACCTAATTCGTAAAACTACCTACAAGTCATATCAATATCATCGACCCCGTTGAAGGACTTGCGAATAACTCGTTAGTTTTTTACTTCATTTGGGAAGAATGTCAGACTCATTTTTATTTATTTTTCTGAGAATTTTTGCGACACGACTTTTCCAGAACGTGGAAAGCTATGAAATTCAATGCGAGCACAGATCATATAACTGAAAAAATTTGACAAGTAACTATGCGTTTCAGAAAGACTTTCCTTCGAACTTCCTTCATTCAATACGAATCATGTTCATTAAACTGTAATAGCATATGACTAGTATCCGTATATTCGTAATTAAATCCTACCTTATGGAGCTCCATACCCTTATATTGTGATGTTATATCCGATTAGTTTTCACCATTATAGAAATAGTTTTCCATCAAAGGCTGGCAAAATTTATGCTCTGATTACTTGCTTAAACACGTCGGTAGTTCGATTAGATGAGGCAGAGAACATTCGTGAAATACACAGAACAAATATTGAAATATTGGGCTCTGCTCGAGCTTTGGGCTCCCGACTCTAGAAAAATAAATGCTTACTCTGCTTTGCTTTCCGTACATTTTTGTCGCTCGGAATAGACCACAGTGGAGCTATTGAACAAAATTTAATTATGTCGAGCCCTATCTATAAAGCGAGAGGTAATTAATCTAAAAGACCTAGCCTAGCAAAATGTATATCCTTCGTCCACAGCAAGCTTGATTGATTCTTGATTGTATTATTTATTGTAATGCGGCTCCATTCACTCGTGATTTTACGCAATGGTCAATTCTGTGAAATGTTATTAAGAGATAATTTTCACTCATAGCGGGATAGAGATAGAAAAGGGAGATGATGAGGAAAAGAATGTACACGCAATCAAATATTCATCACAGTAAATGTTGTGTTATAGATTGTCTATATACTATCTACTATAGTATCGACTCGGCTAAAGAAACAAGAATTTCATGCTAATTAAAAAAGGAATCACGATTTGTGTACCTTTTCTCTTTTGATATTGCGGATAGTAATTCTTCGAACTGATCTATACATTTATGTACCAGGAAGAGAGAGATAAATGAAGCAGTGGAGATTGGAGATGCATTAGCCATCATTAAGTTTTAAAATGACATTAATTAATTAAACGTCCAATCACCTCCAATGAATCGTCACATTTTAATGTCTTTCCGTATAAGCAAGTTTGACTCGACATTTTTTTATGATACTAATTTCATTTACTTTTATTTATAGAAATGAAATGAGTTTGACTATCTATAAATGGTTACGTTTATAAAAAGTGGTTGAGCAAGTAGATATTAGACATAGATAGCCTTCTGCTCTGCTCTTTGCAAAATTTGATTAAGGTGGATGGTCAGTACCTCAAATCTGTGCATTTTTGCAACATAAATACGAAACTTTTTCAAAGAAATCGTTAGTTGACATCCCTATTGCATTACATGTTTACATGTAGAAATTCTAGGAATTTTAAGATGATGATTGGCTCGATCCTCTCATCTCATCCTCTCCTTACACAGAGCTGCTGCACTCTTCTCTTGACTCCGATTTTCACATCCCTATCCTATCCCCTCTCTCTCCTCATTTTACTTGCCTTTGATTCTGCTTCTGGTGCTGAAATGTTCTGTTTTTTTATACCAAGAATTTTGTGGTGAAGTAAATGCAGTAGCTTGTCTTTGAAGTGAGCGAAAGAAGAAGTTGAAGAAAGGGATAAATGAGTATAATTTCGAGATTGGTTTCAAAGAAATCCTTTTCTCGCTCGTTGAAGACATTTTGGCAACTAGAGTGCCAGAACAGTGGGCAACAAAACAGAAAGACTTCATTGTCAGTGAGTCTCTCTCTCTCTCTCATCTCGTCGAGTCAAATAAAGTAGTAGATTATTTACGTTTATACACAAGTGCACACCAAAAAGTAGTAACAACGCTAATTTACCAAGAACTCCTCCTCTTTGAGTAGATTAATGAAGCAAGCGGGTAGGTAGGCATATTCCTTTAACGGCATCTGGTTGCATTGCATTGCATGATGATTCGAATTGTTCGGACTACTGAGAATTTAAGTGGAAAGCGTAATGTGCCGGTGGTATCAATAAACATACTGCAAATAACATAAAAGGTGTTTATAGAAGGGCTCTATTCAAACTCTCAAAAATTAAATGAACAATTGATTATTGCAAGAAGGCTTTTAGATTGAGAGTGTAGCCTGTTCTGTTCACTCACTTGTTCATCCCAGGTGAGTTCTATTTGTGCTCATCTCCTATTCTTATCTATTTCTGAATAGGGAACAATCCCTTCGTTTTTGGACAATTAATCTGCATTAGTGCCAACTGACAGCATGCTGATGAACGGTTTATCACGCCATATGAAGCCTTGCATGTGTGCAAGGATTAGAAAGAAGCGTAAAAAAAGCATTTGAATTAAATTTCAAAAAAAATAATTATTGTAAATTGAAACGTAAGCCGTATATGAATATTTTAATTGTGTGCAATTCTTCGAATTGGAATTAAGAATATATATAAACGTATGTGAGTGAAAACACTATGCATTTACATGCTACCCATGCATTCATGTATAATCAGTATACTTTTTTAATCCCGCTCGCTGTTGCTGCACAAGGCGAAACGAAACCGTATCTCATCTTCTTCTCTTCAAATCCACAATGAGCACCCCAATGAGTTCTGCGAAATGCTAAAAGGTGTACTATCTTCGTTAAACATTTCGTTTTTTTATTCATTTCGTATCATGAAGAGATGCAACAGCGTCCCTTTGAAATGAAATGCAGACACATGTAGAATAGTTTAGTAGTAGCAATGCTCACAAAAGACAACTGATTGTGATTGTGAGTTTGCGCTTGATGCTTCTTTTATCTTGCTTGAGTTTTGTAATTACTACTCTTTTTAACAGAGTTGGTTGAATTTGAAACTCCTTTTTGTATGAGCGCAGAAAGCTTATTATTATTTTAAAAGCTCATCTTATATCCTTAGCCTAGTCAAACAAGTGACACTTGATTCTCATGAATTTTCTGGATCCTCCATTCCATTAGGATTTATTTCCTGTTATTCTCATCATAAATTCTTTTTAAGCTTTTCTTATCCAAACAGCCCATCAAAATCCTATCGCGTCAGATGCAGAAATAAAATTATTTTGTAACAGCTTTACATTTATATATAATTTAGAAAAACAGTTAGAGCTTTTTACAATGAATTTTGACAATGCACAAAAAGAGAGCTTTCTGTCTGCTTTTGATTCTTGCAGTTTACGAAATGACAATCTGGCTTTCTTCATTGAAATCATGTCGTGTTAAGTTAAACACTTTTTAAGCGGAAACTCTTGTTGTCGAAGTTGAATGGCTGACAACAGGATGATGGTATTAAAAGAACCTGAGGTGATGATGAAAATTCCGTGAAACGTTTCAAAAGAAACGATTTAGTAATGTATCGTCATAATAATTTAACACCTCGGGCTACACCCTACAAAGTCATCTGCATATTGCAAAAATGAAAGCTTATATTATATTCCAAAGCGTTTGTCTAAAGTCTCAATCTCTCATTAAAGAAGCTTTCCTTGACTTGGGTTTGGTTCTATTGACAAATTGAATTCTGTGAATTTAAGCTACAATCTGGTATTGGAAAGCAATTTTTGTTTTTGTAAGTAATAATTGTAATGATACTATTCTTCTGTGGACAGAGTCAGTTGCAGACTTTAACTAGCAGCAGCGTCTAGTATAATGTAGTTTTTCAAGGATGACGGTTTACTGTATGCAATGCAATTCTGTTTTGAAGTACAACTTACCGTATTCCATGAATAAAAAACTGTGCATAATAACATAGTGACAGCTGCACACACTTGTAAAAGAATACAAAAGTAGTACACCTGCAGAAAATGGCGAGGCGAGACTAACTAATATGTATAATGCACAAAAAAAATAGTAGAAATTTGCGCAAGCTTTTGCGTTTTAGCATGTTAAAACTCAGTAATTATAATGGTGTGAAATTTCGCACGTGTTTTGTTAATGCTCAAGACTACAAGTTGATTGTATACTTGAAGCGGATTTTCGTAAGTATTTTGCAAACGACGACAATGAAGAATCTTTTGTGAAAATGAATTCACGAGAGAGAGACGCAGAGAAGAAGTAGCCGAGCGTATATTGTTTTGGTGTACCACTATCTGTTTTGTGATGTACTTTACCAGCGAGTATAGCGTAGTGCTTGATATGACAGGATTTTGACACTGATTGTTCAGCGTTTCTTTGAAACCAGAGATGAGCGCATGAGATAAAGTGAATAATCTGACATTTTATCTTGCAGCCAGAAATACATTTACATACATATATATATATATACATATATTCTTCATTTCTTACTGATTGTGAGTCTTACGACAGGGTATAGTCGTCGCCTTTGCTCAATTACGGGTTCAAATGTCAAATCAATTCCAGGATTTAATGGGAATCGTGTTGACATGTTTGAGGCCGATGTAGGACCAGAAAAAACTGGTTGGGTTTAGAGTCCTTTTGTCGAGGACGTTGGCAGCGAATCATAACTTATTCATTAAAAAATGGATCCATTAAGCGGGGTAACAAATTTTCCTTTCCATGGAATAATATTTAAGAAGGTTCTAGATTGCTTGATTGATAATTTTCGTCCTTTAAAAAAACATTCACACGCTAGTTCAATGGAAGTGGGATGAACTTTTTAAACGTTCGATAAGGATGTGATTCTGAATTTAAAATTAGCAAAATATATTATCAATAAGTCTCTGAAAGAAGATAGTAGTTTAACGCAATTTACAGGAGCATCTCATTATTTTTTCAACATTGATTGGAGTCTCATTTATTTATTTTCATATAGCTCAACATCATAAAGCAGGATAAACAATCTAGTAATAAATTTAAATTATACGTTCACTGATTTTATTAAGCAAGCACTGTGTCAAAAACCAGTATTCCATTAGTGTATAAAATCATACATAACTTCATGATGTTCAGATCTAAAAGTGCTATCATAAGATAAAGAATCACATAAAAATGGTATGACTATGTTTTATAATGGAAAATAATAATTGTAGCTGATATTTTCGGTTAAAACTAGTATGGTATTAATAATTGGGTGTATTCACCTCGAATTTCCCATGAAAAATTCGGAATATTTTTTTCTTTTGGAGCATGAAAGAGCGTGGGAAACGTTCTAGATCTTGTTTTTATGATGATTTGTGATGTGTAATGTAAACAATCATAAAGAGCTTTCGACACTTGACATTAATTAAAATTGTTTTTCTTGTTTCATATTCATCCAGTCTTTCCTCTTACTGAAGAACTGAATGGAGATAATGCAAAGTAAATTGGTATCGGTATCTCATTTAAAATTGATTACACAAATAAAAACATTAAATTAACTGTTGTTGTTGTCATAAACTAATATTTTATCTGAGAAGCATTTAAAACTTTTTATGTATTACAGTAATCTTGTTTGCTCTCTGATTTTGTACACATCTTCTTGAACGTACTAATCTATATAATGGGGTACTGATAGTAAGTAAATAAAATATTAGCTCTTGACTACTGAACTTATTCCATTGTCAATAATTGAAGAAGCTTTTTATCACTAAAGTCTCATTCGATGGGAAACCTTGTTGAAATTCCAGAGCTGAATTGTACTTGTGTGAATTATGAGAAGGAATTAGGCTTCATTACAAATACAAATGGAACTTGAAATACTTATGACCATGACGTTTTCTCATGTTGCGTTACAAATGATGATTATATGCATAATGATTAGGTTGGTTAAAAGGAGCTAAAAAAATTCCAACCAATTGAAGCGAAAGGAAGCAACTAGAGCTTTATTTCAAGTTCATCATTATCGTTATTATGTACATAAATTCTTGAAAACAAATGTTAAAAACATTGTTAAGACTAGATTAAACTGCATTAAAGCAAGCAAACTTGCGTAGCTAAACCTCATTCCTAATTTATGTTTGCCTGCATATGATGTGTGAATCGCTTTTATTCGTTACAAGATTGAAGATACGTATTTATTTTACTGACATTTTTTCATTTCTAAGGATAGAGCATCTCACTTCTTGGCTATAATATTTCACATCTGTTGTGCTGTGCAATGCGGCATACATGTCTCTTATGAATTTGTCCTTGCCCAACATCTGACATCTGAACCAAGGATATTTCTTACAAGTTCAGAAGAACCATTAAATTTAATATTATTCAAGAAGGGATCCTCATGTTCGGCATTTTTTATGGAATCATATTACTATACTATTAGAGCTGAGATGATTGCAACATGCTTTTTGGAATCAATTTACGGGTCAGAAATTTTTCCACTGAAATCATTAGAAGAATTAAGTTTTTTGATCATTCGAATAACAGAAATAGAATATTATGCAAGATATTGATTATATATATATAAGTACATGTTAGAAGATCGAGTTTCCACTAGGTGGAAAATTTTTCATATAAAGCATACAAAACGCATGTTCCGAGGTAATTGACTCATACTTTCCGCTTATATTTCGGGCTATGCTTTCACTACGAAACCGTACACCACCCTACCATTATCAAATCACCATCATCATATTATTTGCAGGTTTCCGTTTCATATCTTCTTTGTAAATGACGTCTACGTCTGGTTTTTTTTTGTATTTTCATGCATAGACAGTTTTTAAATAACCATTTTGGGACACAGGTAAAAACACGAAGGAAAACAATTTGTTGAATATGCATAAATAATTATGTGTGCATAAGAATATAAAAATAATATTTCCGCCAACTTTCCCCTGTTCGTTGAACTCATTTATTTATTCAGTTTTATTTCCAGTAATCATTATACTAGTCGCAGGTATCTGTTTCCAGCGTATTTTCTCCATCTCTATATTCTTTTAATACTAGAAGACTTTTACTTGATTGAGGACAAGGCATTCAAACTTTGTGTAATTGTTGTCACAAATCCCAGGAAATTTGATACCATCATCTCACAAGCCTTGAAAGAATGATGATGATGCTAGCAAAAATTGAGTGCTTCAACATAAACACCCTTAGATCTTTGGTTGGGATTGGAACGCCAGAACTTTCTCGTCTTTTCACATTCCATTCTAGGAATTGCTGAAAGGGAGCAAAAGTACTTCATTTCATCGTGTAGGCTTCTTACCAGGTTTATTTTTTGTGTTTGTATTGCAAAAGCAAACATAATATTTATGTATGTATATATAGTGTACTCTGTACTGCATACACAAATACTTGATGTTTATAGAAGCCTACACTGAAATGATTTTAAAAGAATTCTTTTTGGGATGTAATGCCTGTTGTAAAGTAAATATAATATCATACCAAATGATGCCGACTGTTTACTTTCTTCTCATCTGAGAATCAAACATTTGAACTTCTTTTCCTGTTTATGTAGATAGTAGATGATAAAAGACGATTTCGATGAAATGTAGGAATATTCACATCTCAGGTTTGAATCATTTTGCTTTCTTATCTCAACTTTTTTTTCGTCATTCTCTCTCTTATAGTAGTCAAATAAGAAGTTGCTAGAGACCCATTATAATGGGAAGTAAAATGATACTTTTTCATGAGTTTCATCAATTTCATGTAGAATTCGTTAAATTCCAAATTCAACGAATTGACACGGCTTGCTTGTACAAAGCTTCAAATTTCATACGATTCCAGAAAGTACCTGACATAGTAAAATCTACAATAATTCTTTGCGTACATGGAATCTGGAATCTCTAAAAAATTACAGCGTTCAGCAATATTAAAAAAATAGGCACTAGTATTAGTATTGGAGGTTGGAGGAATGGAGTTGGGATTGAGCTTTGGGGCACACAAATACTATACAAAATATTCACTAGTATTATTACTATTACTACCACTTACTTGTACATAAATAGTTATAATGAAATATGGCTGTCGAAGCAAATATTCTTGCTCGCAAGTTTGAATGTGGACGATTGAATGATACTCATCATTTTGCTTATCTAAAATTCATGATTCTCTGAAGGCTTTCTGAGTAATATGACGGAATGACTGTATATGTCGAATAAAGTTTAAATGGTTTCATCAGACATTCACTCAACTCACGGTCGTTTTGTCATTTTGTCGCTTTTCTGTAATTTGGCATGGCTCCTCCATGCTCCACCACCATTGATCCTCCTCGCCAGTTGTCATTTTTGGAAGAACGAATTTACTCGCCTCTTTGGAAACCCTTTTTGTGTCTTTTTCTTACACGTGTATAGGGCGAACTGCGGTTACATTCATCCTTTCTTGGGTTGTTCAAGTAGTCCAAAAGACATGGCTCATGGCTCATCCTTATTTCCTTTTGGGAATGTATAGTGGCTTGTCGTTTCCGTAAGAAAATGAATAAATTTTCGCATTGCTGAGCAGAAGAATGGTAGTTGCTCTATCTTGAATTAGTTGAACAGAATGATTTTAAAGGGAAAAAGTAATACGCAAACCAGCCCAAGTGGTTAAAACTAATTTGGGTAGATAAAGATTTAAGCAAAATTTTAATGGTGGTAATAGTTTGTGCTTGGGCTAGGTTAACCAATAATTGGTGATAAATGTCAACCGTGTATTCTTGTAGTCAAATAACTCATGAATATTTTCAGAGAGTTAATCGAAGAAGCCTTGAGCTTCAAAATGGCTTTGTTACTACGAAATCAGGTAAAGCTGATTGCATGTGAAAGGAGAAATGATGTGGCTTTCTATTTGTAATGACACGCTAATGATGACAAGGCTAGTTCTAGGAAAAATGTTTGTTGTTTTCTTTACTTTTACTTTCACGGAATATATGATTTACGCTCCTATAAATCGACATGTCGGAGTGGGAAGTATTGATAATAGTATATGATTTATTATGCCGATCATGCAATATTGTGGTTTGTGGTTTTGACAGGGATTTAATCAGTTCTATGAATTTTTAAACCTTGAAACAAAAATTAAAACGGAAAGATATACTTAGCTGTTCTTATTAATATTTCGTTAATATCTACATAATATAATTAATGTACAGGTTGAATTATACAAGCAATTGTAAAAATATATATTGCAAGTTTGGTTAAAGTGTGGATGAAGTTATATTTAATGAGTGATATTCCTTTGTTATAAACTCATTTGGCTCATAACGTATAACTTTTTATGCGATACATGTGCAAATTTACAAAAGTAACCCCCATATTGCACTTTTTTTGTAGGCCGGAAGAAAAGACATTAATCCATCCTACATGCCAACTTTCTAGCACCGATCTGCTCCACAACCCAACAAGAAAGGAAACCTATTGGCTCATTATGTTGATTGTTGTTCAGAAGAATATGGCGTACGTACCTATTGGCAAACTGCTTTCCATGAAAAATGAGAATTCGATGGGACCATTGCACTTCTTCTTTGTTGCCTGCTCATGTATAGCGTTCACTGACACTCACTCAAGTGTCTGTGAGAAAGCACTCGCCATAATTTCGCACGGCACCGACTGTCAAAATTTCTGGAAGCACGGAGAAGGGGCATCGCAGCCATATGCAATATCGACATATTTTTTCGAGCACACATTCTGATTTGACTAATGGAAAGGAAAAGGTGTTCTGCCCTGTTGTTCATTTCCCTACCTACTTGTACACAGTTCAAAGTAATGGTCGAAGAAAGGGAATTCAGTTGGCTATTTGTTTGCTCCATGTACTCACTCACAGTTCCCTTTGTGACTTGCTCCAGCACTATTTTTTGCTTCATATACTTAAGTGCGTGTACATGTTGTCGATAGGGAGTGGAAATGGACATATCGTCATCGTCATAGTCCACCCTCCCGTTTTTTGCTTACGCTGTACGCTTTTTATATTGACTGTTTTTTTGCCTCCTATGCTCGTTAGTTATTTCCTGGTATTTCTCCTTTTTACGCCCTTTGATGCATGGATGCATGCAAATACAGGAAGGAACACAAGGGCCTATTTTCTATTTGAGTTGTGTGTGTACTTTGGCTCAGCGCTCAGCTCAACTCAGCACTACTACTTTTTTTCTGTGTATTCATGTCCACATCTGCATACCTCCTGATCGGAATTGTACGTTAGTAGTAGTAGTTGAGTTGTGCATACATTTTTTCTGGAGAATTGAAATTTTGAGAATTCTCTATGCGTTTCTATCATTACGTAAGGGATGCTTGTGTACATATGTTGTTGTTTGTGAATCTCTTCTTTCAAAATCCATTACTGAATGCATGAGTACGAATACTTCAATGCAGTCAATATATAATATATGTATTCTGGAGAGTAGTTTCTGGTTCTGCTTGAAGCTTTCATTTTCCCGTCCTTCTGCCATGTCGTCGTTGTCAATACCGCGAATTGAGAGGTAATATTCTCCAGTTCTGTGAGGGGGAAGTTGGGTTTGCCTTGAAGCATTTTTAATATAACTATTTCCAGAAATTTTGCGTTCCAAAAAAAAACTTATGGCTTCCCGTTCTACTCACTGAAAATTACACGCAGCTTTCTAGAAACTTTTCGTATGGCTTCACTCATTTCCTCTAGGCCCTTCAGTTCTTGTTTATTTTGCAATTGTACATAATGCAGATTGACTACCCGGAATTTCCTTTGAATGGATTTTATCAAGTTAATATTTGCATATAATTTTTCAGCTATTAATAATTGACTGCATTAAATTTATGAATTTGATATAAAACAAAAATCTTGGAAGTGTACATTTAGCTGGGAATCCAAAAGGATCCTTTTTCTTCAGTCATTTGTAATTCAAATCATGCCAGTTATCTCAACGAGCTGTAGCTGATTTAAAATTTTTAGGGAGACTCAAAGAAATTAAGATAATTGAAGCATAGCAATACTCCGAAACGGAGCTCATGCTTGTTAAGATAAAAGAGGTATAAATATTAAGAAATAGAAGATGTGGGTGTATGCAACTGTTGCCTGTTATAATTTTCCTAAAAACAGAAAATACAGGAAGGGAATGCTTTTGGTCGCATCTGCTTCTTTTTGTTCTTTTCTGGGTAGAATTTTTTCAACATTAAATTCTACTTCTTTACATCATACGTAATCATCAGGCTGCCTGCTTTCTTTTCTTCTTAGAGGAAACCAAAGCCAACCAACCAAAAGAAAGGAAAAGAGGATGGTTGTATCAGTAGCAGTGAACAGCATCAACAAAGTCAAAGCTCGTATGAGCCCTTGGTGAATTCCTTGAACATGGAAATTGTAGCGCGTTCTCGGTAATGGTGATACGGCTTATCAAGCCTAGCCTGAGTTTGACTTGGTTTGGTTTGGCCTGCTTTTGCCAAGCCTCTTCATTTTCTAGAATTTTCAGAATGGGAACATAAGGGGTAACCTTACTACCTACGTGCAGGAAGATAATGTAACGGAAAATGAGGTTATGTACAGATCCCCTCTTCCCCAAAAAAATGTATGTGTTTATCATGATATCCCAAAGAATTTCCTGTGTGAAAATTTCAAAAGGCTCTAGCCTGGCCCTTGGGTCGGTGGGAAAATGTATGCAAGTAAAAAAGTATAAAGGTACTTTGAATGTATATAGTATGTACATATCTCACTACGAAGAATAAAGCACAAAACAAATTCAGATTGGTTTTACTTCAAAGGAATTTTCATCATTAAAGCTTTGTAAGACTATATAGTATATTGCGCATTGGGCATTACCTGCCGAAATGTAATCTTTTGAGAAAGAAGAAGAAAAAGTGTTTCATAGATATACTCTCTTTTGTGTGAAATGGTACTAGATTCAGTGAGCCAAAGCCGGGGCAATTGCATCAAGGGATTTAAAGGATATGGCCTTGCGGACACATATTTTCTTTTACAATGTGCCTCTTGGAAAACGCTTCCCAGAAAAGATGAAAAGCTGCTTGGAATGGGAAAAAATAAAATTGCAACTTTGAACTACATTACATTACATAAAATACGTACATGCTTCATATATATTCTCTTAACCAACTCGTACTATATAAAAATAATGGGTGAAGGAATAAGTCTTGTTCTAAAAATATCGCAAGTATGTATCCATCCTGAATTACCCATCTATACTAAATCCAACGGAAGAAAATGTATTGTCCAATATATGATACCAACTCCAACCACCATATTATCAGCGTCTCACAGGCAAGCACCAACATTGCATTGGCATAACTTGGCTTACGAAGTAAAGTGAAAGGTAAAGATGCTTTGTGTATTACTCTGTAAAAGTTTGCATTTCATGGAAAAGTGTACTTAGTTAGTACAAAGTACAATATCGAGAAATTGAAAATCACTGTGAGGTGATCACAAAAAAAGTTCACCCGTTCGGTTAACCGTTTCCCATTAGGATGATAGAGCTTTTCTTGGTTGGTGGCAACTGGCCGAGATAATTTTGATTATTATTGGTTATTTGTGTTGTCGTGTAGAGCAAAGCCAGACCAGGATAAAATTGCCTTACCGTTTTACACATTTATTACATTGTATTTTTTGTTATTGTACAAGCTGATGCCATATATCATTTTATCTTCCTTAACCACACACACACGAGAGGTGCCGTAAGTACAGGACAGAGGACAGGGGAACCTCTTCATCTTGTAATTATTGTAGAAATGACTGCACCATAGGATTTGGAAAGGATAATTCCTGGTAACGAAAACCCTTAGAAAATGTTGAAATGGGGACGAAAAAGGATACGAATACGACTTGTGGCATGGTATGGTACAACGTACAAGGTGGTGCTAGCCGGATTTACTTTTATGAGATGATGTGATACGATATGATACAAGATACAACATTGCACATGATGTGATGATGCTACTTTACAATTCACGTAACATTATTATTGCCGCATAAAGAATGGTGTTATACATACATACATATTAGGTAGGTATCCACAAGCTTTGTACCTACAAGCATTTTTATGATTTTCGTGGAAACGTAAGCCCACACATAAAAGGTAAACTTGGTTTTTATCATCCTCCTGTTTTTTGTTCATTCATCTTCATCTCTCTCTCTCTCTTGTAATGATGGTTTCCTTTACGGCTCTCAAGCTTACTTACCTTGTCAACAAGCAAGGTTAAGTAAACGTAGGGGATTGCGTCATGCTACCTGATTGCTCCGCGTGCAAGAGATTCAACTTTTGATACTACACTAGCAAACTACATCATGATAGAGCAGATGAGCGATTGCGTTACTAATGACGGTGGAGTGGATGGATGGATGCATTCTGGAGAGCAACAGCCATAACAGGATAGAAGGTTTTTGAGAGCATCATATGTTTTATGAGGATGCAGGATGATAATAATTGAGATGATTGATTTGGACTGGTCAGGGAATTTAATATTCATACTGGTCTGGTCTTTTTCAATAGATTACGCAAACAAACGTCATAAAAAAGAAAGTAGGAACGGAAAATACCAGCCAAATCGTTTTTCTGTGTCCTTCTTATTCTGGTTGGTCAAGGTTGTAAGTTGTAAATGGATTAAGAACTTTCCAAATGCTAGTGTGTTTTTTTTTGTCATTTTATTGCTCTACCTCTTCGTTTCTGTCAGTCAATCCCATATACTTGTTTTTGTCATTCACGAAAAATGTGTGTCCTGAATGAAAAGTTGATGGTTTCCATTCTCCGTCACTCACCATGCCATGTTCAACGCTGTACTTAATGCAAATATTTAAATCCGTTCTCTGTCTCAATTTTGTATGGATGATTTCACAATATTCTATTTAAGGCAGACAGACTATTTGCGTCTGTGGAATAGTAAGAGTTACGATACCTATAGTAAATGGCACTGATCAAATCTTTTTTATTCGTTTTTGTGGTACGGTGGGGTATTGATCTATAGATACATATCTTATTTTTCTTTTCCTAGTATTTAAAATATCTTAAGGATTCATGACTTGCTGAGTGTTTTTAATTAGTGTAAAGGTTAGCATTAGGAAAGATGCAGACATAAACAGATCAAAATCATGAGGTAAAAACAGGATTTGAATTTAAATCAAAGGTATTTTTGACACGAGGTAGTAAAATCCGATTTATCCATTTGAATGCTGGTTGTAAACCCTGCATACATGAATATGAACTTATATATATTATGTAGTTACCTCATCACCCAGAAAAAATAGGACTTGAAGACCTGAGAGGAAAATCCTAGCTGCATAAATGAGTTCTTAGAACTGTGTGAAAATGCTTTTTAGAGAGTCACAAAAAAAGTTACAAGTGAAGTTGTGAAGTAAATGATAATGCCGTGATCATGCTAAACTCAAGTGGATGTAGTGTATCCATGCATTATAGTAACAATGCCATACAATACCATACCACATCACCTCATACTATATCCAATTCTTGCTATAAAAGCCACTTGAAATCTTGTGATGTGATGAGTTTTTGAGTTGAGATCATTTTCAATGAGGTTTGTGTGTACCAATGCTTTGCACTGCAGTTCTCACTTTTCCATTGTTGATGCAGTAGCAATCTCAGTTCAGGTTTGCATTCTTCACTCAACCATGGACCATTTCATTATTCTTGGAATAAGCTATAATTTTACCTTTTATTTATCAAATTTTTGTTGACCACAAACCCTCTATCAACTGATTCGTATCATTGTTCAATTGCCTCCACTGAACAGCCAGCTAAAAACTGAATGAGTGATTCGCTTGAAATGAAAGAAAAAAGAATGAGAATGAAATTCATGTTTTTTAATGTTTGCATAATGGTAAAATTACAACACAAAGATAATCATCATCACATCACCACCATCCTGAAAGAAATTGATGAAAAAAAAATGTTAAAGAATTGCTCTTTTGCATTTTACCATTCATATTCCAACTATTCAGTATTCGCGTTCACGGTCCATTTATCATGATGTGGAGGGGTACAAAAGGACATTTTTCGAATAAAATATGATCAAATGAATTCCAAAGAAATCGTAAAACGTCTCGTAAAAAGAAGTGTATATTATGCGTGAGTGTGATTGTACATGCATGAGATGATGGTGATGATGATGATGAGAATTGTGTGAGGTTAAGTGATTCTAAAGTACCCTTCATTCTCCTTAAAATATTCTTATTCACTACTCACTAACTCTCTTCCATCTCCACCATTTATTATTACTATTTTTCTGTTATCAAAGCTAATGGTAATTGCAGTTACAAAAAAGTCCAAATCCAAACATTAAAATCCTTTAATGATACAGTCAGTCATGAAGGAAAACAGAAAAGTTTTCTTTCGGAGAAGTGGAAGAATGAACTCTTAGTCAGTCATTTTTTACTACTATGGTCGTCGCGTGAGCGTGAGACCATCACCACTAAAAAATGTTCGTCATCATCCACATTTTAAAATCCCCATTCCCCCACCACACCACCAACACTGACAGTCAACAGTGTATAGAGTTACCATTCAAACGCCCAAAGAAGGATTAGTGTAACAGTGGAAGGGAGGAAAATGAATATTATATTATTTTTCTTTTGAATTGTCAAGTTGGTTGGCAATCCACAATTTAATTTAATTACCTATAAAAATTCACTTTAAAAGAAAATTGTGGTAACAAAATGAGCGTAATTGTGCCGCAAGTAAATACAAGTGGAGAAAAAAAGTAGTAAGAAGCACAGGTTGCAGCAGCAGCTTTGAGCTTTGTGAATTAAACTTTTGCAAAAAAACAAACGGTACATGAAAACGTTGATAAAAGGGGCGCTATGTAATGTAAAAATGAATGAGGGAGAGGATTTATCCCATTTAAAAAAGCTGTTGATTATAGCAATGAAGATTTGATAAAAATGTTTTCCTAGAAGTTTTCCAATCTCTTTATCCTATTAAATGTTTGATGCAATCAACTTTTTATCAAACCAACTAACCAAAACATAATGCAAGAGCATTGTAAGTGTGTATGAAAATGGATTTAAATGTATGTGGTTTGGTTTGGTTGTTGGGATTTGGGACTTGGGTTGGATTCTCTTTCTTTCTTTTTTGACAGACTGACGTGACTTTCATCTCTCACTCTTTTTTGCCTGTTACTTCTCAACCCCAACATGCTCTATCTTACATGCACACACAAACAAGCTGATTGCTACTGTGTTTACCATTTTCCTGTCAAGATTTGAGAATTGTGTGTAAACAAACAATGCATTGCGCATTGCAAATCTGTGATTACCGTGAATTTAGTCGCTCAGTTTTTTTAAAGGGAATCAAATCATAATCATCATCGTAATTTCTAAACTTTTCGTTTAGCACAACAATACACTACGGTATATAAAAAAAGATGGAATTGAGAAATGATTTCGCTCTCAACCATAATGATTCTTATGTGATGTTGGATGAGTTGTGATGTGATGGGTGGTTCTAGGAGTTCCACTTTGTTTGAAGAACACCCGAAATTTGTTGAGTCCCAAGTCCCAGCTTTTATGGCAGCATGAGCATATACGAAGCGGAGCTCAAAAGGAATTTCTAATCAGTGTTTTGCTCGAATGTTGAATAAGGTTTATGAACTGCTCTTGTGGTTTGATAGAATCCTAGGAAGTTGTAACCACAACAAGCAATTGATTTATTTTGGTGTGGTGTTATTGAGGCATCAACTAACTTTCAAGTTTAGTAGTATGCATGCAACGCATGTATGTAAATATGCTCGGTTTCAGGGTTAAAAATAACTGTTGCACGTAAATAACGTTCGAATAAGTATATATTTTTCAACATATTATTTATTTATTACGTTTCATCCCGTATTTTCCATTTCTTTAGCATCTTTTTAACGGTATAGGTTTTATATGACTGACATTCATGAGGAGTTTTCTTTATCATTACATTTTTTAACATATATATGTAATACGTAAAAATGATTTTATCTTTTTAAACATTTATACTGTTTGTTCAAATGTTATTAACATTGACAATATTAATTGACAGCATATATATAGATTCAATATAATGTTACAGGATTTGTTTTCAATCATTTGCTATTTTTATAACTGAACATTTTAATTTTTTAATGTCGACATAAAACCCGAGTTTGACTTTTGGGGTATTGTGCAACACACAATTTTGTTGGGGTTATATTTTCTTTTACACATAATATATAAGATAGATTAAGTAACAAAAAATATTTTCTCAAATAATTTCTTTTTGGATCATTGTTAAATACCCTGTTTTTTGTCCACTACCATAAAAAACACACTCGGAGGAGTTTCCAAAAATCAGCAGGAGTAAATAAAAAAAAACAGCGATAATATATACTTCTCCCACGCAGAACGAAGGACGACGGGAGAAGAGACTATATACTCGCTACTCAAGTTTCGCTTAAACTGAATTGCACGAAGCGTACCAGTCTTATGTGTACATACATAAATACATCATATTATATATATATTATATTATATTATTATTGATTTTATTTTTTATCTAGCAAAATAGTAAATGAAATCTGAATAAGTTGATGATGATCTAAACCTAGTAGTAATATTTTCTGGGTAACCTGAAATAAATACTTGTGTACGATGATGATGATTATTATTTTCATCAGACCATATACTTCCATACTTTAAAACCTGCATTACCCGACTTTCGCAGTTTGGAAGTCATGATGACTTTTGGGAGTGATGATGATAGAAAATGTATAAGAACTACTATATCTATATAATATGCATACATTATCCTTTCCATTATCTTGTCTTGTCTTCTTCCATGGCTAGCTAACACTTTTCTGTCGTTGTCGTCTTTCGAAATACTTTTCTGTTTACCCAAACAGCAGCATTTTTTTTGCTTTGCTTTGCTGTTTCCTTACAAACTACTTTACTACTTACTTTAATACCATCAGACTATCTCTACAAAAACCACTTTAAACTACTCTTTTTTTCCAAGAGAAAGACTAGCAACAAAACATCAGCTTAATATGATCCTTATAATTACTATATGTAACAGTCAACTGTGCATATATATATAGGTTTACTTACAAAGGGCTATCTGATATGATATAAAAATGAAAAACAAAAAGTTATTCCTGTCTATGATGAAGATGAGAGAGGATAAGAAGTTTGTGCGTTATTATGTTTGTGTGCATCATTATTACAGAGCTACATCACATAACATACGCGTAGTAGTAGAAGCAGTTACAGCAAGTTTTAAGTAGTTATTTTGCTTGCGACGAAGAAAGTAAAAATATTGGATAGAAGTAAAGTGAGTTTTACAAGGTTACTCACTAATTTTCACTGGAATTCGGTTCATTACTGTAACGATCACTGCTGCTGATTACGTCAATAGACAAAAAAGAGCTAGAGCAAAGTGAATGCTAAATTTTAACAAGATAATATTCATCCACCAACGCAAATATTAGCTTCAAAAAGTGTCATCAACCTATCATAACTATGAAAAAAGTTGTGTTCTTTGCGACTGAAAAGGAAAGATAGTAGCTAAAGACAAGTTTGTCTTTCAGGAACATTGATTTGAGTTTGAAGTAGCGTTAATGCAAAGGAAGAATATTTTTTATATCAATATCAGTTCAACATATGTCATTATTTAGTAGGTTTTTTGGTTGATATGCTATTCAATATAGAATACGGTACGGTACGTAGTTCTATAAAGGAACGAAGACTATGTTTTCAGATAGAATAATAATATCATGATCATAGCGATGTAAACTAGCAATAAATAAACGTTTTTTAAAGATTATCGTAAATATTTAAACAATTTGCAAAATTGTAAGTTTAACGAGAAAAAACTTAAGTCTAAATCCTTAAATTTGTTTCTATTTGTAACTCATCCCACCTGCACCTCTGCTCGTCGTCTTCTTGGTCATTATCACATCACAAATTATACGGATACTCTTGCATGAACGATTGCAATGACAAGGGAAGTCTGAGATCGGCAACGGTAGGAATTACAGCGGGTCTCCCATTCTCAACATCATCACCACAATTATGATTAAGAGTAGGAGCAGCACTAACATTCTTGTACTCTACAGTACTTGTCGGGTTGGCTGTGGGGGTGGTAGTGGTGGTGTTGACGACGCCGCTAACTTGAGCAGCACTTGGAGGACTCACAGGAGAACAAGAGGTAGTTGTTGTTGTTTTGAGGGTGCTACTGGCACTGGAATTAGATACTTTAGGAGCTAAGAGATTATGTCTGTTTATCGCAACTCTGGTGAGATGCTTCAGACTTCCGACATCCTTCCTCACGGCCTTTGTTAACTTTACAGTTGAGTGCATGTTCCCTTTAGGATCTACCCAGACCTGGTAATCAAATAGAAAGAAAAAATAATCATAAGTATATTTATTTATTTTATTGTTTTGCGATCGTCCAATTTGAGACGACACATATTTTGCTCAAGGGAAAAGCCACCACCGCAGTTACGTATTACAAGGATATAACGGTCATGATTGATTGCACAATCCATCTAGTTTATCGATCTACGTAATTGATTGACTATACTTTTGGGCGGTAGTAAAAAAACGTATATAAAGTTTACACACCTGCTTTCCGACTTTGGTCCCTCCATTGACGTAATGTTCAATCAACCGGATAACTGAATCAAACTTTGGTAGTAGCTCTGCAAGCTTTTCATCCGCATCTAATGAGAATTTGCCATTTCGGTAAGTGAGTCTCACGGAAGTTGGCCCCCGCTCTGTTTGTACGCTGAGACTGTAGAGGAAACGAGGATCCGCTGAGTCTCGGATGATAAATGCTCCAGGCAGTGCTGACTCGAGAATTTCCATTGACGCCTGTAACAAATGAGAAGAGAAGGGAGATGTTACATTTTTAAATTTATATATTTATATCTTTCTATAGATAACCCATTACAAGAGTGTTTATATGTATAGCTATCCATCATCATCAATTTACATGAGACAAGAGTAAAGCGATCATCGCATCACCACAAACGAGATGAGAGAACACCTTGAATTTTGTTAAACGTCAAGATAAGCGAAATAGCATAGCATGCAAGACTTCACACAGGATAGATAAATGGAAACAAGCTCAAGAGAAAAATGGCAGAAACAGGTTTACATAATAAACTTTTTCTACAACGTATTTACCAGCAGCTTTACTACTTTTCATCTCACTATATACCGTACAGTATGTGTATGCATAGGTTAGGAAACTAGTCAAAGATATGTACATAATTATTTCATGAGAATCTATTCCACGAAATCGCATTATTTAGTAAAAAAAATGCCACAATCAGCATTAATTTTCACTGGGAAACTGCCTTGCAACAGCAGCAGCAACATAAAATAAGTTAAGTAGTTGGTGAAGACATGCAAACAGAAGCTCTTTTTTTACGTAGAATGCTATTTTCTACAAGAAAATTTTATATTTCGCAAAAATAGTTTAGCTCCAATCCAATATAAAAATGATGATGCAATGCAACGGTTTTCATTACCAAGAACCGTTTTCTAAAGGCTACAATTTCTATAAACGATTTTAGAAAGTGAGGGATGGGCTGGGATTACTTTTACATTACTACTTGCTACTTACTTCGTTTCATGGAAAGCTTACTCAACTGTTTACTTTTGAGTTGAGTAGCAAATTTCCAATAATATAATGGGCTACCATTATGCTGCTCCAATGGATATTTATGGATGAACTAATTCGCATAGTAGCTAGCAGCTTTAAAAAATCCTTTAATAGCATCATCGTATTCATCATACATTTTCCCTTTTGGGATGCGATGCTGACGTAGTAGTAAAAAGTTGACAGCCCGACGCAGGCAAGATCCTAGACTACATAGTTTGTAGTTTGGAAAAATATCATGAGTGATAGTGATGTGATGACGAAGCGATGATGAGATCAAAAGGATCTTCCAAAAGTATAACGTAAGAAGGCTGACTGACTCGGCAACATCAACACGTCAGGTTTGCTTTTTGAACAGATGATTTGATGATGATGACGATATGCATGTAAAGCGTGACGAAGATCAGGTGGTGGTGGAGGGAACTCCTTTATCGCATCGCATGACTTCCATTGACTAGACTACATCATGTGCAAAATGATCTAAAGGGTAAATGTGAGACATCTTGTAATTTGCATTTGCGTTGCATGTATTTACGCACATATTTACATACCAAAAATTCTTTTTAAGTATCATCCGATCAAAGCACTTGAATTCAAACTGTTTCTTGTCCTTGCCGAATCTCTTTAAAAGATTATATTACTTTCCGTTTTTACGATTCACTGAATAAGTGTAATGAAACTTTTGAGTACAACGGAAGACGATGATTATGATTACATTCTTTCTGCGTATTGAGTAAGTACACGTTACTACTTTCTGTCCCTTCCACAATGTCTGAGAAAAAAGTTGCAACTCATCATCAGTCAGTTTATCTGTACTACTACGATGTACCTTAAAGGTGTGCGAACCTGTGAAGGTTTCATTTAGCCAGAAATGATGACGATGCGTGCACATGACAATACTGTACAAAACATTCTCTCAATCAGATAGATGCCATATACTCATCATGTTTGCGAAGAATGCGTATCTAACAGTCGTTCGTATAACGATGAGGATCTACCTTGATGATGATTGAGACAGAAAAACATTTATTGCATGGGGTGGCGTGGCTGGCTAGTTGCACTATTCTATTGTGTAGTAGTATGGGATCATCATCATCAGTGTGGATGTTCGTAAAGGTATTGGGATTTGAGTTTGAGTGAGAATACAGTGAGATTTTTAGCCGGTTACGCTGTAGCTTTGTAGCCTCAAGGCAAAATACAAAGCAAAGTAGTAGTGTAATAAGCTATATAGCATCATGCATACCCAAATCCCAAAGAGAATTCTTAGAATTTATCGCAGAGCCCTAGCCCATAGCTATTGCCATTACGATCATCATATAAGCATGTAGGATTGGGCTGAGCTGAACTGTTAGCGAGAGAGAAGAGAACGAGGACAGGAGAGCAGATGTGGATTTTACTTTTCAATTCCCAGAACTGCCGTGTGTGGCTGTAATGATCTTTGTAACTGAAAATGCGATGTGCAACAGTGCAAGCGAAAAGGGATTTCGTTATTATTATTATACAATTGGTAGCTAGGTACAAGTACAAGTCAGATCTATGCCCTTTTCCCCTCTCTCTCACAAGTTCCTTTGGTCCTAAATTTGTATGTTTTGTTCTGACTCTACTCTACTTCACCAAAATACATAAAACGTTGTTGCCAGAAAATCATTTTGGATGGATTGGATGTGGATTGGATTGGCGCGGAGAATTTCAGCTAGGTTTAGTCTAGGTGAATGATAATATATAATATGATGTTTGTATATGTTCGTTTGGTACGTATCGGTGATATCCAAAAGCCTAAAAAACAATAATTCCAGAGCATTCAACTTGTAAAGCTAAAGCTGTTTTCATCGGAACACAGCTTCATTTCGCGTTTGTTTGATTCCACTTTGATCTCCTGAATGGCTTTTGAGATCGCTGAGAAAATGAAACATGACTGGGGAGGATATGGGTCAATGAATCCGTTTATAAACTCTGCTTTACTATCTATCTCCTGTTCATGATGGATGTATACATCTGCTACTTTGGTCTTTTTTTTTACATCACAATGGAAAGAGCCAGCAGCCAAAATGAAATGAATATGCTCCTATGTATTAAACATTTTTCCTGGAAATTGTTTTTATTGAGTGTAATACACCACTAGGAAATAATTTATAGCCCACACCACATCTAACAGATGTAAACAGATAGCTGTTTAGATCAGATCTGATGTGAGCCACACATGACGGCATATAGGCAATGATAAAATTATGGAGATTCGTGGTCCACATAAAGATATAGCCTTGAATGAAGGTTCATCTTGCTCTTTTGGCTGAGGGAGGAGACAGCGTTGCGACAGTAAAAGAAGTTTGTCAACCAAAACTATCATAATAGTTTTTTTTGGAAAGAATATTATTTGCGACTGCGTTTGAGGCAGGTACAACACTTCACACTTTGCAAGGTTATTGTTACTCTTTTTATGCAGACAACAAAGTAATCTGTAATTTACTCGTAATGCATTATTGAATTCAGGTTGTGAAAACAACAATATGAAAAATTACCCTAAACTACTGAATAACAAATCATGTAGTTGAGTGTAACAACAGCTAGAAACAGAGATGAGACAGGCATCATCATGAATAAAATAGTATGAGCTCCTTTCTGTCATTATTCATGATATGATAATTTTGGAATAGGAACACTAACAGTGCATAACATCACAATAGTTAAGTAAGATTGCTCCTGCAACCAACAGATTATAGTATTGAATAGAAACGGTGGTGTTGGAGTAAAAGAAGAGATAAAGCATCCGCTGTCATGCTCCTCTATGCATAATGAATAATTGTATCAGTGAAGAATGAAAACACCGAATACAATGCAAACTTGGGATCCATTTTTAGTTGAAGTGTCAGCTAGTCATTGTTAGGTGTTTGGATACAACTTGCTTCAACTAGATTTGGTTTATCATGACCTCGTCACCAAGTAGCTTCATGCAAAGCCAAACTTTGCTTGAGTGCATTCAGTACTCAAAATCTATCGTCAACTTTCTTAGCTATCATATCATCATCACATCATTCTATTCCACCTTGAATGGGAACGAAAGCAAGAGATCCATTGGGTTCACAGCCTTAACCAATTTTAGCATCGGAGAGACTTTTCCTGTCACAATCCGCATTTAAAAAACATTTCCAAAGAATTATTTGTTTGCTCAACAGACAGAAAGAAAGACATCAATCAATCAATGCTCTTTCACACTACAAATTATACTACGGCAATACTCTGAAAATCTGTCAATTTCAAGATTTTAAATTCAGATCATCCAGTTGGAATGTTTCTAGCATTTATTTCTAGACCAGCTTCAAATTCTTTATAGCTGCATTGCTGACTTAAGCTGAGGTTGAGAATGCAATTCCTTCTGGAAGGAAGTTTTAACTTTTGAACTTTAGCGTTTAAATGGAAACTTTGTGGATTTCATAAAAAATACTAACCGTTTCAATCTCCCTTTTTTCTTTTAGGTGCATTTTTAGTACTCTCTTAAAAGTGAGGATTGGTATGTCAAAGTAGTATTGAGGTTTGAGTAACAAATTCTCTTGAAATGTTTTTCCTGAATTCTTCCACAAAGATCACTCTTCCACTGCGTCAGAAAGAGAATCCACTGAGCACATGCGAACATTCTTTTGGTATTGACTTTGTGGTGATGTTATGTAGTAAGAGGAACAAAGTGAAGTGAATTTTTTGAGAAGTTAAAATTAAGTCGGATGATCCAAAACTTGAGAATCTGAGAACCCTCTACTCTACTACTGCATAGCCTTGCATTATATGCACCAATATAAGGAATTTGTTATAGGATCATCATCATGACAAGTAACATTTGTGTAACCTTTTTATGTGGTACAACATCGTAAAAGTAAAGCGAACCTCGTGTTGTTTTGAATGGTACGAACGGATCCATGAACTTTCCTATTTTCTATCTCAGACACATTCATATCATGTGAATATACATACATATGTATATTTCATATATCCAACTAAATTGCTAAATCCCACGACATGCTCCCTGTCTATGAACCTTTTTTCTTCCTTTAACGTAGGACCGTATATCTATTTGATTTTGGTATACTTGTTCTTCGCACATTCCCTCACTTGACCATTAACTAACAGCAACATTCACATTGAACTGTGCTGCTGGCTGACTTTTTTTTGAAACATATATGTGCATACCCACACATGTAACAAGCATCATCAAATACTTCCTTTTTTTTCTCTCTCTCAGTCATTCTTGGAAGAGCTCTCGATAGTCTTTCCAAGAAACCGAAAGAACTGCCTAGATAGATGTAGATACATTAGATTTTCTATCTTAACTTAGACTTAACTACCACATGATCATGATATGAATTTTATCAATCTTGCTCATCATCATCATCATCATCTTCATATCTATTTGCTACACTTTCCTCATCATGTGAATTGGCCGAGGAATCCTAGACTAGGATAGGATGGATAAAATTGGCTTTGCTTGACTTGTTCATTCATATCTTGGCTTGTTCTTGTACTTGTCTTGGTGTATGATAACTTGTAGTCTTGTGTAGTAGTGGATCAATAAAAAAAACTAAGCTTGTTCTGTTCTGTTCTGCTGGTCATCTGGTATAAAACAGGATGATGGTCTGCTATGTGAAGGCTGACGTGACATGAGATGATGATGAGAAACATGCTCATACATACTGTTTTTGTTTGGATGAATTAAGCGTGCTAAAAATTTCATCCAAAAATGTAAATAAACAAACTGAAACTGGTGGTGGTGGTGGTGATGATGAATCGTGCCTGGACATACATAACTTATGCAATCTGTGATGTGGTTTATAAGGATATATTTATACTTGGAAAGTTACCATGAAGCAATTCATCTTCTTGCTAAACCTTGAAAATAGTAATGCTGGCCTTAGTTCTATTCTATGTATTGTTGTTTTATATCCATGAATAATTGAATAGCTTACACTTTCTACGTACAACGTAGTATTATGGAGTAGCCTCCGATTACAAATAGGAAACATAACATGGTTTAAATAAGATAATCTGATCTTCTAATTTATGAACATTTATTATTTTGCTGTATTTATCTTGATCAGCTTCATGTTGATCGTGAATTTTTCCATGAGGAAATATTTGCTATCTTGTATTTGCCTTGTCAACATGTACTTTCGGCTGAACACGACAGATTTGGGATAAAATGAGACACAAAATGTCACTTTACTTTGTGTATTGACACAATGCCCCTGTATTTCTTTGCAAGATACACCTTTCGCAAAAGTTAATGAACTTGAAGTTGCAGCCCTTGAGCAGAACAAAAAAAAGGATGTTCACCAAATGTTGAATCTGCAAGAGGTTATTATGGTACACGGTCACAATAATACTAAATGTAATCTATCTTCTGGCGGCACGATGCGATGCTAGCATAAAAAAATGACAAAAAAGTCGTGAGGTTTTTGCTCTAATTTTTTCCCCCTTTTGTCATTTATCGGTCTAGAGATACTGCTAAAACATACTTTTTTTTGCAACATCACATGAAAGTAAACATTCAATGCAGATAATTCGGACCGACAACATATTGTACGTTGAGCTATTTCCCCTGTCATTATTCATTATCCCGAACAAAAGCTAGTGCATTCTAAAAAACACCATGTTATATAGGTGGAAAATACAATGAAATGGTTGTCTACTTTTGACTTTAGTTCTGAGCATCACAAAAGGAGCTTTTATAGCTGAAGCTTTATAATAATATAAAAAATTATACGAGAAGAGCAAGTCACAAAGTAAGATGATACTGCCAAATCATTCTCTCCATCTCTAACTTCTTTTTATGCTGTGCCAATAAAACACAATTGTTTTGTGGGAACTACTCATAAAAAACGCGTGTAAAGTTAATGCTTATGCGAATTCTCAAAATCATTTTAACAACTTGACTTGAGATTGTTCATCTCTTAAATTAAGCATCAACCATTTTATGTACGGGTTGAGTACCAAAGCCAAAACAATAATTTACATGGGCTGGCTTATTCTTCGTTCAGCCAGGAGAAAGCATAAAAGTTTAGATGCGATGAGACGTACGTACGTACGTACGGGACTCTAAAGCCATGCCATTTTAATTCGACATCACAATAGTCACTTTATTACAGAAATGTCATTTGTATAATGGTTCTGCCGGCTATAAATGGCGCATTACATTAGCATTAACTTTAGCTCCATTATTCCATTGCCTATAGGAATTTCAAGAGAGAAAGATGAGTATCAAATCAACATCAACAGTTTGAAGTTTGTAATAATAACCTCAACTGAAAGGGTGCATGGCTCATGGCTCCCATGCTGGGTTTACAGACAGGTGAACTGAACTCCTAAATTTTGAGCCCCACCACTACCAAGAAACGAAATAAATGCTTTAGCAACGGCATGCAAATATATAGTTGGTTCCTTATGTTTATTAAGGTCATAGAACCTTGGTTTTGTGTGCTACTACAAAACTACAATCATTTCAGCAGTAGCAGTAATGGATGGAGATCAGCAAATGGGGCTTATGAAAAATGGAGAAGGATGAAGGAAGTATAAAGCTCATAAAGACCAACAACGAACAACGAGAGAAAGAAGGTGTAGTGTAACAAAGTCATTATTTCGGTCTCTTGAGCTCAAAGTGTTTCTGCCAAGAGCAATAATGTTAAAGCATTAAGCGATAATCCTAAAAACGCAAACGGGATCTCTCAAGACCCATCATGATATTTTTGCGAAGAGTTAGGAATAAGTTGCGAAAGAAATGTGTAAACATATAGTACATTAAGGACATGCACGGAAAGGAAGTAATTTTCGACCATAAAACCAAGAACCAAGTAATAAAAGTTTTGGTGGTAAAATGCTAATAAGCACGATAAAAAGCACCGTAAAAAGATTATTTTTAGAAAAAGTCGCGGAAAGACAAAAATAAATATAAAATATGTATTTGGAGTTTGATAGCTTACCTCAGAATCAATTCCTTCCCAATACCACCCAGACTGTCTCAATTCTGTCCTATTTCTTTGAACGATTTCAAAATCTTTTCCAGTCGCCATCTTATTTTTGTTACAGACGATTTCCACTTGAATATTATCATTTTGGAACAAACTCATGTCAAGGTAGGGAACATTTATCACGATTTTAAAGCTGGACTTATTCTTGACATTTTCCCAACTGACCACTTCTCCAGAAAACGCGTTGTTACTACTACTATTAGAACTACTACTTGAACTAGCACTACCCGTGGGTGAGGTTGGTTCAGACATTGAGGCTGCTGATAAGTGGTTGTGATGATGACTTCTATGATGTGAGGACAAGAGACTACTCCTGTGAACCTTTCCTTTCCCACCCGTACTGATTAGGACGTTGCCACCGGAGGCAAACAAGACTTTGCGATTACGTTCTTGATTGCTCTCACATTCGGCACAATGTAAAGGTTTTTGGCAGTCATGATCGAATTTCACCCAGTTGCTCATGCACGTGCTCAAAATTGGCGTTTTCCTCTTGGGTCGGGATCCATTTGAATTAACATTATTGTTGCTGCTACTACCACTATTATTATTGTTACTGTTACTACTGCTCCCTCCGCCGCATATCTTTCCGAAGAGGGATTGGTGATGACTATTTCCACTTCCGGTTCCACCTCCAACACGTGCAGCACCCGAACTCGAACTATTATTACTACAAGAACCACCACTTGTGCTACTACTCCCACTTCCACCACCCCCAGATGATAATAAGGACGTTGTGGAGGATGCTGTGGACTGGGGAGAGGTAGTTGAGGAGGAAGACCAACTCCGCCGTATCAAACTATGTGTTTGTGTCCAAGGCTGCATTTTTTCTATTAGTGATGGCATTTAGTCTCACTGTTTTTCCCAGAAGGAGAAAAATAAACTCAAGAGAAATTCCCAACTTGGGAAAATGCAACAGTATGAAATAGGAATAGGATTGAAACTGAAACTTTTTCCTTCCTTCCGTAGTGTAGCACACCAAAAAAATATTATGTAGAATGTATGGCTGTGCAAATATTTTGCTTGAAGACTTTAACTTGACTTGTTCACATGCGGTTTGTTCAGTCGAATGAATAATTTCCTCCAATTCCTGGGATTGCTGAGAGGGTTGCTGTTGCTGTTGCACAAAAATACAAGGTGTATATAGCTGTATATAGTATAGTCACTTTACTTTCTGCTTTTTCCTTGCATGAACATGAACTAATGATTAATGTACACGGATATTGTGGATCACGTAAGTATAAAGTGTAGATGGAAGTAAGTCCCCTTCTTCTTGTGAGAAAAAGGTTTTGATTGCGTGCTTTTATTTTTTGTTATACTAAAGTATTATATATTTTACTCGTTTAGTGAAGTGATGTGATGTTGCTCACTGACTTGGACTTGTGAGAGTGAGGGAGCGAGAGCAAGTGTGGTCTCTCTTGTATGAAACTTGGTTGAGTACTGACTACAACTCCAAGAGTACATCCACAGAAGATGTATATGAGTCGTTGATTCGCGTGTGTTTGCTGGTGAGTAGTAAGTTTAGTTTACATGTTAAAAGCATGGTACGACGTAACGTAGGGGTTTGATGTTACAGAGTAGATGTTAAAAATGCTCACCAAAACACTGGCATACTCATGCCTGTTATTCATCCTTTTAGAATTAGAAGCTCACAAGCTCAGCTCAGTAGTAGTTGTTGGTTGTAGGTTGTAGTAAGAGTTGCTCTGCTCATGCATATGCTGATGACACGGCACGACTCACTTTTCCATTGAACTGTTTGTGATGCAAGCAAACGCTGGTTGATGTTGATGATGATGATGATTATGGGAATGCAATATGGAGCAAAAGCAAACCAACCTAGTGGCCTTTTACAACTATTTAGAATTCCAGATTCACAAATATAATAATAATACTAACTCTAATTCCTGTCCTTCGTGTTGGTTATTGGCTTTGGCTTGACTTTGGCTTTATGGCTTTTCCCAACAATATATTATTAGTAGTAAAGAACTGTGTTGTCATTGCTAGAGCGGAATCAAGAGTTTCCCTTTTGTTCACGTTTATGTAATGACGCAGTCACTCAAATCTACTCCATCCAGCAGCAGCAGCAGGTTTCCCCGTTAGGTTAGACGTTAGAGTCACAGTAGAAAAAGTGCATTTGGTTTTGGCACGAGATGGAAAAGCCCCGTTCAGTCAGAGAGTCAGTGTGTGTTGTGTTGTGGGATAAGTACAGCAATTTGGCTTTTTTGATGATGAATGCTCTCGGCACTGTGGTTGCTGCTGGAGAATGGAATGAGAAATGGATAAAATCATTTGTGATGATATGATGAGTGAGAGTTATATATTAGAGAATGGCTATATAAAATACTCTGATGGCATCTGGGATTACATATTACATTTCAAGTTTACGACTACGACAATATATTTAACGCTACTACAGACAGGAAAGCGACAAGTCGGCTGGTGCTCCTGCACTTGACAAATTCATTAAGAGAAGTTCATATTTTTCTTTAATGCACTTGTTTACGCAAGGGTTCATATAATTTTCTTTATGAAATGAGTATACTACTGCTCTACTCAATCACTGTGATATAGAATTTGCCAACTGCCTACCTCTGTCTGCTTGCTTTATTCACTCCAATTTAATACTAGCTTGATTTAAGTGAATTGATTCTGCTTCTGGGAGCACATGCTAATTGAAAGCCGTAGAATAAGTTTGCGTAGGCTTTTCAATACAAGTAACCACACCACGCTGCGCTGCCTGTTTCATTCATGATAGTAAATATAGAGAGTACTGGATTCTGCATTAGACATACATGATGTGTTCCTTTCATACATGTTTCTATATACTTTTTAGCTCCATAAGTTGATTCTCTTTAAATAGTAACAGTTAGTTTTACACTACGTGCCAAATTTTCCATGTATCTCTACTTACGTGCATGAACATGAAGTGTAGGTGTTTTGTTAGTCACCATTCCATTCAGGATTTCAGTTTCCAGCAATACAGAGCACTGGGAAATATGAGGTGTAAACTGCTTGTTATTCTTTCTGAGCTATAACCCCTGACAGGCGAACAGTCATTATCGAGATGTCACTCACCTCAAATAATATAGTAAACTAAAATTTTCCATATGTTATGGGGACGCTACTGCTTTAGAACTATATTATATATTTTACTTTCTAGAAAATCCTAAGGCTCAAAACCACAGTCAAAACTAAACTACATTAACCACCCCATCTTAAGTATATCACTCCTATATAAATTCTGGAAAAAGTTTCTGACTTGTGCAACACTTCTAAACTCAAGTGAGTTAACTCAACATTAACAGCAACCTTGTGTACCTATAAGTTTAAAGGTCTTTTACCCAGAGTGGATTCTCGAAATTTGTTTTTGCAGTCCTGATAAAACAATGACCCAATAACAAGAAAAATTGTGTGGTAGAGGAAAATCGTAGAATTGCTGTAAGCTGACACATTCAGCTTCTTTTCTGATAACTTAATTCACACATAAAACATATTTTCTATTGAAAGTGTTTTTACTAAAATCACCATTCTTGGTAATTGTACTTATTATTCAACTAGCAACTACAGCGCTTACACATTTTGTTGGTTTTGGGTTTTTCGTCGTTTTAAGTCGTATTTTTGTGTATTAGGGTGGTGAATTTGAGGAATATGTCAGACAAAAATCTATTATTCAAAAATTTTGAGTCACTTGCTTTTGCTAAGGATAATTTTGTTGGAAGTGTGTTTAGAGCTTATTTTCACATGATTTAAATCGAAAAGGGCTTCATAACTCATATTCCCAAATTGCCAATAAAAATATTATTAGTGTATAATGTGACATACCTCTTGCCTCTTGTATGATTTAGCTTGAGGGTTAAAAGTCTTGATAACAGCTCACTGCTTGAAGAGAACTAACAACTTTTTTAGTGGATCAGAGTCGAATGGTTGTTCACCAGGATATTTATATCCCTTTAACTCACAGCAGCACTAGGTACTCAGTCTCTCTTCCGTCTTTCACAGTAGTATTGGTTTTTTATGCAATCACCAAGTAATGTTGAATCTGCTGACTTATGTTTTATTTGATGAGGAAGATACTCTTTAGCCATCTTTGATAAGTTCTTGGTAGACTGATTGCCTTGAAAATGGAGATATAGATTATTTGGGAATTTACTACGTACTGCTGCACTATCTATATAGACAAGCACGGGGTACACAACCTACAGTTGATTATTTAGTCCGTTATATAGTTAACTAATTAATATTTAATTTTTTCCCTAACCTCAGATAAGATGCACCAAAAGGTTTGAACATTATTGAAAGAGTGACATATGTTGTTAGCACAACTTCTACCAGTTCTAGATTTAGTAGACCTGCTGCAAGGAGTAGGAGGACGTGTCTTCAAAGGTGGTGGTATGGTGGTTGCGTGGCACGAGTATTTCTACAAAATATATTTTCATAGAATCGTGACAATAGAGCCGATTCACATAAAAAATTTAATTTTAAGGATAGCACCACTTGCTGAACGTTCCATTACAGAAATATACATGCATGCTTGGTAGATTTAAATATGCCGATTTCCGCTTTAATTTTATTATTGAAAAATCATCATGTGAAAATACACTTTGTACCCAACTATACTTTTTTTCTTATGGTAAATACGGGTAAGCACATAATTGCAAGCTAGCTCCTCCGGTAGAAAACATATTGCTGTGTGCTACTTGTTTTGCACAATCCAGCCAGCAGTATTCAAGGGAAATTTGTGAAAAACAGTTCATTCTTTCTATTTCTGAGTCTTCGTTTCTTTCGAGTTCGTCGAATTCAGTTTAGTTTCTTTGTCTTTTCCTCATTATTGCACCATATTTCATTATAAAAATGTAGCAAAATATGTCTAATAACCCGTGTGAATTGGTTTCCTTTTAATTCAAAAATGGGAATCTAAATACTGAATTTTACAACGTTGTGTATCAACATCGAAGCAGTAAATTATTCTATAAGGAAATATTATTAGTAAGTATATTTTCCCTTTTGCCTTGACCTTTGTTAGTGAATAGTGAAAGCAGAACACAAAGTACTCTATTCTATTGTCAATTATTGTTCTCTTATCATGGTAGATTCTTGAGGACTGACGCACAGGCTGAAACCACAAGCCGCAAAAACATAAATCGGTCAATACGTGCCTAGGAAAAACCTACCGACACGACGACTTCATAATGCCAAGGCCCAACTTTATGGCATACTTTGTAGTCAGGCCAGGAGTGAGTAAGGATGATGATACCAAAGGTAAAAGGCTTTAGGTAATATTTGGAAACAGTAACGGTTAATCTTCATCACCAGTTGATTGTACCAAGTAAATTTGTTTTACTGTGTAAGAACTATAAGGGAACGCTAAATTCTGATAATGCGCAAACAAACAATAATTAATTGGAAACCGAATGTATCGCTTGTTATGTTGATGGCACATCCTCCTTTCCTTTGTACTCGTTAACCGATAGGTAACTTCTATAGGTGACGATTTTTTTTCTAAATAAGCACATGATTGTTTACAGGTTCTTACTTTTCTTGCTAAAACGTTATTATTGTGGTTCTGTCCTGTTACGTCAAAGTTTTCGGCAAAGTTCTTTGTTTTACATGGACAACGCTGAACATTGAAGTAATGGGAAACAGAACAGACTCAGTTTAGTTAATCAGAAGTTTCATACAAGATAATCATTTTGCAATGCGGTCGTTACACGTGGCAATGGTTTGTCAGTCGGTATAAGAAGGTACTTGGTCATCGAAAAAATAGTCAAATTTTCTTACGGAGTAACACCACTGTACTTTCCACGAAACGCTGTACCAACTTAATTATGAATTCGTCCATTCATACATACATCATCTTTCTTATTTTATTTTACTAACCTGATCTTTTCTTATAGCTTAGCTCGTATCCTTTTTGCATGACACTTCGTAAATACAGCGGCATTGCAAGATGAAAGTTCATGAATGGACTTGGTACTCCGTAGCTAGAGTAGCTAGAGTCGCGATAAAGGTTTGTTACAGAAGTAGGTATGAAGGTACGCACATATATAGAATTGTTGATGTATGATCATGAGCTTGCTCAGTTGCATTGCAATATGCAGGCCTATCCATTTATAGTCAGCATATAAGATTCATATACTGACTGACTCACTCTATTTCTGTGTATCAGTTTAGCACACATCCTAGTCCTATCTTCCCACACATGTGTATGTGTGGTACCCCGAGGAATTTCATTCATTGATGAATAATGAAGCATAATGTCATTTATCACTACCTCATCACATTTTAATCCCATCAGTCAGTCAGTGAACAGCCGGTGAGCAATCAAGTACCAAGGTGGATATGTGGATTGTATGCAGACATAAACGCGTGGCGAACAAGATTAAGTAATTATCAAAAGTTGATAAAAGATTCAATCCTTGCCTTGTCACCAGTCACTCCGTTAATTTATCAAACGCTAAAGTTGCATGGAAGATGCAACTGTTAATTTAAAGAATCATTTGCCTTTGAGTACTTTTGTGAGTACCTGAGTAATGTGTCACCCTACTTTTAGTAAAATACAGCTACGTATTTTTGTATACACAAAAAAACTTTTCAAATTATGCACACAAGAACAGACACTCATCTTCGTATTGAAAAGTCTGCATAAAAAGATGCATCACATGTGGTTTCAATAATGTCATGCTGTACATAAATTAGCTACTTTGAATGATAAATGATGAATAGGTTCTTTACAGTATTTCATTCTGGATCTGTGAAAGGAAGACAAGTGTTATACTGTTTGAATTCGGATTATGTATTTACATATTACCAGAAGCTTTCCAAGAATTATTATTTTTGTGCAAACTGAAATGGGATTGCCGATTATTGTTGTTTCAGAGCATCATCATATTCATCATCCTACCAAAACCAGTATAGTGTGAGTGTCTAGACTTCCCACACGAACTATCTGAGAATTTTTCATTTCAGTAGGTGAGAGAAGAAGTCACAATGAAAAATTAGTGGAACAGACAGTAACAGGTGCTCCTTTCATGCAAGTTGATCATTCATAAAACCGTAGTTTAAATAATAAGCTACTATTCAAAAATGTTGCAGACACCACCAATCCATTTGTATTGTATTGTGTCATTTTTAGTAGAATTGGCATGTTCTAGATTTATCATGTAATAATCATAATCATATATAGCCTTTAGAATTCCCCCCGTTTCCCACAATTTTTTAACGAACCTACCAATTTTTTTTTGTTAGTCAGACGGATATATATTTTTTTATTTCATGGAATTTTTGCCCCCACCGATTCGACAGCAGCTTGCTTGCTGCTACTACTACCACCGCTTACTCAAGCCCATGATTTGATTACTGCTTACATAACTAAGAACCAGAACTGGGTCGACTGTTGACTTCCCCAGTCGGTATACAGTTCATGTGTGTTTGCATTTGTATCAATGTCAGTTAGCACAACAAGCAGCATGTGTATTTGCTGGTCTTATCCAGAATAGATTATAACGCTCAATATGTGGCGGCACGTAGCCAAAGTCAGCCTTCATTACACACCATCATCAACGTTCATGAAAAATTCGCACAACTTCCCTCCGCGTAACTTTCGTCGAAAGCCCTTCCACAGAAATCCACATTTACTTTACCTACTTATTTGTCTGCTTCTGTTGTACTCCCCCAAATCCTCCCAAAACGCGTATTTTTTTGGGAGCAAGGCTACATAATATATGTGTACATTCATAAATGAGAAAAAATTACGGTGCATTTGTTTATTTTAATTTGATTCAGTGAAACACACTAGGAAAAGATTTTTTTTTTCGGGTGAATTGATCAAAGATGCTTCTCATCATACAACCTCATTACTACTTACTACGACTCCTTCCATAAACGTTCAATTTGTGAGAACATGCCTTGTTATTAAAAGTTTTCATGCAAACAAGAACATTATTATGTAGTAGCAGTATACAGGAGCCATTCTTGTATTTATGGATGTATGTATGTATGCATGTGGCTTGGCTTGGCTTCTGGCATACACAATATACGAGTTTGTCATTCTTAGTAGTAGAAAAAGTGCAAATTAATAGCTTCACATGGTATGGTCTTGGCCTAGCTAGAATATAGTACCTATTAATTAGTATCTTTCAATTAACGCTTGCCCAAGAAAACTTCCCACTTCCTGCTATCCATCTCTCCTCTCATGCATGTGAGTATGAATATAACTGTGAAAGAGAGAGAGAGAATGATAAATAATTACTACTATAGTCCACGTCCACACTATACGCAAGACTGAGTCTCCATTTGATTCACTAGTCTGAATTTGTATGAAAACATATTACGCAAGTAATATGAACATATCAATTATTTCTGGGCTTCTATGAAAGGTTCCTTTTTTAAAACAAGGGAAATCTTTCTTCTCTACGCCTTCACAGTTTCAGTACAATGATGATGATATAGCGTAATATAACAAGAAAATTTGCAACTTCAATTTCAGAGAAGTGTAAACAGTAAACACCTTACGTACGACACGTGTGTGGCTTGAGTAGGAGTGTGAGAAGTGAACCACACTACTTTTTGGTGGAAAGAAGAGTTTATGAGTCAAATTTCAACGGTTGTTTTGTTATGCTTACAAGTGGACTTATGATGATGTAATCCACCAGAAACCTGGAATTAAGTAACAAATATCCTTAGGTAATGTAGTCGTTTTACAAGAATTTTGTGGCTTTGGGTCGCATTCGCATTGCGTAACTTATAGTCACGCGATACTGAAAGTAGCATCAAAATCCTCGAGCCATTTAAGTGAACTAACCTAACCAATTATGTAGTCAAATTAAGGACGTAGTATTACTTGGAAATTGGCATTCAAAGATTTGAAATGGCCAGCCAAATCATCGTGTAGTCCTAACCATTTTTCCATTCGAGGTTATTTGCAATATCTGTAAAATGAATGTCATATGTACAATATATTTTTAGGCTAATGACCTATCTCTACCGACTAAACTTTACAACTCATATGATCACAGTGATCATATGGGATGGAAATGTAGAACAATAACTGTCGGGCTACTTTTATCAACTGGCTTTAATACCGAATGCGAATGCCAAAAGGTCATAAATTGGCTTTCCACGTACATGTAAAATTTGCAACAGCTTGTACTTGTACAACGCTCGAGGCAAGTATATAAAAATAAAAATTGTGTGCATCATATATATATCATTTGCATAAACATTAATATTTATAACATGCGAAATTTTTAATGTTAATGACTACAGCAGACCAGACCAATGCATAGCTGCGAGTCTGGAATGATAAGGTGTCTTACGTGGAAACCAAACCACAAAATCATTCATTCGCAACACAAGGTCGTGCTCTTTACATTATCCGAAAAAGTTTATTTGCTTTGTATTAAAATACACGTAACGAACTCGTTCACCCATATAACCGATAAAGTGTAGGTTTAATAGTAACTAACAGAATAGAATCCTAAGCGGGTAGGTTTATTAAACCCATTGACACTCCTCGAATCGGTGGCCCCAATTCGAGGGTAGGGTAAACACGGACTGGCTATCCGGTTTGAAGGACTAATGACACTCCTCGGGCTGGTGGCTCCAACTCGAGCGTAGGGTCAAACACGGACTGACTATCCGGTTTGACTGGGGTTGATGGCTATCTGGGTTGTAAGGCCAGACAATGCCTCCAGGATTGGCAATCTGGGTTGTAAGGCCAAATAACCTTTCTTGGATCAATGAAACTCCCTAACTGATGACTTCAGCTCGAGAGTAGGTATGATGCAAAAGCTCGGACTGACTATCCTAGCTAATCATCAACTAAATGTAGAACTAAAGCTAACTGCCAAAGACCCAGCAATTACAAAAGCTATAAGCCAATGCACAGTTACTTTAGCTATATGAGTCTACCTTATCCACTACGACTGAGCGACAATAACTGTAAAATATAGCACAAACTGATTATACTATAATAGAACAGAATGGAGACTTTATTAAACAAACAATTAAAACTAATTTCAGGTATACAGCAACCCTAGTTAATCCTAATTACAATTACAATTATAACGAAAGTCGAAACTACTAGGTACTTGTTAAGCAGTCGACGAACGGATTCTACAATGTTAAAACTTAAGAGAGACGTGACCAGTCGCACTCAAGCTCAAGACCAGAGTCAGAGAGAGAATGATTTTCTACAGAAGAAAATCTAAGTACTAGACGAAATTATTACTAAAGGTGAGGTACAATTCATCCTTGCCGCCTCACCCGCACGCATGCCGAAGTTTCCAGAACAAACATACTCTGCACAAATACAGACAATTCATAAATCCACCAAACGGCGTCCATTCATACCACATACAAGAAACAATATTAGACTAGCGACTATTACTTTCAATCCACTAACTAATAAACTTGACATCTAGAAATTTTGGCAAGAAGATATGTTACTAAATGAAAGATTCTCTACAAGATAGGCCAATAAAATATTTTCTAAACCTTCACAAACTTTTTTGACAACTAAATTTACATAATGCATTATACAGATAAATTTGTACATAAAATATCCTAATGCTTATATCCTATTCTCCTACATTAACGGAGTTCAATACACAAAACAAATATATAAATAAATCATATTCATTTCTCCCTCAGTGACATTCTCTCTCCCGAAAGTCACTTTCAAAAACGAGGAAACTGAGGGAGTAACAATTTCACTAAAATGTCTTTTATTCAACACAACAGTCTTGAATCTCATCTTCGCATCGGACTGGTCCACTGATGCCAGCTGCGAATCCACAATCCAGGTCCGGTCCTGTTTCCGGTTAGTCCATGGAAGTTTCTCCATCCCATAGGTGACACAAGACTCCATGATGAGCTGGTCACTTGTCTGCAACTTTTGCAGCATCAACGGAGAAAGGTCCACTTTGCCCCAAGTCTTCATTCCCAGCATAGTCCTCAGGTTACCTATGAGGGTTTCCAGGTCTGCTACTGCTGCAGACATTCCGACGAGCTGGATAAGGAAGCCAGGTTGACATCTGCTCCGTTTCCATTCTTGTTCCACAATTTCAATGAGTCCAGGCGAGATGAGGCGCTGCTCCAGGTCATCTCGCTTCGTTTTGCAGCTAAAGGCAACGCTGCGTTCACTTTGTGCCCGTTCTCCTGCAGGGCGTTGGTACCAAAGGGTCCTGTCGGCATCCAGGATGTCCAGGCTCCAATGGCGGCACACGGTGGCTTCAAACATCATCCAGGGTGTCATCAGCTGTCCAAAGAAGTCCTTCTCCGGAGTTTCCAAACGGCGACTGCTGGAAGCCACTTTCAAATTTATTACTGGGGTGGTGAGTCTACGAGGCGACGTGATCTCAGCCCATCCAGGTTCCACATGGAGGCTCTCTCCCGTTTGGAAACGTAGGGTCACTGCACTCCACAGATTCATCTTGCTCGTAAATCCAACTACGAGCTCCAGTATTCCAGAGGGTTGACGCATCTGGTTCTTCCTGGAAGCGGCATCCAGGTCATTTATGTGTTGGAGCTGGCTGCTCCACAAGTCCGCATTCATGAAGTAAGGATCTTCGACATCCTTCTGCACTCCATTTCCACCATCATCTTCCAAGTTACCATCTTGCGCTGGTTTGCAGCTAAGCATGTTGCTGGAGCAATGGTTTCCCCCTTGGATCCATATTCTACATGGCTCGTCAATGCTGCTGGACTGCTCTCGTTGTAGAGCCTGATACTCTAGGTTATCTTCAGGAGCCTGGAGCTTATCATCAAATATATTTTCATCCTCCTCTAGCACGAATCTGTAATCCACATCAGGGAAGGATCCGACGTCAAGGCTATTGGAGATCATCACAACAGGTATGCTTCCGAAGCATCCTCCAGAATCCATGGTCCAATTTGATGGACCCAAATCACAGCATAAAGATGAGCGGGCTCGCTCCATCGTGTTCCAAAAGCCGTCACGACAGCTCACAGCAAGATCCATCCAAATTTGAGCCAACCGTCGGTTCACAAAAGGGAGATCATCAAAAGGTTGAGCATCAAAAGAGGAGAGAACTTCATACCATCCAGACAAGGGTGTCTCTTCGTCATGCTCGGAAATTCCAATGGCAGCTTCTGCTGCACAAATCTTCACAGTGACTGGTCCCATCAGGTGGAGGCAACGCCATGGTTTCCAAGGAGGCTTCAACGCCACATCAAATAAACGCCTTTTCCTCTTTGGTCGATGATACGCAAAGAGCCAAGGCACATACCACAAAATCAGTAGCATCCTGTCATGACCATCGCCTAGTACCAATCCGCGACCTTCGTCCAATAAAGGCCCGACTCCGGTACTATCCCCGTTGGTCACAGGTTCACACAACAAGCTCGCATTGACGCCGCTTCTCGAACAGCTCCCGAACTTGTCTCCAACAGGTTAAACAGCATCTCGAACTCTGTTCGCATTTTGCTCATCGATGAGCGCATTAATCCTTTCAGCACATTGTTGCTGATGAGGTGTTAACACAATTTTCAGGTCATGAGGGGACACACTCCGAGGCTCATGACATGACACAATTTCAAGCTCACTAGCGAGCACACTTTCATATTCCTTGGAAGGCTCCGTGCCTGATCCCAAAGGCAGATTGAAGAACAAATCTTCAACAGGTGGGGTGAGCTGGCTGCTTGACCCTGAACACGCAAATTCAAGCCCACAGTCTAGCTCATTGCTAGAGTCATCTGAAGGCACAAACAATTGTTCGAGAGTGAGCTCCGTGCTGCACTCCTGTTCAAAATTTTCACTTTCACAGCGTAGCACGACAGGAAGCTCAGGAACTGACGACGTCATCTGCGCTTCCGTCTGATCTGCTGCGAAGGTCACAGTTTCTGGAACGCCAGTGGTGAAGTCTTCTCTAGTGGATTCATCATTCCAGATCTCCATTCTACCCTCATGAGCTTCCTTGATCAGTTCGGACAGCTCCATGAGTCCATCAATTTCAATCTGAAGGCCCTTGATGGCACCTTCAGTTTCAATCTCGTCATACTGAAAACGACGTAGCTCCTCCTCTTTCTTGTCAGTCAAGGAGCGACGGCAACATGACGAGTAAAGTTGAATCTTGCGGCGGATGGTCTTCAGCTTGATTTCTGCAACCGTCAGCTCCCATTGCAAATCCAACTTTTCTAGCTCTAACTTCCGGATATCTTCAAGATGAGCCAATCTCTGCTCCACTGAGCGGGGTCCATCAGGCTTGATGGCAATGGTGGAAGGAACATGACGTATTTCCTGTTCCACCAGTGTGCTACTCTCAGCGGTCTCATGCTCTACGACAACAGAGCGGGTTCCATCCACCGTCAATGGAAACTGATTCCTAGGCTTAGCGATGGGTACAGGCAAATTCACAGAGTCCTGCAACTCGAGGGGTCCATCCACCGTCACGGAAACCTGATTTCTAGGCTTAGCGATGGGTACAGGCAAATTCACAGAGTCCTGCAACTCGTACATCTTGCACCAAAAGGCGTATGATAGGATGCTGTCTTCAGTGGCAGCCATGTTGCTCCTTTCAGCGGTCAGGCGTCTTCTTCGGGAAGCCAGGTTGCTCCTAATCTTCGGATTACGGAGCTGATAAGCCAAATCCCCGATTTGACTCATTCACTTCACAAAAACTATTCACAAACCAACATCACCTCACTACTGGTGATTTAGTATAAAACTGGACCAATGACGCTAGTCACTGGTGATTTTTCGGCAAAAACTAGACTCCAGGACGTCTCCACGGACTGGGGATCCGGTTCGAAGGACCAATGACACTCCTCGAATCGGTGGCCCCAATTCGAGGGTAGGGTAAACACGGACTGGCTATCCGGTTTGAAGGACTAATGACACTCCTCGGGCTGGTGGCTCCAACTCGAGCGTAGGGTCAAACACGGACTGACTATCCGGTTTGACTGGGGTTGATGGCTATCTGGGTTGTAAGGCCAGACAATGCCTCCAGGATTGGCAATCTGGGTTGTAAGGCCAAATAACCTTTCTTGGATCAATGAAACTCCCTAACTGATGACTTCAGCTCGAGAGTAGGTATGATGCAAAAGCTCGGACTGACTATCCTAGCTAATCATCAACTAAATGTAGAACTAAAGCTAACTGCCAAAGACCCAGCAATTACAAAAGCTATAAGCCAATGCACAGTTACTTTAGCTATATGAGTCTACCTTATCCACTACGACTGAGCGACAATAACTGTAAAATATAGCACAAACTGATTATACTATAATAGAACAGAATGGAGACTTTATTAAACAAACAATTAAAACTAATTTCAGGTATACAGCAACCCTAGTTAATCCTAATTACAATTACAATTATAACGAAAGTCGAAACTACTAGGTACTTGTTAAGCAGTCGACGAACGGATTCTACAATGTTAAAACTTAAGAGAGACGTGACCAGTCGCACTCAAGCTCAAGACCAGAGTCAGAGAGAGAATGATTTTCTACAGAAGAAAATCTAAGTACTAGACGAAATTATTACTAAAGGTGAGGTACAATTCATCCTTGCCGCCTCACCCGCACGCATGCCGAAGTTTCCAGAACAAACATACTCTGCACAAATACAGACAATTCATAAATCCACCAAACGGCGTCCATTCATACCACATACAAGAAACAATATTAGACTAGCGACTATTACTTTCAATCCACTAACTAATAAACTTGACATCTAGAAATTTTGGCAAGAAGATATGTTACTAAATGAAAGATTCTCTACAAGATAGGCCAATAAAATATTTTCTAAACCTTCACAAACTTTTTTGACAACTAAATTTACATAATGCATTATACAGATAAATTTGTACATAAAATATCCTAATGCTTATATCCTATTCTCCTACATTAACGGAGTTCAATACACAAAACAAATATATAAATAAATCATATTCATTTCTCCCTCAGTGACATTCTCTCTCCCGAAAGTCACTTTCAAAAACGAGGAAACTGAGGGAGTAACAATTTCACTAAAATGTCTTTTATTCAACACAACAGTCTTGAATCTCATCTTCGCATCGGACTGGTCCACTGATGCCAGCTGCGAATCCACAATCCAGGTCCGGTCCTGTTTCCGGTTAGTCCATGGAAGTTTCTCCATCCCATAGGTGACACAAGACTCCATGATGAGCTGGTCACTTGTCTGCAACTTTTGCAGCATCAACGGAGAAAGGTCCACTTTGCCCCAAGTCTTCATTCCCAGCATAGTCCTCAGGTTACCTATGAGGGTTTCCAGGTCTGCTACTGCTGCAGACATTCCGACGAGCTGGATAAGGAAGCCAGGTTGACATCTGCTCCGTTTCCATTCTTGTTCCACAATTTCAATGAGTCCAGGCGAGATGAGGCGCTGCTCCAGGTCATCTCGCTTCGTTTTGCAGCTAAAGGCAACGCTGCGTTCACTTTGTGCCCGTTCTCCTGCAGGGCGTTGGTACCAAAGGGTCCTGTCGGCATCCAGGATGTCCAGGCTCCAATGGCGGCACACGGTGGCTTCAAACATCATCCAGGGTGTCATCAGCTGTCCAAAGAAGTCCTTCTCCGGAGTTTCCAAACGGCGACTGCTGGAAGCCACTTTCAAATTTATTACTGGGGTGGTGAGTCTACGAGGCGACGTGATCTCAGCCCATCCAGGTTCCACATGGAGGCTCTCTCCCGTTTGGAAACGTAGGGTCACTGCACTCCACAGATTCATCTTGCTCGTAAATCCAACTACGAGCTCCAGTATTCCAGAGGGTTGACGCATCTGGTTCTTCCTGGAAGCGGCATCCAGGTCATTTATGTGTTGGAGCTGGCTGCTCCACAAGTCCGCATTCATGAAGTAAGGATCTTCGACATCCTTCTGCACTCCATTTCCACCATCATCTTCCAAGTTACCATCTTGCGCTGGTTTGCAGCTAAGCATGTTGCTGGAGCAATGGTTTCCCCCTTGGATCCATATTCTACATGGCTCGTCAATGCTGCTGGACTGCTCTCGTTGTAGAGCCTGATACTCTAGGTTATCTTCAGGAGCCTGGAGCTTATCATCAAATATATTTTCATCCTCCTCTAGCACGAATCTGTAATCCACATCAGGGAAGGATCCGACGTCAAGGCTATTGGAGATCATCACAACAGGTATGCTTCCGAAGCATCCTCCAGAATCCATGGTCCAATTTGATGGACCCAAATCACAGCATAAAGATGAGCGGGCTCGCTCCATCGTGTTCCAAAAGCCGTCACGACAGCTCACAGCAAGATCCATCCAAATTTGAGCCAACCGTCGGTTCACAAAAGGGAGATCATCAAAAGGTTGAGCATCAAAAGAGGAGAGAACTTCATACCATCCAGACAAGGGTGTCTCTTCGTCATGCTCGGAAATTCCAATGGCAGCTTCTGCTGCACAAATCTTCACAGTGACTGGTCCCATCAGGTGGAGGCAACGCCATGGTTTCCAAGGAGGCTTCAACGCCACATCAAATAAACGCCTTTTCCTCTTTGGTCGATGATACGCAAAGAGCCAAGGCACATACCACAAAATCAGTAGCATCCTGTCATGACCATCGCCTAGTACCAATCCGCGACCTTCGTCCAATAAAGGCCCGACTCCGGTACTATCCCCGTTGGTCACAGGTTCACACAACAAGCTCGCATTGACGCCGCTTCTCGAACAGCTCCCGAACTTGTCTCCAACAGGTTAAACAGCATCTCGAACTCTGTTCGCATTTTGCTCATCGATGAGCGCATTAATCCTTTCAGCACATTGTTGCTGATGAGGTGTTAACACAATTTTCAGGTCATGAGGGGACACACTCCGAGGCTCATGACATGACACAATTTCAAGCTCACTAGCGAGCACACTTTCATATTCCTTGGAAGGCTCCGTGCCTGATCCCAAAGGCAGATTGAAGAACAAATCTTCAACAGGTGGGGTGAGCTGGCTGCTTGACCCTGAACACGCAAATTCAAGCCCACAGTCTAGCTCATTGCTAGAGTCATCTGAAGGCACAAACAATTGTTCGAGAGTGAGCTCCGTGCTGCACTCCTGTTCAAAATTTTCACTTTCACAGCGTAGCACGACAGGAAGCTCAGGAACTGACGACGTCATCTGCGCTTCCGTCTGATCTGCTGCGAAGGTCACAGTTTCTGGAACGCCAGTGGTGAAGTCTTCTCTAGTGGATTCATCATTCCAGATCTCCATTCTACCCTCATGAGCTTCCTTGATCAGTTCGGACAGCTCCATGAGTCCATCAATTTCAATCTGAAGGCCCTTGATGGCACCTTCAGTTTCAATCTCGTCATACTGAAAACGACGTAGCTCCTCCTCTTTCTTGTCAGTCAAGGAGCGACGGCAACATGACGAGTAAAGTTGAATCTTGCGGCGGATGGTCTTCAGCTTGATTTCTGCAACCGTCAGCTCCCATTGCAAATCCAACTTTTCTAGCTCTAACTTCCGGATATCTTCAAGATGAGCCAATCTCTGCTCCACTGAGCGGGGTCCATCAGGCTTGATGGCAATGGTGGAAGGAACATGACGTATTTCCTGTTCCACCAGTGTGCTACTCTCAGCGGTCTCATGCTCTACGACAACAGAGCGGGTTCCATCCACCGTCAATGGAAACTGATTCCTAGGCTTAGCGATGGGTACAGGCAAATTCACAGAGTCCTGCAACTCGAGGGGTCCATCCACCGTCACGGAAACCTGATTTCTAGGCTTAGCGATGGGTACAGGCAAATTCACAGAGTCCTGCAACTCGTACATCTTGCACCAAAAGGCGTATGATAGGATGCTGTCTTCAGTGGCAGCCATGTTGCTCCTTTCAGCGGTCAGGCGTCTTCTTCGGGAAGCCAGGTTGCTCCTAATCTTCGGATTACGGAGCTGATAAGCCAAATCCCCGATTTGACTCATTCACTTCACAAAAACTATTCACAAACCAACATCACCTCACTACTGGTGATTTAGTATAAAACTGGACCAATGACGCTAGTCACTGGTGATTTTTCGGCAAAAACTAGACTCCAGGACGTCTCCACGGACTGGGGATCCGGTTCGAAGGACCAATGACACTCCTCGAATCGGTGGCCCCAATTCGAGGGTAGGGTAAACACGGACTGGCTATCCGGTTTGAAGGACTAATGACACTCCTCGGGCTGGTGGCTCCAACTCGAGCGTAGGGTCAAACACGGACTGACTATCCGGTTTGACTGGGGTTGATGGCTATCTGGGTTGTAAGGCCAGACAATGCCTCCAGGATTGGCAATCTGGGTTGTAAGGCCAAATAACCTTTCTTGGATCAATGAAACTCCCTAACTGATGACTTCAGCTCGAGAGTAGGTATGATGCAAAAGCTCGGACTGACTATCCTAGCTAATCATCAACTAAATGTAGAACTAAAGCTAACTGCCAAAGACCCAGCAATTACAAAAGCTATAAGCCAATGCACAGTTACTTTAGCTATATGAGTCTACCTTATCCACTACGACTGAGCGACAATAACTGTAAAATATAGCACAAACTGATTATACTATAATAGAACAGAATGGAGACTTTATTAAACAAACAATTAAAACTAATTTCAGGTATACAGCAACCCTAGTTAATCCTAATTACAATTACAATTATAACGAAAGTCGAAACTACTAGGTACTTGTTAAGCAGTCGACGAACGGATTCTACAATGTTAAAACTTAAGAGAGACGTGACCAGTCGCACTCAAGCTCAAGACCAGAGTCAGAGAGAGAATGATTTTCTACAGAAGAAAATCTAAGTACTAGACGAAATTATTACTAAAGGTGAGGTACAATTCATCCTTGCCGCCTCACCCGCACGCATGCCGAAGTTTCCAGAACAAACATACTCTGCACAAATACAGACAATTCATAAATCCACCAAACGGCGTCCATTCATACCACATACAAGAAACAATATTAGACTAGCGACTATTACTTTCAATCCACTAACTAATAAACTTGACATCTAGAAATTTTGGCAAGAAGATATGTTACTAAATGAAAGATTCTCTACAAGATAGGCCAATAAAATATTTTCTAAACCTTCACAAACTTTTTTGACAACTAAATTTACATAATGCATTATACAGATAAATTTGTACATAAAATATCCTAATGCTTATATCCTATTCTCCTACATTAACGGAGTTCAATACACAAAACAAATATATAAATAAATCATATTCATTTCTCCCTCAGTGACACCCATCACTCATCACTTTTTAATACAATCAGGCATGTGTATACATAATTGCAATCCAAACAAAAATATTTATATCCAATTTGCCAGCATTCAAGATAAAGCAATCAAAACTTTGATGTGTTTTAATTTATATAGAGAGCTCATTCATTCATTCAAAGTCTTTCGGATCAGCGACAAATGGAATAATTACAAAATCAAACTTTGTCCAATTAATTCAGCCCATTTCTTGGAATCCACGCGGTTTTTTGCTCCTATATAAACTTGATCTCGATTTTCGATCTGTCAAATATCAAAGTGAACATGTATATTTCACAATTTTCGGCATGATAGCTTCCTATATCTTATAATTACATTGGTTGAAATTAATCGATGTTTGATTGACACAAGTCATTTGTGGGCGGTTTAGCCATCATTGCAATGCAATTGGCATTTGGAATATATATTGAGTTGCAACTTGTTTCTTTTGCTGGACTTCCAGTCAGTAGTTACATATTATCTCAACAAACCAACCTTCCTTACAAGGTAAAGCTCTACTTGCAACTTCATTTGTAACCTGGCATTTTTGTTAACACATCATCTTGTTAATCTGTCAAATACAGTGACAGATTATATTATGCATGCACCTTCAACCTTATTAGCTATTATATCTACATATCTACATATTCATTCGTCCATCTGAATGATAAAATTCTCTCTCTATGCTCATCTTTCACAATTAAATTACACGTGCTGGTGGTAAAATGACAGGTGTGTGTAAAGTGTAAACCGTTTTTCTTCCTACTCATCATCCCACCTCGACCTCACCTCTCTCAGAAATCAATTATAGTGGCTTGGCCTGGCCTACGGTCTTCCAGATAAACAAGTATGCCTATATCTTTTGAAGAAATGTTGTTGGCAAACAACAAAAGCTCTATTCCATGAGTAACCGCAGGTGACTTACTGACTACCCTTTTAATATCATTCCTTCATTACATTCCATTCCCATCTACAAACTACATACCTGGAAAATCTACTGCAGTTTAGTTGGAAACTTTAACGTGTATGTGTATTGGAACATATATATATATACGTGTGAAACTAGCATATTGTAATATGTATTATGCCTCGAAAGCATCTCCAAATGAAATATGATCTGGCACTAAACAGAATTCAGTCTGGAAAAGGAGAATTTAGCTACTAACAAACTGGGATGGTGATGGCATACTTTTTTCTGTAGCTATTCTTCGAATCTTTCTCCCATCCATTTCCAAATAAGTTGAGGAGATGAAAGACCGGTCTGGAGTAAATTGTACATGTATTATATGTACTTACAAAAGAAAAGTTAAAATACGTAAGTAACTGCAATAACAGCTTTCTACTGAACTCATGAGCTATATTGCTGTCAGGCTTTGGTTTTGTAACATCATTTTTATTTTGTTATTCAAACTTTCCTGGAAATATGTATTGCGGCTCGAGGCAGCAGGAAGGTTAGCAAAAGTTTGGCATTTATCTTTTCCACGAGTTAACTTTTGAGCAAATAAATCTTTTAGTTAAATGTTAATACAAACTAATGTTTATTGCTAAAATATATTATGTACACATACATTAGCAATGAATTATATTCTTTTAATGCAATTGAAATACTTCAGAGTTGAAGCAGATTCTCAAAAGCTACTTTCCCAGTAAAAGTCATCATCGTAACAGCTAGAAGCAAGAAGTAAGTCGAGCCACTAGCTAGAGCTAGAAGATTTCTTAAGTCTTTAGGAATATGGGCCACTTGTTGAGTTCGAGGAAAAATGCCAAGGAATTTATTTCCCAGTCTTGTTCATTCCTGTCTTATTGGGGACTTTATGCGACATGCTACTACTCCCCTTATGTATTACTACGTTCAATGTTCACAGGGATTCTTCTGTATATCTGCATACAAAGAAAAGGAGGAAGTAAGTATGTATGTACAAATGTACATTATATAGCTCAGTTATCGGAAACCTCCTGTTTGTTTCTTTGTGCATGTTGCTTTCACAGCCAGCCAGCCAACTTCTACAGAAATGTGAGGAAAATGGGATTTATGGGAATAGCTTGGTTGGCTGCTTCTTTATAAACTTCTACGTAAGAAACTAAAAAGATAATAACCTACCTTTTCCATCCAAACCAAACCAAACCAAACATATGCCATACTATATGCTTTATCAAATATCAAATACGGCAGGTGTATAAGTACCTACTTTACCTTACCGCAAAAAGTTAACTCATTTCTACTTTTTAAGGTACCCTCCTATGGCGTATGTATGTATGTGTGCGTATCTGTACCTTTTCTTGAATGGAATGATCCATTCAATTTTTTCTAGGGACTAAAAAACCCTAAGACACAGGTGCCTTACAAGTCAAGTCAGTGAACTCTTTGAGAGACTTGCGACTTCTTTTAGTAATCCTTGAGAGGAGTAATCACAATCAGTGGACCATAATAAACAGAAAAAACATAAATGCTTGCATTAAAATACACAAGGCCTTTGAACTCTTGATTTGATGTGTGCGTAGCGTAGTGTATTGCCTGATAGCAAATAAATTCCTTGAAAAATATCAATGCTCAAGGATTAGTTCCTTTTGAGGGAATTACCCGCAGACAGAGAAATACATACAAACATTTTAGTAAAAAGTAGAGGGAAGGTGGTAGGTCAACGTACCGAAACTCTATTTTTAGCAAGTTGTGTGTACACAAAACGTTTTACTCTCTGGAGGTCACACTATACAACAAGGTGTTTGAACTAATGGTTGTAAGATTTTAAAGCGTAGTATTAATACAATTGGAAAAGATCCAGAGCTTTACAATTACCATTTCAACATTTTTACATGGTCCAATCGTCCAATATGGTAAGATAAATTAGATGAAATTGGGATCGTATCCTGTGATCAATCAGGTTTTGATAAGAATATACACAATATCAAATCAACGTAATCTTGACACGCACTTGAGTACGAACAAGCATAATTAAAATGTTCTATAGGCACATGATCCGTGTGAATCATTCAGATTGAAAGGAAACCCACAAATAAATCAATCAAAAGTTGAAAAGGATGTTGTATTTTATGTCAAATTTTGCCAACTTTTTTGCACAATAGTACAAAACTTTTTACTACATAATATTTTACCAGGAAATGTTTTCATCATCATATCACCTAAACACATAAAACACTTGAGATAAGTTATTATAACTAAAATGATTCACTGGATTGAAATTCCAATGAAACAACAACAAATGTAAGATAAGATTGGTGATAAGGTCTATTTATTCAATTAGCCATCTAAATTCTGGGTAATGAATGACAAGCCATTGTCATTAGCTGGCGAGATGAGATACTAAACGGAAGCTATAAAGTATATGTATCGTTTAAAGATAAAACAGGATGTATTTAGAACAAGCATATTTGTTTAATGTCAAGTCAATTCTCAACCATATATAGTCAACTCTAGAACAAATAGGACCTTCGTGTGAAACGATATAAAGTAAAGTCGCCGTCAGCAGTAAACGCTTTAGATCCGTATTAACAATTGGTAAAATTCAACAGAAGTCAAATATCCGCTGGATGATGATGATTCATAGGAATGAGTTAAAGTGGAGTAGTCATAGTCATCCACATCATGATGAGCGTCTACTCTTTTAGCGTGTGATGTGATGTGATGAAAGAATACAAAGAATATGCATTGTTCACGTATCAGGTAGGTAGGTGATGATGATGATGATGAGATGTAAAAAGGTATATTATAAAAAACGTTCAAAATGCAAAAGGTACCAACACGTAATGCGTAGACAATGCAATAGGAACAATTATTCTTCCTGTTCTAGCAACCCCCTTTTCTGATCTGCTCTCTCACTCATCATCATCATCATCATCATTTCTACATCACACATTCAATTTTGAGCGGATTTCTTAGGAAAGTGAAAAAGAGGGCCGGACGTAACACATATTTACCGGAAAGGTTCCTACCTAGCCGTAGAATTCATACGTAAGCAAAAAAGGAGAATTCTCAATAAAACGCTTTTCTATTCTGGATAATTATTATATGTCTCTGGTTTGGTTACTCACTCATGTATTAGCAGTTAGCAGTTATTTGAACAAAAAAAATGATAGTATTGTTTTGTGTGTGTGTGGTGATAATAGACGACGGCAAACTTCAAGCATGCCTGGCTTTGGGCTTTGGCTTTAGTAGTATGGTGTAGGCAAACGTTTAGAAAGAAACATTCGAGGGAAAAGCTACAAGCCCTTAATCATGAAAACAACAATCCCTTGTTCGTGGAAACTTAAAAAATCCCTTTTCCCTTGTTCCTAACCACTAAGTGTAACAATGATCCTTAGAAAAATATAAAGTAAAATGAAAGGTTAAGCCAACTTTGTTGTGAATTGTGAACCACACCACAACACCAGACCACGCAATGCTTTTGTATTGTAAGAATTTGTAAGTAATACTTTTTAGTGGCAAAAGGCAACCGCGCTGCTGCTAGTTAGTTACATCACGGGATGATTCGCAGAGTTGAGAAGCCAGTCAGAGTCAGAACTGACTTCATGAAAACTATTGAATTGAAGACAATACCTTTTTTGTATGCATTTCACCATTTCACCATGTGAGTAATAACAAATAGTGGACTTTGGCAGGCATACTTGACTTGACTTAAGCAAGAAGTAAACTGGCTTTTGGTCACTCACTCAGAAGCTACTTATGAATGTACTTATGTAGTCACTCGAAAGCTTTAGCTTCTGCTTTTCATGGAAAACGCTTTTGGTGTTGTTGCATATTGTTTGAAGTTGTGTAATGAAAATATACATGCAAGTTACAAAGCTTAGTAACTGAAACCGCTATTTTCCGTTTTATGGGAAAAATGCATCTATAATTATTTATCACCCTTTTTTGTAAACTTTGGAAAAACATTTCGGGGTAAAACACAATATAGTTGGGTATTGGGTGGATTGTAAAGTAAATTGTCAATGTTATTACAAGTTTATTGGATTATTGGTGCTAAATTTATCATTTTATTTCAAATACGAATTGATTAGGCAAAAACTAGGGTTGTTTGTTCGGTTTGGAATTAAAAGCGAACATAGACAATAAATCCGCTTATGTAAATATTTTTCTGAACGAATTGTCTTGTGGTATTAATACCAAATACAAACCTTGCAAATGAGCGAATCGTGGATCTACAAATAATCCAGTGGGTACACATGAGTCACATAAGCTACTAATAAGTCATTTCATTTTTCGGTATAACCGCCTCCGCACCAAATTCATATAATGTATTCAAAAATATGGGTTTGCTCAGCCTCATGCCATTGATTTATGGTGGGAATCGACAGCTCAGTTCAGTCATGTAGTTAATTTTAGCCTGATTTCACACACAAAATTTCTCTCTTTCACAGGAAGTCATCAAAATTCGTGAGTGAGTCGTTTAGTCAAAACCGTCAATGTTCTATAAGGCTCGGCTGGCTGAGTTCTTGGATTTTGGAGGCGGTTAAGCAAATAAAAACACACACACACATAGACATAATGCTCCACAATTCGGCAATTTAGTTGTATTCGTCATTAGGGGTTTTGTGGCATTTCTGACAAAAAACAAACAAGCTGGTGCTGCTAGTTTTATCATCTAAGTAATCAGCATAAATGATAAAAAGTTATGGTGAGAATAAAAGGGAATGATTTGTAATCCTACATTTTATGAAATAGCTTCTCGTCTCATTTGCGTGTTGCATAAAAGGGAATCCTTGGAAGTAGACTAGCTGGTTTGGGTTGTTTGCTTAAAACAGTGAATCACGGTCTAATTAGAGATCGTGGTAAAATGAATGATAACAATAAAATATTCATAAGCCATTTTTCTAGTTCACTCTTTAGTACCTAGTATATATCTTGTATAATCACCGTGTGTACTAGGAATAAGATTTAGAAATCTCAGATGATGAGAGCATGAGAGCAATCGCTTTTGGAATTTAACATTTTCTAGTAACTCACACAACTCACCTGCTAATTGCCGTTACAGATGAGTTCGTGTGCAGAGATGATTAAGCTTTTTTAAACTGTACAGGAGGAGCAAGCAACTCTTACGTGACGTACTTAATATGTATGTAAAAATGTAAAAGGACATTGTGTCAGTGCATGTACATGCATTTCATGTCGAAAAGCTTTTTTGGTCATTGGGTTTGAGTTTGGGGCAGCGTGATTCTAACGAAACGCCAACTCATACCAATTCCAAGTTCAAGAACTGAAGATGATGACGGAGCATTATGGAATGAATACTTGTCTCGTTCTACTAATCAAATACTAATTGAGTCAGGTACGCTGTTAACAAGCTACTTGTTAGGTTTTGTATTTGCATTGTACGCAAAATTTTGGGATAAGTAGAACGTAATGGACAGAGCAGATCGAGTCGGCTTGGTAAAGACGCTCATTTTAGTGATGAATGCGCATGCATAACGTAAAGTATGAAGAAACTTACATATGTTTAGAATCCAAATTACCAGTATCTTGGAATTTTACGTCACCCAAAATATCAGTGGATGACAGCAATACGTGAAAAGGGCAAACCTCCTCCTCCGCAAACAATTCGTTTGACTTTAGCCAAGAAATATTTTTTTTCTTTAAAAAAATACGTTAAACTGAACTATTTACCTCTCTCTAATATTGACATTTGGACTGGTTAATGTGTGAGTACCTAAATTTTCTTAAGAAGTATGGTAATGGGTAGGGTGTAAGTTGAGTTGACGCTTCACATTATTGACAGTTTATGATCTTGCCATCTCGATTATTGTGGATCTGACCAACGACAAAGACCAACTGTCATCATTTACCAAGAACCTTAATGAAAGGGAGGGAATAATATGGTTTTCTTCTATAACGAAATTTGGCTAACAAAATTACATGCGTAACTACTTTTATTATTTAATATTGACATTGACTCATGTAAGCGTTCAGAAAAAAGTAGTCAGGATGTTAAAAAGTCTTGTTCATACTAAAGTCGGTTACATCGCATCTTGATCTGTTTATACAATATGCAAATATCAAACCTGCAAAATCGAGCAGCTGCATCCGAAAGTACTTCAATTTACGTGCTAAAAAATTGTGTCTTGTTTCATCGTTTGAAAGACTACTGATGATTAACGGATGATATTTTCTAGCAGAATACTTTGCTACAGCGCAGGAAATAAAATCATTCGACATTTCAAGCAACGTTTTAACTTCAATTAAGACTATTTAATGTTAATGTATTCTTAGTGATTCCAAGAAATCTCGTTAAAAAATTTGAATTATTTTTGCTGTGTTTCTTTGTAAGCTTTTCAGCAACGTCTGTAAAATTAGTTATGCTATGTAGAACTAGAACTCAAGATTGAATGCATGATGCAAATCAAAATTAGATTGTTAATAGTCAAAAGCAGATGTAGGACATTTTCCTTGGATGCTAGTTAGTATCAACCAAAATGTTAGTTTTGTTAGTGAAATGCTGATCCTACGTAGTACAAATTTAGACGAAACCTCTTAACGATTAGCAAGTAAATCTATTAAATTATTAATAGAATTCCTATTCAATGAACAAATCATTAAATTTATAAAAAATGTTAGTTCAGAAGGAAGTTTCGACAAGAAACTTATAATTAAATGACCATACGGTTGACAGTAATGCTCATAATTCATTAAAGTCCTCCGTTTGAATTTAGCGTTTTCCTCATAACAAATAATATTATTATTGCTGAAGAAGCAAATAAACGTAGGCTGCATTGAACTCACGTGCCGGCCTTGCAACAGAAGGAAAATAAAGCAGAAGTTAAATAATATAATAATATTGCAATTTTGCTGTTCTCATAATTCGTCAAAGTATTCCGTTTGAATTTAGCATTTTCCTCATAACAAATATTTACTGACGAAGCAGCAAATAAACGCATGCATGCTGTATTGAACTCACTCACGTGCTAGGCTCGCAACAACAGAAGGAAAGTAAATCATGTTTGCTGGCACGTTCAATGTTAATCATACTTTTACTATCATTGTGTTCCCATTTTGGATGTGGGTAGTAGTAATGATTAACATTTTTGAATGCCACTTACGACTTACTAGTTACTAGGAAGCTCAAATTAAATCATTTAGAAGCTTTACCAAGAAAAGAGATTTCAACAAATTACATACACCATGATAGTAATGACAATGGTACATAATCATAATCACCGAAGATAATATAGCTACTAGTTTGCATATGTCAAATTGTAGGTAGTAGATATGAATGTTGTAGCAAGGTTACAATATGTGGCACAAAAAGTTGTGTTGGAATTGAAATGAAAAGCTGTCCAAATCAATTCAGGTAGCTCATACTCATGCGGCACCCTAAAAGCATGTAGTCATGTAGCGGGTAAAAGGCTTTGCTACTTTTCTACGTAAAAGGAAAAAAAATAGGATCCAGTTTTTGTACATGAACATATTCATGTGACCATAACCTTGCCTATCCAACAATCCAATATCTTGAGACGTTGCTAACTGTTGCATGTTTTTTAGCTTTCAAGTTGAAGGGTATAGCATAGGAAGTCCAATGCCAAGCTAAACATACTCATCTTCTTTTATCTAAAGCTTAGTATCTGGTTATTCACCCTTGCTAGTTTACATTGTATAAACTATACCGAAAGCTTGAGCTAATATTGCTGCTTAACATTATTGCATTGTTATCATTTTCCCCAAGTAGGTAAATTCCTTGTGAGGAATTTCATAAGTAATCCCAGCAAATGTACTGAAATGTTGGGAGTCAAGCAATATTTGCACTTTCCAGGATTATTATTTCTAAATGCCCCCGTGAGAGAACTGACGCCTAATATTTCACATACGTCCGTCATATCTCTGACATCTATATTGTGTGTTAAACGTCAAAAATTACACATTTGCATTTTATGTATGGACAATATTCTCCGTATGTGACATTGCTAATCAACTAATCACGCATTCATTTAATGTTATATTTGTATTATCATCGTTCATCGTAGTAATAATCTATACTGTGCATACGCCCAACTACTTCTACGAAACATTAAGTTATCAAAATCACTATCACTGTTGGCTAATCGGAAACAACTTGAAGCCGATCACATCCCATCATTTTAGGAATAGATAGATATCTTTCTAAATAGAGAATAACCGGAAAAGATATATAAAAGCTGAAAGCGTAAAGCACACAAAACTCGTGAGTTACCATTGACCGACAACTGGTGAAGGCCAACTTTCAATTTGGAGATTAGATAGAGGATGTAGAAGAAATGCGTCATCTAGTTTTACACGCATTCATAGTGGTATATGCTGAAATCAAATATAGGATGCATATAGCCACTTATGTGTACCTGAAACTCATTCTTTGATTAGTCACTCATAGTAAACTTCAACTCAACTCAAACGAGTTCAATGGCAACTGCAACATTCTCCAGCTCAGATATGAAACAAAAATAGGCCAGTCTTTTGGAATTCCCTTTGATAATATACATTCTTCCTCTGTTCTTACCAAATATAATGATTATGATTATATATTTCATTCATAATCGTCTTTGATTTCATTTTCCATGAGTTGACATGTCTGTTTTAGTTGTTAAATGACAAATATTCCGTCTCACAATGCGAGGTAAGTAAGCATGAATTAATGAATAAGTCAATTATTGTAAGAGGTGATGACCGACGATGATACTCATCCTAATTACAGTGATAAGTATGCCATTAGCTCCAATACATTCCGAAAATTACACGACGACATAGATGTATAGTCCGAACGGTTGTTAATTTCATTTTTGGAAGAATGGAAAGACGTTTGAGTTGAGTGTATGATTGACATTTAGGAACTCCAAAAAAGTCGACCTTGTATTTTATAAACAGAGATCTCGGGTTGATTAGCTTTTCCATGATTTCACTTACATAAAAATAAAGTGATGTATGAAAATGTATATAGTAAAAGTGATATGTGTAGATAAATAAAAACTTGATCGTCTACTTTTTATTGGCCAGCTAATCGTCTCTAGTTTCTTCTTATCTTGTAATGTAATCGCATCGTAAATTGTAACTTACTGCACACTATTATTAATTAAATTGGTCATTTTACAAATTTAATTTGAAGTTAATTATTGTTCACGTTCATACATACATATGCAATCATAATTTTTGCTAGCTGCCAAAAATGACAAAAAAATTTAGAATACGTACATATATTGGCTGTCGTCAATTCGTCTAGAAACCGTTTCTGTTTTTCCAATTCCAACATACAACATATGAGCAGGATGGCATGGCCAGAGCATTTTTTTGCAAATTTCCAAACAGCACACAATATTTATTTGCATATCACAGGTGCGCACATGAATACATCTAATTGACGAGTCATCTGACTGACTCCGTTTTTAAATGCATTTACAAACAAGGAAAAGCTACACACTCAAACTTTCTAACCGTTTTTTCTTTCTGCGCAACACTATACTCCTCTACTTGGTTTGGTTGGTAGTAGTATTAGTGTTTCATGAAATCTTTCTTATTATTGCAAAGCATTATTAGCACGCAATGTCGCATGTTGGCCGGGCCTAGCCTGCTCCACAGTCCACACTAAGCATATTTTTTTTGCAACCGTCTCCATTTCCACGAAATCTCATGAATATGCATAATGTAGTACTAAGCCATGTTTTCGCCGAGCTGTTCCTCCGTATAGCGTGTCCGGAGGAAAATATATGGGTAGTAGTGCAAACTGTGAGTGTATAAGTACCTACTCCCCTAGGCCTAGACTTTGTAGACGTGTCTAATTTAGTCAGTGCCTAATTTACTACTAGATCCGTCTAAGCGCTAAGCCCACTATGAATTTCGGGGGGACAAGAAAGAAGCCTGTTCTGTTATGTTCGGTAATATTCAGTCAGTTCAGTATCAAGGATTTCCATGAAAATCGTAATGAACGTGCTTTCAAAACGTTTGGGTCTGGTTTGGTGATGGGATGTGATGAAATGTATTCTGATAATACTGAAAGACGGAAACTTTATATCCCTCCTGATTGGATGTCGAAGGATCTTTGCTAAGGCACGATTTCAAATAAATTTTATTCAGCTCATATCATCGGATCCCATCATGGTGATGTGAGGTTCCAGGAGAAAAGAAAGATGAGTCGATGTCGATGTGGCTTGGTTTTTGGCTCTGGCTGGAATGAATTCCTAACCATTAGTGCTCTTCTTCTCTCGTCTGTAGAATTTGAAGAGAGAGAAAAGTCAAGCTCAGAATTAAGAAATTGTTTTCTTTGAAAAGACTGTGTAGGCCTTTCATTCAGGATGAGACGGCGAAGGGAACATAAAAGGAAACCTCTGACAGTAAAATAAAGAAACAAAAAGGCTGGCAAATTGCTGAGAGATTCATGTAGACAGCCTAATTATTACCTGCCCAGAAAGTGGGGCTCGTAGTAATTTGGCCTGTAATAAAGCGTCAGCAGCCCGTAAACTTTCCTGAAATCATGTGAAAAAAGGAAGGGGGGAAGCGAGAGGAACAAATTCTGTGGAATATTTATTGCTCAAGGTACACTGATCACATCTCCGTTTTCATCAGGTGTGTTCAAATATTACTTACGTATGAAGGTAGGCGCACAACACAGAAGTCGTGTAGTATGTATGAATTGTATGTATCCCACGAAAAGGGTTAAATTCAACACGCAGGTACGTAACGAATGTATTAAGTATATGCGTTACACTTGAAATGAATGCTTCGCATCCCTCATTTGCAGAAACTTGCATATTGTATAGAAATTTTATATTTTATCCTATCATTAGTAAAAGTTGTGATTGATTATTATGATTTCGCGTTTTCTTCAGGGTTCACTGTTTACGGCGTAGTGGATTCATGTGATTTCATGGAAAGGGCCTACATATATAATGTTTAGTCAGCATAAAATATTTTTTTGTCAAGACAAGACTTCCTTTTTCTACAATTCCTTGAAAGCAGGAAAAGGCTCTTAAAAGTGCTGCTGATTAAATCTTGTATAATATAAGTATATAGTTGATAGTAGTGTAAATTTGTAAATGAGCATTTATTCAGTATAAAATATCGAAATTTGAAAATGGGGTGGCATGTTGAATGTTTTGAGTTTGAAAACTGTTTATAACTTTCAATAATGAGCAATACCCTGGAATTTCCATTTGATATCGAGTTCGAGTTCACAAGTGGATCTTGATAACATATAGATTGTATAGATGACTCAATTATAGCATGTGCCATCGTCGTTCCCATTTTCAGTTGTCACTAATAATTCAGCAGATATTCTAATGAGAAGCCTATCACATTTGGTTCGGAGAATCATCTTAATGACAATATTAGCCAACTATCAACTATCCATCCAAACGACGCAATTTTTTTCTCTGCTGAAACCCGAGGAACAGATGCGACTAGGGGTACGTACATGGTAAATATTTTGAAATTCAAGTTTATACAAATGAAGGGTAAATGCGCAGTAGCGAACTCAAAGCTAAAAAAATCTATTTTGAATTTCATTTGACGCATTTAGATTCTCTGGAAATGTAAATGTATATCATTTCATTTATGCCGTTCCATGGTTCCATTAGGTTGTAGACACCATATTTCGTATATAAAAGTACATAAAATCAATAGCGTATAATGTCCTTTGTTGTTGTTATCTCAAATTTGAAATGCTACTTTCATTCCCAGTGAACCGAGCTTAATGTAAACGCTACTTTTCCAGGGAAGTGATTAACCATCTCTCTCCTCTTTTGCTTTTGCTGACAAAAAAGAACTCTATTATTTCCATCGGTAATTATGTTGCTATTCTTCTCCCATGTAAAGAGCACACGTTATATTTCGCTACAGTAGCACACACTTCAAGAGTCGTACCCAAAGTTGAATCCATAATAATAATTAGCAAATAATCCACATTACAAACAGAATAAAGCACGTTCAACGTTTGCAAACAAACCAACCAAAGCTCTCTCAGAAGAATACTGAAGTGAAGAGTAAACACAAACAACAGCAACAAAATCCTGAGGAGTATACTATATTGAATGCTCATTAATTCCTGGAGAGACACTACAAATACAAATCCACATTAGTTCGTCACCATAATGCGGAGCAGTTGCAAAAGTAAGATTTCATTTTGACCACTCCAGTCCAAATCAACATAGAAAGTAGAAATGCCCCAGGAATCTTTCCACCCCAAAGCTTTATTTTGCTCTTATTCTGAGAATCGTTAATGTGATGCGAAGATTCGAGTTCTCTCTCTTGAGCTTTTCCCTTTTCAGAATAATGAAATAGGAAGGAAAACTGAGACTCTTGGGAATCCTCTCATCTCATCTCACACAATGATTAGCTCCCGACTGGGAAAAGGCTTTAGGTGCAAAGTAATTTCTGCAAGAAGCATATGAGTTGAAGCTGAGCCTGAGCATGAAATGGCAGGCTCTTGAAATTCACATACGTGCTCACGATCAAATTGCATGCAGGCATTTGAATGCCAATCTCTACCAACCTATATTTTTTTATCTAGAGGACGAGGTCAGATTTCAATAGGAAAGTGAATCTTGATGATGTTTTATGTTCGCAACGTGTGGAATACAAATGACTGTCTACAAATTGAAATTGAAAGACTCAGGTTTCCTTCCTGGTGCAATTACGAAACCTACTTAGTTTGCATTACTTATTTCCCAGTAATATCTCTTGTAATTTCTCTTTTCTCTTCCTACTTCTTCGTTTAAATACAATATAATAATGTTTCATCCAGCTCTTCGAATTTTCCCAACACTGCGTCAAAATGAAATTTCCCATGAATTTGTAACTCCGATATCATTCATCGAAGAATTCCCAAGAAAGTGGAAGAAAGAAAGCCCTGTCGATTTCCCATAAGTCTGCTGATATTCTCCTTTATACAAAATTGTTTTGTATTTCCAATTTCTATTTTTTTCCCTCACGCAATTCCCTTCTGAGTTGAGAAGTGGAGTGTGCCTTGGAGTTTGACTAGAGTTGAGTTGAGTTATGTGTCGTTGCGTTGTGTTACGATCTGGTGAGTTTGGCAAAGCCCTATTCAATTATTGTTACAAATACAATTTCCCTTGTCAACTAGGGCTTCACTTTGCATATAATAATTTATGGATATACATATATGTATACTTATTGTGTGATAGAGGGTAAAAAGCTGAGAAATATTTTCATATAAAGTTCGTTCCACACTACATGTCTGATTTCCATGGATGATACGCTGCTCCAGCAGCCCTTTCTCTTTTCTTGGAATTGTACAATTGAAAAGGAGTTTGTCATCCAGCAAAAGCAGTGATGAAACATATACTTTCTCTTTTGTTCCCTTAGCATGCCTCTCAGCGGAGGAACAATGGGAATTGTTGTGAGAACGTTGTGATGCGTATCATTTACACACAAATAGTTGAAGCAAGAAGAAATAACCGAGTGGAGTGGATTGGTGTGAGGAAAGTTGCAGATTATTTGCGTCGTATATTTTTGCTGCTAGTTCTGCTGCTGAATAATGATAAAATATATTTGTCTATTTTGAATAATGGACAATAATAATTCTACCTTTTCATCAGTTGGACTTACTTGGTAAATAATAATATCATTGTAGATGAATTTTTTCCTTATAGAAACTATATCATAGTATAATTCATAGAAGCAACCATTTTGCATTTGGAATGTAATCATAAGGCTTCCCAGAAATCGTTCCCTGTTGATCCTATTAATTTGTTGAGGCATGTACCTACCTACGTTCAATTTGACTCCAAAAAAAGTATCCTTTACACTGCTCCACACTGTCAGAAATTTAGTTTGATAGTAGTCAGTAGTCGTAAAGAAGTTTCAGGCTTTTCATTGTTTCCTCGTCTTACTTCAAGTTACAAATCCCTGATGGGAATAGGAATTTGTTCTCTGGTCTGTTCTATTTCTATACTTACGTACGTCACTAGTCACTAGTCTTTATGATATTGAGAGATATTATCATACCATTTTCAATTCTTTTCTTTTTTTCTTCCAAGTAGTATAGGCTCTAAGCACGTATTTTTCTCTTCTCATCAGCAGTAGGATAACGAATTCGTGCACAATTACAATTAGCTTCTTCTCTGAGTTTGAATGCTGAATCCCATCATTTTCCTTTTGGAACAGAAGAGATCAGATAAAGAATGAGTGAACTTTCTCCAAATTACATTTCTCCAGTTTTCATTCCTTTGAGAATACACTTGGATCTTAGGCTGAGGCTGCTCTGCTCCTGATATCAATATCACAAGATATTTCCCTAAATCCTAATTCTGTTCTTTCTTGAGGAACCTCAATTCGTCTACCCCTCTCGAAGAAAATGTGATTGTGATTTCATATACATATATCAATCATGTAAGCGCATTTCACTCAGTCAGTAGCAAAATGTTTGGAGGCTTAGGTATCTCCTCGATTGACGCAACATGACGTGATGTGAGAACGGGAGAAAGAAAGTACCCAACTTCTATTCTCATTGGCCCTTAGCATGCATGCATGCATGCATGATAAAATACGAAGAATTGCTACTTTTGAGGTTGAGAATAGATTTATTGTGAAAATGTCAATATCAGCAGTGGTGATGGTAGTAGATGAGCTTCCTTCAGGGTGAATGTGAATAATATTCAGATCTGGCGTGCTCTTCTCCCTCTCACTATTTTCTCACATCCATTACTTGTGTCATTATATTTTCTTGGAAGGTATATACATATTTACTTCCCTCCTTACTCGTATGTTGGATGTGTAATGCCTTTTTTACAACACCGCTCCGCACCGTCATCGTCTTATCATATTTCATCATCGTTCCCTTTTTAGTTCTTCCTACTGTCACAAAAAGCTTCTATGATCAGATCATGGCATGATGACACATGATGTATTTTAGGTAGCCATATATCTGATAGAAATATATAGGTCGTGTGTAGTTGTAGGTTGTAGTTATAGAAAAGGGAGAGGCAATCGAGTTCAATTTTCATCTTCCTTTTACTCCCAAATATGATATGAAATGATCTGCACTTAAAAAAGGAGTGTATCTATTTTCAATACATTTTATCTCAAGGATTTTATTTTTAATATCGTATAGGGATATACCAATAGCAAACCAATCGGTTGGTTTGGTGTGTTTGTGTTGGTTTTGGATGTGGTGAGGTAGAGAGAAATTTTGATTAGGTAGTTATTGGAATGCGTCAATACAACCTGACTCTGACTCGTCTTTGTCTGCAAAAGCCAGACAAGGAGTGTGAAAAGCGGCTGGAAAATACTGCTCCTGGCTCCAACACAGAAATGTTATTAACTGTCCAGGACGGTGAGAAAAAAGTATTCGGATGGGTGAAGAAAAGCGCTCCTATTTTTGAAGGATTTCCTTTCTCCCGTGGCCATGAGTCTTTCTGAACAATAATAATTCTTATAGAGGAAATGATCGTCATTTTTTTGTTATTGGAATTGAGAATGCATTACATACATAGTAAACATTTCTGTGAAGTTCGTCATATATATTCATATATCCATTCCATAAAAAGAAAAGGGATTGGATGTTAGAGAACTGCATAATATGTTATGTCATATTTCTCTTATATATTCTTTTCATCCTATAAAAACATTCAAGACAGGATGTATATTGCTGTAGGAAAGACGACGGAAAAGCAAATTGCTTTTGATACAGTGGCTGAAACATTACTCTTCTTGGTTTTTTTCCATTCCAGCATAATTTTAAAAGAGGTCAGGGATCCGGGGCTCTTTGTATCCATTATATAAGAAAGTAGTAGTGTTATATAAATATACTCGCATGTAAAGTCTTATTCACATTTCATTCATTTCACGTTTTGTTTGCTTACGTATTCCTGAAGAAAGAAAGCAGAGCATTAAGTATATATATTTTTATAAGGATGACTCCGTATCACAAACAAAGGATACACTCTCAAAAGTGCCAGTGTAATGTTATATCCGTTATAATTTCACCGGTTATATTATGTAATAACAAGCAAACTACACCATAAAAACCCATTCCTCTCAGCAGCAGCCCGCCCTGCCATAAAACCGGAAAAATTTTCGGCAATGCATGTTATAAATGCTCAACTGCTGTAGAGAGAATGGATGGAAGGAAGGAAAGAAAGGTACATTTTTTATAGTGTAACGTAACATACTCGAGGAAAGGAACAAGCTTGAGCGCTTATTATCGACTCAAGTTTCTTAGAATCCGGGTATTATTAGATGAAGCAACGAGACCAAGACCAGGCCAGGACGCACTAGCTATTCATGGAATACGAGCCTCTGCTTTCAACTTTCAATGTGAGAGAGAAGAGTGGATTGGAGTGATGTTGGGGAACAAAAGCTTGCGTCCCTCCATTGCTCTTACTATTACTGCGGCTTTTTGTGTGATAGTGCGAACTGCGAATGTTTGCTTTGCAGCTTGCAAAAGCACTCACTCAACAGATAGATACATTTTTCTTATGTGGATATATGCCTATATAGTCGGATTCAAATGGGGAAATTTAGGCATAGGGCACACGGTACGGTATCTCTCCAAAACTTGAGTAGTTCAATACTGAATGTGGTTTGGTATGGCCTGGTAAAGTATGATAGAGAGACGAAAGGGAAGAATTGACTTTTATTCTTTTTTTGTGTAGAAGCGAATGAGATGAGATCCTTTTCCTGTTATTTTCCTCCAATCTGTAAAGTAAAAGGTTTAGAAAAGTAGCGAGTGAGCTAATGAGCAAGAGCATATCATCTAAAAGAACGAGTGGCAGCTTTTGGGAGAATGAGAACATGCAAAATTACTTCGTGTGAAGACATCCCGGTGAAATGATGTGAGTATACACGCAAGGCAAAGCAACCACATGCCACTACTACCTTCTACCTTATTTAAAAATCCCTGGAATGACTTATTAACATTTGACACATGGTAATTTTGCAAAGAAGAACATCCGAAGAGCATGATGATATTATGACTATCGTAAACATCTGCTACCTGCTTGTGCTTACCTCTTACCTGTCAATCAGGAAGGTAGACACCTGAATAATATGAACATATCATGATGATGGGGAAAGAGAGACGGACAGAGATAAACACGCTTCATTCACGGAACACTCTCCAAACATTTTTTGTGATAGATAGATAGATATATGTTCATTCCATTCCTGTATGCCTATAACTAACACTAACCACCTCACAATAGTTATATGATCATCTTAGTTGAGATGAGATGAAGTTGTCGAAGAACTTTTTGAACATAATGACAACTAGGAGGAACTCAAAATGGCTATATAGAAAGTGGTTGCAAGCCAACGAAATAGATGGATTTTGTATTTTTCTCAAGTGAACTACAAAATAGATCCTTGACTACAAAAGTCATAGTTTAATGCATGAAAGATATATATGATATATATAGATATATATAGATATATGTATATATCTGTAGAAAAATGGTCGATGCAAACCCACGGTGTTAGACTCCCCCACCATGAACTCGCGTTACCCTCCGAAAAAAACGTAACGAACAAAATCAAGCCTTTTCGACCAAAATGCTTTGTTAAAATGTTCGTGGCATAATATTATAGGTTTCGACTATCATTTAGTAATCAATATTCAGATTGTTTACTCAATTTAACATCATCGATTTCCTCCATCATAAAATCTTCCTGTGGGTAGCGTTGTTTTCGGTAGGTAACGTTGCGCGTTGGTGGGTGACATGTTTGCACGTTTAGTTTTTGTGGATAACCTAACGCTTAAATGGGTGACGTATCACTCCGGCGGAGACCCCTAACACCGTGGGTTTACATCGACCGAAAAATTGGAGGTAAAATCCATTGGCTACCTCCAATTTTTTGAAAATGCATACAACGTAAAATTATCAAGTCTGGCATTAACCCCTAGTAACGTTGACAAATCCTGGGAGGAACTAACTGGGGAATTAAATCCAAGCACACACATTTTCCCATCTGTCGTTATCGTTAGTGTTACTACTTGTGCTTGGGTTTAAGATTGGGATTGGATTGTGTTCTCTCCGTGCTTTTTTGCTACTTACGATTTGTTTTTGTCACCTTCAGCAAAACTGTCATGTGTTTTCGAGGGCTAATGCCTTCAATTTTTTTCCTCAGCTTTTCTGAGAAAGTAAAACTTTATTTTTACAACTGTCAACCTTATTCCTCTGCCGACCTATAATAGGATGGGAAATGGCTTATTTTTAGGAGACCATTGCATTGCTGCTGAAAGAAATTAGATTCAGTAGTCATAAGCTGTTTTTTTAGAGATGCAATATGCAATATTTCTGTCAAGTTGTACCGTAAAAAATATTATGGTTGTGCTTATATCCGATCGGATTGGAAGAAAGGTCGTAAATATAGTAGTTTCACTTGTTTACCAAAGAACCGGGTTGGCAACAAATTCGAGTTAGGACTGGAATACATAAATGTATTTAGGTTTGTTTATTGCTCCACAAATAAGTAGTTCATATACGTTCATACGATGCGAGAAAGTGATTGGGTCCATTTTCTTGGAAATCGGATGGCGCAAATGGCTATAGGTTTTGCTGTGTGAAGTAATCAGTTATGGCCAAGTTGCATGAGACCACCATTTCTGTTTATGTTTTCAAAACAACTTAGAGTGGTGTGGTGTGTCGTTCATCCGTATTAGTGGACACTCTCACTTGGGAAATGTTGACAAAGTTGATGAAACTTGATGAGAATTCCATGTACTACAGATTCTACTCTTCAATAAACATTAATGCATTAAATGGATATCTTTATTAAAAGCGGACTGGATGTATGTATGGCCTTGAAGGAAAGGAGGAAGTTACTTTTGGTTCATAGAACTCAGCTTGAAAGGAATGACATGCAACTCCACGAGTTTGTTTGAAGGACATTTTTCAAGATCCAACATTGCTTTGTTCCGATTTCCGATAGAAATCAAAGGGGCAAATCGACTACCAGATTGTATTTAAGTATCTTTACTACCGAGAAAGTAATTTTTCTGTCTGCTATTGGTATTGGCATTGGCTAACGAGTTTGTCTAAAGAAAGTTGAAGGTTAAGAAGATGCCTAGCTACTGTTAACGTATTTATAAAGAGCTTCCTCCTCAAGAGTACTCTTCAGTCAACAGAAGGAGAATGTTGTAACAAATTTCAAGAGAAATTGAAATTTGGAGATCTTGGAAAGCTAAAATTCTACGACTTTGGTCCGAGTGTCTCTGTATTAGCTTCTGGCTCTGTTTACATCTTTTCTGGCTATTCTTAGATCTTATTTATTATTACTGCAACATTTTTTACGATTATACTATGAGTAGAACACATGTGTGTCCCGGCTGGCCTTAACTTAAATTCTAAGAATCGAATCCCACATCTATTTGAATGTTGTACTTTTCATTGCAATTTCTTTTTTCGTTGTGAGGTCGTATCAGATTCTTCTCTGCACAGTTTGTTCTAATTTCTACATTCTACATTCTACCTCATCATTGGCAAATACTTCCTTGTTTACGGTGAGATTTATTATTAAGCCTCAGCTCGTGCCTTTTCTGAACTGGAATATTCCATTGAAAGCTCAACTCAATTCGACTCACTATCACTCACTCAGTAGTCGTATGCATTTTTCTGTCCTTTGTAAGATGTTCAGACAAGTTTCTCCGATTTTTGGCTGAGATAATATACCGGGTGTGCTTAAGTTACATTAGAAATAGAAACTGTTGGGATGAGATGACTCATTCCATGTAAAACATACATAATAAGGCTTCATTCATCCCATTCGTTTTTCTGGTATTATGGTTTTGTATCGTATCGTCCTCTCTTATTATGGTTCCTGACAAGCTGGAAAGACTGAGTGAGCAGCCTAATGGATAGGAAGGAAGTAGGGAAGGATACAAGCGTGACGTTTTTTTCCTGCTTGAGTCAGTTCCATGTTCGGAATCCTTTTATTACTTGTTCTTCCACAGAATAGGAGGTTTTTTTAATGGATGGAAACATCACATCATCAGTCACAACGACAGGAAGAGTAGCACGGAAGAAAGGCCAAGAAAATGAGAAATGAAAAAAGAAACTGGGGCGTAATGCTAATCTTTCCATGCATACATTGTATTTTGTGTGGCATTGCATGCATGCAAAGTTCATTTTTTATTTTCGAGCAGTAACCTCTTTCCCAATGACAGTTGAATTATAATGTCAGAAGAACATACCTCCTATATAAGCCTATAACATTATACTTTCGTACTGATCCTGAGGAAAACTGAAACCACATCGCATCGTTCGTCCGTGGCCAAGTTCAGTGTTCACACACCCTTTTGACAGCTCAGTATGCCAGCAGAATATTATGGATGTCTTATGTCTTCTCGTTATATATTGTGTACTACTCCACATGATTTGTAGAAAGGGAATATTTTTGTTTGCTCCACTCATTTTCACAGGAGTGCCGAGTTTGTAGTTCCTCGTAAAGGTGAATACTTACTAGTATGTACATAAGGATGAAAGGCTTTCTGGGTGCTAATAATCCTTATCTACTATATCTACCTAGTACACACACGGACACGTTACGTTACAAGTATGAGGATAGTCAAATTCATACTTTACGTGACATGATTGACGATTGACAACCCCTCCAATCCAATATATAAGCACAAGCGCATACATATAAAGCATTCTTGTTATGCGTGTTACATTCAATCATGTTATTTTACTTTACTTGGAAATCCGGACAAGTCACAATCAGTTAGAACTTGGGAATACTATCTACATGGGCTCAGCTTGCATTGCATAAAGTTATTACGAAGAAAGCAGATGGGGAGGAGCAGAGTTCCTTGAACTGATTGAAATCACATGGTGCACTTTTACCGTGAGAGCTTAATAGTTGTGTACGTACAAAAAGGCTTGAGGGAATGTTGAATGTACATACATATATCTGGAATGGAATTACATGGGAATAATGGCAATGGCGGTACATAACCATAATGCCTTTGTACTTCAATATTGCAAAAATAAAATGTTGATAGTACAATATAGAGCATAGCATCTGGTAGCGGTGGTGGTGGTGGTGGTAGAATATGGGGAGTATGACGAAATGTATGCATGCATGCAACTTTATGCAAATAAAACTGTTTAAGAATCGCCGCATGTAACCAACTTCCCCATAATTTCACAGGAAAAAGACGCCAAGCAGTCTGGGATGTCTCATTGTTATGTAGCAGTAGTGCAGTATGTATAAACCTGCCTGCTCGTTTTGTGAGAGAAACTAGACAGACTGGCTTTGGGTTGAAACTTGAAATGAACAAGGATATAATATTCAAGTTTAATGGCGAGTTGCCTATAAGAATAGGAGGATTCATGTAATGTAATGGGATGCAATGCAATGCAATACAATACAATGTGCAAAACACATGGGTACCACTTATATACTTTTCTCTTAACTGTCAGTGTTTAAACGACTATTTTAAAGTGAAATATTTAGCAATGTGTAGATATAGAAGTTCTGTACTGGCTGCACAGTTTTAGTTTCATGAACGAGGACATTTCATATTCGTATTCGTATTCACATCCCATCCACTTCCCCAACTGTCATGTTTGCCGAGTTTGGGTTTGAAGTGTTTCCAGTTCTTAGGAAATCCTCCGACACTCCGACCACTTGTACGTGGCTAAGGTGGAAGGAAAAAGGGGGTATGATTGGATGGAACACTAATGTAAATAAATGTATTATGCATAAATGCTCACATAGGGAAATCCTCAGAATTCTATTTTGAGTAAATGCCATGCATTCTCCCATTCCTGCCAATAGAAAATACCACGAAAAATGTAACGGAAGAGAGATTTTGAACAAACGGGTTGGCTTTGGCTTGCTCTTGTGTATTTATTATTTCTCTGGATATTACTGATAATAGTCAACTCACATAAAGTAGCTCTGTGGTGGTGGTGAAGTCGATGCTGATGCTAGTGCCAAAAATGTCATGGTTGGTTGGCTATCTGGAAAATAACACTTCTGGACCGTCTAAGTGACGGAAAACACGGCTTTCCTATCGTGGTCTGGTCTGGTTGGCTGACACACTTGCACATTAAAATGTATATATAGTAGTTGGAAAGTTGTGTTGTGTGTTCTATTCTAGATTCTAGCAACAGCTAGTTAGCTAACTAAATAAATGGATTCTGGAAATAAGAATTCCGGAAGTGTGCTTGGTCGCCGAGGTAAGATCTAGGTGGTTAACTCTAACGCTGTACATATACGTACATACGTGGTGTGGTAACCAAAGGAGGATACTAAGCAGACGAGTACAAAAAGTTATGTATGTATGTATGTCATGGAATTTATGTTTATATACTCACGTTTGCATACTAAACGAACGAGATGGGTTTTCCAGTGAAGAAGGAGATGGGAGAAAAAATAGAAGAAGTACAGTAAATTCTTTTTGAAGTTTACTTTCTCGTCGTCCTTTTCGTCAAGATGGTCGCCGGCACTTGCAAGAAGCGCAACAAAAGAATACTTCTCAAAGAGTTAATGAACAAACTTTTCCACGATTTCATTACTTTCTGTTCCACTACAAGGAGACTCCTCTCCAGACCAAACTCCATACAATGAAAGCTAGTACATACATTACATACATGATGTTGGTTCCTAGCTAAGTACATTTTACATGGAAAGTAAATATGCTTGAGGATTCGATGGAAATGTACATTCCGTAACATACATACATAAAACATATATTCATTCTTTCCTAGAAGATTTCCTGGATCTTATACCAATCTATTCCATGCGCCACTTCAAATATATATGCTACCTCATATCGAATTTATATGAAAGTAAAATAACTTTCTCTTCTCAGAGAAGCAAGACCGGAACTCACTTTTATTCATTGGGTTTGGTTTGCTTGGCTTTGGCTTGTACAGGGATGGATGTGTGGAACTATATTTTGATGAAAGCTAAAATTCGTTTGAAGAGCTTAAAGAAAGGGAGGAAAAGTATAAAATTGTCATAACTTTATGTAATGAAATTTCAGTGAGCTTTTCCTCGAAAGCAACAGTATATTCAAGCTGGCGAGGAAGGAAAGCTTTTACTTACAAAGTTACTACAGTACAGCGATGTTGTTGTTAATGTACAACGTTACATCACATCAGCAGCAACAAGAGACGGAAGAAGGTTACAAAAATTTTTAGTACATGAGATGCCTAAACACAAAGGGTGGACGCGGTTATTAAATTTTTGGGTTAGGTAAGTTCACCGACTCGTAATTTAATTATTGAAAATGGGATTTAGCCTTCTATAAAGATAAGGTAACAGGGTGGGTGGTTATTTCATGTCATTTTGTATTGTGTGTCTTTCTAGTGAAAGTCTGCTTCGTAACAAGGCTAGACTGCTATTAGCTGTGTAAACTAGAGATAAGTACACATGAAGGAATTGAAGGAGCAGACGATGACTTGAATTCCCAATCAAGTCAAGTCACACACGTCAATGTTTCAAACATTTCCTGGCCTATTTTAATTTCCTTCACGTGGGTTGTATATGTATGTGTACTATCGCTTTTAGTGATTCACCATGCATTTCTTTGCAACATGATTTCATATCTGTAAGTAAACAATTGAGTTTCGCTTCAGTTGTTCCATCTCTTCGAGGGATTCATCAGTCATTGGTATCTCTGTTAAACAAAGACACACGTGAAGTAGCAGGAACCTGAGTTGGAATTAGAGTTGAGTACAATGCACACTAAAAGAAAAAGAAACTCTCGCTCACTGTTTTTAGCTCCAACTCCTTGTTTTTAAGAACAAAGCTCTTGAGATGGAGAGGGGGAAAGCATATGGTGAAAACGGCATGGAATTATGTCTTTCCAAGAATACATTTCCTTACTCCACTTTTTTTACAACTCGTTTTATTTTATTCTCATGGTTGATGTTGATAGTGGATTGTATATAGTTCCCATTTTTTCTCTTATCGCTTCAACTCAACCTCCGCTGAGAATGAAGTTAAGCATACATAAGTACAAACGGAAAACAACTTCTCATCTCCTCATGTTTCGGTGTAGGTAGACTAAAAGAATGGGAAAATATAATACACATGTGTGGTTCCTGGAACAGTTAAAATAAAACTGTTCAAGAGGAGAGCTTTTTTACGCAAGTGAATTTCGTAGTAGATGTTGTTGGGGGCCCCATTCATCTGGTCTGGTCTGGTGTGTCAAGAGGACTTTTTCTATTTCCCAACAATAACATAAATGTATCTATATGAACATTTCTATGAAGAAGGAGATAGATATATGCAGCATAATGTGCATGCATCAAGGAGATTGGTTCCTAGCAGTTCTTTGATAGGTATTAAAACTTATCTCTTCTTAAATCTTCCCTTTGTTGTGCATGTACGAAGGTGGTACATGCATTATCATTAGACATAGACACAATGGCAGATAACTTTGCTTCTCAAGCGGTCCCTCTCTCTCTTACTTTCCACGCGAATCCCATTTCATAACATGAAAGCTTTTCCATTAGCGCCTATACAACTCCACCGAATTCACATGCTGATGGTGATGATGATAAAGGTGACATGAATCAAAAAAATGCTTTCTCTGAGATTGCACAAGGGAATGCTTGTGAAACTTTACACATGTTGTTCTTTCAGTTTCTTCACCAAACTTTCTTTTTAAAGTGAAGGAAGTTACTGAGGGAAAAAAATCCTCCGTGATAAGAACAAGAATAGCCTATAGCCTTCCTTTGAATGATTTATGAGAGTTTCTCGGATGGACATGGACATTCGCATCCACATTATTGTATTGTTCCATGAATCACTTTTGGTGAAGAGCGATAACTACACGATACGATAAAATGTATTGTCGTTTCACTAGAAGTGCATATAGGCAGTTGTAGTATTTCCTATCATTCAAAACTTTATCCTAAAAATATCGTATCATGTGCATTTACTTACTTCCTCCTAATTCAATGAAATGGAAAGACGAAAGAGGAGTAACTTTTGTTTCCATAAATAGATGATGATGGCAGCGAAACTCCCATTCATTTTTGCACTTTGGATTGGATTTGGGTTGCTGGTTGGACTTTGGACTTGCATAATAAAGTTTGTTGCTTGTTGTGTTGTGCTCACATGAAGATAAATAATTAATTTCGTGACTCAACTTCCTATGAACAAGAAGAAGAATACTTTTAGAACAGGTGAGTTGCATTATCCAGCTCATAACATGATTAAAAGTAGTTTCAAGACAGGTAATATTCTTTTTTCAACGGAATCCGATGAAAATAGAATTCTATAAAATGCTTTTCCTTCCATCCATCCATCCCACCTTCTCCGTTCTATTTTTTGCAAATTCTTTTTCCAAGAAGAAGAATAGATTGAAAAGAGGAGAGAAATGGTTGGAGAAACTATCTCACTTTTTTTGTGTGACGGGAAACCATCAAGTCGGCGGTGAAAATAGAAAATGGGGAAAAATTCTGTGAATTTTCATCTTTCCATTCTCTTCTTGAAGCACTCAGTCTCAGTCAGACTCAGTTCTCAACTCAACTCCAAGTCATTTTTTCCCCAAAATATTTGGTGAACATAACATTCATTTTTACCTTTTGTATAAAAGAGGAGAATGGGAAAATTCCATTCTTTCTTATTCTTGCCTGGTTGCTGCGCTTCCTCTCCAGGTTGAGTGACTTTAAAATCTCAGGTTTCTCATCTCCTGAAAGACTTTTCTGTGAATCGGAATCGTCAGCAGCAGCAATAAGATACAACTCCTCTACAACCTACGTAGCATAAATATTAATTCTTCATCCATTTCATTCAAGATTACATTTTGCTCTCTGTTCTGACTATTTCAGTGTACGTTGCCCTAGGTGGAAACAGATTATTATGGAACATGGAGATTCAGCAGCATCTCTTCAGGTTCCTACTACTACGTTTCCATTTTTTGGAGTTACGTAAGAGTCAAATGTGTGGGAACGGAAACACCAACGGTGGTTTCAAATACAAGATTTGGTGTGAACTGGATTCACTTTTTGTCATGATGCATCACATACATATATATAATGTTAGATTTATAGTGAATTTCTATCTGTCATAACAAAATTATGCACGTGTCTCTTCCCTAGTACCTGCTTCCTTCAACCTTGTTCACTAAATCACATCTCATCGTCATCTCTGCTGACTGAGCGCTTTCCTTTTCCCTGCTTGCTCCTCTTATGTAATAATAAAAAGTACCCAATTTCATTTTCAAGTGGATTCATGCATATACATATACACGACAAGGACAGAGTAAAATGAGATGTGAGGTTTTCAGTTTTGTAGAGAGATGAGTCATCCGCAATGCTGACTAAACTTCTGGGAAATTTTAGGGGAGCAAAAGCAAATGCAAAAACGAGATGAGAGAGCTGATATACTTGTCAGTAGGTATATATAACAATCTGAAGTAATAAGGACTATGGACTTGGGTCTGTTACTTAAAATTCAATATGAGTGATGATGGTGATGACTACACTACACTCGAGAAACTTTCAGACTTTTTGGTATTATTAGACTAAATTCTAAGCTCTATTCATCATTTGGAAGTTTTTCAAGAGAATGCTATGCATAAAAGGCTCAGGCAGGGAATCTGTCGTCATCATAATATATGTGGCTTTTATCTTTTCCAACAATCACTCAACACAGGATCTGCTCCTGACTCGTTCATTATAATTATAACAATCCTGAGGAAAAATGAGTTGAAGTTGATTGTGCATGGAAGATGTAAGTATAAAGTAATGCTAAAAAGACGACGACGCCTGAAAGTCTGGCAAGTGAACAAACCAAACCAGAACCAGCTTGTTGATCATATCGTAGTGTAGTTTTTTTTCTATTCATTTTCACCTTTTACTTCACTACTACATAGTATACGCTACCATCTTGTTCTTGCTCTTTGTTTATTTGTGGAACGTATGCAAATATCCGTGTCGTGAGTAGGATTCATTTCGCTTCGCTGGAAAAAGCTCTCAAAGCAGGCAGCATGTGCAAATAACTTTTTCTCAGAAAACAATCCATACAGATAATACATAATGCATGCACCACCAAAAGGATAGTATATAAAGCACGTTTATATATATCCTATAATATATAGAAAGAAGCTTCCATACGTTACGTATCACTTAAATTAGAAGCCTAAATTGATAGAGAGAACATTCATGAGACTACAATCGATACTTGTTTTTTGAAAGCGAACTTGTACAATGTAAATACAATGCCTGAGACGATTACTTAAGTATACAGCTTAAATGCGCATAGTGTTTGAAAGTTAGGAAGGAGAGGATTACCTTGAAAATCATGCATAAAAGTTCGTGGAATTTAGAAAGTATTAATCGACGAAGGAAAGAACCTATATGTGTGTCCATTGTCCATATCGTTTGGAAAACTTTCCAAATCATAATATATTTGCTAAAACTAACACAACACGAAACATTTAACCATAACCTGAATTGGATTGGATTTATTTCTTTTCCAGGTCATGCTCCAGCACGTACGTATAATAAATATACTATATTTTTTTGAAGGTCACAGTTAAGGAATCAGGACATGTGAAGGAAGAAGAATCCACTCCTACTCGACTACTTTCACTTGACTAGATCAAAAAAATAATATAAAAAAGATGTTTGTGTACTACGCTTAGTTGAAAATTCTGAGAATATGAATATTGGCCAAAAATGGAAACATGTCAAGTGCAAGTATTAAAGATGGCAAGAAGCAAAAAACAAATTGTGTTACTCCAAACATATTTACGTACGTGGGTAACTACTCAGAACATAAAAGGGTGGGGGTAAACGGGTAAAGGTAGTAAACGCATATGGTTGATTGATTTCCAGGAAAAAACTATGAGGGTTTCGCTTTGGTTGCTTCCTTTACCTCTTGTATTGAAGTATATAAGTCAATATCATGATGGATGAGTAACGCTTCTAGTTCCAAAAACTGAGCTTTTGCTTCCACATATAGCGGATATAAAGGTTGTACAAGCTTCAATCTACCTATTTACGAATTTACGTGAACGGACGCTATTAGTATGCGTAGCCATTGCTAGAAAATGATAATGGACTGAGCCTTAACAATAAAGTAACGTATTGAGTTTGTCTAATCATTGACGCTTCATGATTTACATAAAAGATTAATCATGTACAATGTACAGTATATAAGATATATTCTTATTAATTATTTGGTCCTTTAAAATATACATACGACAATACGACTTAACGCATACATGTATTTCCACTGGAAAATAAATATAGTAATGATTGAATGTTGATTGTCTTCGGATTAAAACTAACGGGTAACATATAAAAAACAAAAATATAGATGAGTAAACGGGAGTATTTCTACAAAGTTAATACATTATGTAAAGCGTGAATACTAAACCAAAGTAATAATTATGTTTTGTTTGTTACATAAAAAACTAAGGATAAATTGTGGCAACTTGATGAATATCATTTGTCATAAGATTTCACTTTACGAAGAAAAAGTTTCTTCCACTAATGTTGGTTAGTTTTTGCGAAAAGGTTTTAGTAATGCTGAGAAGGCTCGTCTTTCCTTTGGCTTTTCCTCCTTTATGGATTCATTGAGAAGGAGAAGCTCTGGCTCTGAATTTCCATACTTTTCTCGGTAAATGTGGGGATACTCTTTCTTGAACTACAAAGAAATGGAAAATAAGTGTGCTTTGATTACTTTGTACGTACTTAAATAGCAAATCTACAAGTTCCTGTGAAGAAAGTAATGAAAAAGTAAGTCATTTCAATTTCAAGATATTTATTACCTCGAAAAGTTTCCTTCTGCGAAATTCATGATCGATTTTAGGATCTGTAACGATTTCTTCCAATAAATGACGTAAGGACTGTGACGTCCCTCCAGATCCCAACAACTTTTGGCCCTCATAGTCATCAACGCTGATGGGGTAGCAATAAGTCAGTTTTATGTTCCGATTTTCTTTGTTTTCTGAACTCAGTCTTTTAATTTTAGATTTAGACCGACTTTTCATTTGCTTCAACGAAGAGGATGAATTAACTGTCAATTGCTGCGGTAGAGGCTGAGGTTGAGGGGCAGGTGGTGTTATTTCATCATTGATTGGAACCTGGTTTGTTTAATAATATGTTATAAAGTTATTTTTTGCGTACAAAACATGAACATCTCTCATTAGTTTTACGATTGATTACTAAGTACCTTTGTGATCTGCTCTTCAGATATGATCTCTTCCACTTGTTTAACTAATTCAGCCTCTTCGGAGATTGCAAATATGTCAGCATCATTATCAACCATGAAGGTTACAATACGAAGAGCCAACAGCTCATCGAATTCAGACACATCTGCCGAGTTTAAAATGATTTTGAAGAAGACGTTGATTATCTAAAGCAAATGTGAAAAAAGAAAAATTATAATTTGCCCTCTTTTACATACTGTGCTTGTAATCAAATTTCTCATGACATTTTGTAATGGATTCTGTCAACAAAAACTGTCAATCTTACCAAGGCCCTTGAGGTCATTGCCACATCTAACATGAGCTTTTCATTTTTGGCAACTTTTGACATAAAACGGAGTAATATTTGCAAATGTTTCCTCCTGGATGGCGGAAGCAATAGTGTAAGAAGTCGAAAGGATGCTACTGCCATCCGCTTGCCTTCAGGAGTCATCAGTCCTGAAAAGAACAAAAGATTCTAATTAGCGGTGTTACGGACTCAAATCAAACGTCACGTCAATCAACGATATGATAATAATCGTATCCCCCATTCAACCCTTTTGATGCGAAACACAAATGTTAGACGAGGATAGACAGATAGACATTGAGACATTCCACCAAAGAAAAACGACAACACATATTTCATTTAACCAGACTTAGAGTGGTTTTCAATTGCACATAATACATAAAGAGAAAAAACCCAGCAGACACATTAAGCAATTTGACAAAACATTTTAAGCAGTATTATTTACCCGGCACACACGCATCAGCCCCATAATAATAATCCAAAGTCCGACGTGCACTTTTACTTGGAGATTTAGCATATTCAGCTGCAATACCTTGTGGATTCCTTCCCAATATTCTTCCAGCTCCTGGAACATATGGACTCCTGTCACGGTACGCATCACTCAAATTAGCGGAAGAGTGGCTCCGTTGGGGCAATGATCTATGAAAACTTGCGTCAGAGGATCCAAACGAGTCAGATTGATTGGAATAATTGTAAAACGAGTAGTTTGGCGTTGGACTTGCATTCACAATGTCTGTTGATTTCAAAATCTTTGAGTATTTAGGATGATATATCATATCCGAAGCGGAGAGCTCTAAACTTGGATTTTCGTAAGCATAACGGGGAGGAGTGCTCATGGGTCCAACTTGAACTGTAGATCCTTTTCTTGGTAATGTACAAAATGTACTTTTCAGCTCAGTTTCAGAAACAACTCTAGTTACTGGGCTATTTACACCGGTAAACGCTGTCTCAAAGAAAAAGGGATTTCTATAACGATCTGCATTAAAAGACTTTGCTGACATGGGTTCTGGTACAGATTTCAAAACAGAGTCTTCCATAGGATTCATTGAAACTTCAAGAGCAGGAGCTGCTACAGGAAGGATACGTTTAGGTTGAATTTTAGAGGTCAGACCTCTACTTCGGCGTTGGGCTTCTCTGATTGCTGCAGGTGTTAAAATGTCCATGATGAGATTTTCAACTGATTCTGATGCATTAAACGGATACTGTTCTTCGGTGGCCAAATTGTGTGGTACTGGCGTTTTGTTTCCAACTGTCGCATTATATGGTAAGTTTAACTGATGACATAATCTGGAACGGGATGCTGATGTAGTTTTTGAAGAGTAAAGTCTCGCATTAAAATCAAATAGTTCTGCTCTTATAAAAGTAGTGATGACGGCATCGTAGAGCTCATAGGTGAGCAATGGACATCCATTATAAGATGTAAAGTAGTCAGTAATTAGCTTGAACACGTCGTTTTCAAAACCGGGGTAGTTTACATGACACACTTCTGAACTTGTTCGCGAATGGGGCCCTGTAAAAATCAACATCAACATGAACATCAGTTTAAATTGGAAAGTTTGTAATGTATTCATGAAAATGATTAAAATGTGAAAGCTTGTGCACTATCACTTACAGCTAGCAAGTGTTTTCATTGCTGTCACCAGCCACACTGGGACGTTTTCAGCTGGATTGGGTACCAAAACGGCCCCATAACTCTCAGTCCTTGTTAAATTATGGCGAATAATGTCCCCCCTGATATCCACATTCGTGAATGCTTGAAATGCTTCACATCCAACCACTTGAACAAATCTATTAAATATTGACAAATCATCATTAAAACTGAATCACCACAACACAATAGTTTAAAATAATGGACAATACTCAAGTTAAAAATATTTTATACCTATGAATATACACATCTCTCCAAATTATGTGGATTTGTTCCAAGGGGAGCGGATTGATTACAACGCTGTATTTGAGCTGTGAAGCAGAAGGAAGTTTTTCCTTTGACATGTTTGAAACAAGGGACCGTGATCGCGGTGCTGGAGATGCTTTCTTTGCTTTCAAAGTTTTCGCAGTATCATTGTTGTCAGATGTGTATCCAGAGAGTCTACAAATACAAATCAAATATTGAAAGTGTTAATAAGTTAATATTGTTAATGTCATGCATGTCATTTTTACGGAGACAGATTTACAATGAATTTTTACCTGTATAAAGCTCCATTATCTTTGAAGTCAGTTTCTTTAATTATGGGTGACAAAACTTCTCCAATCCCATCAGCATATGACGTGCGTGAAGAAACTGACACGAAAATCCCAGATTTAAAGAACTTTTGCAGTAGTTGCAGCGCCTGTTTTCTTGAAATCCCGTTGTCAAACTTTAGTTGAAGCTGTTTGTGAAACCAACCAATAGCCTCTTGGGCGACAAAGCAGTCATCATAGGATTTAAAGTAGTTCCTGTGCTTTGACAATGGCACTCCCTTCCTGAAGATAGCAACAGCCTCCAACCACTGAAAAAATAAAGGCCACACAAAATATATGGATTAGTTAACATTAACAAACATGACATTACACACTTAATGAACTCAAATTAGCATAATAAATAAATCAATTTTGTATGTTTGTAATAATGTTTTATGTTAACTTGTGACTCACCAATTTCGTTGCCCTATACGGCTCTCTCAAACTTGAGGATCTGGAAATATTTCCCCGCAGCATTTTGTTTTTTAATAATTAACTAGTTGAGATCATCGAAGACGCAGTTACAAAATAGCAATCAAACGCTTTTGTTTTTAGAATCTCCAAAAATCAATGCCCAAACGAATGAACAAAAGCTTTTAACCTGCGACCTGCCTCTCCAAAATTAAATTTCTCTCTTCTAATTTTACACAAATTTCAACTAAATTTTAGTTTTTCCTGTCCACCTCCAACTCCCTTTTTGATTAAATCTTTACAGTTCACCAGAGAATACACAAATTTGTTAAAAGGTGCTAATATAAAATATTAAAATATCCAGTTCACAAACGAGCAATGAACCTCATACGACAGGTGCTCATCATCCCATAAAAGTTTGTTATGAATGTGCATAAAGAAACGGGTATGCTGATTAGGAATGTTTTTTTTTTCAGATAGCTCGAGCAGATACAACAATATACAAGGGTAAGTTTTGAGCTCTCTGATTTTTTAGCTGTTTACATATCTGCAGCATTGACCGTTACCTCACATACCCGCTTAGGCAGAGGTGGCGCGTTGCATTGGGGCGAAGTGTCCACAACAACCAATCCCAAGCCAAACAAAGTGCTTTTGCTTTTCTCATTCATTTTTACACAACGCATAAACCCGAACTCCGTTGTTCAGCCAGTCTTCGCCCTCTTCGCTTTTACGCTTTCACAAATTTTATGAGCCGATTGTGCCGTTCTGCTTTTTGGAAAAGCTTGCTTGACAACCTTTATACATAGGATCAGTATGGTAGTGAAAGGAAAAAGGCACAACAAAATAAATTGATTATCCATTGAAATAAAACTAGAAGCCATAAGCCAACCTGTAGTATGTTGTATATTCCTTCAAATGAATTGCAAAATATATGAAGCATCATAGCATAGCAAATGTAGTCAGATGTGAGAAAAAAGGCATTTAGTGTTATTTGTGGCTCATAATTAAGGCTAAAGTATTTTAATATAAAAGACAGCTTGACTGTTTCAAAATTTGCATGCTGATTTTTTTAGAATTATGAAGTTTTGAAGCTTCTGTCTGGTTCTTTGTGTCTCAATAAATGAGAGATAACGACCCGATCGGCGATCTGACCTAGTTTGTTTGTATTTTTACTCTTGATCATTAATATCATATCATGTCATCCGGAAAGTTTGTGGCGTCTCCTCCAGCGACTTCCAGTAGTGGAACATCGGCAATGGCCCCAACATCAAAGCAGTCAATCAGAGAAATTTTACCAAGGAAAGGCTACCTTCATTGTGAAGACAGCTTGACGTTTGTTCTTTGCAAGCCAAAGCTTCTCCCTTTGAAATCATTCACAATGGAAAAATTGGAGAAAGTTCAGGCGGATGCTGTAGAAAAGGCGAAGAAGGAGTTGGATTCGGCGAGTTTAGATTAACGGATTAACTGTATTATCTTTTAATTAGGATTAGTTCTTTTTCGGAAATCAGCTAATTAATTTAAGGTGGACGAATGGCACATGTTTAACCTGTTACTATTGCATTTTTATTCAGCACGTACGGATATCTTAACAGGACACAAATATAACAATTTGTACACAATTTTCAAAATGTACACGGAATACACGCAGGCATTAGTTTAGTATCTGCATTTGCATAATGGAAATTAGTTCTTATGAATAAGATTAATGGAAAGTAGGTTATCTGTTTAATTTATTCCTTAAAATTTGCACAAACTAGTAGTAGGCATTTATTCCGGTGTCGGTGTATCCTCCATCTCGTACGATATCATTTCGGTGCTGCGGAAGCTCATGCTGTAAACCGCATACGTTTATCTGATGATGATTGTCCTGCAAACTATGGTAATACCAGTTGGTGGTACTTGCTGGAGGTTGGGGCTCACATCTTGTCTGCTGTAAAAGACATAAAATTTATCAAAATTACTGATTTGATGATTAGTTCAAGTCAAGGTAAAAAGGAAGGTGAACATCTGCCTGGATAATAATTAATGTAAAAAAGTTTTTCCTAGAATTAACTGATTTACCATTTTCTTGGAGTCAGATAGACAAAACGTACAGATTTTCGTGGCTGTAGTAGGAGGAGCTTCTTCTTGGAGCCCGGTGGATTCTCCACACATTTCATCATTTGAGATGTCCTCTACAATTTAAAGCAATTGAAAAATTATCGTGAGTGACACTGATTTACATTGAATTAAGATAGTTCTGATAAGGACGACTGTTTTACATGAAAATTAAAAATAAAATACTTTTTTTTTACCTAGAAGCACATGACAGGAGAGATGAGAGATGTAGGAGGATGCAAGTCGAAGGGTTTCAATCTTTGATAGCTTCCGATCAACTGGCTCAGTTGGGATGAGGCTTCTTAATGTTGTAAATGCGGTGTTGACACTAAAATTAAAAGAAATATTATCATGTAAATACATTGTACATCTCAGACTATACACATAACAAAGTGCCCTTCTTTTCCTTTGCAATAAAAAATAATATGCTGAACAAGTAAGTTATAAAGACAAGAAGAATTTACCTTTGCGTTTTTTCTCGCTCTCTGTTGCTGCTACTGCTACTATTACTTCCTGTCTCTGCTTTTTGACACTGCTGCTGACTTTGAGCTCGGGACCTGCTTCCTCCACTGGACTTTTTCCTCGGCTCTTTTGTAACATTCCCATTGTTATCATGAGTCAGTCCTAAAGAATCTGCCTTCCTTTTGTTTCTGTTCATTTTGCCCCAATTTGATGATATCACAACACACAGACACTTCCAGTCCAACTCTAACTGTTGCTGATTCAGAAAATATTGTTTGTTTTCACAGCAATGAAATCTCTCTAATGTTTAACAACCACTGCGAGCTCTGTCAATATCTTCAGTCTTTAGACATTTGCATATATACTTGAGAGGTTATACAGAACAAATATCACACAATGTAATGGGAGGAGCAGCTCTGAATTGTATCTAATGAATCACGAATCACCCTCACGTTTTACTCAGAATCATACTGCACTACTTTTATGGAATGAATGCTCTCGTATGTCCAGTCCATTTAATACTCCATAAAAATAAATTGGCTAAATTGAACAATTAATTTAAAATGATTAAGAGACGACCCACTACACGAAAACTTTGAGAGAGCAAAGCAAGCTCACTCTTTGAAATGCATTTAGCAGAACGTAAAATAAAATGCAGAATAATGCTTGAAGCTCTTGCATGAGTACACGACTCACAACGTCTCCTCGCACTCGTATGAATTGAAAGAGTGTGTCAGAAGAGGCAAGATACGGAAATAATATGCTCAGTAAAGTATTTTTTCATTTTACTATTTAGCTCTTTACTTTTGGGACTCAAGTCTCTCCCTCATTGGAAATACGTATATCACATATTAGTTTTGTGTGGTCGTGGTGTTGGTGTACCCATCCATTCCATCCACCACTTTACTACCCTTCTCTATCGGTTGACTTTTTAAAGGAATTTTCTATGCATTTTAGCATGATATGATAATTACTCGTTTTTCTGGAAGAATATAATATGGTATATGGTTTTACAACGACCACGCCACAGTGTTGGGCTCTGTTTTAAAAAGGTGCATAAACAAAATCAGAGCACACGTGCAATATTTTTCTCAAAAGTGAACAAGAACAATGCTTGTTTTGAAGTCCATGCTTGTGAGCTCACAATGAGTCATTCATTGTGGTACAAACAGTTGTGCCTTATGGTTATATATAAAAATAATTCTATTCATACTTTATGTCCCAAAAATGAGGATGTATGGTAAAGTCAACTACATGTAAAAGAAATTTCCTATTGTTTCGACTCTTTTGGAAGGTACTGTTAATATTGGAAATTCACAAGCTATTCTAATAACACAACCACGTGTTTGATGACTGATTCGTAATAAATTTAATTTCCAATTAATTCCACCACGAAACAAAGCAACATTAAATGTATGCTAATGATGCCTGATATTTAAAAACTCAAAATGAAGCATTCTTCATACCTAAACTACTTCGGAGTAATATTAAATCAAAATATTTATTTTTATTAACGTACTAGTGTAGCACACATTCAGTGAAATATCACGCGAGAACTTGTTACATTTATTCACATTTCCCATCTTCATCATTCTTTGTCACTCAGACAGGGAAATTCTGACAACAATAATATGGTAAAATGGTACGACTTCTTTTTGCGTAGCACCAGTAGTAGTAGTGACATTCAACAATGAATGTTGTTTTTCTTTCCCACCACGTTATTTTACAACCTTCCAAATAGTGTAGTCGTATAAATCCTAAACATCCTACTACAAATATACTAAATAACTATTCTGTGAGGAAGTAGGTATATCTCTTTTACTTTTTTTGGTACACCAAAGAACCAAGACCCAATATTATTGCTTTTCTAACACTTGTTTCACATTGTAATTTACTTCGAGCTTAGCCATAGCCATAACCAATAACCAATAACCATTAAACTATGGTGAACTGAAATTTTATGAAATATCTTCATCTACTACACATGTCGCACAAATACATGTTATACTGCATATTATATGCATTTTCAGATATATATTTCATATAGTTATTGAAGGCTATGTTCACGCTTCACTTCATTCCATTTGCCCTCTGCTCCGTCAAAGTATGTTCAGAGCTGATGGTTATTCCAGACTCAGAATCCGTCGTGAATGACTTTTCTAAATGAGCTTGTTGATCTTTCGACGCGTCTTGATTTGTTTCAGCTTTGTAAACATCATCATCATCCTCCTTTCCTGCATTATTTTGAACACGATGAGCCAGTGCAACCAATTTCGCAGCAGTTTTGAAGTAGATCTGTGTAAATCTCTTGGCTTCCTTCTTAGCAATCTGTGTGGAGTAGAAGGAGGAAAAGGGTTGAAGAGAGAAAAACAAAGACAAACAAAAATGTGTGGAAATTATGCATTCATGGATATGGATATTAGATTAGCAGCTCATTGATAATCTGCAGTGAGATGAGATGACAAAATAATGTATGTAAACAAGATGAGGAATCTAATATCTTTCATTTCATACCTCTTCATTCCGTGAAGGCAACTCTTTCAAATAATCTCTTATTCCAGGCTTTGTTGGGTCCGCGAGCACAAGGACGGTTACACAACCGTCCACAGTCCCAAGCACCAAAGATTTCCCATCCGAGGTGCTGTCTATTGAAGAGAGCTCAGCAGGAACTCTATAGTTAGCTATCAGTTTAGCATCCGCAGTGCGAAATGCCTTAAATAGAATTATGATGCTTTGCTAATCATTATGCAACCTACAACCAACTTGATATTGCTAATTAAGTACAGTTAAAGAAACAACGCAGACCATACCCGAATCGTTTTTCGCCCACCATGATAGTAAAGCACGTACTCGTTAGTTCTGTTGAACATGCATATAATGGTAAAAACTCCTTCAGCAACCTGAAAAATGTTATTCGCAGATTTTAAAGATGGTCGAAAAACATAAGTTTAAAGAAGTAGTGGATGATGATGACCTTTTACCTTTGGAATGAAAGTTCGTACACTTTTCCCATGTTTTAACTCAATTAATTCAAGCCCTCCTCGACCAGGAGCATACAGCCCAAATTTACCATCTCTCGTAGCTTGTCCACCCCACTTGGGAACGGAGCGAATGAACTTTTTAGATTTTACATCAAGAATGTTTCCTTTATCAGAGTCAATTAGTGCTATCTATCTCCATTCCCAATCATAAGAGAAAATAGAGGTAGGTTAGTTTGATATAAAAATATTATATTGCTTTAATGCTTTCCTCCAAGAAAGAACAAGTACCTGAGTTGCTCTTCTTGGCATAGGAAGCAAGGAAGTGTAGTCCTTAAAGTTTGGATACTTGAGCACGATTTTATGCATCAACAGACCCGTTTTGGCGTTGAAAATATAGAGAGTATCCTTCAGTTTCTCAAATCCGGGTCCAACAAGAAGTGTTTCATCGGAAGTTGGGATAACATCACGAAGGGTTTTTATTGGGAATTCAAACTCATAAACCTTTTCACCTGATGGCATCGATCGGGCGATAGCGAGCTCTCTGAAAATGAAAGGAAGATTTCTCAGCATTTTTGCGATCTACATAATTTTGTTTAGCTAAAATGCATACCTCAGTTCAGCTCCACCAACTTTGGAAATAGTGATAGAAATTGTGTCCTTTTCAATAAGGAATATTTGCTTGATGCTCTCTTGAGTCTCCTTATAAATGACTTTCCCTTCATACACATTCCAGATGAGTAAAAACCCTGATTCCGCTGATACGACGTACCTTTAATAAAATATGTAAAATATTTTGCTATCAACTTTTGATAGATTTCACAATGCCCCATTTTAAGACTTTTTCATTTTCTAACTTTCCATTCTTTGTGACAACGGCGTGAGTCACAATAGCACCCAAAGGTGAATCAGCCAACTTTCCTATAAGTCTTCCTAACCGTAGATCCCAAACGCCCACACAGTTCCTTGTTGCAGTGGCTGCTATATGCGCTTCTGGAGAGATGCTGCATAGAATAAAAATCAAATTACCATATATTCATCCAACAGCATCTCATTCATGAGGAATTTAGGACTGAGAACATGTAAATTAAATCCTTGTACCTGATTGAGTCAATTTGTAATTCGTGTCGATCAATAACGTGAACTTGTTCAAAAATATTATTAATGTTCCAAACTTTAACGGTTCGATCAATAGAAGAGGTTATCACAGAGTTCCAATTTCCTATTGTCAGACTTTGAATTTTAATGATACGGCCAAAATGAGCATCCAGATTCTTTAACAACTCCCCAGTTATCATATCCCAAACATATAAATTTTTCCTGCAACCAAAACCAACCCAAACCAATAATATTTATGCATATGATATAGAGATAAAGTTGAATCCTGAAGTTGGATTACCAACCTAACTCCAGCAATAGCATAAATCGCATCTTTGGACAGCACACAAGAATTTGATTCCAAAAGTTTTGTAGATATGTTACGAATTCCTTCTGGTAAAAGTAAAGTAACCATTCGACCGCTACCCAGATTCCACACCTGTGAGAAATAAAAAGTTCACTTTGCTCAGGGACACGATACAGTGCGTTCTCTTAAACTGTGAAGAAATATGAGGTTAGTAGTGAACCATGTGAGTCATTACTTTAAAACCAAACATGAACGTTCCCACGATATACTGCTCATCCTGAGAAAACTGGAGCTGGATTAGTTTATCATTATTGCCCTCATAAACTCTCGTTATGGCCCATTCCAGAGGAGATTTTGTCATTGTTAATTCCACAAGGAAGCAATCATGCTTTTCCACCAACGTAAAGAGCTTTTCTTTACTCGAAGTTATAGCCAAAGCCCTGTAAAATGTCACGACACAATATATTTTTTTTCGTTCATTGGGACTTCAAACTGTACATCGATGCTATTATGCTATCTAGAACCCATACTTAATAATTTAAATTGTAAAAATTATAAAAACAAAGTGGAAGTTTGACAAATGCGAAAAATGCATGAGTCGAGCTTGTATTTTTGTTTCATATTACCCATCAAATTCTAAGGGTGCAGCAGGTTGTCCATCTATATAAGTCAACCACTGCATTTTCGTCTCATCCAGTGAACCACTCCAAAGAACAATAGTGTAATCTTGCAGAGAGTCAAAATGCATTTGAAGAATTGGTTTCAAGTCATGTGGATGCTTCGTTTTTTCTTCAATTTCTCCATTTATGCTGCAAACCAATGCAATGGTTTATATTATAATTATAAACTATGAAAAGCTATCACCGAAATGAATTTTTAGTGAGCATTTTGTTTTGTCTAGCATTATTATTATACTTGTATAGCACCCAAGAATGATGTCCATAAATAATGAGATGTGTGTTGAGTAAGCTTAGCCCAGTAATATTTTCATAGTCTTCAAGTGGATTATCAAAAATTTGAAACTCATTCGTCAGCATGTTTAAAAGAATGGTTTGATTGATATTGGAAAAGGCAGAACAGTATCGGTTATCTGGTGATATGACTAGCCCCTGTAAAATCCCTTCAATATTTGGTATTACTTCTCGAGACATATCGCTTGTGGATAAATCCCAAGTGACAAACTTATTAGAGATGGAAACGATATAGCGGAAATCGGCAGTCAGTTGGTAGCCAAAAACGGCAAATTGATGGCCTTCCAGGGAGTACTGTGAATATGTCCGGCGTGAAAAGTCAAAAGCAATCGAATCGCATTACTTTCTAATTTTTCTAGATGCAATACAATATTATTCATGGTCACAAAAATAACTTATTTTTTCCCCAACATAACAAAGATCTTCATTGTTTTAATAGTTTGGGTTGGTTGGGCATGCACAGCTGCAAATTTTATTGCCTCATTGAGAAAATGAGAACAAGAAAAGTGTAAAGTAAAACTGTACCTTCAAGGGCCCTCCTGGAGTGTGAAAGCAATGAGATGCCGGCATCAAAGCACAGTGCTCTAGTCCTTCGGTATCACATTGTTCAAGGAGTTTTTTCACGTTGGGATACGAGCCCATTTCTGGGAGAAGTCTCCCAACCAGTTGAGGTCCAAGCATTTGAGGATGATGCATCAATATTGCTCCTCCAAGTCTTAAAGCGTCAGCTACCAGCATTATTTCCCTATGAAAAGTATAGTCAACTCAACCCAATTAGACAAATGTTTTTGACCTTAGTGTTCTCTTTTAATGCGAAGAGGACAGTTACTGCTTCCATGAATATAAAATTTAGAGACATGCCATGCAAGAATTAAATGCATTTTATGCATGCAACTATATTGACTATAACATTCTCAAGAAAATGAAGCAGACTTTCGAGCACAAAAACTTACTGCTGGAAAGTTTCAAGATTTCAAGGACATTCCATCAATAAAATTCATCCCTCACACAAGATCACATCAAAAATATTATGGTAGGGTAATAAAATATGTAGAAAGTAATAATTATTGATTATTTTTCTAACCTTACATATTTCTTGAGCTCCCAAACCTTGAAACTCCTGAAATTCCACGCATGCATCATCATCACATCATTTATTTTAGGCAATGTCAAATGCATAAAGACAATCGTAAGCAAAATATCATGCAGGATTTTCAATTTTCATCAGGCAAGACATGCATGTACACCAAAAATACATATTTTTAATATCATGCAATATACATGCTTAGCATAACTATTCTACTTTCATCAAAATTTTATGAAATTCCAAAAAATGTAGTCAAAAATTGTTTTTGCATTCAAGATAAGGTAGTAGTCCCAGAGTTCTCATAATTTTTCGTTTTGGTAAAAAAATCCATTATATCCAACAAAGATAGTTTTAATTTTTTAGATTTAATAATTTAGATTTATGAATGAAACCTGGATGAGTCACGATCTTCCATGTATAAACAAGCATCTTCGAAATCGCTAAGGCAGGATTGAAGGGGACACGATGAAATTTTCGCATGAAGCCATAAAAAATTGAATAAGACACTGATATTTAGGTCATTAAATCGTTTCGCTCTCACCAAGTGATATGGTAGCTCTCCAAACTGCAATAATAATGCATTTTTGTAGAAAATTTGCAGAGTAAAAACATCTTCAGTATCGCAATGAAAATGTTCATATTTATATTTGCAAACCTTTCTCAAGTTATATCTAGAAATCTTCCCATCCTTCCCGGTGAACACCAAAGGCTGTTGTGGGACTTTTCTATCGGCAGCAGCGTTTCTGTCCTTCAGTCCAAATCTATGTCGCTGAATCTCTGTGTATTGAAAAGGTTTTGGATTTCCTCCACCCCAGAGACCCAGAAAGTAATCGGCGATTGAGGAATGAAAGTAAATTGACCATGTTTCATCCTTAAAGTATCTTTCTTTTGCGGCATCTCGGAATTGTCTGTGAAACAAAATCTCGTTCTGAAATTCTTAACTTTCTTCAGGGGATTCATTTTATAGGGATTGAGTTCAAGAGTTCATGCATCGTATGTACCTGTGATACCAACTTAAAACAGATACTCCATCAGCTTCTCTTTCAGATAAATAATTTGGCAAATCGTTCCTAATACGAGTCCATAACAAAGGAGGTATACGACGCACTGGGGGAAGATGATATTGGTAGACATCATCAAGCACCTTGTCATCCAGAGAAATTAAATCCTCCAGTTCCGTTTCTGATAGACCACTTTTAGCAGCGGTCACATAAGCGAGAGCATGTGTCACCAACAATCTTCCATGCTGTGTGGGTGGCAAAATCAACAAAAACCTTGTACTTTTCCCAATGAACGAACCTCCCAGAAAAGAGGGCTTAAGTTCATAAGACCAACCTGCATTTCAATTCTTTCAAAAAGTTTGAAAATAGAGTCCATCACATTAGTAGCTAGCACCGTATCATTTGGCTTGGAATAACTTTTCCATCGACATGTTTCAGCAAAAACGAGTTTGACAAAGATAGGAAGACTACACTCCGCTAACGCATTGCAGACCACACGCCACTGATAATTTGTTACATCTCTGTTAGCAGCTATCATCCACTTTCTCATGACTTGACATGCAAGCTTCTCCCCAAGTGCAGAGACTTCAATGAAGTGATCCTCCGCGTCTAAAATACGTCGCAGGAGAACATAGTCCCGAGAGATTTCAGGTTCATCCGGCTCATTTACACATGAAATAACAATCTTGCAATGTTTAGGGAGTTTAGAAGGAAGCCAAGTCAATTTGTTCGCCCCACTTGCCCCCGTCATTTGATCCACCGAGTCAAGAAATACAATCAAAGGTTGTTCTGGAGTCCCATACGTTATCAACTGTTTAAAATGAGCCGTCAACGGCACCAAATCATCCGGAATATCTTCCATGGGGAGCATAAAATTATATGAAATTTGCTGACATAGTGAAATCAACATTGGTGCTAAAGCACTGGAATCCGGCGTGGTTCCTAAAAATCTTAAAATTAATAATGGAATCGCATTTCTTTCCATAAACCAGGGAAAAGACATGGCAGCAATTTGAGCAAGTAAAGAAGTCTTTCCACATCCACCCGCTCCATAAAGAATCAAAGGTTTATCGGATTTTCCCATCATGTAATCTTTCGCTTTCTCAAGTGCTTCTTCCCTCCCGTAAAAGACCTTGACTGAGTTATTGCATGCGTGGAGATGCTGAAGGATTTCTGTAAGATATTTAGAATATCATGAAAGTTAACATGATAATAATATCCATTAAAATTTTAATTTTTTAAATTTTTTTCATTAAAATTTTTAATTAATTTAATTAAAATTTAAGTAATTGCAATTAATTTAACCTGTGACGATAACCCCTTGAGCTGAACTATCTTCCTTTCTCATCGCACGATCAACTAATTTAGTAATACTTTTGTAGAAATGAGCCAAGAAATTTGAGAGGTACTCATCGTGGGTGTCTTTTGATATTCCTTCTCGTCCCATCCACTCAATCGTGTATCTATATATATAAGAAGGAGAAGAAAACACGCGTGGACATTTGACACTGGACTTTCATTTTTGTTTCATATAGAATGAGTTTCATTCATAACCATATACTTTTGCATGTTGGAAACTTCAATTTTGTTCGGAAGTCGTTCATCCCTCAAGTTGCCCAAAAGTCTGGATGCCTCCGCATCAATACCTCGGTTGATGATGTCAATGAAATTTGAAGCTTTTTTAATATTTTGTAAGTTGATATTGTTTATGTAGCGGACATAGGCTATGCAATGAGCCTTTGTGTTCTCAACATTCAACACCCCATTGATCACCTCTCTTTCCGTAACTAGAGTTCATCCGAAAGACAAAATTTAAGTTAGGGTTTAGTTTCATTCATTCATCCCTTTCTTTAAAAATGGAGCAGTTGTTCTTGATTTCAACCTGACATGAAGTAGTTGTGCATTTCTTCATGATTCATTTTCCCATTTACATTACACATGTGGGCTGCCTTTCTCAACAGCTTTTGCATCTTATTCAATGTGTCCCACCAGATTGCCTGGTCTTGGCTTTGTAGTTTGGGAACACGCTAAAAGTTGAGAAACTAAACCGTTCAATTGGGTATTGATTCGTATACTTAATGCAAAAAAGCCATAAAAGCTAAAGACGTATTTAGTCAAATGACCTTATTATTAAAGTTAACAAGAATGGTGGAAATTGGTTGAAGAATCATGATGGGTGGCACAGCATTCGTATCCTTTTTGTACCAAAGGTCAAGTAAGTGAGTATCAACACCCATTTGCTGAAGAGTTTCCTTGAGAAGAGTTAGCTCCGTTGCGAGGATATAAGTTGGGATTGGTCGATAACCATACTTTTGGCCGAGAAAAACCTACAGTTCCAAAAAATAAAATTAAGTCATGACTTACTTCCTTACTTGCCATCTCATGCCATGCCAGGCCACAAAAATCAAGGCTCATTAGCCACAAACAAGGATGTAGATGCATTATTAACCCAAAATCTGAGAGAGAGTGTACCATTTTCCCATAAGTTACGAGGACATGACATGACGTTCTATCAACAAAAGTGTATGGTTTATTTGGGTGCTTTGTAAAAAGAAGTAGTACTCAATTTGCATTTGTAAATAGTAGTAGTAATTTCCTTTCAACAAAAACACAATAGCAGAGAAAGCAGGTGAACGACGAACGTGATCAAAAAAAGGATTCGCAGTAGTACATTTCCTGTTCGTTTGTGGTTGGTTGTACCAGTCGGTGACATCTCCAACTTTCTTTCTTGCCCGAAAATTCACTAGTAGTCAATAAACACGCTATGCTACTAACTCTCTGTGTTTTTATAATATATTACATGATGCGTGAACAATGTACTACTGCCCACCTTTGACTACTATGTATATTAAGACTACTGTATTACTGACAGATGCTGATATTGATCTGTAACATTCAGTCCCGAGTCCTACTGCCCGAATCTTGATAAAAACTGACAAATTGTTGTAATAATGTATTCTATGAAATGGGCTGTTCCGGTTTGGTCTTCTCACAAGAAACCTTTTGTTGTTATTTTTAGAATTTATGAGACTTTTGATATAGATACTAGATAATAATAGTATAGAACTATTTCATTTCCTGGTCCTACTAAACTTCTTAAAGTCTATTGTATTGTGAAAAGAAAGTCAACAGGATTTGTAAAAGGGAGACGAGGATACGTAGCGTAGCGTAGACATGTGTAGGTAATTACATGCCTTGTAAAGTTGTAATATAATGATGATGCAGGACAGGTTCTTTGCCCTTGCATAATCTAGCGATACAACATTATAAAAATGTTGATAAAAAAATTATACCTACTCACCACAAAGTTAGGACCCATAGATAATCTCTGACAGTTAACGATTTCTCTCATGCAGAGCTCTGTGGTCATGTGATCGTCCGTTGCCTCGTCTCTCACACCCCACCTCATGTCCACGACCTGCCAAATACGTTCGAAACATGACACGAGAGGAATGACATTAGAATGAACATTTTACGTAATTTGGTAAATGTTCTACCTGAAACTCCAGCCCATGCTTTTCTCGGCAGTACTCTTTTATCTTCGGGTATACTTCGGCCATCAACGTGTTTCTTTCCAAACCCGTATCTAAATACATAAGTGTTTTGAACGAAGACTTTGATTAAAGGCTATACTACAATTTATTGATTTAAAAAAAATATAATTAGAATTATGTTCCACCTGTAAATGTAGAGCTGGTAAAAATTCGAACAATTTTTGAGCTTACTGGTGGGAGCTCTTCTAGGCATCCTGCAAAGACTCTATCGATTGTTCGATCGTCCATTGTTTCTTCAAGTTTTAACTAAACTTCATGACAATTTAGTTACCTTATCCGACACACTCACGTATTTACTTAAATAATGATCACTGAGAAGAACGAGGAAATGAAGACTTCCTCATGCACCATCATGAAACCTTTACTCTTCACGTTTGCTTGCCGTGTCGTGAGTATTGAGGAGCATTAGCCCAAACAAACTGTTTGAGACACCATGAAAGACTGAATGTTATTCCATGATTTCACACAATTTTCCTTGCACACCTGGATTTCTTTGCTTTCTTTCACCCACCTACCTCCAATACTACACCGCATCGCGTGATATGCGTTATACTATCAAAATTAAATATCTCATATTTACTTTGTAGTTTGTACTATAAAATAAAAACAAGTTGAAACACAGTTAATGTAGGAAAATTAGATATATCAATGAAAATGAAACTGTGATTCTTAATTCAACGCTTTTAATTTTTATTCTTCATGTGAATTTAATTTCAAGAGGCACTAGATTGCTTCCACGTCCTCTGGCATGTATAATTTAATTATTAAATCTAACATTGCATTCCTCCTATCAATTATGTAAGCATGTTAAACTATTCATCAACATTATCAAAGAACTTCTTTAGTTGGCCATCACGGGTTGGTAGCATTTTAGATGATGAGTCGGTAAATTATGTGTTTGCATTGCATGACCCCTTCGGCTGGGCATTTCACGAAAAACAAATCGTTGAAGTTAAGACAATTTCTTTGAAAAGACGCTTGGTTATGATGAAAATTAGAAAAAAACCTAATTTGTTAAATAAATCCCTATAATTTAGGTAGGAACGGAAGCATTCTCATTTTACCCCATACTTGAAATTGATTTTGGTCATGGTCATCCATAAAAAAGCTATCATATGCTGAACATCCTTATTCCCTTCATGTATTCTGTATGTGACTCCGTATGTACATCTTTCCGTGTGTGAATGCATTCAGCTTCAGCACTACTACTTACTGCATTCACAAACATCCTGGACATTTCATCAAAACAAACATCATTTACTTCACACAACACTTCTTGTTTGTGTTTGCAAACCTTCCGTTCTGCTGAAGCACATGTAAAGTTATTGACTTAATTTCTGCTTTATTTGGACCTACTCACTTCCAAATTATCGATTGTGACAGTGACTGAAATGTCAATCCTTCTGCAAACTGATGAGGGATGGATAATATCTCATGCAAAATACTTTGAAAAAGTGAAAGTTCAGTCATCTTGTAATAATGCTTCACCTAATTTTGAGGAAGAGAAGCCAACCTATTTAAAACTAAATCCGGATCTGTTTGAGATCACAGAGCCATTCAAAGATAAGCTAGCTATAAATGGAAAGCGGGTGAAGGATGACTCAAAATTAGACTATTCCGAAACCACCGTGTTGGTCAAGGGTTTATTTGAGCTGGTGAGAAATCACCCGGAAGCTAATAGAATTTTTGATAAGCCCCAAAAAGATGTTAATCAGTGTGAACTGAATGATGGAGGTGGAGGAGAAAGTGGGGGACGACCAAGGAGCAACGCCAAAGCTGTCCAGGCTGCTCGAAACTTTTTTGACACTGTGAAAGATGTCCAGTGGCCAGAATTTCATGGACAAAATCCTTCTAGTGAAGATGCTTTAATGAGGGTTATAAGTGGCTGTGATAGTTCTCACGAGTTCATTTTTCTACCTGATACCAAATTTTATTGTAAGGATGTTTCCAACCTTGGCAAAACATTTTGTGACAATAACGAAGGATTCGATGTGATTGTTATCGATCCACCTTGGAGGAATAAGTTTATAAGGAGGAAAAAGCGAAAGCAACATGAAGCTGGGTACGTTTCATAAATAATTTATTTTAAAGCGATCATTTAGAGGTAATGGTACTGACTTTCGGTTTATTTGGTTTCAGATATCAACTCATTGACGATGATGGGATCGCCAAACTCCCCATTGGAAAACTTTTAAAAGATGATGGCATTGTTGCTGTGTGGTGCACTAACGCCAAATCTCACCAAGAAGCTTTAATAAACGAGATTTTTCGGGATTGGAATGTTAAATATTTGGAAACTTGGTACTGGTTAAAGGTAAATTTAATAATATTTAATTGGGATAAATTTGATCTTGAAACTTCTTGTTAATTAGAAAACTAATTCTACTATTTGTATTTTTAACAGGTAACAAAGTCTGGAGCTCCAATCTGTCCCTTCAATATTGATAACAGGAAGCAGCCGTATGAAGTCATCATTATAGGAACTCGTCAGGAGAAATTTCCCGTGTCAAATGGTTCCTCAAATGAGTATCATCATGATCAGTATTCTCCAAAGCCTAAAATTGTAGTTAGTGTACCAAGTAGTATTAACTCTCATAAACCACCTCTCATTGATATTTTACGACGCAGGTTTAGGGAAAAAAGCTTTAATCGAAAATGTGAAATTTTTGCACGGTATTTGATACCAGGGTTTACTAGTTTTGGAAATGAGGTGGTCAAATTACAACATTCTAGCCTGTTTGTGAAACATTAAAAACAAACTAAAGTCTGAACTGAATGATATTTTACAGATTGACATTACTTTTATTGCTAATCAATGGTAACAAAAAGGGTCTGATACAAATGTAACAAGACGCGAAATAGACTGACAAATAAAAATATTAGTATTCAAAGGGAAAAGTATTATGATATGGTTTTTGTATTATTGTGCATTTTAGAATGACTGGAATTTGCTTACGCAGTTAGTTCTATATCATTTCAATTTTTCAATCATCAAGTCCGAGGTTGTGGGTTTGTGGTAGCTCATTTCCGGTCTTCCCAAGACATTCATGAACAGAGTGATTCACATACTTTTTTTTATGCAAGCTGTGGTTAACTCGTGGATCGAACCATTTGCCAATGTATAAAATATACACTTGTTTTCATAGTATTAAGGCAGCATAATAGAAATCCAACATTAATTTACTAAGGTACGTTTTAAAATTTAATAATGTGCAGTTTACTATTGAAGACCTCAGGGCTAAAATAAAGTATCCTTAACGCTAGATCTACCTCTCACTGGTCACAAAACATCAACAAATTATTATAATGGCATCCACGACCACTCCTTTACTTTCGGAACCCAAACAGACGACAGCCTTGACTATTGAAGAAGGCGTAGAAAGTGCAGGGCCTTCTTCAAACTCTAGAAAAACAAATGCAATATCAAAATTGTGGACGCAAGTAACTTCCGTTAAAGAGACTGTAGCAAACAACATTAGGAAACTAGAAGAAAGGGATACCAAGCTAGAGGATCTGCAACAAAATGTGGATGACCTTAAAGATCAATCGGGTAGATTTGCTCGAGTGTCACAGACAGTTAAACAACAATCGAAAACGAAGAATGAAAAACTTAATCTCTTGATAGGATTATTGGTTTTAGTAGCGCTTATAACTATTACCATTTTTATAATTCTAATATTGTAATTGTACAATATTGTAATCGTGAGCTTGAGCTGAGACGAGATCTGATTTAGCAGTAAATGTATTTAAAAAAGAAATTGGTTTGAACGTGGCTTAACTGAATAAACAAAAGCTTTATTTGTTTATTTGTAATTTAAATTTATAATACAAGTAATAATCACGTAATAATAATACTGGGGTTAGATGACAGCTTCAAAAAACAGTGAACAATGGTTTAACATTAACAGTAAAAATTAAGTCTTAACATAACACTGGTTTGAAAGCAAAGGCTTAAAGGCAGTCAATCAATAATGGATACATAATTAAAGATGTTTAGAGCTAACAGTTATGGTAAGATTTCCAAGTTCACTAGGTTTAAGTGGATTTTCATCAGATCACGACAGTCTTCAGTAATCTGTATAAGCACATAAAAATATTGTAAGCAACAGTAATAGTTATCAATAAGATCCTAAAACAGGAAGTGAATGGTTGAACACTTACGTCAGCATCAGCGATGGTCAAGCTTGTTAAAGATTTTAGAAAGATTAACGCAAACGAGCATGAGAAATCTGTCACACGATTGATCTGATGACCCTCTATAACCAATTTGCTTAACTCTGGAAGTATATTAAGAGGATGCAGTTAGAATAATGGAGTTATCACTTATAATAATTGTATGAACTGGGAAAAATATTACTGCCTAGTAGCATACTTTTTAAGTTGCAAATTGAAGGATCCGTTCGAATAATCTCCAGAACATTACCATCCACTCTAGAATACAAATTCTCTTTGCATATTTGGCGATACACTTCAACTGGAATTCCGGTAATTATCTAAATTGCGAAAGAAATTAGTTAGGACGACATCAATTTTGAATTTCAAGTCAAACACATTATTAAAATCGACAATAAAAATCAAACTCACAGAATCTATATTTCTATTAGAAATTGAAAGCGTGAGGTACAACTCCTGAAGATTAGGCAGAAACTCCCAAATTGCGCGAATAATTTCGTTGCTCGAGTCAGTAGACTTGAGTATCTTCAGCTTTGGAAATGATTCTGGAAGTTTACGAAACATTATCACGCTATCTAGTTCGTGAGTAATTTCTAACTCTTCTACAGTTTCGGAAGGCCCAGTAGTCTCTGGATTAACAAAATCGTTGTACGAGTGAATGCAATATGGAGGACTTCCTTGCTCATGTTGGAAAGAAATTTTCTTCAAGCTTGGTAACTGCTCTTTAAAGCTAAGTGGATAAAAGAGTAGACGACGATCATTCCAAGGTCTCCTAAACTTTAGAACTCGTAATCTAGCCATTCGCGGAAAAGCTACAACTAAATTTTCTGCGTGATTCATAACTCTATAATCTGAAAAGTGTAGTTCCTCTAGTGTAAAGCTTAAAGTTGTAAGTAGAGACTTGACAGATTCTGGAGCGGTAAGTGTGTCAAAATATTCTATGCGAAGCATTTTCAAAGGAAATCGCAGGCGCGTCAGGTATAAAAGATTTTCTTCAGAAATGGACTCTAGCCTCAGCTCCCGTAATTCTATCCGCTTTTCTTCCAAGGATTTCAATGCTGCTGCAACCAAATGTTGGCATTCTGTGTACACAGACAGCTTAGATAGGTTTGGTGCCATACTAATCAAGTCATGAATTAGTCCCACAGAGTATGTTGAATCCATTCTGTTATCTGAGGCCATGTTATCCCAAATTTTCAAGTGTTTCAGTTTCCTTAGCTGTGGCACTTTTGTTCCTGTAGGAAACAGCGACAGTTCTTTGGTAAGTTTCAGTGGTAATCTCTCCACATCCAGTTTCTCCAAGTTTGGTACACGTAAAAGGAATAAATCTCTGAGTTCCTCCAGGGATATTTCACTAAACTGATTAGCAAAGCAGAGCGCAATGTGTGTAATAACGGGTCCACAAACCGAAAAGAAATCATCGACGGCAGCTCGATGAGTGTTTACAACAAAGAGACCGAATCTAAATTTTGCAAATGGTATGTCCCCACTGGTTTCGAGTAGTTTTGCAAACTTTGACAAATTCTCAATGTTTCTGTAGTTAATTCCAATCAGTTTTCGTTTTCGCAGTTCCTCGTTAGCTTTACCCCACCATGATTGACATACTAGCCGACACCTTATCACGTCACTCTGCGGCAATCGTTGCATAATATTGGAAACAATTATGTGATTCAGCAACGGGTGCTGATTGTAATCGATGGCTGGCTGAGCAGTCTGTTGAAAAGTTTTATTCGTGATATTAAAAATGACATACAGATATTAAACATTAAAGTATATAGCACAAATAAATCTCAATAATATATAGTTTGTACGAACCTTGGAAGAAGATGAATTTGAAATTCTAAAGCTTGAAAGCAAATTGGGAATCTTGATACTTTCCAGAACCTAAATGCAAATCAAAGCGTAAGTAAATTAATCAGGGCACTGGTGAATTTAAACATTGAGAATCATTCCATTCCAAAAACTTTTAATTTTAACTGACCTTCCGTTCTTCTAAATGAAGATTTCGCAATCTGTCGATTGCTGAGACCAAATTATGAATGGTTTGTTCCTGAGAAGCATTACTTAACCTGAGGTTCCGTATGATCTAAAACAACACAATTCACAATTAACGACGATTAGTTCATTTCACAATCCTCAGTTACATACTATAGAAAATTGCAAAAGAAACAAAATACATACCTCCTCGGAAGCAATGAGCTGCCTCTTTAGAGAAATCATACTTTCTTGCACATCATCTTCCTCTGAAAAGTCTTCCAAGTCCATTCCGCTGAACTCTTCATCGGTCATCTTAAAGTGATTATACATTTTAGTTATTTTAGCTTTCAGTACTTATCCAACCACGTCAACTTGATAAATGAATGACAGTCTATTGATTTTATTACTATTATTATTTATTATTTAGAGCACTTACTTTTCATCATTGAATTGCGGCGACTAGATGCATTTCGTTCATAGCCTCATTATTATGTGATTTGTAAATGTATTGTTCAGGAAGCGTAACGTAACACGTCATGTCACAAATATAGAGTATAACTATCACCTAATTATAATCTCAGTTACTCACACAGGTACATATTTGTTTTTTGGAAGAAGACCCAGTTTACTTAACAAACGTCCATACACATTGCAGTCCATGTACATAAATATTTTGAGTCCATATAACAAACAGTGCTTGCGGTGCACTAGTGATATATTGGTCCTTTTGCCTCCAACCATCCCTATACACTTTTATGAGCAGCAGCAGCAGCAATGATCACACGCTGTCTTGAATCTTGAAGGATATATAAAAAAGCAAGCAGCACCCGACAGTCTCCACTATAAAGAGTTCTCTCTTCTTTGTTGTTGCACGTACTCATTTTCTACACACAAAATATATCCTACCAATCTCATATAAATTTATTCCATATTAGCATATAGGCTATATCACATCACTACCCAGAAGGCTCAATATCCACTACTAACGAAGAATTTTCAGAGAGTTGCTTTTGGCTCATTCAATTCTATTGCTTCTCCTGATTTTCTGCATTACTATGTACGCATATACGCTGGATTGATGTTGATGAATAATGCTAATGCTACTTGCTTCCTCTAAAAAAATTTGCTCTTATGCGATAATACAGAAGCAAGGCAAAAGGCAACGCTCTAATGGAAAGCAGGTATCGCGTTCGTGTAGAAAATGAACAGTAGTTACAAATGATGGAGAGAGAGAATGGCACACGACTCATGACATACTTCTTTCTGACTTTATATATGCGAGCAGGCCAGCAGGCTAGAATTTTTTTTTATAGAGAATCACCAGTATTTATATATCTGATCTGATATGAAAAATTTGCATTTCGTCTAGCACACAGAAAATTGACTGGGCAGTTCTAATACTGTTATCACAGATTAAAAGCATCTGCAGCCTTTTAATATGCACAGCATAACACTTTCACAATTAAAAATCTATTAGCAAAAACTGTGTCACACTGAAATCATTATTGCTATAAAAATTCAGAGAACTGAGCACTGAGCATATCGCCCTTTCATCTCATTAACATATAATGCGCATCCTAGCAAATTTGATGTAGGCTGTCAATCATGAGTTTAATTCTCTTCCTGTTATTTTCTTCTTCATCTTGTTCTTCGCCATTAGCATTAGATTCACTTAATATTCGCTTAACAAAAGTCTCAATTGTCTGTAAAACATGGTCGGGATTTTTATCTTCTCCATTAGCGCTGTTTTTATCGATGCAATAGAGCTCCATAAGTTTATCCATAACCTCTTTGAACTCTTCTTCTGCTTGCTCCAATACCCTCTGCAATACGGAAATGACGAACACACAAATGGAGCTATTTTTACATCCTTTTACGGTGATGACAACACTTTCTATTAGAACTTTGATACTATCTTGCAAATTCGGCGAAATAGAGGATGCTACTGCCGGAAGAAAAATTGAAGAGGCCAACAGGAATGCATTTGGGCTGCTGGTGTTTCCCTCACTCCATTCGACAAGGCTTTGAATTATCTATGCAAAAATATAATGATGATAGTGGCTATTAGCAAAATTAGCATATATAATTTTAATGCAAGGGTAAACAATAAATTGCGGTTCTTACTGCTAACAAATCCGTCTCACTTAAAAGATCCAAGTAAGGTGATGTGATAAGACACTGGTGCAAAATAGGAGTAAGTTTTTGCACACTATGAGTATTAGAATCAATCAAAGATTTCCAAAAATGGCAAATTAAGGTTAGGTGGAGTTTACTAATTTCTTCCCTCTGAGATACACGTAAGTTATCAATTGGAGATAATCTTTCCTGCAAAAATAAGGAGTTAGATTTTCGTTATGATGATAAGCCAAGAACACATATTAGTCCTTACTAAACTAATATTTGATTCAATGCACTAGTCACTAGTTACCGATAGGTCTAACGCTGTATTTTCAGGTAAATTCCGTATCACGGACGGTAAAATTACTAGCTGAATATGAGGTGGCATGGTCTCTTGAGCAAAAACTTCAATGTATTCTTCAACGACTGGGAATGGAGCAATGCTAAAAAAATCAAATATAACACACAATTGTAGGAACTGTCTAAAAAAAATCTCAACCCATCTTAAACCCTAAGCTATAAACTTCATACCTAGCAATGAATCCATAAACATCTCCAAGAAATTCCAATACAATAAAGTTGAATGTCTCCTCCCACTTAACTAGAAGGTATTTGGCGAAAAACTGCTGAAATACGTGAAATTCCTCCTTACTAAAGGTTGCAATCAAGTGACAGATTTGTGGAAACAGGTGCTTATCCAGCAATTCAGTTATTTCAGCATTTTCTACAAAACCATCAAATGTCAAGCATGCATTATGCATTACAATTCACCTCTTTACAATCATCGATGAAAATAATTTATTTTTTGTGCTCCAAAACTTATGGAGCTCCACAAAAGTTCCACGTACGTACCCTTTCCACTCCAATCCCCTATCGCATCTAGAACCTCCAAAAGATAAACATGAGCTTGCCGATTTCGACTATTGGGTCGTGCAGTGAGTGCCTTAATAATTTTAAAAATAAATTTCAATCGCTTCAGAACAACAAGGTCTGTCTTTTCAACGGCTTTTTGTAACAGGTCCATATCCATTTTTTATGAAGGGGCTGCTTATGCTCACAAGAAACCTAACGCGATGTCGCCAATTGTGTTGTCACAATGGCTTAACTTTTAATTGCTGCTCTTAAAAGTGTTTTTAACAGCAACCTTTCCCCGATCTAAATACACTTTTCACGTTTTCACTCTTACATCAAGTTCCCTCATTGTGTTTTGCTTCATACCCCGCCAGCACATACAAATGTAACAAAGTACTGCTTCTCAATGAACTCTTCATGTATCTTGCCTTTCTGTACTTATACAGAAATACAGATAAAGGATTTGTACATTGCACATAAATATACATACATTTGTACATAACCACAACCACATACAACATTATTACTAAACTTCTCCATTTTACTTCTGAGAGTTTGTTGGGTACATTTTTAATGTGATGTTAAATGTTATATGATATAACTCTTCAGGAACATGCATGCGAATTGCGAAGGTATTATTTTAATACACAGTAGCATCAAGTTTATGTACTTTTGCATAGTAATGTTCCTTTCCACATGAAAGATCACTTGGACTTGAAGCTCAAAAGTGTCTGTGAATCACGATCACAAATCATAATTCTTGCTCTACGTTAAATTAAAAGTGCTTTACCATCAGGACCAGGATTTATTTGAGGTCTGAGACTACTTGCAAAAACAAAAAAATGTCATAATTTACGCTTTCTGATTCTTAAAATTGGGAATGCACACCTCTTCATCCTTCTGAAAGTGAAGCTGACAACTTTCTGAAGTAATTTTAAATTCCTTTTCTCATATTAAATATATTATTGACAATCTCGATTATATAATTTCGAATGTTCATACATTGAACATTCTCTCAAATCTCAAACCTTCAATTTCTTTCCTTCCAGGTCCAAGATTCAACATTCAACAGTATGCCAAAGTACGCCGTTTCATCATTCGGGCGTCAATATGTAATTGACGAGGAGCTAGATGAACTCCCAACAACCCGTTGGTTTTTCATGGGAATTAGCTTCCTTCTCGGTATCCTGACTCTTCTAAGGTTCCTCTCCTTCTACCATGGAATAACAAGTCGAAAAGACAAGACCTGCAACTACCTCTCTCTCAGTTACTCGTCAAAAAGAATTGTGTGGTCATACATTCTCAGCCACATTATCCACAGCATCCACTTTGTCGACAACATTTATCGCCCTGTGGATTACTTTGAACCGAAATGGCTCTATGATCGCGTCCTCCTATCGGAAATGGAAATAACATTCTTTGCAAACTTTCCAATCACGCTCTGTGGACTAATTTTCATGGAAAAGTTTGTGACATCCATATCCAAAAGGAATTTACCCAACGCCTTAGATGCCTGTAAGAAAATGGCGTGGTATATATTTGGAAGTTTTCTAACCCTTGGTCATTATCGGACAGAGCCTCCATGGAAGTATTCCATTTCCACCACATTATCAATCAGTGGCGAAGGAATTGCAACAATGATATTAGCCTTTTGGATCTATCGCTTTTACAGACATGGGAAAAATAGGCTGGTTCAAGGGTGGGTGGATGAAGAGGAGTCGTCCACAGTCAAACAAAGTTCGAAAACCATGTAAAAAGGTTAAATTAAATAATACGCATTAAAAAATTACAATCATAAATATATTTACTCCAAATTATACAAAAAAAATGAAATAAAAAATCAATAAAAATGAAAAATTGGAAAACGATAAAATTTAAAATGCATCCAATCGGATAAAAGCTTGCAAAAAAGCAGCTAGCGACAAAGAGATTTTAGACAAATTTTATGTGTGTACTGTGTAGTGCATTTGCAACCTTTTTTTTTATCCACTCAACAAAATGCAGGGTGCATTGCATACTCGTTTATGTTCTTTTCACCAGCAAGTCTCGTCTTCTTTTTCCCTTCTCATTTTACACTCTGTTGCGGCTGTGTTTATTTTGGCCACCCACAATTTTTTTCTGTTTTGTGTTGATACACTACTGTCAGTCAGATGTGTTTCTGAGTTGAGGAAAGTGTAAAAAGCACTGAAACAATATTGACGTGAAAGAGTTTTTCAGTTTTTTAGGATAAAATGGGAGGAGATGTAAAAGGAGTTTTGTAGTGTTTTTGTACTGCTCATCGTTTAAATTAGAAGGTCGAAGGAGGGTGTAGAAGTTTGCAATAAAATAGTGCCTATTATCTATTTAGTTGGGATCACAAGTGAAGATTGTGTATGTTAGTGTTAGTATTTGTGTCACAATGTTTCAATCACTTGGATCCCCAAGTGGTAGCAGCTCAGGGAACGTAGGCGTGAAAACTGGACTGCATTACAAGCCTTGGGATTTGCGACAAGGATCGTTTGGCAATAAAGGCAATGTCGTCTCTAATCTCTTCAGACGTGAAGTAAGTTTCCACAAATATAAGATTGAATATATAGCTTATAGCTAGTTAAATTTGTTTATAATGGAATTGGAAAGGCAATAATTTCAATAAAATAAAATTTGTGTTCTTCAATAATAAGGTAAATGGATCGTCCCTCCATAAGTTGGCAAATCCATTTGGTGAAAATGGTACACCAACAAGATTGCGAATGCCAATTGAAGATGTTATTCCAGCATCCGCATTAGAAGCAGGGTAAAATTTACATTCACTGACTGCCTTTTATCTGTTCAAAGTTTTTGTACCCCTCTTATAATCTTTTAAAATTCTGGAACCTTGCAGGAATATATTCATGGGCTTTACCAATTGTGGACGTTATATTTTGTCGTATACTTGTCGACCCAGTGAAAATTTTGGCTCAGTCTTTGATTCAGACGGCACGTATATTTATTCCCTTCATATCTGGTTGTTCACCCCGTACAGCAAAGTTAGAAAAGTTTCTCAAGTGTGTCTGTTTGACAACGTTGGAGTTTATGATAATAATTTGCTTATTGACATCTGCCAGTGGGAGATGGATGACAGCCATCTTTTGATAACAGGACATAGGTAATAATGGAATTAACATTCAACATCTACTAAACTAAAGTGAATTATGTTGTAATCATGTTTGCTTAATTATATTACTAACTATAAATTATTGTAGCGCAAACCCGGACACTGAATGTCATCATACATTTTATACAACGATTACAACCATTCCGGATGCAAGAAATTGCCCCAATTGTGTTTACATACAGGACGATGAACTAGACGATGGTATGTTAAAATGTTAAACATTATCTCATTAGGAAACTTTTGATACCAACGATTTTAACTTGAATTGATTTTTGGTTTTATCTTTTTTATTAGAGTCCAGAACAAGAACAAATTGTATTATGCATGGACTAACATTGCATATGAAATATGACCATGTTCCACCATTCCCGAAAATGAATGCAGATGTTCAACTTAGATTTAAGGATTCAGTTCTGCTGAACACTGGAAATGTTATTCATATGGTATCATTCCGACTGCTGCGGCCTTGTCCAGTAAAAATGGAGACTGCTGTCGTCCCTGCAGCAGCATCCGCGCTCATGAGCACAACTAGGGTCCCTCTTCGATGTGATATGTGGTTAAAAATTCCAAATGCGAATTATGGAGCTCTCGCCTCCATAAAAGTTAATGCTCAAGGATATGAAGGGGACAAAGCTGTAGAAGAAAACATAATTTCTCTCAACGCACTTGATTCTTTGTCACGGTTTTTTCCTGCGTCGTCGAGCAGTACTAAACCTCAAAATCAGAACTTGCCGGATGCCTTGAGTCGTTCTCACCGAAGACTGTCACAGAGCTCAACGGATTCTGAATTCTCATTATTTTCACCCAAATCTTTTACAGGATGTGATTATGGACCAATGTCGCCGCCTTTCCTAAATAAACCTCGAAGTCCACGTCGCAATGAATCAAGCAGCAGTGCACAAAACCAAAGCATGAACATTAGCCCCTCCAAGCTAATGCTTCCTCCACAAGAACGAAAATTCTTCAAAAGAAGACTCTCTTCACAAAACTTGACATCAGGAATTAGTGAAGTATCCAATGAAGCTATACAAAGTCCAACAAAAAGTATGGAAGAGCTAGCACAATCCGACTCAACGCAAAGTCAACAAAACCAATCAGCATTTGATGTTTTTGAAATGCGCCTTGAAGACACTGCGGTTGAACGACATCTATCTTCATTCAAAACTTTCAGAAAACGACGATTAGCAGATAAAAAGTATGAATTCAATGATGCTGACCACTCTGCTGAAAATATTATACCGTTGAAAATGACTCGTCGTAAATCAAAGTATTCGCTGCAACCGAATGCAATGAATTTCTCTAATCCTCGAAGTCCAAGAAATGAAAATGCTTCTGCTGGCAATGAAAGTCCTCGCGGGTCGTATTCTGAACAAAGTCATCCAAAGTCGCCTAGAGCCCATTATATCATGTCGCCCGTCATGTCTCCCAACTACATGAACGAGTCGTCAGTTTCCGATGTTCTAAGACCCTTGAACAACAACTCGAAAGTGAAAGTTTCAGCGTTATCTCCTAATAGCAATTTAAATAGTTTTGATGTTAGTGAAGTTACTAAAGTGAAAGATGAAGATTTGGACAAAGATGTATCTAGTCACGTTTTGTTGCAAGGGCCCAAGAAAGTTGACCTGCCGGATATTTCTGCCCATCCGCATGCAAAGCCAACCATTTCCGTACATGTTAATTGTGTGGCGAAGGTTCTGAGAAGCTATATTCAGAAGGAAGACGACAACATGTCCGTTATTACTGATATAGAAGACGAACTATATCAAGTTTATCCATTCCCTGTTGCACTTCCTTTGGAAGTTCATGGAGCTGGTTATCAGCAGTTGCAGATGATTAGTAATTCGAAAGCTGAAAAATTTCAAGTGCCTGTGGTGCAGGTGACGCAACGTACGTTGGATGTAGAAATGTTGTGTAATGAAGTAGCCAATTTGATATGCCTTGCTTCGGATAAACACTATTGCTCATGTATTGACTTTGATCTCGCATTCGCGGAAGTAAGTTTTTCTCTTGTATTGTGGAATTATTGTATGTTTTCTTACTGTTTTATCAGAATTGATTAATAATCATTGATAATCTCATTAAAATTTCCAGGCTAATCCAGACCGTGGTACAGTGACATCCATCGTAGTAATGCTTGTACAAGCGACATCAATCAAACCAAGGAATCGAGGAGAAAAGTAACATTAATAATACAACAGTTGTAGTTTTAATCTTTTAATGAATAAGTTAATAGATTCCAATTACATTTGATTATTAATTTTATTTAGGTTCAATGTACTCGCTTATCACAATGGAAGAACAAAGTATGAAGCATTTTTCTCTTGTGAGTGGATTCCCACCCGTGAACACTGTCGTATTTTGTATAAAAGCAATCTTCAGGAATTGGAAACTGTGCCTGACCCCTGGCACCCTACGGAAAATATGGAGTCTACTATAAAATGTCATTTATCCACATTGTTTCCGACTAAGAAGACATTGTCTAACGCTCTAGCTGTGCACGACTGTAAGTACTTTTTTAATTGCTATATATTTTGGTGTTTATTTCAAGCTCGTCATAAAAAATAAACCAATCTCTTGGTCTTGTATATAAGGGCAATCTCTTGACGAACTGGTTGACGCGTCAGGAATAGTAACCCTCTTTAAAGATGAAGGATCAACACTTAAGACTGAACAAAGACTTGATGATTTCAATAGCTTAATGTTTGAAACCAATGTTGATCTTGCCGTATCATCAACAACGACTGACAGTGATGATGAGTGGGGCATGTGATATGGAAGGGGATTCCGTTTTCATGTAACGTCATTCAAATTTCGTTGTGTTTTGTTATATTATATTTTATTTATAGTTATTACAAGGTTAAATTGAAATGAACTAATAATGTTTGTGTTGTTCTGCTGGTGAACTGCCCGGTCTATTAGTAGACAGTTTACATAACTCTAAATATTGAATATATATGTATTTCCACCCGTATATATGTATGTAAATATATTTATCTCTAGTTAGAAGTTAGTAGAAGGTTTAGTTAGATCAGTTAGGCAGCACGGGTTGGCTTGTTATAAAAAGTATGGTAAGTAGAGACGGAATATGAAAAATAATGCTCAATAGTTCAAATGTTCCGCAGAACAGAACAAAAAATGTTAAAGATGATTGTTCAGTATTTTCCAGGTTATTCAGTTATTACCTCAATTTAAATGACATCCATTCACAAACGATATACGTATGATATTCCTTAACAAAGTATTGTTAATTTCTGAATAAAAAATTAATTTCAAAATGTAATGTATTCGTACTAACTAGTAACATTATAATTCTTATGTAGGTTCTAAACTGTTGGAAATTAGGGAATGCAGTAAGAACTGGAGTTACAAATGCATTAATTTACATCCACATCCTGTCTGTTAAGCTTTATCTTTTGGATACGACCGTTCCCGTTCTCACGTATGCGCCCAATGAAGCTAAAAATGTTTTTCATGCCCAATTTAATCTTATAAACAATCGTGTATTGATTCAGTTTTCATTATGCATAACATTCCACCATGACATGACTTTGCTCAAGGATTATGTAAGCCGTAAGCAAAAGTCCGTTGCAGAAAAAGTTGGATAAAATATATATCTTGTACTTGCAGAGTCGATGCCTAAAAAAAAGTCATGCTCCAGCACTGTATCAATAGTGCATGAAAGAGTTTGAGCTTTAGGTTGTTTGTAGGTTGTAGGTAGGCGCATTTTTATGACGGTATATATATTGGGATGTACATAAAACTGGCTTGAAATGTTGAGAGTAGGGAAAAGTACATAAAAAAGAAGAAGGAATGGTTCCGATCCCGATGATCATCATTATTACGAGAACTCCTTTAGCTTAAAATCAGCTGTCCAATCACCAATGGGTTCCTTCTGGGAGTTTTGATTCACAACATAATTCTCTCTTTAGTATTAACACTCCATACTTCCACTTTTTTTTTTTACGTAATACAGTAAATTGTGTATGGAGAGTGTGTATGAAATATTGTGTATGAATGATATAATAGCATACATACCTAAATATCAGGTTCGGTCTCTCAGCTCACAGATCTAATTACTATATAATCGAATGGATTGGATATTATGGATCCAACCCTTCTTACTTTTATGCACATCTCCGATTTACCTTTTTCGCAGTTTTACATTTGCATAAGCAACCCTTTTTTCGGTTGCAAAAGATAGTGTTCCAACGGGGGAAAATGTGGAGTGCATAATAATTAACCTTGAAAAAAGTTACGGCTGTTGCGGTTCAGTGTGACCGTGACCGAAATGAAAAGGTGTGTTGAAACGCTTTTGTTATATAAATAATATACATACATTGGGTTTGCAATAATGCACTTGAATTAATACGGATTCTTTAATATTTCTCCCAGGTAGATATCTTACAGAAAAGCGATAAGAAGTTATTCAGAAGACGTGAGGATAACCAAAGCCAGAAACAAGAAACTGTGGAGTGAGCAGTGCAGTTACACGTACGATTGCCGTTGCAGACATGCATTGAAAATGTAAGTTGCCTGACATCTCAAGACTCAAGACCTATTAACTGCAGCGTTGAAAGTGTAGAGTGTGTTTGTAAACCGGACGATGAACAATTATTAGTAATATAACTTTTAGTAATTTGGTGTATTTGTTGTGTTTATCTTAGTTTGTGTTATGAAACTGCTTTTTTATCTCTTGTATGGTGTTTAGCTTGTTTGGCTGTCTATGAACTGATTGGAATGTGAATGAGATGAGATGTGAAGTTAAATGATTTATGGGACCTTTTTTTTGCGTTTGTATCTTGTTTATATTCCTTTGCAACTCGTCATCATGATATGGTGACCTTATGCCCCTGTTTACGTGAATATATATATGTGTAAATGTAAAAAGATGTTGGAGATAGGAAAACATGTAGATTACGATTACTGACTGACTGTTGTGGTTGAGCATGGTACTGTCACCGTATTATATCATATTAATGCATGTAGCTAATAATATGTAAAGAATAGGATGCTTAATTGGAGGCTATTTGGCATTTAGCTATCTATGTGATCAAGCAGCAAGGCAAACAAAATATGGACAGTTATATACCATTTGCGGTGAATGGATACAAGTAGATGTAATAATAACAAGTGACCTGCATGTCTATGTCTAAAAATATGTGTATTCCCTTATCGATGTGGTCACTGTGTTTGATAGTAATAGTATATATATATATATATCACATTTATGCTATGTTTGTGTCTTGTGTCAGTTTCAGTAAATCTTCAGCATTGAATGCTAATTCGAGGTGACTTTAATTGAACAATGCATTTAATTGCGTATTTTGGTTCTTTTCCCATGTAGAGTCCCGATTCATACGGACAACAAAACAAACTTTTCCCATCCAAACTGTATTGGGCTGTATACCATTTAGGAAGGAATTCTAACTGATCCTGATGTCTTAACCTTTTCATTGTAACAATCGATAATAATCAGGAGCAGGAGCAAAGGTATGTGTACAATGCTTACGCATTAAGCTTAGTGGTTCTTCTCCATTTTGTTACGGTTACCGGAAATTTATTTAATGATATTAAAATACTTATTTATTCCTTAGAAATCAATAGGTGCGGGATGATAGGTGGGAGCTTACATCTCGCTAAGCTACCTATTGACACAAGAAACAAAATGAAAGTGGGCTAAATAGGAGAATGTCTAGTGAAGTGGAAAAGGTGCATCATAATCTTCATCATCACCGTCCTCACTGCCATCATTATGAACCCGCAGAAATAGCAAACTTCCAATCCAAAGACTGTACGGAAGAAGATGAGTACCTTGGGGAAAGGGAAGGAGACGCTAATCATGCCTCTTGGAGGGCAGAGGAGGAAGAAGATGAAGAAAATAAGTATTATCCAAATACGGGGGAAGCAGGACATGGAGATGAATTTGTGGAGCTAGCACCAAGACCCGTCCGGTGGCTAGATGCTGATGAGATATCATTAGATATGCATGATGAGTTTGGTGATCCAACAGATGATTGGAATGCTTCTGCACCGCATCCTTTGTTTTTCCAACGGCTGGATTCAGAAGAAGTTGTGTATAAGGTGGAGAAGAAGAAATGTAAATTCATCGGGAAATTCGTGATGGGTGATCTTTTGGGAGAGGGTAGTTACGGGAAAGTTAAAGAATGCTTAGACTCAGAAACACTAGTCCGTCGGTAAGTTTAGCTTGTCAAAACACATATTATATATGTCCCACTGCAAGACTTTGTGGTATAATAATAATAATTGGATTTTACTTTATTTTTGCAGTGCCGTAAAAATAATTAAAAAGAGGAAATTAAGGAGAATTCCAAATGGGGAGCAAAATGTAGAACGCGAAATAAAATTGTTAAAACGACTTAATCATCCAAATGTGATCAAGTTGATTGAGGTTATGTTTATTGAAGAAAAACAAAAAATGTACCTCGTCCTGGAATATTGCATTGGTGGTCTGCAAGACGTATTAGAAACATCGCCCGACAAAAAATTCCCGATTTGGCAGGCCCACGGGTAATAAAAAAATTATATTTAAACTTACGATGGATAAATGCATATTGATAACCATGTATATACAGCATGATTATGTTTAATTATAGGTATTTTACGCAGCTCATAGAAGGGTTAGAATATTTACATAGTCAAGGCATAGTGCATAAAGATATTAAACCAGGAAACCTGCTCGTGACTTTGGATGAAAAGCTCAAAATTACAGATTTTGGTGTTGCTGAGGTATGTTAATGACATCCATTCCATCTTATATGTGCTGTTTGAACATGCTGAACAAATTATAAAAAACAGATGTATTCCTAAATTATTTACTAGGCCATTGATCCATATGCTTCAGACGACACCTGCATCACGTCGCAAGGTTCACCTGTTTTTCAACCACCAGAAGTTGCAAATGGTGAAAACTTTTCTGGCTTCAAGCTTGATGTTTGGAGCTCAGGTGTGACGCTGTAAGTCATTGCTCAATGATGTATTATAATACAATAATTATTATGTGTTAGATAACCCATTTTCCAATTTATTTATTGGCTTTCATTTTCTTAGGTTTAATATGACCACAGGAAAGTACCCATTTGAAGGCGAAACAGTATTTCTACTTTTTGAAAATATAGCTAGAGGAGTCTTCACTATTCCAGATGAAGTGGGTAACCTTTTAGCAACATTAATTAAAGGCATGTTGGAAATTGACCCGGATAAACGCTTGTCTATCCAGGACATTCGTCGAGATCCGTAAGGAACGAAATAAGATTTGCGTTTTGATTTGCGTTCGAGTTTAATCTGAATAAAAATTAACTTTGTTTTTTACTTTACTATATAGCTGGTTTCGAAAACGACATCCTCCCATTGATCGGGAACGAGTTTGTGTTCCTCCAGAGAGACGAAAAATCAGTGCACTTCCGTATATTGAATCATATTTAAAAGGATCTACTGAGGACGTCGATGAATTGGAAGAGCAATATATTACCGCCACGGAAAGAGATTTTCAACTGCTACAACACCTGGGTAATTAGTAAATACAAACTTTTTATGCATACATGTAAAATTCCTGGCTGTGACAGAACTCAAGTCTTCATGTCATCTTTGCCAAAAAGTACATTACATTACTAATAATTATTGTCCTTGTGTATTGCACGAATTGAAAGGGGTATAGTAAAAGCATGGTTTTCATGTTGTGTTTTGTGTTACGTTGCATGTAGAAGAAAGGGGCTTGAGTGGGACTGAGAGCGCATCCAACACCATAAACTCTGGTTCGTTGAGACGCAAATTTTTTAAAAGCAGTTTACATAACCATAACGCTCCTAGCAATACGACTACCGCCAACGGATTACATGTCAACAGTACTGGCAATGGAGATAGCTCAACAAATCCCACACCAACACACGCAGCTCGACAATCGGTATGGAGAAGATCTTTACATTGTGTTCGAAAATTCCCCATGTGCAGACAAACATAGCACACTAAATCCCCGAGATTTGTCGGACAACAACAATTATATAACTATCACGGTTATCAGATGTGTGTTTCTATTAAAAAATGTTTACATATACTAACATTTTTTGGAACCAAGAAAAAGCACCGTTCATCCGAAACTTTTGTTTTTTTCTGTTACACTTTCCAGATTGATTCATTCATGAGCTTTGTTCGAATCTCATGGTTGCAGTAAGTTTGTTGTAGTGTTTTAACGAATTTGTCCAATTGTCAGGAAAGTCACATACTTAATAATACTTAAGTATAATTGAAGGCAAAATATTACTTCAGAGATTGTTTTGTTAACACCAGGAATAGATTGGTTTGTGAGCATGTACCAAGTACCTTATTGGTTAATCAATTTCAGGGAGCTGTAACTAATCGTAAGTGTTTATGTAGAAAATTAAGGACTTTTTGAAATATATGGTACAAAAGCAACTGAAAAAATTCTAAAAATTATCAAACTCAATATCTCGACGTACTCTAATCCAATTTCAGTTTGTATCATATGTATACATATATATATAAATACAATAAAATTATAAATTATCACGATATAGTTTATAACTATTAAAACGTTCTAAAAATAATGCAATTGCAACGCTACTAAGCATTCGTACAATGGCATTTAAAATGGCAAAAGCCCACCAAATAAGGTTATATAATATCCAGGTTTACTATACTAATTTAAAAGTGAATAATAAGCAGGATAAAATATGTAGTAGTGTAGCTATTCAAGATTTTCTGTCCAATTCATAATTTACTCACTGCATCGTAAGTTAATCTGCTAAGCCTTGTATGTACTACTATATTTACAGGATTTTTATGTATATTTCCTAAGTTTACATTTACCATAATGTATTTATGTATTTCATAAAAAAAATAACGACGAACGGTGCTGATTATAACGACTGACCAGTTTACATGTTTAAGCAAATCTATGGTACAACAGAATCCTTTTTGCAACTAAGAGTAGGTCTAGTGATAAAGTTTCCAAAAAAATACTAACGATAATAAACATTATATAAAATATGTCAAATGCAACACAAGGTATAATAAATATTACGCCATGAGTCCGACTAATTTCCTGTTTTTCAATATTTTTTGGTTTTGTCCAGTAACTAAACAGTTTGATATAGGATCTACTTAGAAAATTTATATTAGTCAAAAAGTCAATAATTGAATTTACACAAGTCCCTATACCTATATCATTGAAACGTAATATTTTCATCATGCAGCTTCCAGCGTATGACGCTTCCGCATTGCTTCAGATTATCAGTTACATAACAGTCAGTCAGTTTGCCATATTTTATAAAAACTAATAAAACTACGGAAAAGAATTTTGTAACGGACCCAAGACTTACTATTACTTATATAAGTGGTCTGCCGAACAGCATTTGTATCACTTTATAGATAGATATTTGGACTTATCTAGTGTTGTATTCAGTGGTTGTATTTAATGTAAGGTACAGTAAAATACGTTAGACTAGTTGTGTACTAGTTTGCTTTATTTGTATACGGTAGTAAACTATGAGCAAGGTATACCCACGTACATAAATGTAAATTCTCGACTAATGTTTCTAAGTAATCAAAAAGAAGTATTAAATACTCACACACCTTCCTCCCTATTTGCCTACGCATTCTGTCCTATTAGGAACTTATATAATCCCCAAAAGTTTAGCCTATTTTACTTAAACCGATTGTAGTAATTAGGTATATATATATATACTGTATATTATAAGCTTTAAACACTTGTACTACACGTACTTTAGCAAACAACATCCATTTCCTTGTTTGCTTTTGATTGTGTTACCATTTGTGATTCATGTATAAAAAGTTTGTTTCACGTTTCAGTTTTGACAAAGTTTTTCTTTTGCAAGGAAAAAAGTGCATATAATAATAATGCTTCCTAAAAATGTGAAACACATGAAGACTGCATAAGCGTCAACACTACTAAAGCCATATTTGTTTTCATTAATTTTGTATTAAACATGATGGTATACAATATACACCTTCATAGCTTTCTAGGTAATCTTGTCGAGTATAGAAATAGCAGTAGTGTCTTGAGTCTTTCTGTCATTTCATACTTTTGAAGAATTTATCTACTTTGACAACTAATTAATGTGATCATGTCATTTTGTTTCAAACGTTCAATACAACTTTGAAACTTGGAATCACAAATACTTTACTTGTGCTGCTTTTTGCTGACATAATATGTACCCAGACGATTGTGCACCTTATGAAATTGGAATGTTAAAAAATATTTACTAAAATATGAAATCAAGTCTGCATAATGACAAAAAAATTAGCTGTTACAACTTAAGTATCGATGATCATAATGATTAAAGGCCTCCTCATAAACAAAATGTATGAAAACGCTGAGTTTATGTAAAATGAAAAGCATAATAATAAAAGTTTCATACAGCGTGTTTGAGGTAGTGAGTAATGGGTGACATTTATGTACCGTAAATTATATCCTGAACAATTTTATACAAGATTGGAATAACATGTACTTTACAAATACAATTTACACCAAAGATATATAATGTATAATACAAATTACAAACCTTATAATGCAGATGTTTTAGATTCTAACATGTACCTAGTACCTAAATAGCAGGATGGTCAATTTATATGTAAATTAGTAATTAGTTTCCCTCTAATACTATTTGTGTATAGGTTCACTTTCTCCGTTCCCAACTTACTGATAATAAGAATTATTATGTGTCATTTGTGAACTTTGTAACTATATACAAAGGGTTTTTAGGAAGCCAGTGAAGGTATATGTTATGAAAATGGATTGCTTTTGAGTAGTTAAACGTGATTTATTATTGTGGTATTCGGAAGAGATTTACGCTGATTTGTTTTGATGCTTTATGTTGGTAAATGGTTGTAATAATTATCGCAGTAATGTTAATCATTACAACACTGATTGAAAGATATTTGTGTCAATGTGTATACAACGATGATTAAAGATTTTTATTCTTGACCTGTACATTACTCCAGTGGCTATTATTGAAAAGTCTCCAGTGCTAAACATACAGCTATTAGGAGTTGCAAACCTCATTCATTTCAATTAATTTTAGATTTTCAAGAAGCAAAAATGTACCGTATATAAGTGCATACAGCACCATTTATATACATGACAGTGAATGCATTGCTGCGGGTAATAAGTATGCATAGAAATAGAATGGCATGCAAGTCTAAAATTTGAATGACAATTCATTAATTATTGCAAAGAGCGTTATACACTCATGTGATGTTAGTGAATGCGTAGATATTTATCAAAGAAGATTACAGATTACGGTGCAGTGAAAAAATTATATTAGACTTTCCCTTTAAAAAGTACTAGCAATTTTGTTTTGCATTGTTAAAATTACATTACTCGCTCGTTACTGTCACCATATGTTAAATTGTAATTGGAAAGTACGTTATATTTGGCTACCTTCACATATTTCGCTTCTATCTACCTGTCAGAAACCGTTAATGTCTTCAATTCATCATTGTTTTCCAGTTTATGAGAACGCGACTATACGAACACATATTTATGATATGCATTGATCTTTCCGTCCTTACACCAACATACAGATAAGGCAATTCAAAATACAATTGATGGTCACCCAAAAGCATTAAGTTTTCAAATGCATATCTTGTATTGGAGCAATGTACTATGTTGTTTCGGACCGTATAAACGTAATATATGGGTGGTATGTAAGCATATGCAATCCGCAATACATTTTGCGAAAAGATGAGTATAAAATGTGCAACAATCAAATGTTTAACGCACAAGGACCGTCAAAGGAATGGATATGCATGTTTTTTTTGTGATACTGCTAGATGATGTTGAATAACTAACTGCTGTAAGTATTGAATCGTTTTCTGCATGCATCGTTCTCAAAGGGCCATAATGTATATGTGTGTATGGCATTTTTTGGCTGCTACAATCTCGGTTGCCAGTTCTTAAGGTAAAATGAAAAGTAGGACAATGTGGTCATTCGTGAGGTAAAAGAGAAGAGCAAGTTCTCTGTCACATATCTACTTCATTCATATTTTGACTCGAGATGCATGAGCAACAATCCTTTGGTAACCCACCGTTGGTGCTGTAGCTTGTAATATTTAAAAAAAAAGTATCAGGACGGAACCCTCTGCCACCAATACATTTCTATGTATGCACATAATATGCATGCAACGTAGTAGTGTGTGTGGAGATTTCGTAAATAGTATTTGATTCGGTGCAACGTGTGTTTGATCCCCAACCGTTGATGGCCATGCATGCTTCTGAGTTATATATTTTTATTTGAATATGTAGCTGATTAGAGGTATGGTATGAGTGTGTTTTGGAAAAGGATGTGACTCCAGAGATAATTCAATTCATTGGTGGCCATGAAGCACAAGAAATTTTCCAGGTGTAAAGAGAAATTTCCATGTGAAAGTTATAACCACATAGTTTAACAAGCACCGAGTGCTGGAAGCGTATCCTTAGTCTACTCAAACGTCTAAAACCACTTCCGCTTGTTACACAGTGAGCTCACCTTTTAGCTACAAACTACTTCAAACTTCTGTGAATGTCTCCGCTAAGAATTATATTCTTTAGCTGATAAAAGGAAGACTATCCCCCTTGTTATGAATGGTTGAGGTTGAGATTGTGAAGTGATGAAGCGGTTGCCAGAAATTTATTTCTATTTCTAACAATCACAGTAGATATCAAATTATAAAAGCTATTGGTTTCGTGAGTGTGGGTGAATTACGGCCTCAAGATGATGAAAACACCTCTTGCCATTGTTCTCTGTTACATACTCGTGGTATTTTATGGACTCCAAACCACCATATACGAGCACGTTCCAGGTTAGTTTTATAACTATATTATCAAGAGCGTTATTAATTATATGTGCGTAAGCATACGGTCACAAAAAAGAACCTAATTTACCCAATCGATTGTGCGTATTACCGGTTCATTTTTTAGGCTTACCGAGCTTCATGTGCGAATTGTAATGTACTACCTTCTTTCGGTAAACCCCTTAAACTTGATGAATGTGAATTGAAAATGCAAGTGAAGCCAATCGAAATCAGAAGTCGATGGTTAGCTTCCGTCATAGTACGTGGTAATAAGCGGTGTGGTTTCCATTATACTTCTATGTGTACCTTACATGGCACGGTTTAGTCCATTTGAATGAATGAATTCAAAATCTGCAACGAAACAAATGAAGCGTTGCACATGATAAATGTTTTTATTTACTACATCTTTTTCAGAATTCTTGGGTGCATGCATCATTTGAATGCAAGTGTTTCACTTGAGCGTGTACACCTGTAAGAATAAGTATTGCAAGCTAAACTTACGTTATATGTTTTGTGCATGCGTATGCGTGTAGACAAATATTCTTGCTGTACATGTACATATGGAACAGTGCACAGTAAAGTAAGTAGGCAATCGAATTATAATATAATCATATATATTGGGCAGAATTTTAAAAGTTGTATACGCAATCTTCAACTTTTTTGGTATGTGTATATATGGCCCAGATTTCATATTGCGCAAAATCCTTGTTTGACCACTTTATTTTTCGTTAGTATGAAGAAAAGTTTTTACTTTCAGGAGAGGATCCTGCATGATCACAAAAAATTTGTTGAAGAGATGCATCAAATTTCATATATGATAGTAAGCTAATGGTTGTGTCTAGGTACATTTCATAATCCTTTTGCATTTACCAATATATTACAAATAGTGATAACTACTTGAATGTTACTAAATTCTATATTGCACATTATCCTCATTTGTGTAGGATATATGTAAACAATAATAAATTGAATGCAGGAATGATTGACTTGAGTCTATACTCCAAAAATTCAACTTGCAAAGCAATTCGGAATTGAAATCATAGTCATTTTAGCAGAATAACATTTTATTGGAACAATAATAATGTAGGCACATTACATCATGAGGTTAAAGACTTTAGAGTTGTCCTTATGCTCTTTTGAAGGCTGCAATACCCTAAAACAACATGATGATTACTATATAGACGCTGGCTATACATTCTGCAGATGCATATACTACCTTTGCTGTAGGTATATATAAATGTTTTGTACTGAAAAATGTGAAGGGTACCGAGAGTCAGCGCACTCCTGTTATGATTTAATGAAAGGGGATAATTAACGCTTGCGGTAAATGCTTATTTAATTTCTAAAACGCGATTTTGAGAACATTCAATGCTTCCAAATTAAAGTTGTTTTGTTCCAGGAGAAATAATTGGATTCATTAGTAGAGATTTTGTTTTGATGTATGAAAAGGTATGGGGAAGGAATGTCAAATTCATGGGAACATGAACAGGTGGCAAACTATAACTTTATATACCAATTTGGTTTTATTACAACCCCCCGTTTGCAATTCCTAAAAAAAACTTATTAGGAAAGAAACCTCACTCATAATCAAGGATCTTTTGTTTTTAACAAAATTCTCCTTATCGTGATTATATAGAACATCGCATCGCTACAAATGCATAGTTTTTATAATTGACAAAAAAATGAATGAATTTCACACATCCGATCCGAACCAAGCGTAAAATATTACTCATCATAAAAGAAACACATAAAGCACAGAGTGAAAAAAAACTGACGATATGAAGGACGAAAAGACAGGTAAAATTACAATTTAGACATTATGAATTATGGATTCTGCCGTGGTTGGTTTATTTCACGAAAACAAGCATGTATATATGTATGGCTTGTGCTTGTGATTACTATCCGTTATTATCATCATCTTCTGGCGTGTCTGAATGACCAAGAAATGACTTTCACAAAAAAAGTAAGGCAGTGTGATGGAGATGCTTCAGATGTGTCTTATATTATTCGCTCATGAATTTTTAAAATACTATGTAAGTATGTGAGGGAGGCAAGGAAAGGAAAATGATTATGTTCAGAGTGCGAAACGCAGGACACTCTTCCCATCTCCAAATGCCGTACACAGCGGTATACTTTTCGAAAAATGTGGCGTGAATATGAATTTAGGCTCACCAATCCATGAAAAATGTGCAGAAGCGGTGATGGTGGTGGTGTTGGTAGTAAACTGGTAAAGCACATAATTACCCACGAATGGCAAGTAGGTGATTACTTTATAGAATGAAGTTATCTTTTTTGATGAGATACGTGCGTGCTTGCTCATTAAGGTTGAGAAATTAGCGCTCAGTTGTGGCAGCCAGACTACTAATTTGCTTGAAATATATGAGTTTATGAATTTATACGCTTGGCGAGTTGGGGAAGGGGTACATTTACGTACTCGGTCAATCGGATAAATGTTTTGCTCAAGTTTAACTGAGTTTCCGGTCTCGAATTTTAAAATAAGCTTTTTCTATTTATTTTACAGATCCACGAGTAGAGAATTGGTTCCTGATGAGAAGATGGACCCCTATATTATCCATTATAACAGTTTACTATATAATTGTAATGATTGGGCCAATCTTCATGGAAAGTCGGCGGCCATACACTTTGAGAAACGTTCTCAAAGTATACAACTTTGTTCAAGTCATGATATCCGGTTATATGTTCAAAGAGGTATGAAAAACGTTTGATGATAACGAACATTTCTAGATTTTTTCCCCATTAATTATTCATTCCGTGTAAAACCAAATATATGCAAACTCAAATTCCTTCACAATAATTAACCTTTACATTGCAGTTTGTTGTCGCAGCTTGGCAATCAAGCTATAGCTTGAAATGTCAACCTATAGACAGGAGCAACTCTTCGCAAGCCCTTCGGGTAAGTAATTTAGCTGATTCTTAATTACTTACTTTCAGGGGTTTATTTTCATGACACTTGATGGAACAACAAAAACATACCTTTTCATATTAAACTCATGCATCGTAACGTATCCGAGTTGTTAAAGTTAATTGTTATTTTGACAGTATATACAAATGCTATTTTAAACTATTATGGCCAGCAGCGGTCACTCAATTTTAATTAACGAAGTCAAGGCCGACCCAAGTTAACCAAAACAAGCAGAAAACTGGGACAGGTCACAACTCTACAACATCTAGACAACTATATTACCCTTACACAAATTTAGGATCCATATTAATATGAAATAAAAACTTTAACTTTTCTTGTAAAGAATGCAATCGTTTTTAGTAAATTACCATCAATGTTTATTGAGTTCAAATCAAAATGTAACATATATTTGATTATCTTCATTTCCTGGTACATAAACGAGCGTTTTACATCTTTACAAGAATATTGAGTGATCTCATTCTCACGTCCAACCTCAAACTATTTTATCATTGAGCCTTAGAGGTTGAGTCCCTCAGCTTTGACTTTCTTATATGTACCTACTCTCAACTCTGCCTTTTAAGTAATTTCTTATCCTGAAACGTGACTGAGTCCAAATTATCGAAGCAGAAAATTGCCATAATGCGCATTTAAGTTGAAGGAATGACATGACACATGAATCCCGAACAAAAACTAATGAAAGAGCTGACGAAGGAATAAAAGTCTATAAAGTAATTTCTTATTTTCTCAATTCACAGATGGCTGCAGCATGTTGGTGGTTCTTTTTCTCAAAAGTCATCGACTTAATAGACACGGTATGTCGCAACTAAACCCAAGCCTCTTTGATTCTTTTATAAACGCATTTCCTTAGTCAGATTCCTTAATTAATGCAATGCTTCTATATGCGGTTTTATATATAGTTCTTCTTCATCTTACGGAAGAAGAATTCCCAAGTAACGTTTCTTCACGTCTACCATCACGGATCGATGATTTTGAACTGGTGGCTTGCTGGCAAGTACTTTCCCGGAGGGCAAAGTAAGTTTATTTTACTTTTATCCTTGTCCTTAATCAAGTCTGCTACTGCTAGCATATCTGACGATGCAATTTTTGGTCTGCCAAAATAAGGCACACAACCTCATTCCCTAACTTGATAATGACCATTAGCCATTATATTACTGCGTAGATTTTGTAGATATAAATAGAACATATATTTATATGCGCTTAGGTATTGAGTGTTTTTCACCATTACCTTTCCTAACGTTGAGCGTATAAAAAGTGCTTCAACATGGAATGGAATGTACATGTATATGAATATGAATGCAATGTTTGTAGGTACTTAATAATCTATCTTGTTTACTTTGCAATATATAGTTTTCTTTCAGTGTACTTGCAACTCCTTCGTGCATGTTGTGATGTACACATACTATTTTCTCTCTGCCTTCGGCCCCGCTGTTCAAAAGTACTTGTGGTGGAAGCGCTACCTCACTCAACTTCAGTTGGTAAGTTTGCAAGATGAAAAAAATATTAAAGATTATTAGTTGCGAAAGATGTTTACAATCAAGGTGTTGAATAACAAAAAAGGAGTGACAACGTTCAATTCAATGTTGCGAAAAAACGCACTCCTATATAGTCCTATATGATCATTTGAGGATTCGAAGCTTCTTTTGTATGTAAAATGTAGGTAGGAGCAGAAGAACGTACGGAGCAAAAAAATTATCATTTCATTTTAGTGCAGCACGACCACTTCTAACTTCACTCTCTGTTTTTCTGTTGTTATTTACTATATACTCCTTGATTTCCCTTAATGGAGGATATTGCTCCCCTGCAACTATGCAATGCAGTAATAGTAATGGCTTGTATATATATGTATGAGGCTATATTTTTTATAGTGTCATTAAAGACATTGTTGCAACAAAGTAGGCAAGCATGATTTTGTGCACAAACAAAATGCAAAGTAGGCAGCTCCTTTCGATTGGTCTGTGCTGTGATTGTACTACTTGTTTTGAATTTTGAATGCAGCTAGTGTACTGAATACGCATACATATTAGATAGATAATGGATTTTTATATTAAAAACAGGTGGATCTATTACTTTTAGAAGAATGTTCGAATGTTATTGTATCATTTTATTTAATAAGAGAATATTTTGACCCGATTTTTTTGGGGTGCCTATGCCTAAACACTGACACTCACAATCAGTCAGGAGGTCACTTTGTTTTGATGTTCAAAATATAAGAGAAAAACTTGTTTTTTGCACCCCCAACAAAATATGTTGTAACATGTTTATCTATTCAAGAAATGTACAACACCAGACAGACCATACCAGTGTATCTGGTCGAGTGTAACAGCATCGGCAACTTGAATAAATTGGCCATGATCAAATGCTCAATTTAACAAATTGCCTCCCTTTTCAAACAAATAACAAGAAATGGGAGACTTTATCCATAGATATAGCTCAATCCAATATAATAATATATATTTTATATGCAAATATGATTATAAAGCCCTTATAAACTAAAAGAGAAGATCCTTGACAAAAGTCAAGGTTGAAATCAATCGGTTAAGTGGACACCATCCGCATTTCCCCTTGTTTTACCAGTATACAAAAGTTTCATTCACCCCTTGAATGAAATGACGCTAATTCCTTATAATGTTATTATTTTCCCATCTAGATCCAGTTTCTGGCCATTATCATTCACTTGGTTGTTGGAATGTCAAGGACATGTGACTTCCCATTTGTTCTCAATTGCTACATTATCATTTACTGCATCACGCTCATCTCCCTCTTTACAAACTTTTATATTGAGGCATACCAACATCAACGGACTGATCGACTGGAAATCCAAGCGGCTCTGATGGAAAAGCGAGCTCGCTCAATCGCAGCCGGTGGCAAGGGTTCCACCAACTATGAAAATAACAGCTATATGAATAATTTGCGGAATGGGCTACTATTAAAAAACGCGGCTGGTGCTAATGTTCCGACCAAATCTATTATGGAGGCAGATGTCAATGGAAATGCACCAATGCCATACTTGAGACGCTGATAAAAATGATCAAGATCAGAGCAGCGTCACAATAATGACAACATTAACATGACATAATATTATTTTATACTGTTGTATACAAAAAAAAATCACAAAATGTATTTACTTTTTTTGTATATTATTACATGATGCACATGACCATACTTGGGACTTTTTTCACTTTCTCCCACGTTTTATGTAAAAAAAAAAATCTTTTTAGAATTTATAATCAAATTTAATGCACTCATCTTGGATTAATGTATAGCCAAGCTAAGTATAAACTATAATGAATGCTAAGCCTCAGAAGAAAATATACAGTCAACCTTCCATCCTATGCGAAAGTGTGTACTTGTATATAAATATAAGGTTTGTGCTCCCAATAGTTTCAAATTTAAGAAACGTTTTTGCATTATGCATAACATCCCTCCCTCCAGGAGGATGAAACGAAAGTGTAATAGTAGTAATACGATATTGAGCAATACTCATTCCCATTCAGTAGAATGGAAAAGTGTAGGTCGTTGATGATGACGATGATGATGATGGAGGATGAAGGAAATCGAACATTTCGTGTTGTGGAAAAAGGCGCAAGGTGATGGGAAACCGGGATATATATTGTTTGTTGTAGTTTACTACTAGGTTTTCTCTTCTGTACACAAAAAAAATATGTGTTTTTGCTAGTGTGTTTTTGTCTCTTGTGTGATACATTGCTACACTAGTACAATAGAAACTCCAACATCCAACTTGTCTTTGTGTTGACTAGAAGAGACTGAACTTTTGTGAGTTGCTTGGAGTTGGGGAAAGCAAACAGGAACCTTTTTTCTGGTGGCGATGATGTGGAATAAACAGAAGCACACTACTTTTCCATCCTGACTAAATATACTCCTACTATTTTTTATATAGGGTGTAATATTTGTATACATTTACAAGACTTTACTTCTTGATACTTTCCTATATTCAAGCGTCGTCGGTGTGGTGTGGTGGTAGAGATGAAATGAGATGAGTTGAAAATGTGATCCTGTTCGGGCTATATTCTATGATGATGATGATGAAGATTATGAGAGAGGATGGATAAACTTCATTTAGCCACCACGACAATAAACTAGTGTGTAGATAGTAGGTTGTAGATGTATGTAAAATGTATATGCATAATTTCATATGTACACATTATCATGAGAATGAGATGATGATGACGATATGAAATAGGTGCTTCGGGAAATCTACTCATTATGTCAACTTCAGACTTTTAAGCTATATGTTACTTTCCCCAAAAACAACTTGCCAACGGGTTTACTAAGCTATTGACAAAAGGTACTCCACTCCAGTTCCACTGCTGCCACTGACGATTCATCCATTCCATTTTGGATGCAGAACATGAAGCGAAAAACCCAAATGTAAAAGAAAGCTCTAGCTTTCTTTCAACGTTTCAACCCTTTTTAATAGATTATGAGAAATTCTTCCACGAATGGAGAAGCTATAAAAATTCTTAAGAGATGATTTATATCTTCCACATTCCACACTTTGATGACGAAATATGACATCGACAATATGACACATACCTTTTTAATAGAGTGCCAGTTTTATAGGTTTTTCATTTCATCTAGTTCTTCCCAAGTCGACTACCTGGATTTGAATTATTATTATTAGTTTTTATTACAGAACCTGAAACCCGACCTAATATTTTTTTTAAGAAAGATGCTAATTTACAAGAGAGTCTGATCGTCTCAACTCTGCTAAAGTGGCCGCTGCCAAAATTTTGATTCGGGAATTTCATATGCAGATAAGTACAGTTTTTAAAGGAGAAAACCAATGCGTTTTTAGTTTTTTGAAATTTGCAGTTTTTACTTAAATATAGCAGTTTTTCATAATTTATGATGTAACATAAAATAATTATTTACATGAAAACTAAAAGGTATTGGACAACTTGGCTATTCCAAAACGTTATGAATACCATTGATAAACATGCCAAAAATTTGAAAATTTGAAATTTCGAAACTTTTGGCCGTTATCAATGTAAACTTCTAGAAGCTTTAAAGGCAAGACGCATGAAAATTTACTCCTTTTTATGATTGAATAAAATTCTTCAAGCAGCTAATAACCCACTCAAAAAAAACTGAGAATTAATTTTCATGCGTCCAGGAGTTATGAACAAAAGAAAATTGAAATAAATTTCGAAAAAATGACGTCATGGGCTGTTCATTTTTATGTGCTTTGCTTAGTTTTCAACAAAAACGAGAGATGGGTGATTCTCGGCGGAGTTAATATATTATTTAAATACTAACTATAATTTTTTTTAAAGTTGGACTGTCCACCCATAGTTAAGTCATTTTCGACTTACCATCACGTTTGGAAGGTCCATTGTTCCAAGATTTAGTTTACCGCCTATGATTACTGCTCAATGTTAGCATTGAGATAGGTAAATCTTTCAGCGACCACTTTAGCAGAGTTGAGACGATCAGACTCTTGAGTCACGTCACGATACGAAATACTATATGATACGAGATACACTGTACTTTATGTTACATACCAAAGGAATTATTTTTTATTATGGAAGACTATACAATCACGTTGTATGTATGTATGAATCATATTATAGGTTTAGTCAAGTGTACTTCAAAATGACAAGTTTTATATGTATTCAATAATATTCGATTCGAGCTAGTTAGTTATCTTCGTGTGAGTGACTACTCCAGAATTAATTTTGTTCGCTCACGTAAAATTTATAAATGAAAAAATGTTCTACTTCGTTTTTGGTTTGGCAATAAGTTTATATGGTAGTTTTTTGTATTTTTCATACACACAATAATATATATGTATTATGAATGATTTTGATATTATATACTGATTATGAGAATAAGAATAAAACAGACTGATTTGGTCACGCATGACAAATGACATGTAGCAAAAATATGTTTCATTTCAAATTTTCAATAATACATAATAATATATAGTAATTCTATATACATATGTAGTGCAAAAATTTATTGTGGGATTCCCCCGGTCCTCCCAAAACCTCAAACAACCCTGTTTTGTATGTGGGTGTGTGAAAATAACTTCCGTTTGCCGTTGTCTTTGTCATTTGGCTCAGCTCAGGTTGTGGAGTGGATTGAACAGAACAGAGCGTGCTTTTGGGGCAACGAGGTGAATTTGCTCTGTTCCTTGTAGCTTCTGGTTGTGTTCATCTCGGATCAATGAATTCCTTTCTCATTAATAATATGCTTCCATGTAAATATACCTATAATGGGATCATCAGTCATGATTTCATATACATTCATCACTATTCATATTATTGCTTGTGGGAATTGCATTCTCTACCAATTGCAATTTCCTTTGGAAATACGCAAGGGAATCACTATGAACAAAGGGAGTATAAAAACTTCTATATAAGCCTTTTCCATAAAACAAGGTTGAAGGTGAATACACACTTATCATCATGTGCGTGTGATTCAGGATTATCCTTATCTTTTAGTCAAACCAATTTCCTTAACTTTAATTATAAAACAAAGGCGAAGGACTGAGTTTCTTGTGGTTGAGCCTCCTCTGATCTCTCTGAAAACTTTTGAGAAAGTTGGAAACTTTCAGAAAAAGAAACATCATCATCACCGGCTTAACAAAATACCCTCCTAAAAAAAGTCATTTACACAGGATTAACCTGTGGAACTCGAAACGATGCGATGCTAAAAAACGGTGTAATAGTGCTTCAAAACAAGAAAGAGTTTTGATTATGATGATTATGCTTCTGGGTTTTTGGCTATATTCCACTAGTACTGAGCTAAATGAGCCGTATCCCAACCAAAATATATAAGAAAGAAGCTGATTCTGAGTAAAGAAAAGAAAGTCAGTAGAACATCCAACGGTCCAACATCAAGTAGTTTTTCATGGGATCCCCTCCAACGGCTCCAACTCAAAGAAAGAAGGGTGGTACGTGCCTTCCTCCTAATTCTCAATTTGTCATGAAATGTACATTATTGCGTCTTTTACACAAAGTGTCATGTACATAAACTTACAATGCACTTATCCTCATATATTATGTAGTATATTAGCACACAAAACATTGTAGCAGAATGCAAATTGCAAACAGCAGCATGTACATAAGTATATCCAGCTTCAACTATACCACGAGCAACAAAAAAAGTTAATGATGAACTCCTCTTCTATTGGGGATGTGGCTTAGGACTTTTTAGAGACTTTGATCCTTTAGCAAATGAATTGTATGATTATAAATGCAAGGGAGCAAACCACACAAAAAACTTTCTGTCAACAACGTATGTTTCGAAAGCAAACGAGGTATCCCACTTCAATGGCATTCACAATCACCATGCAGCTAGAAGAGAAAGGAGAGCTAGCGTCACGTAGTTATTTTTTCTGCATACACATGTTTTCTAATAATATGCATATTATGTGTGTATGTGTAAAATGTGGAATCCTTTTATAAATGGATGTAGGGTGCTGGTGGAATTGGAAGATGAAAGAATCCTTCGGTTTGAGGTGGTAGTGGTACAAGTTTTGTGCAGGTTGTTTTGCCGCATCATCAATTCATCCTTTCTCTGCGTATTCTGTCACTCAATGTGAAACTATTCAAAACTCTTTCGTTCATCTTCCTCCTCATTCTAAAAGAAATGGGTTCGATTAAACCGAAAGATGAGATTCTAAGCTGGTATATTGGTATTGGTATTATAGGCTACTCCATGATATAATCATATTTAAACGAGGGGACACCTTAAAGTGTCCCCGCGTTTGAGAGGATACTTTGAAGTGTCCCCTCGTCTGAGAGGATTCTTTTAAGTGTCCCCTCGTTGAGAGGACACCTTAAAGTGTCCCCTCGTCTGAGAGGATTCTTTGAAGTGTCCCCTCGTTTGAGAGGATTTTTTGAAGTGTCCCCTCGTTGAGAGGATTCTTTGAAGTGTCCCCTCATTGAGAGGACACCTTGAAGTGTCCCCTCATTGAGAGGATTCTTTGAAGTGTCCCCTCGTTGAGAGGACACCTTAAAGTGTCCCCTCGTTTGAGAGGATTCTTTGAAGTGTCCCCTCGTTGAGAGGACACCTTAAAGTGTCCCCTCGTTTGAGAGGATTCTTTGAAGTGTCCCCTCGTTGAGAGGATACAAAAACTGCAGAGAGTACCGATTTGTGTATTTTAAAGTACTGCCGTATTTGATACTCTTTGTGCTGCAGATATACAATACGTAATCATCACCATATACGTATCATGAGCATGACATTTTGTTTGTGCAACTTTCTCCATTCCAGAAGCTACACACTACTGTATAAAGTTACAAAGTGGATTGATTTACAGATTTATGACGATGTGTTCTTTAAATTAAACCCAATCGGTATTTCACATTTGTTGTCAGATGGTGAATAAAACTAGATGCTGATATCGTTATTTGTATGTAAAATGATACCTGGTTGAAAGTAATTTTGATTTCATTGATTTTTATATGACACCTGAGTTTGACATTTAACACCAAAAGTCAGATGAAACACACTCCTTTGCTTTACTCAACAAAGACATAAATCTACAATTTACTTTCACCTTTTAAGAAATTCAACAAAGTGAAAGCATTATTATGAGTGTTGACTACATGAATATGAACAAGTCGATCACAATCACTCACGTATAATTTCCTTTGAAAACAACAGGACATCAATTCAAATTTTGCATGCTAGAATAATATAATGTATGATGTTCAGGTGAAAAATGTGAAATGAGAAAAGTGTCACGTCACATTCACATCTTCAAAAAAAACTCTTAAAACTAGCTTCCTTCATCTTCATCCTTCCATCATCCATCCATTTCATTTCAGTGTTGTAATTTAATACAAAAAGTCAACGGTGTGAACTCGAGGCGTAGCGTAGGAGTTGCTTTCTTCGCTATTGCATATTTTGGTATAAACTTTCTCCAACGGATCCTTTTCCCTCCTTCCATTCCATTCCATTCCATTCCAGTCCACCATCGCCAGTATTATTATTGAAGCTAGAGCTGCTACTATATAGTCTTTCTTCCTCTTTTTGAAACCCCGTTTTCGCAACTTTACTCTGGATTTTCGGTACTCATTCATATGTACAGGGTCTGGTCTCTAGTCTGGTGGCTCTTCTCGCTCCTATTTTATATATTATGCTGCTGGTCTTTTTCGGATCGGAAAAGAGAGAAAGAAGCAACAGTCGTGCCGCTACCACATTCCGAACCAGATACGTGCTTTTCTGTGTCTGGAGATTTTTGGTAGGTTGAAAAAACACGTTTTCTCATTCTCAGGTTTCTCTCTCTGTTTTCTTCCGCCTCAGTGATTCAGTTATGTGTATTCATTAAAACCTTCGACCCAAAATCTGTGGCTCTTTGTCTTTTAAAAAAACAATCAGTGTGTAGTCTCCTTCTCTCTCCTCATGCAGAACAACACTTGTGTGAATTATTCCTAATTCCATGGAACTAGAATGGAAGAAGGATGAAGGAAGACACCTCGTAAATCTCGCTCGAAAAGTTTTTTGAGGAGAAGAGGTAAACAGATTTGTCTGGACTTGGACTTGGACTCGTGTAAATTGTGTGGCTAAGCTGATAATTTACATCATGTATTTACTCGCGTAATTATTAAATATAAAGTGTAAATTACCACAAATTCACATAATCTCCTTGCGATTAGTACACTGCATATTTTACAACCATCAAGAAGACTTTCAAGCTTGTTCTTCTTTATCCATTTACGGAGGAAAAGGAACAATACCTCCACGAGTTGAATAGGAGAGAGGGACGTTATTAATCCTTGATAAATATTATTAATTCATTATATTACGAACGTTAGAGCCGCAGCAAATACTATTCCTTTCCCACAACACAACTGGATTCAGTGTGAGGTAGGTTTGGTATTAGGTATAGTTTCAAATAATCCTCAACGTAGACAGTCGACTGTCGACTTTCACCCACAATCAAATTCTGTCATTGTTCAAGACATTTGAGTGCTTTCCGCTTGGAATTCGTTGGAACCTTCTTTTATGTAAATAATGTAAGCTGTTGTGTCAAACTCCTATTTGAAAGTTTCCTTCCGGAGGAAGTATTCAACAGTCGTCTCTACATTCTAGGTTTTGTTGTGAAAGTGACAAGAACATTTCTTTCCTTTTCCGCATGCCAAAAATTTTTTCCCCATCACCATCACCGGAACTAAAATTTATATTTTATTTATATTTGAAAGACGGACAAAAACTCAAACTGAAACGGTGTTATCATCATTATTATTGCATTTTCTACCGGTTGACGCACCAGAAGGAAACTTTTGGAGAAGAGGAAAGAGCATATATATTGACAGGTATGGAATGTAAAATTAAAGCTTCTTTTTAACATAACGTTAACCTCACCTCTTGACATTTCATCTTGACATGCATGGGTGATAGGAAATATTAATATTATTATTCGAACTCGGCATATCACTTTTGAATTTACTTATTTTTCTCCTCACGACGAATCGAATTGTGGTATGTATAATATGGAGGGATTCTGGGGGTATTAGAGAGGTTATACAGAGCGTGGTTTGCTGTACACATGTATGTACATCCCTATTTTGGAAAGGGGGAATACTTACGTAATGTTATGCCAGGAAGGAAATATCCAGAGTCCCTTGTGTTTTACCTTCGAACTTTCCATTTTCACTTGAGCTGCAAATACCCAGGTTTTGGCTGTAGTTGCACAACCAAACGTAAAGAAAAAGAGGGGGATAAGCAGACACAATCATCGTCGTCGTGTTGCGTCGCACACTCTCTCCTCCTAGTCTCTCTCTCTCACTTTTTTCTACCTGACACTTGCAAATTGGAAAAGTTTTACTAGCGAAAAATGACGACGGTTGGCCAACAATACAGCTAAAACGACTCTATACTTTCACCATCACCAAAACCAACGGCTCTTCTGTGTGTTCTCTGTCGAAACACAAAACTCTTCTCAATTGTGTGTGCATGTGTGTGCTTTGAAGATATAAATGATGTGAATGTGATGTGATGTGATGTGTGTTTTATTCCGCAAAAGGAAAGTTTCCGTATGTATGTATGCAAAAAGTATTAGCAAACCCAAACCAAACCAAACCAGGATGAGAGAGAGAGAGGGTAAATAACTCGTTTACGTCAGCAAATGACCATTTGTAAAAGAGTTTGTTTTGAACATGAAATAAAAAAAACTTGTATCACTTCATTTAAATTTATCCGTTCTCAAGGCCGACTATACATACTAGCTGCCACTGCCACTCGAATTACAAACATTACAAAGAAGGGGTTCGTCTTGTGTGGGAAATTACATAGAGGAACAACCACTTTGTACTTTTTCAAAAGAAGAATGATTATAATTATACATATATTTTTCCATTGGAATTGGAAAGAAGCCTGAGTAAGAAGAAGAAAGGAGCTTGGAGAGTTATTATTTTCATTTGCCATAATACTACTACTACTACTACTCAACTTTATATCCATTCCTTTTTGGTTTTTAGCTCTAAGAAAACTTTGTACAGTTTCATTTCATTCTCTAATTTTATGTTAAATCAAGTGAAGCGAGTTACAAAGAGATGAAAAGAAAGTGCATGAAAAGTAATAGAAAACATCAGTCAGTTGCATGTAGAGTTGAACTAGCCTAACAATAAGAATGTTATGCTGCCATTTTCGAGTAGCCAAATAAGTGGCGGTGGTATATGGATTGAAAAAAAATAGTTTCACTTTTGAAGGAAAATCGATCCCAAGTAATATTTTACATTAGATTTGTTATTGCGCTTCAATCATAAGTAATAGGGATGAGGCAGGTGGTTTGGTTACATTACAATTTGTATCAGTATGTTTTGAGGGGGGAGAATGTAACGTAACAATCTGTTTTTAGACCTATGACATATGCTTGATTTGATGCTATAGTGTCAAAAATAAAGTGAACAAATAAATTGTAAGTATAAATACACAAAAGATATTGCTGACGTACGTACATTTACACAACTAGTGAAAGTTTCATTGTTTGTGTACTTTCATATACTGACTACTGACTACTGATCTGATGATGATGATGATGATGATAAAGGGGAAATTGAAACATAAATACACATTGAAACCTGGACTAGTCCCTGTCTCCTTGCTTGCGACTACATGTGTAAATATACACAAAGAGGAAGACGGCAGACGGCATGTTTAGACAGAAAAATGGTGTGGTGAAAGCTGGGGAAAAATATTCTTGGATTGGATGAAGCTGGAACATTTCATTCAAAAAGAGAGTGAATTCTTATACGAAACGAGGGAGGAGGTGAAGGAGCAGCAGTAGAAGTAGATTACGTCCAGTAAAGACACACATTAAGTCGTGGTGCTCGTCAGCTACAAATAGTCCAAACCAAACCAAACACAGCAGCTGGTTGCTTCTGGTGTCGTGAATCGAATTTATATCCCGATCCGATAGAAATTGGTTGTGTAATATGATTCTATACTGACAAATAACTATGGGATAAAAAGAAAGTAAGCAAACCAGACGTGAATCTCTAGTTTGGTTCAATTGGAAAAATAAGAATCGTGAATGAGAAGGACTTTTGGATCAAAACCGACAACAACGGGGAGAACGGACGGATTTTCCATTTGTAGATGTGGATCCATCATCTCATCTCTCTCTATAGATATATATTGGATGTGCAGTTTTTTGACAGTCTCATATGTTTCCTTGTGAAGCTTTTTGAAGCTACTTCAAGTGCAATAGGATATGATATGATGTGAATGTGCATTCGGAGAAAAAAAAACTTTTATTGGATATGAAGATAAAAGGTAAATATTGTGGTACTTACGTATTGAATTGAGTCCCTAGTAGCCTCAAGCCCCCTGAAACTGAGCCCCAAAAGAGCTTTTACTTTGCCAGCAAACATAATCAGACTACAATAAAAAATGGATGTTGTCACAATTTTCAACTGAGAATTCCTCACATTTCTAAAGGGCCGGTTTGGGTTTAGATGTCAGTCAGTAGTCAGTCGGTCCTTTTGTCTGGAGTCTGGATTCTGGATACGCTATTATTGCATTGCTATATTGAATTCTAATACGTATTTACCCAATTTATTCCACTATAAAATCAATATGAATAGAAAGGGATATTTATGAGGAGCCTGCTGTATAAATTACCAAGAGTCCATTAGTATTTATTAAAATTATTATATTATCCTAATGCTAAAGTGGTTTTCACATATAGGTATGCAATACGATATATAATGAGAATCAGCATGAAAGTAGAAATTAGAGAAGGGTTATTCCTTTCAAATTGCACAATTCAAAAAGCTTTTTTCTCCTCCACTTCTTTTGAAGCTTTGAGTATTAATGGATGAAATGTGATGTGAGCATTTTTTTTGGCAATAAAGCCCCAGTGACATAAACAAGAAATCCTTGAATGAATTACCCACATATTTATGACAGATGTGCTAATACAATTTTTTTTTTGCTGCACGAGTTTAATGAGAAAGGCTCCATATATATATATTTCATTCACTCTTCGATTCCTACCTCGTCTTTGACTCGGTTGGAAGTTGGGATGGATGGATCTATCTTCAATGTCGTAAATTGAATGGGAGAGTAAAAAATATGTAACGCATCCGTGACCACAGTCATTCATACTCATATATTTTTTTGTGGATTTTCTCCATATTTATTAACCCTTCGTTGCCTACTTATGTATAGGTCGGGATATGATAGGATTACAAGTATAGTATGGTACAGCCACTTGGGATTCGAGTTGGGAGCAGCAGCTGATGCGTAATAATACAATAAAAACTCATCATAATACTTTTTCTTTTATGCAAGAAAAAAAGTTAGTCTGTACGTGTGCATTATGCCTCTTACCTTTTTTTGCTTCAGGTCACTAGACTACTCCTTAGAATGGTAGTAAAAACTACTGGTAACCTTTTTTCGACTTTTCCCATTCGCGTGCAAATTGGCAGATAGATATGCCCTCATTTCATGCTTTCGAGTGAATGTGAATATATATGGGGTAAATTTATGATGGGATGGGATGATGCACTGAGCATAAACATCTATAGAATTTATATCGTGTAATTACCATGAATTCTTGCCAGCAGCAGCAGCCATTGATCACATTAAAAATATACATATGAGTACTGTTAGCCGTATTGACAAAAATATATTCATAAAAATCTTTCACCACCAATGACATCATTACACTTTTTCCTATCTTTGGTATCATGATCATCATCATTCATAAATAATCCAATCCATATAATGCAGTAAAGAGCATTAGATAAAAAAATATGACCCACAAAAGTGATCATGAAGCCACAACTTTGGTGCTTAAATCCTATACCTATAAATATGTATATATGCCTTTTGCTACGCACATTCATAATGAATGACTAGTCAATTAATGTAATTGGAAAGGTAGGACATACTCGTAGCACATACCATGGGGAAGTCAACGACGTTGGTACGTCTCTTAACTAATGCTAATAAAATGAGGGATGTGGAGGATTTCATTAATTAAAATGCCCCACGTCGTGTTCCAGTTCTGTTCACCTTTGAGGATTTTGATAAAACGTTATATACCTTGTGGAGTTGGAAGAAACTTTCCCCAAGCCAAGCCACAAAGTGAATTCCCTTTATTTTCTCAAATGAAGGGCATCTTTCCTCCTCCGACTAGACTTTCCATTCATCACTTGAACTACGTTTGACGTTGCGTTGCGTGGCATTGCTGGTCGACTAAAATTCCCATAATAATGGTTGGGTTTTGGGTTCAAACTAAGACTATCTATCTTCTACATGGCTTGATCATAATCGACAGATGGGGATTTATGAGAGAATCCTTCCTCAATCATGTCATGTCCCTTTTTTGTCCTAGAGGAGGTAGCCAGCCACGGCCGCCACACTGCTCTACTCCACTCCACTCCACTCCACACCATTCAAAAGTATTAAATTCTTGAAGGGTGAAATAAATGGGTAATGGCTCGAGACATTACACCAAGCAGGAGCAGTAGTAGTAGTAACAACCAGATCAGTGCAAAAGTTTTTATTACAGGGAAAGCAACCAAGAACGGCTTGGGAATAATGCTTAGTGAAGCGAAAAACAGGGACATCAAGTCCAGATTCGTTTTGACTAGAGACAACTCTCAAGCTCACCAAAATGCAGTGGTGGGCTATTGGTTTAGTGGGGCTATACGCGAGCTAAAGCTAACCATAATGAAAGTCTTTGTTGACTCACCTTGACTGGAAGATCATAGATAATATGCATTTATACGCACCTGGCTCACACGTTTCATAAAATGGAAGTGGATTTTACTCGAATGGAAACTGCTACACCAAAATCCACATTTACAAAAAAAAAATGCTTTTCATTCATACTTTTTATATCGATTTACTCACTTTACTTCTTTTTGAGTACTTTCATTGTAAAATATCAATTGTATCTTTGTATTCTTAGAATTATAATATTATTATGCGAATTCTGATCGACGTGATTGAGAAGCATAGTAAATAATTAGTAAGTCTCTCCACTATTTCCAAAAAGCATAAGATCACTATCCGTCCTACCCTGTTTTTTCTTACAACAGCATTTTCTGCAAGGGTATAAAATGCAGCATAGGAACGGTATAATAAGGAAAGACATGAGGACCAAGGCATCCACCCCCAGAATATAATAGTAGAGTGTGATATCCGTCACCAAAAAGTTTGAGATGCTGTTCCCAATCGTGTTCAATGTTTCAAGGGAGAACTGGTCTGGAATGGATTTAATCCTTCTCTGGATTTGTCTCCAAAATGTGGAGGCTCCTTTAAACTGGTTGGTTCCGTTGTTGTATGACAATGGCACAAGAATGATTACCACTAGAAGGATCAACACAATGAAATTGGAGAGGTTCCAGAGCTTGGTCCGATCCTTCAAGTCCTATATAAAAATATGTACAGAATTCTCAGCAGATCTCAACAAGCATCTTTTAAAAGAAACTACTCATTTCTCAAGGAGACTCTCAAAAAAGCATCTTGATATGAATGTATGTATTTGGTGAATCAACCAATTTTTCAAACTTTTGGATCGATCGCTCGGTCTTGGTCTTACCTTGGTTGACCCACAAATAAGAAGCCAGGAGAATCCAAGTTGGAGAACTGCTGCAAAAATCCCAGCTCCAGACGACACTTGCATTAGCATGATGTAAGTGTCGGATTTGCCTTTCCAAAAGTCATGATGGGAAAACACGTTCCAGGCTGTGGGCTTTGACTGGGTTGTGGTTGACGTGGGCTCTGTAACAACATCATCATCATTTTCTCCGTCCCTTCCTGTTGGGGAAACTGACAGGTCTATCGATAAAATCGTTGTTGATTCTCTTGACACGTTCCCACTCCTCTCCTTGTTATCAGTTGCATTTGCATTCCAAGTGTCTAGGAAAGGGGAAGATGATGATTGATTCGTTGAATTATGCTGTGAAGGATCGATGTTGAACTTCAGTGCTGATGATGTGTGCACCGTGTCGTTTCTGATGTCACTCCGTTCCGGGTGGGTTAACACTGATGAAATCAACACAAATGTGGAGAACGCTAACACAGCCACAGACAGCAGCTATAATTTCAAATAGGGAGAGATATGAGGTTAAAAACTAGTTAATTCGGGCAAAAGTCATGAGATTAAATTATGCTTAATTACCGCTGATATAAACGCGTCTGTTTTTACAATACAACCTCGACAGCAGGTCATTTTGGAAAACACATTCAAAAACCTTCCAAGAAAAATTAGAGCAAACTAGACGTATTTGGGTGCAAATTAGAAGTGGAACATTTTACTTGAAAGCACATACGGTTTATACCATGCTCAGAGTGACAAAAGTATATCATTATATTTTTTACCAAGAAAATTCCATTCCAGTGCATGTGACCTGATGATGATGATGATATAATATGAATACATATTAACATTTTTATGGTGGTGTAATATGAAGGAAGTCCTATTCTTAGCTTATTAGCTAGTAGTAGCTCCTTCCATATATTGCGCATCTTGTAGATTAACCAACCACTACTTTTTCATTTTCGTCTTTCTTGAGTCATACTTCATTCCAACAGACACTTTATTTAACCACTTTGTCATCGTCACTCGTACTCGTAGTATCGCTGACTTGAAGCTGGTATGCTACATAAAATGATGTGTGTGTAAAAAACTCATTTTTATGTTGTTTCCTCACCAGTTGCATCCTGTTTTGATTAGAATGAGGAATGAGCACACAACGCGTAAGAGAGTATGTGTGAATCATCATGGTAGATAGTAAAATGCATGCTTTTCTTTAAGACATTCCAATTGCAGTTTTGTGTTACGCCTAAATGTATATGTTTTAGTTAGCTGCAAAAATTTTTCTCATGCTGTTTTTTATGATTAGCATGCTAATGTTAATAAAACAAGGTGCTATATGCTGCATAATAAATTGTCCTGACTATAGTTGTAAAAGTAATACGCATCTTCTTCGCTTCTTCTAATTCTGACCTGTTTTTTTTGGGAAGGATTAAAAAAACGTTGATAAATCATTTTTGTGGCAACTCGTTTATTCGGGAGCAAACTATTTTAGAATGGAAGAAGGAGAAGATTTTTGTATGTGTGCGTGTGGTGGAATGGATGTGTAGCAGCAAAAACATTTGAATTGCGCATCATTTATCCATTCTCTCTGGCAGATTCCCTCCTTTACTATTCCATTTTGGAGTGGCCTTTCACCTTCAGAACTTGGTTTTGAATCTTTGGAGAGCCATCAAGTATCCCAGCATGGATATTTGAGCAGGAATCCGTGTTTTATGGGTTTCCATCAGTTGTGAATGTTGGGGATAGCTAGAGGCATCCATATATTATATCCTCTTCAAACTACTCTTGTTACAGTTGCAACTTGCAGCCTCATAAGAAATATATGCATATGATGGTGGTCTATAGGCTTTCCGCTTGAGAAGTATATGGTTAATTATCAAGAGAATAGTGGCAAAAGATACAAGCAAGTTTCCAGTTCTCATTAGAGCTCTAATTTCTTTATGGTCTTGGATGAACAATTTTATGATTTACTCCCTTCCAGATACACATCTAGTCATTTTATGCATTAATATTTTCAAATTTCCGTGAATGAACAGAACAGAGCTTGTTGGTTTGGTAGAGCTTCCTATGTGTAGCTTGCTGACGTTATTCAAAAGTTATATAAATTTTGCTGTATTTACTCTTCATGTTTGCAAGGACTACTTATGTAAGATTTAACTCAACTGCAAACATTTGTGTTTTCGCAGTTACTGGAATTCCAGGAAAAGGGTTTGTTTGTGGGAGGATGATACTGAGTTGAGCTGAGATTTTATGAAGTTATGTTATAATATTACAACATTTCCAGTGATGATGAGTCAAGTTTCCATAACGTGAAGCTAATAATAACAGCATCATATCAGTTTATGGTTGTATACTCCAGAAATTCTGACCACAGTTTGCAACTTGTAACATGAAACCAAAACATTGGTGAGCTCTAAATGTCTTTGGATTGGATTGGAGGTATGGTTAACTAACGAGGGTCTTAAATGCGTTGAATATTGAGGAAGTTAAATTAAAATATTTGCAATTTGTTGCAGACTGGGTGCCTATCTATAATAATGAAGCATTTAATTATTTTTGAAAAGATTAAGTATTGGCAGTCAAATAATGCATTATTTCAAAATTCATCAAATATTGCTAATTCGTTTTCAAACACAAAGGAAAACCTTATTAATTCTCCTACAAAATTTAGAGCACATAATTTGATATATCTTCCTTGGTTTTATTGATACTAGCTTGAGTTGTGAAAGAGATCATACGAAACACACTCCCACATTCAGGAAGAATAATAAAAGTTTATTTGTTGCATGTTGCTCTTGTTCTACTCCCAATTTGAAAGGAAAACCTCATAAACTACTTTGCAATAAAATAATTATGCCATTCAATTCTTAAATTACAGGTAGTCTACAATTGTTCATTTCCTTATTGACATCAATTCAATTCAATTCATATTCTATTATTGGAACAGGAAGTGCATACATAATTCGTACGCTTCTCAAAACTGCATATACGAATAATACTACTATTCCTTAGCTGATCGTATGTCGTAAAACACACGAGTGACGCACAGACAGTAACTTATTGAGACATCAAGTTCTGGCTACTTCCTCCCCAACAAAATGTCAAATGTCACTTTTGCGTAGTTTATACTTTGTCAGTTGTGAATTCCCACTAGAGATTAGATTAAATGTCATGTCACGCGGATAGTTTTCAAGACTCGGATTTCCAAACAAGAATATACCACCGCAAACATAGAATATATTTATTTGATCAAATCACAAACACATACTTTCTCCATAGCGCATAACGCCTGTGAAATGAAACATGAAACTCTTCATATTTGCAGCCACATTTTAAAATCAATTTTATAGCTACAGCATAAATGCTTTGGCTTATGGTAAATCTAAACCATTCTTGGTTGTTTGCTTGAGCTTTGACATTTCCCTTGAATGAGATGAATCTATATGTTTGTGCTATTACGGTAGGATGAAAGTGAAAGAAGAAGAGCATGCTCATTCAATTTTTGGAAAAAAGGGGAAAATCCACCGAATAAATGAATGTGATGGGATTTTATTTTTAAAAGAGGATACAATTTTTATTATGTTGTTGGTTGCCAATCTGAACCTAAAGCTGGCTCGGTTGGTTTTTCATTCTGTTCAATTCAATGCTCTCTTGTGTTATATGAAGTATATGTAAACATCCATCAGCTCCAGTGAGTATTTTGGTTTTTAACAAGTACTCAGAATTACATTGAAATGTCCATCCAATTTTATAGCCAAGCAGGCTCTCAATCTATTTGCTTAGTCAAGTGTTGATTTCAATCTAATGAACGAAAGGGGATCTTTCAGTGTGACCGATGATCCGAGATAATAGGGGAATATATTTATTTTTAGACGAAAATTGTGTGATATTTGAGTAGTAGCTCAAATCAAAATGGACAAAGGATGTTTTTTTTGCACAGAGAAAGCAGCAGTTCAACATGTCAAGCTCGTCAGATTTGATCAATTTAGTGATTTCTTTAAAGTAGTTTGTTGAAGTGGAAACAGGGGACTCTTTTAATAACACTGTTTTAATTAACTTTGGTTTGATTGGGATGGCCAGTTGTTCTGATTATTTGCAGACTTTGCCATTTTAAAAGGTCATGGAAGAGTTGATACATGTTTTATCTCAGCACTATTTGCTTTTTCAGACCTTTCGATGTCAATACGGCAGGAATTGGAGGTTGTAGTGACATGCGTGTATCTTCATTCTTCAGCCAAAATTGAAAAGTTGGGTCATTAGCAGCTTCCGTGAAAAAATGCATTGTGTAAACTCCTCCAACTTGTTATAGGTTATGGTTATTTCACTTTGTCCGCAAGGCTGAGACTATATATACATATATACATACGTGTTTACTTTTGGGTTGTGTGCTTCCTCACAAAACTATATGCAAACAAAGATCCATTTTCATTCAATATTTCAATATGGGATCTGCTGTGCTTTGTATTCCCTAGTGAGATTTCGAATCACTGGGCATGTAAACGAATCACCTCGTACTCGTATCGAAGGTCTTACAACATTTATTTTTCTATCCATCCGTCTTTCTCCCCTTTTTATTCCTTTCAGTTTACATCCAACGATCCAACATCGTCTTTTGTCACTGCTCCTGTCTCATTTAGAGACGAAAATGCTGCCTGTAGGACAAAATTTTTTCCTTCAACCAGCAAGCAAGCATATATGTTTTCTATACCTAGTTTGATTTCGTTTATTATAATATCCGTTCATCAAACAATCATTCATTTTCACTCGGGGCTACTTTACCGATATAATGCACCATTTAACAAGCATATAGTTTTGAACTTGACTGAAAATCGGACAGCGACATTTTTAGCCGGTTATATCCAATTTTCTCTAGATTTTGAAGAAATATATAAATGGACGCTGAGTAAAACTTCAATCCGAATCCACTTTCTAAAACTAAATGAAGCTTCAATCCTCCTCCTCGCAATATAGATGGATGGCACGAAATGCAAATCCTATATGTTTGTTTTTCAACATGAAACAACAAATCCAACTTGGAATTATGGCATATAGTGTTCATGTTCAATGCTGTTGACATCTGAGGAAATAAATAAATAAATATATATAATGTTATGCAAAGAGACGAAATTGATTCGATTTTGCAAAAGCTTTTTTCATGTTATTTCCACCTGTCATGCATAAACGATTTTTCCCTCTCTCTCTTCATAGCTGTGTTCATGAATGCATGATGTGCTTTGAGGAGATTTTCTATTTAGAAATTCATGTTCGTTTAGTAACTGGGCAGATCACCGCTGTCATGCCATGATATCATACGTCTTTTCAACCTTTTCAACCTTTTCACTAGAAAGAAAAAGACCTCATGAACTTTATCGGTTCGGTGTTGGAGGATTGGATTGGAGGATTTTACACAAAACCAACATGAAATCATAGGCGTAGGTACAGAATCCAATAGAGCTAAATTATATGTACATGCACAAGTCCGGCACAATGCACAAAGCATTTTGAATAGATATCAATCAAATCAACTAAACTTTGCACTTTCCCAAAAAACCACACACAAACTACAACGTAAAACACTGTTGTTCTAGTTGGATTGGTGGTACATACAAGCAGCAAATTTAGAATCGGTAAATGAAAAGCAGCAGTGTTCTGTTCTTGTGTACAAACAGAAACTCAGGTTGGGCGAGTGCACTTGACGCTGATTTTGATCGCTATTCTTCCAAATCTCGACGGGAGGTGTGAATAGAGAGGAAGGTAGAAAATGGGTTTATTGTGCCCACAATTCTCAGTCAACCAATTGTGTAGAGCTAGCAGGGGCTTTGATGCTAAATGACAGTTCAGTGAGCACTTATGTGCTTGATCAGACAAACCTTATGGACTTCAACTTAAAACCCTCCAATTTAGACGTTTACTTTCCACAACTTCACAATGCTCTATATGTTTTTAGTGATGATGATGATGATGAGGGTACCAATTTGGGTTGGCTACTTACAATTAACATATCTGGATAATTTTAACATGAAAAATTATTGCTTGAAACAAACTTTTCTACAATTACTTCAAAAACTATGTTCATGTTTCTGAGCTGTAAACAGAACTGGGTAATTGCTGTTTGCGTAATTTGTTTAAATGACACATGACATTTGACAAAGTGTCCTAGGAGTTTGTGGATAATTTTTTTTATACTTAATGAGTTTTCAACTCATCTCTCGGCTGAAAATGAAATTGCTGTCATGCAATTAGCCAAAGCTGTTTACTGTGACTGTGACGTTCTTGCGAAGGTGTGTGGTGAATACATTTCTTGTGAATTCTGTATTGCGCAAAAGAATTAGGAGTTGCGTCATCCGTCTTCATCTCAAAGCTCCCAGTTCAATATCCTGGGTTCTTGTGCGTAGGTTTTACTTTCATATTCTTAAAGCCCTTTCTTTGAATATGGTTTGGAGTGGGGCTTACTATCTAATCAAGGTCATTGCCAACTACCTACACCAACCTGAACTTTTTTTTAGACTATTCGTTTTTGGGGCAAAACAAAACTGGATTACCAAAAGCTGAAATGCAATTAACACGTGTGTTAACTAAACGAATACTGCCGTATCCTCCAAATTATCTATTCCGTATCCAGCTCTACAAGTTAAATATTGTACGAGTCTAGTCTGTGAAGCAAATCTATTTTGTGTTAAAAAGAAAGAGCAACAGCAGCAACATCCACACTCAAAGAAGAAGTGTGTCTATTCCATTTCCTGAATGTGCTTGGCCATTATGCTATTACTCAAGTAATAATATTCTGATTCTGAGAACAACACCGGCGGCACAATAATGAAAATTGGTGGGAACTGGGAACGTTATGTTGCGAAAAGAAAGGAACGGAACGCAACCGTCGTGAATGAAAGCTGAAGATAAGAAAAATAGACTAGAGTCAAAAGAGAGAATGGCATGGCACACTCGCTAAGCTAGTTTCCCACTTAAAATATCCTTACCATATTATCTGTAATATATTATACAATATACACTACATATCTCTCCCACCCAAAAAAAATAAAAGTCTCTCGTGTGCTACGTTGTATTTTTCATTCTCTCGCTCTATATTTTTGTTGGGGAACGTACACGGTTAGGGAACGTGACGACGAGATATTAACAGTCAGTTGGGCCTAGTCTCCTAGTCCTCCCCTTTTGTTAATGACGTTCACTAATGTAAATGCTAAAAATGTTATTTTCTCCTCCTCCTCTTATAATGTGATGAAGGGAAATGACTAGGAAGTAGGAAGGAGTAATATTAGAAAAGTTATGTTGAAGTAAAAAAGAATACATTATTTGCCATTTGCCTTGTCTTGAAAAATCTCCTTTTCTCCATCTAATATCTTACATCCGTACACATATATAAGTATATATTTAGCAATCAAATAATGATGAAAATAATGCCGCTCCTACAAAAGCTACTTCTACTTTTCTTTCTGGAGAATCTTCCAAGAGGGTTCCATCCAAGCTCTATTTTAAGAGGGCTACAGACAGTAATGAATACTCAACTCAAACTCAAACGTTGTGCTCAACCAGGATATTATAAGACAGTTCAAGTTACTTCTTGATTCTGGTTCAAAAGTAAAACTTTTCTTGAGTGAAAGCATGATCCCCACGATCACTGACCCTTATATGAAGGGGGAAATGATATTTTTCTTGAGTGAAAAGTGAAAGCCTTACTTTCTCTTTCTTCTCAAGAATTCTTGCAAAGCCCAAGCCAGGTTATCTGGGAAATCGACAAGTTACCTTTCATATGATAGCCCTATTATCGTTCAAGACAGAAGTAGTTATTAGGAGCATTTATCTTTGAGTGATCTTTTCTTCTTCTTCTTGGTAAAGTAATGTCATATAGCAATCATTTCCTTTTTCTCCTCTTTTTAAAAAGGGGGAGAAAACTGCATCTTGAGCAAAGTTGTTGCGTCCAAGTCAAAAGTTGAAGAGAGTGAGTGTTTTGTAGCAAGTAGTCTAATAACCCTTTTTTAGACAGCTCTCTGTCTGCAGTGCAACTCTTTAAAAAAAGGAGGAATCATCATCATCATCCCTTCATAAGATCGTATTACTAGGAAAACGATTGTGAGAACCATTATGTTGCAAGAAGTAGGGAAAGTAAAGTGATGAGAATTTGTCGGTTCGTCGGCTCAACAGGCGATATTATTGCTCTGCCTCAGCAACTTACTTGGCTGGAAGGAAGAACAAGATGTGGATGGAGGAGAAACCCTCTTTTTTCGTCAAGTGATGTGCCATTCGATGCCTTTTTTGATGGCCACTATATATACCAATTCGCATTATTTACGTACGTTGAAGTGAGCACTCGCTTGTCTACTTGCTCCCGTTCCTTTTTTACATTTACCTCAAGAAAGTCAAGTAATTTCATCGCGTTTCCTTTTTCTCATAAGCATATGCATTCTTTGCTTGGTTTCCTCTCATTTTACTTCTGCCGAATGATTTTTTTAGTAGTTTCTGCTTTGCCAATCAGAAAAGATGAGACATTTGAGTTCGAAGTATTAATTTTGATATCAAAAGGGGTAGTGTACTCTTTGAAAATGTCACCATGTTCCGTAGTAATAATAATAGTTATGAAGAATATGCATGGTTTTCTTGTTCTTGTACATTCTTGTACTTTGACTCGACTATCAGCTTTTTTATCATTAAAAAGTTAAGTAACAAGAACAAGGGAAAGCTACACAGCAGTGCTTTTAAAGAGAAGCTGCTGGTGGAAAAGCAGTCATTCGTCGTCGTCATCTCAAGACTCAGGATTCAAATTCAATTACACCTTTCATTTTTCTCTCATACATAAATGTATGGATGGATCTTTCTTCTTCATCTTGTTGCTTTCCAATCCGCTTTCCTATTGACATGTAAACTTTATTAGATTCCGTTGTACGGTTGTACCTATACCTACTTGCCGACAACGACATATGTACATCGACCTTGTTCCTTTTGGTACTTTTTCTTGACGACTCTCCATGAGTTATGGGAACAAAGGTCTGTATTCTATTATCATTGAAATGGGAAACATTCCAGACACTTCGTAAATTGTACCAAACCCAGTAAATGAGAGTTATGAGCTTTCCCGCTTTCATTACCGGAAGGCAAGTTACGAAAATGGAATGGAATAACAAACTTTTCCAGAATTAACTTTATTTTACGGGCAACCAATTAAAAAACTTACATAATTACTTATATGTTTTGTTATGTTATGTTAGGTAAAATATGTTCAGCAAAATTACAAAAAAAAACCGGAAGTAAATACGATCCAATAGATGTACATCCATCTTTTAGTACAATTTATAGTAGCTAAGGTCACATTGAAGGCAGTTCTCTCATTTCATATAGCATAATAATTTTAGGAAATTGCATACATTATCAAATTGGCACTATCACATCCTTGTCCGTGTGCAATAATTTATACTTTTGATGAAATACTTGCATGTGCTCTATTTTGAACCTCTTGATTTAAAATCCTTACTTTACTACCACCTTTTTCCTATTATATCTGTTAACTGTGAACAAAGCAAAGTTAAATCTTATTTTATCCGTACAACTGTGACGGTGAAAACATATTTATAATTTTCCCTATCGTTGCACTATTCATTTTATGTAATGCTTTATGCTTTCCTAAAAGAAACAAACGTAGAAACTACTTTAGTATTGAATACAACATAGAATCTTGTTTATTAACATTTCAAATAGAAACAGAATTAGGAAATGATATATTTTATTCTCGGATACTCCCACTACAAGGAAGGCAGAAACAACCTTGAACTTGGGAACCGAGGGTATTTGTGTAGATAGGAGCTGTTGCTCCTGCTGAAGTTCTAAATAGACTCTTTTTTCCTTTGGGTTTGGATAGTGGTTTTATGATGAGATGAGAGCATGACATGATGGGGCATCTTGGGATCAGATGCATGCGATGTTTTAGTTGCAGTCAAAGACACGAGGGTCACAAATTCCCCCCGCTAAAGGGTCGATTGGTAGTGAAATGGACAAATCGGCCTTCATTTGGTAGTCTTCCTTCCTAGGTGGAGGTCACGATAGTTGGTTTTGGTTGAACGCTTGCGTAAGTGTCTTGTAACTGGTGGTAGATCATCTTCCGAATGGGATGAATCCTCAATTTCTGATGTGGGATGTTGAAGATTGGCACCATCATCTCGTGGGTGGTAAAGTCGAAGCATCCCATGGTGTAGAGGACCACGGGTTGTCCCATCTGGAAAAGTTAGTTCATATGTGAGGTCAGAGTTGACCTTTGTAATAGTCCCTGGTGTTGAGGAGTATAGGGAGCATAGTCCTTGTACTATTTTCTTGTCTTTGTTGGAGAGTATTGTATTGCGGATGACCACTATATCATCTAGTTTGAGAGAGGATGGGCTGTGTTGCTTATCATAAGCCTCTTTCTGCTTGGCTTGGGCTTGTAGAAGGTTGGCCTTGACTTCATCAATAATTTTCTGAAAAGAGTTTCTACGAGACAATAAAATTAAATCCTCATCATGATCATCACTTTCACTTGTATCTGGAGCAATGGCGTTGTCCAGAGGTAGACGTGGATCAAAATTGAACAAAATTTGGGAAGGTGAATATCCAGTACTTTCATGTTTTGATGAATTAATTGCGAGCTGGAACAGTGGGATGTTTGTAGCCCATTTGGTGTGTGGTGATCCGTCTAAATATTTCCGCAACATTGGCTTGATGACACGATTTACTCGTTCAGCTAAGTTGGTTTGTGGGTGGTAAGCGGATGCAAAGGAATGGTATATTCCCCAGGATTTGCACAGATTTTCAATAAGATTAGAGCGGAATGCGGCTGCATTGTCCGTAACGATGACTTTTGGCATGCTGTAGCGACAAAATATTTGTTTTTCCAGGATCTCACTTATTACTTTTGATGTTGCTTCTTTTGTTGGGTGTAGCTCCACATATTTTGAGAAGCCATCCACGATTACTAGAACGTATTGATATCGTCTGGTAGTTGATGGGGTGTATGGACCAAGGAAATCGAGGTAGAGAGTGTGCCATGGGTCCTTTATTTGTTTTGTGCCCATCAATCCTTGAGGTTTCTTGTTGTCGAATCGATTCCGTTGGCACAAGTCACAAGTCTTGATGTATTCCTCCACAATTTTCCGCATGTTGTTGAAGTAAGCTTTATTTTTCAGCTTCTGAAAAGTTTTCTCTGTTCCCATATGGCCAGATGAGGGGACGTCATGAAGGTTGTGGAGAACTCGATTGTGTAGAGATTTTGGTATGAGCGGCACAATCTTTTTGGAGGTCAGCTTGCGGTAGATGATTCCTTGGATGTCACAAAATTTATCAGGATGCAAAAGCATTTGATGTTTGCAATCAGGATCTTTTTCTTGTTCTTGCTTTAATATTTTCTTGTCTAAATCACAGGTAAGCGTTAGCGCATTGATGTTGAGTGGTATTTCTTCTTCTTCGTTATCACTGGGAGGTGACACAGGATTTCGCGAGAGGTAGTCTGCTAATACGTTGTCACGACCTTTTATGTGAGTTATACTTGGACTCCATTCTTGAAGTTTCCAGCACCATCGCATCAGTCTGGAGTTGGTATTCTTCATTGTGTGAAGGTAGGTGATAGCAGTGTTGTCAGTTTGAATGGAGAATGAGGCACCATCTAAATATTCTTTGAACTTGTCCAGTGCAAATATGACTGCATAGCACTCTTTTTCTGCTGTTGAATAGTTTCGTTGAGCGTTTGTCAGAGATTTACTGGCAAAAGCGATGGGTCGTTCTTGATTGTCATTGTCGGCTTGGAGTAGTACTGCACCTACGCCAAGATCAGAGGCATCTGTACGGAGGACGAAGGGCTTTTTGAAGTCAGGGTGGAGGAGTGTGATGTCAGATGAAGAAGCTTTTTTCAATTCTTCAAACGCCATGTTAGCGTCAGAGTTCCATTTAAATTTATTTTTGGTGCTGAGGAGTTGATAAAGGGGCTCAGAAATGCTTGCCATGTTAGGGATGAAGTGACGAAACCAGCCAACAGCTCCTAAGAAACTTCTTAGCTGTTTTCTTGATTTTGGGGGCGTTAATTCCATGATAGCTTTTATTTTTTCCGGGTTACGGGAGATTCCTTGGGTTGAGATGAGATGTCCTAAAAATTTAACTTGGTCTCTCCCAAATTGGCACTTGTCAGATTTGATGGTGAGATTTGCCTTCTTCAGTCGATCCATTACCATTTGGATGTGTAGGAGATGCTCTTCAAAATTTCTGGAAAAGATTAAAATATCGTCTTGATATACAAAAGTGAATGCTTCCAAACCTTTCAAAACTTTGTTCATTAGGCGTTGGAAGGTGGCTGGGCTGTTCTTAAGTCCCTGAGGCATTACGTTGTAGTGGAAATGTCCACGTTTTGTTTGAAAAGCGGTGAATTTCCGATCCCGTTTTCTTAATTTGACTTGCCAGAATCCTTTTTCAAGATCAATGGTGGAGAGGTGGGTAGCTTCTGATAACATTCGGAGCATATCATTAATTCGTTTCATGGGAAATCCATCTGGAATGGTTTGTTGATTTACATATCTGAAGTCGTTGACTAATCTCCAGTCTCCGTTTGGTTTTGGTCGGAGGATGACGGGTGAACTATAAGGTGAGTTGGATTCAGAGATGAGTCCTTGTTTGAGCATGTCATCAATGATTTTGTCTAGAATTGCACTTTTCGCTTCGGATATTGGAAACGGTCGTTGTAGCTTTGGTTTGTCTTCAGTGACGTTGATCTCATGTTCTATTTCGTTTGTTCTTCCGAATTTTGGTGAATCGACGACGGTGGGGAATTGCTGTAGAATTTCTTTAATTTTTCCTTTCTGCCAATCCTTGAGGACTTGAAGGGAGCGTATATTTCCAATGGGACCGTTGGTAACTTCAAACTGATATTTTTGGGAGGGACCTTTGTCTTTGTACCAGAACTGCATGAGCTCCAAATCCATGATGATGCCACTGTTCCGTAGAAAATCCATGCCGAGGAGCATGGTGAAGTCACATTCGGGGAGGAGTACAAATTCGTGTGTGAATTCTTTTGGTCCCAGTCTAAATTTAAAGTTGATTTTTCCGTTAGGGGTGGTTGTCGAACCGTCAACTAACTTGATTGGTCCTTTCTTCCATTTCTTCACTTTTTGTCCTTGCCAAAGACGAGGGTCTCCAAGCACGGAAACAGAAGCACCAGTATCAACGAGGCAATTTCCCTTCACTCTACACAATTTATTGTTTGTATCATAAGCAGGTAAGTTAACTGGTAACATTGGTAATGCATTATTTGAGTTATTGTTGTTGAATATCACAAACGAACCCGTAAAAGATGACTGCTGTTCTTCGTCAGAGGAGGGATTTTCCTCTATTGTATCATTTTCCTGTGGAGGTGGAGAGGGTGGTGTTTGACTGGTGTCAACTCCTATGGAGTTTACACGATTGAAATTGGCACGGCAGTCTTCAGTTTTGTGATTGGATTTGCCACAACGCTTGCATTTATACTGTTGTGGTTTCGGGGGAACAGGAGGTTTCCCTTTTCCGTTTTTATTGGCTGACTTGTCATCTTTTCCTTCAGCAATGGGTGATGTTGGACGTGAGTTTGATTTCTTCTCCTGTGAGCGTTGATTGTAGTTGTTGTTCTGGTAAGCGTTATTGTATTGTGGTTGTTCTATTTGATTAGCAAAATGGATCAGCTCGTATATGTCATTGGCTTGACATCCTAAAAGGTGAGGTTTGATGGAAAGTAACGCTCGCTCTGAAATAAAAGTTAATATCGTTTTAGGATTAATATTTTGATTTCTATGCAATTTCAGATATTGCAGTTCCATTTCCATTGCAAATTGAGCGAATGGTTCGTTCTTGTTTTGTCGACGACGGAGGAGGCGCTCCATGGATGCTGTATGATCTGCATCACTTCCATACATCTTTAGAAAATGTTGGCCGAATTCCTCCCATGTGCTGACCTGTAATTTGGTGCGTTGCCACCATAAATTTAGTTCTTTCTCCTTCTGGAACACTGAACTGAGGTGACACAGGCGGTCTGGTCCAGTGATGAGTTTGTGAGCCATATACTGCTCAAGTTCTTCTAAAAAATATTCTGCAGTGTTCAATTTGGTGTCAAAACGTGGTATGGGTATATTGGAGGGAGTGTTGTGAACAACTGGTGAAGTTGGTTGGGTGGATGGATGACTTTTAAAAGGAGGTGAGGCAACTGCTGTTGCCATTGACGTACTTCTTTTAAAAGGTGATTTATGTAGTGGCGTTTCTGCATTCATTTCATGGTTGAGATGTGCAGGAATAGTTGGTGGTTTGGTAGTTATATATTTTGCAAAAGGGTTGCTAATAGGTGGTGTAGTTTGCTGTTGATTATTTGTTGTTTGTGTGTTTTGAACTGGAGGTGGAGGAGCGAGTTGGAGGCGTGATTGTAATACTGGAATCAATCTTTCCAAGAATGATGAAGGCATGTATTCTCCGACCATAAAGTCCTCTATAATATGTTCAAATTTTTGTATGTTGACCAAGTCCTGATGGACCTTACTCTTCATTTGGAGGTATTCTCTGCTGTGGTCTTCAAAGTCCTGTTGCAGTTGATTATGATGAGCCTCCATGTCCTGAAGATCCGTGATGACTTGGGAGAGTTGGTTTTCCAAGTTGGAATGCACATGTTGCGTGAATCCACGAGAATGTTTTCCAGTTTCGTTGATTTCCACTCTGAGCCGGGCCACGATGTCGTTCATGTCTGATATCGTCTTCTTAAGTTTAACTTTGAACTTTTTTAGTGGGGTCCCGTCCCCGTGTGCTGTAGTGGGCGTTCCTATCGCGACGACTGGATTTTTATTTTCTGTGGTAACGGGTTGTGGTGCAAACCACTCGTAGATTTTGTTGATGATGGCTGTTAGAAAGTAATATATAATCACTAATAACATGATGGTTAGGATCAAAGAACCCCAATCAAATGGAATTTTTGTATCCGATGAGGTTTTATCCCCTGTAGAAGCACTGAAAAACCGGAACAAACCTGGACTTTCAGGCACTCTTTGTGACGGTGATAACCTGTTCGATTCTAGTCGGGGAGCCATTTGTGACGGTGAAAACATATTTATAATTTTCCCTATCGTTGCACTATTCATTTTATGTAATGCTTTATGCTTTCCTAAAAGAAACAAACGTAGAAACTACTTTAGTATTGAATACAACATAGAATCTTGTTTATTAACATTTCAAATAGAAACAGAATTAGGAAATGATATATTTTATTCTCGGATACTCCCACTACAAGGAAGGCAGAAACAACCTTGAACTTGGGAACCGAGGGTATTTGTGTAGATAGGAGCTGTTGCTCCTGCTGAAGTTCTAAATAGACTCTTTTTTCCTTTGGGTTTGGATAGTGGTTTTATGATGAGATGAGAGCATGACATGATGGGGCATCTTGGGATCAGATGCATGCGATGTTTTAGTTGCAGTCAAAGACACGAGGGTCACACAACATGAACAATAACCAAGTTGCTGAGGTCATTGATGTTCCACAAGCTTTAAAAATGATTGAGGACATTCAAGCAGAGTTCAATCATTATCATGATATGGGCATGATCACATCGGAGATTCGCAACAACATTCTAAACCGAAGAGCAGCAGCGATAGCTCGTGTTCCAAATTTTTGGAGAGATGCCATTCTGGGGTTAAGGGATCCAGAAATGTTGATTACTGAGGAAGAGCAACAAGTTTTTCTCTTCTTAACCAATATAGAAATGGAAAGTGTTTGGGGTGTTGAGGGAGATATCCGGAGGGAGGTCGGATTTAGACTCAAATTCACCTTTGGAACCAATCACTACTTTACCAACGCGGAGCTTGTCAAAGAGTACGAGATGCCTGTGGGCAAACGTGAGTTATTTTTTAGATAAGGTTCACTTTGTATAATTTTATACATATTTAAAAATGATATTGTTTAATTAGCTATTGCTTTTGTAACCCTTTCCAGACATGAGAAAAAAGTCGTACACTCCCATCACCTGGAATGGACGGGCAAGGCTCCTTCCTTTGTTTACCTGGCCAGGAGTTGGCCCTCGAACTAGTTTCTTCAGTTGGTTCTGTGCCAGTGCCATGTTGCCATTGTATCGACATATCGATAATCACATTGCAATCCGGATCAGAGATCAATTGTGCACAGACCCTTTGAAGTGTTATCTTCAGGCCCAAGAGCCAAGAATGAATTGATGATAGCCGACTTAAACATACAATTTTGTTACTCTTTTTATTTTCACGGCATGCATTAATTATGTACCATTTGCTTGCGTGAATGAGTTTATTCATGAAATTGAGTCACATAAAGGAGAAAATTATAGAATTTATACAGGTCATTTATCGTAATCGTGCAAGCTTAAGATTATTAATGTGTTATCAACTCTCAGATGAAATAAAATATTTATTTACTACAGTGAAATACAAATATTTTGAAATTAATTTAGTTTACTGGCACCCTGCTTCATGATACCAAAGAGTACTTAGGAAAATTTAAGCACAAAAAAGCTTTATGTAATTAAGGGGATCTAATAATTTGTATTTCTTCCGGGTACATTCTTCACATGAAACATGTAATGCTATGTTTTTGAGCTTTTTGGAGAGTGCTATAATTGGTTGTAGCAAAGGAATGTTTATGAAAAGGAAAAAGGAAATAACATGGTGACTTTTTTTTTGCTTTCAGGAATGGAAAGTCACATTAAAGCGAAACTCTACATCATCAACATCACCATCACCCTTCATCTCTTTTAAAGCATTTAGTTTTTAGTTCTCTAAAACTTTCCATGAAGGCCAAGAAACTTCACTCATCGTCATAGTCGTCGAAAAAATCTAAATCCGATTTTAGATCAAACGGAAATGGAGCAGCTGGCTTCTTCGCAAAGAACTTATATGAAAGTCGGGGATACGGGATTAATTCATCTAATTTTCTCACTCTTTACCCTCGTTTAAACCAATATACCCAAGGACATCATCATCATCAGCACCAAACCTATGAACGCAACAGTCCCAGATTTCAGAGTGGAAATGAAATGAAATCTAGTTGAGCATTCTATTCCAGTTTTCCAGTAGTGCGTTTTTGTGAAAGTGCTGCTGGTATAAGAACAGAGGCTGAGGTCACAAGCAGCTCAAACCCAATGTTTTACTTCAGTCTTACTCTTGCTAATCGTGTGAAATAAGCCATTACATCACATCAAATCACTGACTGTGTCGTCTTCGACACTGAGACTTCTTTCTTTTGTGGAAATATTTAACACATTGGCCAGTTTGTTCCTCAAATTCCTGAACAAGATCTCAACTATTAGCAACGTCGCATCCCATCGGCAACAAGAAGCCAAAAGCTTCGATGTATCGAAGAAGAGAAAGTGACATTTTGTGCCGTTGCCTCTTATCCACTCCATACATATTTATAAAGAAACTCTCAAGTAAAAAGTGTCGAAACGGAATTCTTGAGTGAATAAAGACCAACTGTGGAGAATTCTAACAACTTTTAGTGAAGATGTATCGCAAAGGAAGTCACGAACAATTCGGAAGGCTGCTGTAGCTGCTGGTGCTAAGAATGTAGGCTGATTTCCTCCTATCATTATATATTACATTATATTACGTTGTATTGTATAACTTCTACCGATTAACAAAATCTCGGTTTCTCTGTCTCATATTTCTATCCTGTGAGTGTGAGTACAAGCCCAGATGTGTAACACTTGTAGTTTCATTACACTTATCGTGACAAGACTTTAAAAAGGACTTGTTTTTGGGAGAAAGTGAGAATTCAACAAGAATCTTTCCTTTCCTGGGGCACGTTTCATCGTGTGACTTGTATTTACAGAAGTTTCTTTATGAACAAGTTTCCCCTCGTTTATGAAGCTTCTCTCCTTGTGCTGCTGACGATGTTGAAACAATAATTGAAGTTGGAACTTGGAAAGAGTGAGTGCAACTACACCATGCCACTGCCACTGAGCAGATGTAACTTAACTTGATGTAAAAAGAAAGGAAGGGTGACTAATCAGAAATGTGATGTGATGTTAGAAAACCATGTACTTCGGCTAATGGTGAACTTTTATTGCAAACTTTTATGGAAGGATCCACTCTCTTAATATAAAATATGTACAAATGATACGCTACTTCTTTCTTAGTACTCTGCTCTTTTTAAAACAATCAGAGAGAAAGGTAGAAAATTGAGCTACTTGCAAGACTCTGCTTCACATCAAAAATTGCGTTGTCGAGCCTCACGTTTTGTCAGACGAGACATCATTCTAATAATAATTTCGACTCGTGAATGTGAAATATTCATTAGGCATCCCTTTTTTGAGTGACTTTCATCTTTGTAAACAAGAGACGGTTAGTATTGCTGATGAAGTCATCGTCGTCGTCGAAATCAAAGTAAAAACGTTCCTAATTGGCACTCCAACTAGATGAAACGTAATCACGCGTTAATGATTTTATTTTCAAGTCTGCATATTACATGCGCTTTATTCGTACTTTACTTACATCTCAGTGTAGTTTTTTCCTTTTGTGCTGCGAATTTGAGAAAGCAGTAGATTCTTCAAGACTGACTCGTAATTCGTATTAAAACTCTTTTGTAAACACAAACTCCACTCTTTGTACTGTCTTCTTTGGATTTTAAGATAAAAGAACAAGAGTTCATGGAGATGTGATCGTATTTCGGGAGTGTGGATTTCATTACAAGTCACGAGTAGGAAAATAAAAGTATACGTATATTCACTTCGCGTGTATGGTGTAGTATATAAAGAAACTACACTTTTGTACCTGTACTTGCTACCTTTCTAAAACTTATCAACGAGAGTAAAAGAGTCCTTGGCATAGATTTTAAGTACACACGGAAGAACATGTAGAATGTAATTCAATAGGAGAAGAACGAACATTTACTTTATTTCCTATAAAAAAATTCTTTCATTTCCGTGTTTAATACAAATACCAAAAATAAACAACGAGGAGAAAGTCGTGACGGAAAGAAATCTGGGTTTGAATGAGTTAAAAACAAACTTGTAAAAAAAGTTTTTTTTTCAGCTTGGAACAATCAAACCTATGCATTTTATATAGAGAACGGAGTACATGGTGTAAGACAATACGTGATTATATATATTGATTACATGAAACGTCAGCTTGTTCGGCAGTTGCATTTATACTATTGATTTCAAAGAAATACATGAGATACAAGTGAAATCGTGTTCAATAAAAAGTTTGTAATGCTATAAAAGTTGATAATATCCTTTAATAGCATTAAATACATTGTACTTCCACTTTTCTACAACTTAAAAAAAGCCGTAAAATGAATAAAAACGAGAACAGAATGAAGCCAAAATTTTGGATCCAGGTGACCTCATCCGACCCTGATGAAAACGTTGCTCCACCCACTGAAGCATCTGCTTACGAAGTAGGTGAGATCCCAGGTGGATCCCACGACCAATTTGGAGGAGCAGGAGGCTCATCAACCTCAACGACGGTGATGGGGGTAACGGTGATCTCCGGAGGGAATGTTATGGTGGATGAGTCCCCTTCATCCGGAACCTTACAAATGAGTAGTGGGAGCAAGGGAATTGGTCGAAGTTGTAGCCCATTATCCCAAAATTCCGGTGGTACGCCAACACCAAGTAGCACTGGGAGTAGCAATCCAGCCACATTTCATTCGACATCATGTCTCGGACTTAATCATGGGAATGTTCACAACCAACCACCATCATCATCCCAACATCATCGAAGCTCTCTTCATCAACTTCATCAAACACAATCACAGCAACAACCGCAATCCCAATCCCATTATTACTCACATTCACAACTGTCTCAGCAACAGCATAATCAGCAACAACAATCTTCACATCATCATCATCATCATCACCATCATCATCATCATGCGGCTCATCATCAAAAGATTCAACATCAACAAACGATCCAGCCGACGAGTGGTGCGAGTCCTCCAACCTCTTCTGGGGCTATTAGCTCTTCCGGCTCTTCTGGACAAGTTCAGATGAGGAAACGACGCTCCACGACTGTCAACGATTGTAAGAATCATATACCTTTTTCTCTTTATGTTAAGCTTCATGTAAAGAAAGCCGCAGAAGGAAACAGGCATAGGATTCTTTATGCCCCTCTAAATTAGCTTCAATTTAGAAAACCTTCTTTCTTGTTTTATTGGAACGAGCAGTTTTTATTACCGACGATGTGATTTAGCCTCACTTTATCCACTTTCTTCAAAAATATATTATTTTAGATTTATGTATTTTTTGAAAGTTCAAAATCGGGCATGGAATTTCTTTACTTATACTTTCATGTCGAAATACCCGGAATATTTTTTTCAACGAATTTTTTAGTTATTTAAAAAAATCTTGATTATTTAATTTTTCATAAAAAAACGGGATGAATTTGTAGCAAAAAAAATTAAAACCCAGAGGAAGAAATTTCATGCCCGCTCACATTTTATAAATTTTATATGAACCTAATTAAAAACGTTTGCGTAGGCTGAATTTAAAAAAAAAGTTGAAAAAGAAATAGTTTTTCGTCTGCGTAAAGTTTTAATCTTGTTGGTTGAAGTTGTATTCGGGAAGTTCCAAGAACTAAGCAAAACCAACATGGGCATCATGTGCTTAAAAGAAGAGTTGATACGTTCAGCTTACACTGTCGGATATTGCCACTTGTTTGCCCTACACTTGAATTAATTAACCAAGTCTACGGACAAGCAAGGGGAAAGTCCAAAAAGTAGATGGTCAGTAGGTTTTATTTTATTTTATGTGGGTGAAGGAGAAAGAAGTACTACGATGCTCCTGACTGAATGAAGTTTAACTATGGATCAAGGATTTCATCAATTCAATACAATTCAAGCTTTTATGCCAACTCTAAAGTATTTTGGAATGGGTTCATGTTGATTACGAAATTGATTACCAGGCGTAAACTTTTATATTCAGCAGCATTCTTTCATAATAATTCAATCTGTCTAAAGGAAGTTTTGTATTCAGAAATATTTCGTTAATTTAATTAGTTATCTTGTGAATTTCTTGGAAGATAAAGATATTAGAAAGTCGGGTGAATGCACAGTCCATATGAGTTTCTCTCTGACCAACATTCAGCTAACAAAACCAGGGCAGTGTGCTGCGTATAATGGATTTTAAGTTTGATTTTGTCTCGAAACTGTTTTTCTCAAAAAGTTCAAATTTAGCATGCTTTTTTCTTTTGCATCCAATTTGACTTTGATGAAACGAGATACATATTGATTGGAAATTATGATACAGCGTTTCGCGCATCGCTGCAAATTGCATATATTATGTCAGGCATAAGAGGCTTTGTAAGTACTTTCATACAGGCATTTATATTCGCTATGTGAGAAATCCCCCTACAAAATCCATTGTTTGTCTAGATTACGGATTCAAAAGTGGTCGTCCCGTGACTCTCAAGTTTTCTCCAAGTCCCCCTAATCCACTGATACCTTCCAAAACTCTTGAGATTCCAGTATTCACCGGGAGAAGTGCTTCAGCTCCAGCGTCAACTGAGACAGAATGGCCAGCAAGAAGGTAAGATTACAAGCGTATCAGGGAGGAGATTAATTCAACATTCAACCTTACAAGTAAATGACCTTATTTTCTGATGAAGCAGCTTTCTCCAGAGCCAAAGCCAACACACGCGCTTGCTTCCCTGCTTTCACATTTTATCTATCTATTTATGCTTTTTCTCATCATCAAACGCATGTAAACTCATATGGTTGGATGAATTTGACTTTCCAGCATCTACATTCTACATCTAATCTTTCATTCCATCTACTTTACATGACAATATATATGTAATACAAAATGCATAATGTGAAAAACTCTTTAGCCAAGCCAAGCAGGAGCAAAGCAGAAACGTACGCTGCTACTGCTGCTCCTTTTTTAAAAGGAAAAGTGTTTAGCACAAGCCGAGAAATCTATTTTAAATGCTGTCACTCACATGTCAACTGCATAAAGAATTGGGTCTAAAAACTCACCTAGCTCCCGTTTATGTGCGCCACATCACACAAGATGAGAAAGCTTATTTGTTCCTTTCAATCCCCTGGACAGGGAGGAAGCTAAAGTTTTTGTGGGGAATTTGCTACGAAAAAAAGGATGACTTGGGAATTGGAGTTCGAGTCAAAGTTATAAACTACATGGGAAACTTTATTAACTGAAATTTATCCGCTTTTGTAGCACCGAGTCTTCTCACTATAATAATATGCTACTTAAACATATTACTTCAGTTTTGAGTTTGGAACGACTCATTTTGTGTCACTCCTTGACATTTACCATATTCCGAGAGAAAAATTCGCAAAGCATATGAAAGTGTTTTAGTACTGCATTGCACTCAATTTCTATTAAAACTAGAACGGTTGAAATGGTCGGCTGGGGAAAGTTGATAAAGTCTAGAGGTAGAGCTGAGAGATAGGAATACATTATCAAACTCTCCTGATTCTCGATCGAGGCACAACACGGCTCTCTAGATGGAACCTAGTGCGTTAACTGATAGGTTAGAAGTGGAATTTCCTTTCGGGTTTCTCACAACTGGGATATATGGCGTGCGAGACCTGGAACTCGTCTCCTGATACATCCGATTCTCTCAACTAGCTGGCTCCAGCAACTCCATCCAGCTAGCAACGCTTTGAACGTTGAACATTGTGAGATTGAGATGCTTCACCCATTTTGTGCTCTAATATTATATTACATACACCTTTATAGGTTTCGTGGAATGGAATGGAATATTATTAAATATTTTTTCTTTGAAAATGATTCTCGTTTACGATTCACTCTCGATTTGGAATTTGGAGGAAATGTAAGGGATCCTGTTGGAGTTTTGATCCGATCTCACAATAAAACATCCCATTTTTTTGACTTGACAGATAATTGATTTTCTACAAAAATTGATTTTTTTTACTTGATTCGGATGAATCCGAGTGTGAAAAAATGTAGGTAAATACAGGATGACGTAGAAACATGAGTTTCCTCTCAAATATTTATTCACAGATAAAAGATCTGAGAGAGATGGATGTGTAATGCTGTTCGAATCTAATTTTGATTGATTTCCTACTCTACCATGCTCACCATATTCCCAATTCATTCTCGTTTCATGATTAAAGATGCAAATGATGTATGCCATGTGCCATTAAGGATGTGAAAGACTACAATGCAGCAACATTTATCAATAATTTATCAATGATTGAATTCCTTAATTTCCTGTGATCGAATGATGTGGTAGGTAGGTATGACGCAAACCGAAACGAAGATGATTTCATTGCCTATTTGAAAGTTTGAAAAGTAAAAATTTATGAGGTTTTCAAAAAATGCTACATTGATCATGAAGGAGTAGGCATTAAATTAACATAACAATAATAAAATATGGTGCGTCATAAAAACAAATTGATTCAATAAAAGTTTATTCCCTTCAGTAGGTCGTATGAAAATTTAAAAGCTTGTTTGGTTATGGTACTAGTCTAGCCTTTTAGTGAAAAACTAATCAAAAGTTTCAGTTTAGAAAGGTAACCAATCATTCGCACGATACGCATTGGTGACGTAGACTTATCTTGAGTCAATAAGCCACGCCACGCCCGCCTCAAGAAACCAACTCAAGGCTGCATGGGTTTAAAGGGAACGGAAAATGTTGTTAACATCTTCTCCCTATTCCTCCCTTCTCTATTTTAAGTGGATTTTGGTAGAAAATGTAATAAATTATGGTTAGCCAAGCGAGGCGGGGAAAATGAGATAAATTAGGGCTCGCCCAAACATAATAAAATTTCACACGCACACCTTTTGTGTGGAGTTATTGAGCATATCAGAACCAAGTGTTAAAGAAAAGTGGTTTAAATTTTAGTAAAATTATTTTTCAAAGTAAATATTAAACTTGTTCATGAAGTTGCCACAGGCGTCGCTCCAAACGTACATTCACGTTCTTCTTCCGTTCTCATTCACCTTTCTTGAAAAGGCAAAAGAAGTAAACTTCAAAGGAACTGACTCTTTAAAAAATATTTACTCAAACGGTATAAGTTCAATGAATACGTTACAAAGCAAAGTCATTAAATACTGCTTGAATTATTATGCAAATTCCCTGTTTCTCTCTTGTTTGCAAAACAAATTAAGTTCTACACAAGATGTTATCATCAAAGATATAAAATGATATGCAAATAAAAACACATATTATTTTTAGCTCGAGCCCCGACCAAAGTCATTAATGTACTCAGGCTCTAATCTAAAAAGTAGGGCATGTGATAATTGGAGAAAGCAAAGTCTTACAAAAATGGAGAATGAAAACCTTAATGAAAAATGACAAGAAAGCTGTTTTGATAGCGAGAATAATATTTTTACAAACGAATCTACATTCGTTTTAGATTGCTCATTTGCAGCTCCGAGCTCCCTTTTGTAAGATAAGATTGAAGAGGCTCACAATAAAATCAATTATAAAAATATAATGGGTTTGTTTTTGTCCCAATTCCAATCCCAATAATTCAAAGAAATTTTTAACGATGGCCATCACACAATAACGATGTGAATAAAATTCTTTTACAGCTGAAAATGGGACTCACATCGCATAAAAAATCGGAAAGTTTTCTATAATTATATTGAAAACTTTCAGTGAATGAAAGTTCATTACTTTTGATATACTATTATTATTACTCGTAATCCAACACCGTATAATTCTCTTCCTGGAAAAATAAAAGCTCATCATATCATATCATATCGAAATCCACCCAACATAGTTCCGAATAATGAGGGGATAAGCTCCCAAGCATTCATCTCAAGAACACCTGGAAGGCAAGTGTCTCTATAAAATCCGTAGCATCCGGTTGTACATCATTCACTATCAGGATAAACCGGTTATTTCGCTCTCTCGCTCGCTCGTATGTCTGTCGACACTTGCGAATTCTATTGCCATTCCAGTCGACAAACTTTCGAAATAACGTTATAGAAAGTAATATACACGTTCCAAGATTGTTGACGTGTTGCAGGGTGCACCACCGGCTCCAGCGTAGTAATTCAATTTGCACAATAGCAGTAGTCAGTCCCATTCCTCGTGCAGTGGACGGGTTTTGCTTGGGTTCGCTTGGCTCTGCATTCACATCATTCCCCACATATGCCGACAACTATAAATATTTACAAGGAAAAAAGGAGTACTAAGTACATGCGCTCATTGCTCATATGCTTTCACTTCACAAGCAATTTTTATTATTATTACAAAAGAATGAGTGTGTGTGTGCAAGTGTTTATTTTTTATGAAATGGGGAAACATGCCAAGAATTAAATTAATAATGTATATTGTATTTCATTGCCTCATACAGAATTCTGGAAATTTTTAGGCATTTTTTCAACGTAACTTCATTCCGTTTCTTTGATGCAAAAAATATTTGAAACTGAAATCAAAAGCAAAAATTGTTTCGCAACGGGACTCTTCCAATCTTTTTAGAATGTGCTTTTCTTTCATCTTTTTTTCCACGGATTTCTCAATGTTGGCAAAAATGCCTATATAACTTCATTTTGTATTCGCACTCGCACGCTTGGCGCTTCGTCTTGAGTTGAAATTGAAAATGAATCAAATTTTCATTGCATAAATGCACGCGAATATTTTACAAGCGAGCCAAATAAGTCAAAAGTGTGCTGTTCAACATAGGAAAAAGCTGTCTGATTGAATCCTTAATTTTATTATCATTTCCGATGCTGACAAACTCAGCTTGGAATGCTTCAATGCTCACAAGTTTGACTTTATTACCGGCTGTATACAAAAGCTTGCCAATTGATAGAAAAAAAGTATGACAGGTAAGCAATCATAAAACAATTCCCTACTAAATCAATTACATACTTATTTATTTTAAGGCAGTCATGTGAAGGTTGATAAAGCATAAATCCAATTTGGGCACAAGGCCGCTTAACACAAGATAACCATGTTATTTACGCCAATTATTTGGACATTCCGTTCTACCCTCCTCTAACTCATAAATTTACGCATCGACTCCAAGTCTCGAAGCGTTTTAGAATTTACAAACAAGTCTGTTCGTACAATTGGTTCACCTGTCATCATTTTAAATTAATGATAGTTATATTGTCAATAAAAGCTGATCGTCCAAATCGATAACAAATTTTTTTCTTCGTATTATAGGTTAAAATGAGTAACATTTTTGGGGCATGTTCATGTTGCCCAAAGAACGTGCAGCGTTGGTTTGGTGTTTTGCTTGCTCTGTGGAGAAGAAGTCCCAATTCATCGTTACATATGCATTTTCAAAAATCCTATCTTTGGGACGGCAAAAGTAGAAATAAATAATATTTCCCTTAAATACTTGTTAAGTTATGGTATGATCATGGAAACGTATCATCTATTCACAGTACACAATAATTATTTTCAAAGCCTAAGACCCCTTCCACAAGTTTTATACACAGAACAAGCAAAACACCAACCAAACGATATACGTTCTTTGATGTTGCCCAAGTCCAAACCTGAGCCTGAGGGTTTGTAGTTAAAGCATAAGCACAAGCACATACCAATACTTCTCTGACATGACATTATGTGTAAGTGGAAACAATAAAAAACCAAGTCTCAAAAGTGCACATAGCAGCAGAGACAACAAATAAGTGGGCTGAACTAGTAGGCTTTTCTGTTACGTGTAAAACGTAACGTATAATAATGCACACACACACACACAAATACAAAAGTTGTTGAACGGAAGAAAACTTGTGTATGAAAACTACAAGCAACTTTTAGTTGGATCTATAGAAAAAGAAAAGTATGCATATGACCACGAGCCAAAGCCCAAACTCTAGTGCGAGTTATTATTTCAACTTTCTGCGTTTTGAGAGTAAGAGGTGAAAGCAGAAAGTGTGCTCTGTTCTGTTCTGTTGTTAGCCCTAAGAGCGAACCTAGTGCCAGGAACTTTGTATATTCCACACTTACTTACCAAAAGCACTTTTACTTTCAGCAACATCACATACATCGCTTCGTCGGTGGTGCTGGAACAAGTTTACAGGGCTTTTCACTACACTATGCTTGCGTTGCAGAGTAAGCAAAAAAGGCAGGATTGCATTGGAGCCCCAGAAAAAAGTGAAGGCAGATAGTAACCCTCTCCACTTGGTTGCAGCCATTCAGCTGTGCTCATGCAGAGAGGACAGGCTGCTGATCTCCTTTTAACTACATTTCATTCCACGTGCTACAATCTACAATACAATATAATACGAAACTGTATTAACAGTCTTCTGGTGTGGTGTTTGGTGCTGTTTCTGTTTTTTAGTCTGTTTTTGGAATCTGTTTATTATCTTGGCAATTCCAGTCCTTAATTGCTGGCCAACAGCAGCACAACACTATGGAAAAAGCCTCTGGTGTATTCGATTATATTAAGAGAAAGTGGAGACAATAAGGAAAAAATTATTTTGGTGCAAGATACATAACATTATATACAATTCACTTTATGACTTCAACTCTTTCGCTTCTCACACAATAAAAACTTGAACTTTTTCCTCTCTGCTGAATGTTTAAAGTTGTAGTGTAACTCTAGAGAGGAAAGGGAGGAAAGTTATCTGCATATTTTGTTGGAAAAAAATTGCGACGCCAATAATAATTCATCCACTTTTCCCTAGCCTCTTGTTGTTTAAATTTACAGTTTGGGGAGTAAACTTTTGTAGATTAGTTTGAGTTTAGCGTGTGTGTTCTTGAATAGAACGGGAATTTATAACAAGCAAAGGGATTCAATAAACTAGAGTCTAGAGCTGTTGTAAGTTGTAGCCAATTGTTTCAATTGAAATCTAGTGACGACTTTTTTCCTTGCTCTCAAGAGGAGGTTGAGTAGTTGAGTGTAATTGCTAACAGAAGATGATTACAACAGGAACCAGTTATTTTTGTGGTAGAAAATAATAATGTTCAATCCTTCATCTTGTGCTTTGTGTAAACATTAGAAAACACACATCTGTTTTGGTTGTGGGAAATGAGTCCAAGACCAAGTCAATTTGAAAGCAACCAAAATATTACCCACATATTTCTTCTTACGGAGCTTGAAGTGAAGTGAAAGTAACTTCTACTTACGTGGAGAAAGAAAAGGAGAGAAAGTCAAGACTTTTTTCTTCTTCAGAGTAAAAAAATCCCCTATATTTTTCCTGTGGATTGGATGAATATAATACTCTTGCACAAGATGATGATGATGATGATGTATACTCACAAAACTCACCATGAGGTTCATGTAATACGTCTTTGAGTCCAATCTAATATTTTTTTCTCTGTTGAAAAGAGTGAGTAGATTCTAGACTTTAGATTGCCTTCCTAACGTATCTATACTCTTCTTTCATCCCGTCATGGGTGACTTTTTGACCATTCTCCTGCTAGAAATGCAAAAGCAAACAGAGTGGATGTGAATGTGAAATGTGAACAAATATATTTTGGAATGGGTAGCAGCAAGGTTTAACTATCAACTAGCAAAAGTTTGACTCTTCTCCGTCTTCTTGTCAAGACTCCTTTCCCTCACCTATCCCTTTTTCTTGACATGACTATGACTTGAATCGGATTCGTCTTAGTTGAAATTTCCATACGTATTCATTTCATAGGTATATATTTGTGCATGTGCTCCATCTCCACGTCTTGTTTACTGTCACGGTCTTGAGGGAGTAGGTGGTAGTGGTTTGGTTTGGAAAGTCAATTGGAAAAATAAGTAGTGTGGATTTATAGGTACGGATGCACTCATATCTGGTTGCATTACTACTATCAAATCCAATATAAATATATAGTGTAATGCGGAGTGAAAGGGATTCAAGTGAAAACACAATGGAGCAAGATATTGGCTGATTTCCATTAGTGATCTGATCTGACGTGAAAGCATGGTTCTTTGTATTTCTCAGTGAGTGGGATTTTATCGGTGAGAAAAAAATGAAGTTTAAATCCATCTAGGAGGTTTATTCTCTAGATCCTATGAAAATATAACAGCAAACCAAACCAACATAACGTACATCTCCCGTATGAATTGGATTGATGTGCATTGTGCATGTTGACGGTGTATGAGAGAAAGTGTAAAAAAATACAATCCATTTCCCTTCTTGACATTCTGAATAAGGAGAAAGCAGCTAAAGGGAACCCAACAAACACAACAGAGTTACGTAAGTGCCAAGAATATCATTTGGCAGAGCACAATAGCCCACAGCTGTCATGCCACACATCATGTCATTTTACATTCTAGTCCACTTCAGGTAAACTATACAATATGTATACGTTACATTTGTTATGTTGCAGCGTGACTTGGTGTGCTCTGCCTCTCAAAAATAAATTAACAAATTACATACATATTATTTTGTCAATTATAGTTGTTTGCTTGTGACATTCAAGGTTGAGCTGCTGCTCATAAAAAGTTTGAAACCATTATATTACTTTATGAATTTCCATTGGAAAACCTTGAGAGAAGGAGAAACTAGAGAGCTGAGACCTCGAAACATTTATTACTTTCACATGAGCTCATTTTCCTCTACCATCATCAAAATCAACCTCCTACAATACAATTGATCCAGATCCCACCTGAATGAAAAAGGGGAGATCGTTAAATGTAAATTATCAAGAGATCTTCTCCATAAATTGAGCAGGGAGACTTTTATCATTAGCCATTAGCAAATTCTCGCTAGATATTTTGGTCGATTATTTGCAAAACTACGTTGACTAGGCATGGATCTTGAATGGGTAATTAAATTATTTTCCTCGTCGAATTATTCTCTGGATTTTATGCACAAGTTGTAATTTTGTAACGTAACGTAACGTAACATAATAATGTAACGCACGACTCATCATTTCTCCTTGGCTGTGGAGGAGAAAACCAAACCAATTTTCATCCAGTCGACAAAGATCTCTAGTTTTATGGAGCGTAATAATGAGGAGATGTGTGCATGCATGATGGCCCATGTATCTCATCATCAGATAGAAAGTGGCTTGGCTGGCTTGATGAGGACGAGGATGAGATGAGGAGAAAGCCCTGGTGTGATAAATAACGTGTTCCTTCGTTAGTCTTTCACACATGAAACATATTAGGTTATACCACCTAGATCTGGTATTCCCTCATAAATTTTCTACTTTTGGATGAATAAACGAACAAGAATATACTTAAACTTTCTGAATAATACGAGACCATAGAAAATAATATATAGGGACGTACTCTTCCTCTCGAGTAATTAGGTTTACTTAGGAGATTGGGTTTTTTGGCGATTGTATTGTACGTTCCACGAAACTAATAATATGAGAGGGATTTTATAGAGAAATCCGAATGATGCGTATTACGAAATTGCGATTCGTGGATGTATTCGACTAAAAAAGTATTCTTGCTACGACCTACCATGTTTCTGTTGTGACGTGATACAAGGAACGGCTTGTCAATAATATTAGAGATTAGAAAAAAGTAAATGCCAGCCAGAGTGTACTTTTTGTTTATTTGATATATATTATTTTTCTCTTACAATCAAATGTTTTTGTTTGGTGTTTTTTATTTTGATGGGCGGACATTCGGGATCTCGCTCAAATAAGTTATTTGCTAAAATGGCTACGTCGTGCAGTGTGCTAAAAAGAAAAGCTCAATGGGAAGATGACAAGGGAAGGCTCTAAATACTGCTAATTATCTGTCCCCGAAAGTTCAGAGTTTGTGTAGACTGGGACATGGATTCATATGGATATTGATAAACTCGACAATTTTCATCCTCTTTCAGTTTCAGTGTTTGGAAACTTTTCCAAGCGTCGAGTCGAGTTGAGTTGACGTAGGATCAGAATTTAGTAGATCTGACAGATCCTAGTCTTCTTGCTTTCTATTTGCTTACGTTAAGTAGGTAGCTAATATCCTTCGAGATAGATGAGACTCATCCTGCTCGCGAAACAGCTAAACATGTATCGACATCGACAAACGTATAAATATCTTATCGTTATTATCAGTCAGGGGTCGGTCGATGCCATGTGATGCGATGATATGATGAAACCTTACACTAATTAAACCAAGATCTCAAACAAAACAGCAAGCTTGTGTTGTGTGTATACTATATTCAACCTTGCTTGCTTGTGGTCTGGTTTCGTTTGGGTTTCTCTGAACCTGAGCTGAAAAGCACAGCAAAAATTATTACCTGTTTCCTGATGCGAGCAACCCATGAATTTAATCAATACGATGAGAAGAAGATGATGATGATATTATCATGATCATGACAGAAACGGATATGAGCAAAGAAACATGAGCTACTTTACGTGTATGTAATATCAAGCCGCATTTAATCATGATGAGGTTAGGAACAAAACCAAACCCAACCAAAACCAACGCCTTCCACGTCTGCTATACTTTTGCTGTATAAAAATTTTAAACTAAATTTAAGATTCACGATTATTACGAGAAACGGATCACCTACAAAAATAATAATGTACATCACATCGGCGAATGGATGAAATAAAGAGTCGAAATTTTTATTTACCAATACCATCTAACTCGCTTGGCATTTGGTTTTTGGTATTTGTTTTTATCGCATTGCTGCGACTCCCAGACCCTGTTTTTTATACATCATGTGTCATCTATGTAGGGCATCAATGGAAAAAAGAAAAACACACACGAGTTTTGACTAGTAGTCCCATCCCCATCTCCCACACCGACACCGACAGTGGAATCCCCACTGCTCCGAATATATGAAAAACTATCAATGTTTTATGTGACAGCTTTTCCAGCTGAAGAACCAGAAGCAAGAGCATAACATCAAACAACTTTTTCCGTTATAATACCACCACTACCACATGCACATTTATGGCCGCTCTCAATGCATATTTAGTACCGAATATTTGATGTAACAACATTTTTACTGGTTTTGTTCCCTCGTGTATGTATATACGGCGCACACGCTATCACAAGGCAAAAAGTATGTCTCTTTTTGAAAGAAAACACTAGAAAAAATATACTTCCTCATTGGATTTGGAAATGATGTGATATTTTTGGTCATAAACATGATTATTCTTTATTTTTCTTTTGGATAAAAATTACAATATTTCGGGAGTATTACAGCCCAAAACTATTTTTGGAATCGCTGTTTATTTTATTTTATAGCTGGTTGGAAATGCTTTCACTAAATCCTTGCTTCCGAAACGAATGAAAGGAAAGAAGGGCTTCAAAAGGCTCCATATCATGCAACATAATAATATCTTTTTCCCCTTTTCCAATAACTTTGGTGCAGTTTTAGTCCCAAAGGAATTTATTTATTTTTTGTCAACAATTTTTTTTTCGCCACGAGCACCGAGCATCGATGCGGCTGGAAATATATATATATATTCTTACAAACATATGTATTGTCACGACACGACATATCTATTGTCACTATTTTTGGGATTTTTGTTGTCAACCTATATTATTCTATTCTATTCCAGTACAAAAAAGTAGCACGATAAACCGCAGGATTTCCCTTCCTTTTTGTCCTGTCGATATCGATAGACATGAATATACTACTCCTCTGGACGTGGTCTGGAGTAGTTTTCAATATGTATAGCAATTTCCTTCCGAAAATTTCTTTTCGAGTTTCTTTGTCGGTGAGTTGCTCTATCTTGTTGATGTCAGACGGTGGCTAGTGATGTGGATGATGGGTAAATGGAAGGGAAAGTTAGTTTAGCCCCAGCAGCTTGTATCACCTTTTTTGTGAGGTGTTTTCTGTCGTCGATAGTGAGGTTACTTGAGTGATTGCTCGTCACTCTGAATCCAGCGCTAACTGGGCTAGATAAAAGACTTAAGGGGGAGAAAGAAGAACGGAATCGTATTGTATTGGTATTCTCTTGAGAAACCAATAAAATAATACAAGCTAAAGCCAAAACCAAGCCACGCGTCACGAGATGCTTTTTTTCTTTTATGCCAAACCAAAACCATTTACGGGAAGTAGGTGCTTGAAAAGAAACAAACGAGTTAGTAATGCTATGCTTTTGTTGGGTTTTTGCATGAGTCGCTAGAAAAGTGGGTTGAGTATGTAAAAATTACAATGGAAGGGAAATTTTCTTTGCCCAAACCACTGCATATAATGGTACTCAAATGGTGGAATGGAGTAGCCATTTTCTTTGCAAAAAACAGAAGTGTAAAACTTCTTTTTGTGCTGGACTTGGAGTTGGATTTGGCTTTGGCTTCAAGTGTGCTATTGCAGAGTTGTGTGAAGAAAGTTGTTGTCATGTCGTGATTCCGTTTTGAGTAGAATTAATGAAGGAACCCGAGCAAGCTTCTCATTTACAGTATGACGACGACCATCCATCTATCTCATTTGGGTGTAATGAGGACATGTACATTAATAGCTATCATAAATTCTCAGAAACTAATGCGATTGAATAATGCTATATGTTCTATATACGGATTGGAAGAAGAACACTCATTTCCGTAAGTGGTGCTTAAGCTCTTGATTGTAATAAACGAAATGTAATGCTTACGGAACGGATAGATTTTCACTTTTTTTACGTGAGGACAGGAAGTATATTATAAACTATACACTACACATAAGCGCGAATACACACTTAGATACATCGCAGCGCTTTCTCCATCCTGATGGATGTAACACGACAGGTTTTCATTAGGCTTTTAAATGAAATGAGCCCCAAATGAAAAGTTTGATGGGATGATGACAAAAATCCAGACCAACCTAGAGGCAGACGCTTTTCCCCATTGTGCTTAAGGATAAAAGCAATGCTAAAACTTCAATATAATTTCTTATATGAAGTTGATTGAACGGGAGCCGGCTTAAAGTTTTTTTTGCGATTTTTATTTCATCGATTGAGAGTTCCTTAAGACTAAAATATTAAAACTCTTTCCTTTACATTTGAGACTTGGTCTCAATCATCAAACTTCTTCTTTCCTTCATTTTTTTTTCAGGGAAGAAAATTGCCAAATCAGTAACAAGTTTTTACCCCAGGTGCTTTATTAGTTTTATAGACCAGCACAGCACACAATCACGATAATGAAGCAGCTTTAAAAGGAACTTCACTAGGCCATACTCTTCCACGCATCAATTTCCAGCGACAGGAACAACCATTATAAATCACATGGACAGCTTATCAGTGCGGAGCTTGCGTAATATATGAGCCTATATAGTACATAATATTATTATTATGCATCCTTTCCAGCCACTCACCACTTACCATGATTATTCATCAGAAAGGATATCCGTTATGTTGTCAAGATTATTTGTATATCGTATCGTATCGTTCAGGTTGAGAAGCTACTATTGCTGTTATCCTCACCAAACCAAACCATTCTTGTTGGTTGTTCTTTAGTTAACAAATAAAGTACCTAGGTGTACACACATGAATTTCCTTTCTAAAAAAAGGAACACGCAAGCACACTCGTTTGGTTTGGTTTTGTTACATTACTATTGTATTCTACTGGATTTTTGGTTATGTACAAGAATCTCCCATTTTTTACTTGGGAAGTGGATCGAAATCGATCGAGAAGTGAAAGTTTATGTGGTGTTGGTGTTCGTAGTGGCGTTGTTCTTGTTCCCTTTCCAAATAAAAAGGAGAGGAAGAGGAGATAATGATTACCATTCAAGAATTACAAGAATGGTCCACTATAGACCAGGCCACATATGGTTTTGTTGAGCAAATTGCTACCCCAAAAATAATGCAGTTTTTAGGACTGGCCAAAAAGTTCTAACATTATTTTATGTTTGCTTTATATCCCTCTTCAATTCCAATCCAGCAGCGCGAGCATAAAAGGTAAGTGAGTTAAAAGACTTGCTGAATGAATGAGTTGGTGAGAGAGAGAAAGAAAGCTCATCCATTCACTGGCTATAACGGAGTGACGCTGATTACGGTGATGATTGTTATTCTGAATGATGCAGTGGGATATAAACGTGTTCTCAATTCATTGAGAATCTTTATAGATACGTTCACGTTACGTTACGTAATCTACTTAAGATACGAGTCCATTGGAATATATAACTTGTGCGTGTAACGTTATGTAAGAAACAGGGTGCAGTTTACTTGGGGATTCTTTTGCTGCATGAGCAAACCTTTTTCCGGGATATAAACATATATCTGGGTATATCACAGAAACTTATTGGGTTTCATTGTACTTTTAGGTGGTGGTGCAGCAGTTCAATATTGCAATGCACGAGCTAGTGTGGAATGGACCTATGGGTTTGGTGGGTGGTTGGTGGATTGATTTTGCTCACGAACAGAGGTTTTCATGAGCAGGGATATTATGTTTATTGGAGCGTATAAGAAACGTGAACTTTGAGTAAAATGAAAAAGGAATATATGGAAAATAAGGGAAAAATATATAGATCTAGTCGACAAAAGTGAAGTTCGATATTTTTTGGGACTTTTTGGCCAATGAGAGTGAATTATTGCCACTTTAGTGGCTTGGCTTTATTCCTACTCTTCCAGCTACATGCAACCGAAGAATATTGGTTTCTTTGGCTGGCGTTTGGGAATTGTGAAGAAAATCAGAGTGAGAGAAAGAGCAAAAGCTAAATTATGATTTTCATATTCCTTCTTAAATATTATGTTGAACAAAAAGGTTGAAACTGTTACGAGACCAGAACCAGAAGCTTCAAAAATTAAACTGGCTTCACTATATGGTTTGTTCTGGTGTCTTTGAGTGAATATTTAATAACCATATTATCCCGTTTGGTTCCAGTTTGTGTCATGTCGTAATCCAACTATGGGGACACGACACACACTACTCATGTTGGATGTGCACGGTTAGTTGGCTAAAGTGCATGCAAAAAACGCTGGTGAAAGTCATTTTATCAACTCTTCACTTCACTCTAACTCAACTTGACATACTTTACCATTATATTGTAAAAGAATGGACGAGCGTTTCATTCATAAGGATTCTGTTTCCTCCTCACTTTCAACTCCAACTTCCAACCAGGTTTCCTTTTGTGTTATGGAATTTCTATACCATAATTTTGTTGACATAAGCCCAGTTTCCGTTCTCAAAAAGGGTGATTATGAGTTACTCACTCTGAGGGAAATTTAATGCTAATGCTATTCAGATTTTGACACAATATAATTTTGTGGACAGTGAGAATCCAAATCTAGCACGAGCTAACACACCTTTATTATCCCGTTTTAAGTATAGGCTTGTGGGAATTGGTATATATGGTGTCACGGTGGAATGGAAGCGTTCCACACTGGTTCCACCTGTCATTTTTTTTCCTGCTGAGAAACGGTGTCGGTGTTGGTGCAAGTGCGGGGTATCATCGTCACCACATCGCTTAGCATTTACATTATATATTCTTCTTCTTCCTAGTAGGAAAACGCACAAGTGTGCCGCCACAGAGTGAGTGGGCCTTCATAAAATGGGACCAACTTTTGTGGCTTTATGATCTAAACTCCACTACTGAAAATGTTGCTGCTCATTGTCTCTCTCTTTGAGAATGGAATTAAATGTTTGTGTGGATTGTGGAAGGAGGAAGAGTAAAATTATGAGGAAGCCTGAATTTCTACCAAGAATAGTGAATGCATGCTCAAAGTTTCTTGTGTTAATTCACCGACGTTATTGCTGCTACACACGCCATGCAATGGGTCGTCGGTAACCATCGTGGATATATATAACCTTTCTTATATATTCATATAAAGTTTAATACTCTGCGTTGGGGTGGGTTTATTTTCATCCACATCCACGTGCACAAGGAGTTTTCTAAAGAAGTGAGTGAGTGAGAGAATGAAACGATGGAAAACGATGCTTTTAATTTTGTTGAGTAGTAAAGGATTGACAGGATGGTGGTTGGTGGGTGAGCCCAGCTCTATTCTCAACGATGGGTTTACACTTATAAGGTGTAATGGACGAAGAGTTTGTTGTGCTTGTAATTGATGATAAAGGATCATTGTGCTAATATTTTATGAAACGAAAATAGCTCTCATTTGGTGATGCGATGGAGAGCTATTATAAGAGGAAATGTGAAAGGAATGTATATGCCACACAAGAAGGTAATTATGTAGGAGCAGAATATAGATACTTCCTAAACCACCAGTTTTCACACAGACATTTTAGGATTGGAGTGAATGCACTCTAGAAAAACGGTGGTGGTGGTGGTGGTTGGATGTCGGAACGGAGAACGCAGCGGAAAACTACCTTCATAAATTCTCTGCAGCACTCGTATTTAGGCACTTACGAGGTGCTTTAAGGATTTAGTGAAAATAAATACATTTCGTGCTGGCTTCTATATAATATAAAATAAAATTGACTTTCACCAGAATCCAGTTCATTTGCGGGGAGTGCGAATGCACCAAACTCCATTTGTCTGTGTTCCTTCTTACGATGAAGACTATAAAAATGTAAAATTACACGATTTCATACGTAAACGCTTCTAATTTTTCACTGGAGCCTAGTTCTTGGAGGAAACGCATTGGAATTGCTTTGCTAAATATTCATGTAATGGGGCACCATTCCTCAAGTCAGTTTGCTTAAATATTTGCTTTCCACTCTGAATAACGTATAGGTATTATTTATTCAACGAGTCAGCAAATACGTTTGCAGTTTATTTTTGATTGAATCAAAACATGGGATAATCATGATGCTTAGTCCACCTTGTTATATAATCAAAGGAAAAGTTTGTGAGTAGGAAAGTCAGACGGAAGCTCGTAAGCAAAGCAGGAGCGCCACCACGTTTGCTTCCACTTTTTAGCAAGTTTTGTCTCCAGTCTCCTCTGTCCTTAGTTAATTCACACTTCCGGAAAGGGAAATGGGGTCATTGACTAGCAGACGTGCTTTGACTGCAATATGGTATGGTAGTACGACTAGACGCTTAGAATTGAATACCTTTCATTTCAGGTGTATTCCATCCAGATACTACATTAGTACAAGGGTTTTTGAGAAGGCTCTCATACCATCGCAGTTATGCAACTATATATAGGTTGTTCGTTAGCGTTAGCGACATCAGAAACCAGCACTTTCCCAACCTATAACGACAAGTACATGCCTAAGTGGTTGTAAGTGGAGCAAATAAACTCTTCAATTTGTATCGGTTTCTCCTTAAAAATCAAAGTCCTTTGCAACCTAAAGCCTTTAAAAAGCGGCACAAAAAATAAGGGCACAAAAAAATCTTTAAATAAATCGGAGTACGAAAAAGACTTCAAACACTTTTCTTCTTCAAACTTCGTCAACCTATGGTAAAAACTAAAAACCCTAAAAAAAACTTTATGGGGGATAATATGGATGAAATGAAATTTGATATCCTTTTGATGTGTGTGTAGGAAGGCTGCAAATGGCAGGATTCATTTTCTGAGAAGACTACGTATAACAAAAGCGTTTCAAAAACAAATTTCAAAGGTGTGCATAATGAGCATTTGAAACTGCGTAGTAATGCATAAACTATTTTCTCTACCAGAATTATGCGTTGGCTCGTTAAAAAACATGTTATTCAGTGTAGTTATATCATAATATTTTAAATTTAAAGGGGCCATTCTTTAATTACGTCATCACAATTTTTGATCCGATCCTATTTTTGATCCACCTAAATCATCAATATTTAACATTAGTAAATTATATTTATTTTACACGGAACGTAATCCGTTGCCAGAGGGACAGTTGACGTGATTAAAGTATGGCCCCTAAACAGTAAATAGAAATGAATAGAATAAAAGAAACGTAGGTAGACCATCGTGGATTCTTTCGAACGACAGGGGTCGACCAATTAAATACTGAAAAACCACTCAGGCACATAGCACATGCTTGGTTTTTCAGGTACGTTTACTCTAATAAGTCCACGTGAGTTGAGTTGTGTGGGACAATTTTTTTTCCATGGATGCGCTTAGAAATGAAAAGGAAGACGTGCATGAACACCATGTGAGCAGTAGGTATATATATATTTTTTCATACATTTGTGTGCACCAAGCAGAAGAGTAGGGTAGGAAATTAATGAGGAACGGAATGGTTCTCAGCAACCTGATTCTTTTTTAAGAGTGCCACAGAAATGATGTTACGTGTTTCCCAAATAAGTTTTTCAAATGACCTATCATATCATCATCATGATCATCGCCTTGTTATAACATGTATGCACAATATTCTACCCACATGTTTGTAATATCAAGAAGGAAAAAGATGTTCGCTGTTGCGAAAACTTCATTACTCAAATGGGTTAACTTTTTTTTCTTTTCCTTTCCACCTTTCATAAACGTATGTTGAAGTTCATACTTTCTGTTTTTATCCAAATTTAGTCTACAGGAAAGTTGTGGGAAGAAAGGATCTCGTATGAAATACATTTAATAGGATGATGTTGCCTGCTCCCCAAAAAATAAATTTGTTATCTGATATCCTCATCTGCTTCTCTCACGCTGAGCTTTTGTGGGGTTTGAAATCATAAACTCAAAGTTGATGAGGGAATTTTCTTACCTTAATAACTTGCTGCTTTATGTATGGAATGTTGAAATGGAATTACTAGGGCTTCATGATTTTCAACATTTCAACTCTAAACTTGTGGTTTTCCATACAAATCTCATATTTTTAATTATGATGGATTATGATTATAGCCATTTTTTTCATGGTGGCTCGCAACTCGCATTAAAAATGTGATTAATATGCTTCAAGGTAGAAAGGAAGGATTAATACAAAAGTTACACAACATTTTGGCTTAGTTTTTAAGTGCGGTCGTGGTCGCTGAATAGGGGTTCACCTTAAAGGGCTTAAAAATGTGGATAGTTGGATATTGGATAAAACCAAAGAGGAAAATTGCTTTCTCTTTCATCATCTGCTTAAATTAATCACGTGATCCTCATCATCATTATAGTGTATCGCTTTGAATTAAGGAACTGGTAAAGTAAGTTGCTCACCGTTCCATGGATTTATGCACCAACACTGATAAAGTCATAAAGCATAAGACCCTCATACATCATCATAAGTTAAGCTGGTAAAGAGCCTAATTTAATTCTCGCGTTTGTTCCATACGTAATCCATGCATAAATGGAGGTTCCTTTGGTATGGTTGCGAAAGAAGAACTCTACTTATACCCACGTAATTTTAGCTTTATTTATTGCAATCCAAAAGTACGGGCGTGGAAATTCTTCAGGTGAGCGGGTATCGTACAACCCGGGATTTAAAAAAATCTGAAGTATATTTAAACAGAATGAAATACAATGCAAAATCTGACATGAAAGTAAATCAGATTTGATTTGATGTGACACTGGGGCACTGAGCAACTTACATTCATAAATATTCCCATTTTGCAGAAGGCATACAAATCAGCAGAGATTAAACTTTGCACTTTCTTTAGTACAAAGGACCATTTATTTTCAACACAGAAAATATATGTTTCTCTAAGAAATTCATGATAGTTGTCTCGTTGCAAATTACTTTGCTGTTGCAATACCTCGAAACACCTGAGACTCTCAAAACTACAAACTGAAGGATACCACAAAGAGAATGGTTGCATAAAATGTTGCAAAAAAGGATGTTGGTTCAAAAGGTTGTTTTGAGTTTTTCATACCTTTCTAGAGCTCTCGTTTTCCTCCTACATGAGCGTATGGATTTAAAAGGCTTAATATTGTATCTTTCAAGTAAATTGAAGAAGCAGGAGACTCGTTTCAATCTTTCGTCGTCCATCCATCCAACCATCTTATGTATATATCATGATGATGCATGCGTATGTTCATGTCAGTAAAAATATTGGAAAAGTTTTTGTATTCCGGTGTAGAACACGAAATTAAGGAAAGAGCTTGACAGGCTTTCTCCTTATTAGTTTCTCGACGTGTTCAATTTAAAAGTGTTTTCTTTAGATGTACTTCTTTCTATACTTTTCCCGGTAAAGTTAAGACTTTTGAGCTATTATATTTATTTATGCATATTCTTCTTCGTATCTATCTCCAGCATACACCATACCACAAGTTTGAAAGTTTCCAGTTGAGTCAGATTCAGTTTCTCAAACAATCTCATCATCGTTCTTTAATAATATGTTTCTTTCACAAACTCTTTTGAGTGAGCAAACTTTCTCTTTTCAATTACTTAGTTAGTCGCCGCCTTGGAGCACACGCCTTCCTCAAGTGCATTCAACTTTTGTGTCTTGTCTTGGGGGATGGATGTCTCCTCCAGACTAGTATATTACGTTTCAGTCATGAGAAAGCTTATAACTTCAAATTTCTCGCAGCAGCAGCAGCATCATACCAATTCCAACTATCATGGACGTATATTTGCTCAAGTGCTCAAAATGATACGTGCTCATCTTTTACTCTTCCTTCAGAAAATAATCAAACATTATGATTGTGATTGAGCCTTTGCTTGCTTTCTTTGTTTCAATGTTTTAAAACTGTTTAAATTTGGGGAGCGGATCATTCTGCATGAAACAATTAATATTGACAAAAGGGAAAATGTCGAGTGTCCATCAAATCAAGCACACTAAATTAAAATTGCATGTATTTTGTTTCCTGTATCATCATCACAGGGAAATGAGCTGGATTGTGTTGTGTTTTGTAGCGAGTGTAAGTTTGCCATTGCATGATGAGTAATTTGTCAACCTTTTCCGTGTCAAAATGGCAACTTGTGTGCTAACAACACAAAACACAACATGCAATTGCTTTGAGAGCGTTCATTACGTGACAGAAGGGCATGGCTTTTTGTTTTCCCTCTGCTGTGGAATGGAATGGGAAAGAGATCGTCTTTTGATGAGGAGGCTAGAGAGAGAGTCGTGTCTAAATTCACTTTCTGGTTTGCTCTCAATGCACTTCCCTTTCCAAACTAGAGAGCATTGAACAACTATGTTAGGAAAATGTGAGGTGGATGTGGATGTGATGAGCCTTTTTTCAGACACACACAAGAAAGACCAACTTATTTGAGGAAGTCTAGTGAAAGCTCTGCACTATCAAGTATAAGCATTAGTTTGGCATTGTGTACTAGTTATTGTGTGCAGCAAAGAGTAGACAAGACACAAAAGGTACACACATTAATGCTATAAAAATAGCAATGCTTTGTTGCGCTTTCTCTTTATACTCCTATCAATAATTCATGGGGTTTGTGTGTGCTGTCGGCGTTTTCTCTTGTGGGACTGACTTTGGGGCTGCATTAACTAGCTTTTTTTTACCAGAGGAAAGCAACGCCACTAAATACTTGCCCATTTTTCCTGCTTAATATTGCATTCATTTTTTTGACTTGTGCTAGCAGTCTCTTGTTGTGCATGGCTTTAATCATTCCTTTGTGTTACAGAGTCTACTGTACAGTCCAAAATAATTTATGGCTATTAGGTCGAGAAATATGCAAATGCACGCACCGTTGAGTAATACACAATAAAAAATTCTGGATGGTTGTACATGATTTAAAAGCTATGCAACACGACCTCATTTTTGCAAGTGAGGCGTCCCAGCGTCTCCTTCCCTTTTGGCTACCCTTCTGGTATACGCCTTATCAGATTGACAAAAATAGCTGAGAAACTTTAATAACATGGGTTTTGACGGGTTGTAATTTTTTTAGTATGATTGCTTTGCTTTGATTGCTCTTAAATATTAACAATGCATCACACGAAAAATTATTTTGGATTCACGAAGAGCATAGCTGCAAAAGCGAATGAAAACCATTGAAAATGTGCAGTATTTTTTCAATGAAATATCTGACCAAAAAAGTATGAAGAAATCAATATCAATCGTTTGAGTGCTGCTGCTGAGGTGACGATCCAAACTTTTCACTCTATTTCACTTGAAAGAATTGGTTGCACACAGAGTGAACGATGAGTGTATCATAGTTTCTAACATTATACCCATATGCTTACCATGTACAAATCTATGTGGTAAGGTAATATAAAGGTTTTCTTGGAATATGGGAGGTGGCACGAAAGTTCAGTAAAAAAGTGTTTTACACGAAATCAGGCTAAAAGATTTCCGGACTCTTGTGTTTTTTCCAGTGTTTTACTAGTAAATCCATTTCCTTCAATTTGTAATTCCTAGAAAGTCATGAAATGTTTTACCTGGAGAATTGACCCTGTACTCACCTGAAGTTGTAGATGTTTTTTTCTTCTTTTTGTCGCACCTTTTACTATCTCTACCCGTATATTTATTATAACGACTTGCTTTGGTGCCATAAAACCTAACGGGGACTCGGCATGAGTAGTCTCTTCCGTGCATTTTACGCATTAAAATTTTATCGTTTATTCCTATAGTAAGATTGCACGATTGCTTTGCTGCTCTTGGTCTTGATTATCAAAGAACGAGTTAAAATATTTGAATGAGCTAGTGTAACTTTCATTATACTCAATCTCTAATAATGTTTTCATTCGAAATAATCAATTAGTGGCAGTAACATTAAAGGTGGGCTTTCGATTCACATATTTCTGTGACACTTTCACGTGTGAATTACAACAAACAGGCGGACATTAGTCCTGAAAGATTTATGACATGATATTAATGGCGACCGGGAGGTAAGTTATAGCGGACTTCCTTCAGATATAAAATATAAAAACATGGATGGACGGTAGCTAAGGGCATTCTATGCCAGGAGGGATGTATTGGGAGAAAGCAAAATAATATGGAAGCACGAAACCTGCCGCATAAGTATAAAAATAGGTTTATGTAAAAGTGTCCTTTGTCAAAGTGGAGTCGGAACAGAAGGAATAAAAAATTGATGCGACATCGTAACCTCGATTCCCTCACTCACATTCGTTTTGTTTGACAGTAGTAAAAAGCGTCAAGTCAAGAATGTGAGAAAGGGGCAGGCAGCAACAAAACAACAAAAAAAAAATGAATTTTTCATCATGATAGATGATCACTCATGTAGGAACTCGATGTTTAAGCGATGGTTCCGTCATCAATAAACAAATCAAACATCCAACGCTTCATGTACTTCCATCAATCGTACACGAAAGTGGTGTGAAAAGAGTGAAGGGGCTTTTGTATTATCTTCCAAGCATAACCAAGTGCCATTCTTTTGAGAAAAGAGTTTGAGTTGACTGCTCTCAGATACAATCACACGTATTCCCATTAGTACTTGATTATGATTTATCTTCAAAGTTATTGTACGATACTGTCAAGTTCTCAAGATATCAATGAAAAGTCTAATATTACTATTAGTATGATTGGCTCTACATGTTTCATACTTTCCATGTGCCATCTGCAGCTTTAACCCAACTTTCTTGCTTTTGTAACACTGAAAATCACCCAGCGTTCTTTCAAGAAATAACACTTCTGGTCACGTCACGCTACACACGTGAGCATTCTTGTTACTTGTTATATCATATCAAGTCCATCAAACAAATTGCGAGTTTTTTTCTTCTGAACACTGAATTAGGCTCAATCATGTTTTATAGGTTTGGAGGCACATATGGCACATAACTTCGTATGGAAATTGTGTGCACGTTGTGCAAGTTAATTTGTATTGACGACATGTTTTTTTGCCATATGCTTTGTAAATGAATTAGCTTGACCCATATGAATTGGAGTTGAGTAGATGGTAGGTGAAAAGTGAAAATGGCGACAACTAACAGAATAATGTTGGTTGCTGGTTGTAGCAGAAAATCGTGATGGATCATAAGTCGAAGGGATCACGCAGTAACTTTCATTCAAAATTGAATTGCAGGGATTTTTGTACATTACTTTCCGGCTGGTGCATTGCTTTTAGTTGAAGAGAAAATCCAGTTTTTTAGCTCTAGTAGATGTTGCTGCTTTATTTTAGAGTCGTTCTCTACATAACATTGAGCATGCTTAGCTTACACCGTAGTGGGTATAAAAATGCCAGCTCGTGTTATTACAGGCATAACAATGACAAGTATGACAAGTTATGGACGTGATACTACACCGCAATGTGTTGCCTTTTGTGCAAAATTCAGAGAGAGAGAAGCTTTTGTTAGCATCTTGGGATTGCGAACTCTCTTAAGATGAAAGTTATCGCGTGTTACTTGTCACTGCTACTTTACAAACTTTATGTTGCACTTCGTTCGTTCTGTTGTTTTTTTTTTGGGAGAAAAGGAACATTTTTTTACGTTCACGGGGATTTTTAGAGTCGAAAATAGAGAGAATTTAATATTAAACCTGAGGAAAGGGTTGCAATAGTGGGGAAGCTAAACCGGATTATTTTAAGAAGCACCGATATCCGTCAAGAAAGTGCCATAAGCTTCCTGATTTTCTTTACGACTTGCTTTTGGCTAAATCGTGGCTCAAGTCAAGTATCAAGTATATTTGGTTTATCATCCTGGGGCATATTATAAATACACGAATTTCTTATTGGACGATACACAATCCACTTCTGCGTGATTGATTAAAAATGGTACAATTAAAGTAGAAACGAGGCGTTAGGAATTAGAAAGTGGTCTGTCCTGTTTATTGTGTGTGATTGCATGCAAGCAGCAACTTCGATGGATTTATATAGAACAAGAAATAAAAGTGGTTTACTTTGTGTAGTAGTGTCCAGCCACCTTTTCTGACTGAACTGGAATAAAGTCACGAACTACATGTAGTCATAATAATTTACTCTTGACAATAATGAATGCATTTGGATGATAAACGGCTAGCGCAGTGGGTTACTACAAGATGAAATTGGCACGCTGCCTTTTGCGAATGCAGCATCAGGAAACAGCTATAGTAAACAGAATAAAATTTGGCCTAGGCTTTGCACTAACAACCTAACAACCTAACAATATGAGTTGAATTTGATTTGAGACCTTTCTCTTTTCAAATGTGCTGTGGTTAAACTTTTATTTATTAAACTAAAGTAGCTCATGCTTTTCAATACATTTCAATTTTTAAAACGGAAACTGGTTGATTTGTGTTATTTTAAAAATTCCCAACCGTTGGTGACCTACCCAATGTGTCTTCGTCTCGGTCGTCGAGCCAAATGACGCGGAGAATATTTGTACGCTAAGCAGCACACTCCAAACCTGACCCCAGCAGTATAAAGAACGAAGAATAGCAAATAAAGAAAGTCCACCACGTTTCCAATATTAGACGCATTAATAACGTGGTAAATCTTTGAGAGAGTTACGAAACTCTGGAGAATAACACTGGCTTTCAATCCCCAACTGCTTTTCTATAAAAAACAATGAAATCATCAAGTACTTGTTCTTCCACAATCATTAATTATTAATTTAATACGTATAATAACCAGTGCTACTCTCTTTACCTGTACAATTGATCCTATGGCACTTAAGACCAAAACAAAACGTAAGACATGCATGGTTTGATCATCCACATATAGCGTTTCATTAGGAAAGAAGTATTTTGGAAAGAAGTATTTTGGAAATTGAAACGCAAACATCTTAAATGACCACAACTTAATGAAATGATTGAAATGACAGTGATTAGTAAAATTAATTTCATTCCAAAAAAAAAAGATTGTGTAAAATTTAGCTCACCCATTCCCAGATTAAAGTGATCATTAAAGCCTTCTGTGTGTTCTTGTAGTAGTACTTTGCCACTTCCATGACCCCCGTTCCATATAAGGAATCACTCTGGCGTTTATTTGCGTTAAAGCAGTGAGTCTTCTTGTTTTTGATGAGGTCGAAAATGTCATCGTAAAAACATACCCGAAACATAATGAAAATTATTGTAAACCACCATTCATATTCCGAAGCGTCATGCTTTTCATTAAAACGCATGTTGATCAATCCGAAATAATTTAGGCAAACGCCCAGGTCCAATATCAAACTCAGGGTTAGAAAGTGCCACAACCAAAATTTACTCTTGCCCTGTTTCAATACATTTTTAGTGCACAAGTCAAAATGATTGGAAATTTAGAAGGAAACAGGAATGAATAATAATTTGAAATAATCTTACATTGGTGATAGCCTCATACCAAATGGTCATGATGGCTAGGAGAAATCTCATGAGACACGGGCACGTCATATGCCCTAAAAAATTTATAAGCATTTAAGACAGCATTTACCTATGACATGACTAATTTTATAGTTATGATTATATGAAGTAATTGTTGAATCAAGAAGAGCATATTATACTTACAGGGCTTGTCATCATCAATTAGAATCATGTCTCGGACCTCCAACAATCCGAACAAGGCCCACCAAGTCTGCAAAACAGAACGAAATGGTTTAACATTTAAATATTCTTTCTACAACAATAATTTGGAATACTAAATCTTTCTTATTACCGTTTCTAATAACACTGACATCATGAGCATATCGAAACTCGATAACCCCACCGCTTTTAACATGTCCTTATTCATGATACCTGTCGTTTTTCTTAAAAACTTAAATAAAATAAAATATTGGACTACGTAAAAGTAATATTGGACTACAAAGAATCCAAAAAAAAATATTTCGTAACCAGTCGCCTGATATTCACTAAAATGGGATAGCTTCCAGCTTGCTGTAATGTTTGAATGATGTGCATTGTATGTGGCATGTAAAGTAAGTAGAGTAACGTGATATGCAGTTTGCATTTCATACCATTTCACATTAGTTACCTATATGTATTGTCTTAATTCTTGGAACTTGAACATACTTGATGGCTGTAATAACTTTCATGCTTAAAACGTCAATGATTGTACATGGTAAAAATTGTTCAACTTTTCATTCTCTGTTTTTTAACTTTCTCTTAAGTCTTTAATAATTGAAAAATTGAGTCATTTTAACAGAGTTACACCCAATTTCCCAGCAATAAACTCACAACAAATAGGTTTAAGATAAATGTAATATGATTGGTCTGTAAATCTGCTAAATTCCTCTATTGCGACGGCCGATTTTATTACGTCGCCGCCTTTGAATGTTAAATTGAGGATAATACAATCTCTCGTTAGCGATTCCACTGTCCTGTGATCTCAGAATGAGTAAGGCGGAATAGCGAAAGAAGCGCCAGGCTCCGAATCTCGTCATAGCACATGGAACAAAGTAGATCCAGTCGATGAAATAAACCATTGGGTTTTCAAAATGATGTGCATTAATACAGATGTAAAAGGCTGCTACGGTTGCTAGTTGCAAGACAAAGGAGTATATGACACATAAATCTGTTAACCATTTCCTTGCCTTTCCCTACAATCAGAAAAAAATCAAATTATCAATTACACTTTTTCCAACAATCATTACGAGTCACAATTTTCTAATATAACGCTTTTTTACCCTATAAACTACTTCGAAGGAAAGTAAGACTGAAGCTAGTCGGAACAAGCTGAGGATTACGTCAACCAATTTTGAGTTTTCCATTTGTCCTGCAAATAATATAACAGTGCTTTCATTAAATATCTATAATATAATGTACGATGGAAGTGGAATAAAATTGAATATATTTCACGTACCTAAAAGCCCAGTATGATATCCAAAGATATATTCTGGAAGTTGAAGCGCCAGCATAAAGTATAACCATATCCGTTCCCATACTATTAGGATGAAAGTGGCCTGGTAGAGGTGGTTGGAGTAGTACTTGATCACGTTAGAGATCCCCTTTCCATAAAAACAGTCCCGATCATTCAGATCAACGGTGATCTTGTCTAAAACGTTTGTATCTCTGACAAAGGCTCCAATATTCGAGTGAATCAAACACCGAAAGGCGATGAAAACTGCAGTGGATAACCAAAACCAGTAGGAAGCGCAGTGTTTTTCACTTAAATGAAGTTGGATGGTAGTATAATAATCCAACCATAGGCGCACATCAGCAATGAAGCTTATCATTACATAGAGAAACAATAGGTAGCTCTTGCCCTGTTTTTAGATAATAAATTTTATTCAAAAGGTAGTTATTTGAAGGCGAAGGGAGTTTATTTTTTTTAATTGCTGGTTAATGTACAAATAAATTTTGAAATCTTACATTGGCGATGGTACCGTACCAAATGATAATGATCGCTAGGAGAAGTCTCTCGATGCAGGATAATTTGAAGTACCCTTAAAAATTATAAAATTATTTAGGCCATAAGATATATAAAACAATATTACTTATTAAGTCATGAACTAAAGAAGCGCATGTATTTACCCTGGGTAATGCCTAGAATGTGGCCATGCTCGCCAACCTCCAGTAATGTGAACATCGCCCACCAAGTCTACAAAAGAAATAACTTGATAGTTAAACAATATTTATATTTATAGATATATACTACAATCTACAACAATAAAGAATGTCTCTCTTGTTTCTCTTACTGTTTCCAGCAATGCTGTCAAAACTAGGAGGTCGTAGGCCGTTATCCCCATCTCTTTTAATGTTTTGGCCATTTCTAACTTTCTGCTTGATCTTGATTTTATCTTGAATGCGTCCGAAGCCCAGAGAACCAGAAACTGATAGCTGATGTTTGTCAGTGAATTTTTGAGATTGAAGTGTCAGTATTGAAATTATTGTTTGTACTCAGGTTCCAGACGAGACGATATATTACGCAGTAAACTAATTGTAACGAGACGTGTATTTCAATCAGCTTCTTTGCTCACACATTGGCGAATTGCTACCTCAAGTGTCAAGTGCTGTGCGAAAGGTAGGTAAGCCGACCACCCCAGCATTTATAGGACTCGCACAATGCAATAACTTTATGCCTTAATGTATTGAAATTCTTGGAATTTCAGCATATTTGTCTTGGATGCAACCATATTAAAAGCATTTTATGGATATGGCTTGGCTTGAGAATGGAATTGGCATTGCCCTTTATCGTTGACAAACTCCGGGGTTTTCATTCTACCTAGGTTTTATACAAGTATGAACAGAATGGGAATGATATCTTACGTATTGAACTGATGGGATAAAATCAAGTCGCATTTTCTACTCTCTGGACTTTTATGGGGAAGAACTGTTGAAGTGTTGCATTGAGATGACTCTGATGAGTTGGCTAAGAATTACATACAGCTTGTTAACAGGTGGACATTAATGACACAAAACGACATGAATGGGTTTTTATGTTTTTATTACAAAAAGACTAATCATTATTGTGACACTTTACATTTTAAACTTTTGGAAATAGGATCAGATTATATCAGAACGAATTATTACAAAGGAAAACAAACTCATAGGTTAATTTCTCAAATCACAAGACTAATCTATTGGTATTCTAACAAAAATTTTGAATTTAAAATTTACCCAGCTGTAAACGAATCAAATAAATTATGGCAAAAGCCTTTAAATAGGAGAATTGGGGAAAGTAAACCCGAATTAGCCGAATCTGTTTCAAAATCTTGACTTATTCTAACACTATATACGCATCAAAGAGGTTTAACCAGTCCGTATAAACATTTCCGAATCGTGCCCAGATCAGCCCAGATATCCATCCTCTTTAAACAACGCTCCCCCCATTGTTTCCAGCCGCCTCCACTTTCCGTGTCGTGAGTTTGCCAATAGCAATGCACACCAACAATTTCATCTCAGCAGACACAAAGAAGAATAAACTGTAAATGTTGAATTCCATAGTAGGGGCCGAGAAATACGTAGACACGGTCATGAAGTACTCACATAGGGCGAGATAAGACGCAATTACGACCACAATTCCCCAGATATATACAACCTTAATGTTTTTCTATAAAAAAAATCAACAAGAATTTCATACTCATCACATCCATCCTGTCACGAAACTATTATGTTAGGCAAGAAAAAAAAGCTTATAATTTTTACCTTCAAAATTGCAAAGATTCCAAATAAAGCGAGGCTCATGTGGAAATTTTGATTTGTTAGGTTTTCAAAGTAAAGGGATGAGCCTGCAAGTAATTAAATTGTAAATCAGTTTTAAAGGCATTATAAAATACATCGTTATGGATTTGAATTGGACTAAGAAAGTTTACCTAAAACGCCAACATCGTTCCGATTGAAGATGTATTTAGGGAGCTGGTTAAACACAAACATGCAGAAGGACCAGATCTGAAATAAAAAATAGATTCATGAATTTTAAAACCCCTTTCAAAACAAGGGATTAGAAAAAAAGTTCAATTCATCTTTATTTACCAATGAGAAAAGCAAGATGAGTAGCGCAGCCTTCTTTACATTCCGACGGTAGTGCTTTCCAACTTCTAATATCCCTTTCCCGTAAAATGAGGTTCTGCCTTGCTTACCAGCGCTGGTCTTCTTCTTCTTCTCCTTCTCGTCATCAGAAACCTTTTTGGAAACAGTCTCAAGTTCAGCAGCGCTGGTCTTCTTCTCCTTCTTGTCGTCACCAGAGGTTTGGGAAGTGGTTGCAAGGATGAAGGAGTAAATCATCGCGTAAATACACGCCCGAAAGATCTCGAAAGTTAAGGTCCCGTATATGCCGTAGGAAACTGGCATAGGAAACGCGAATAAATCCTTTCTCTCATCCTTATTACGACTAATCCGGATCTCGTGGACATTAAGATATATAAGGTAACTATCGCATAGAATTGCGAATACCATATATCTGCTCAAAAGGTTGGTCCTTCCCTGTTGAAATGTTTAGAAACAAACGTTAGAACTACTGAAGTAAAGTGAAAAGTTAGAATTTAAAGGTTTTAAAGTATAAAAGCCTTACCTTAGCAATAGCCCCATACCAGATACACAATACTACCGAGAGAACTCTCAAGCGGCAGCACATTCTCATGTCCGCTAAAAATAAAGAAGGGGTTAGGTTAACAGTTATGTTTTATAATAAACTTTGGAAGGATAATTAAGAGGAGTACTTACGGCCCATTTCAGGCTGTCCGAAGATAAGGCTTGTTTCGTCAAAGAGACCAAACATGCCCCACCAAACCTGAAAATGTATAAGAAAACCAATAGTTTTACAACATTATTTAGCTTAATTTAAATTGTTTTACCCTAAATCTCTGGTTTGTCGTACCGTTTCCAGCATTGCGATTAAAACGAGGATGTCGTAATACGACAGCCTTATCTTTCCAGCAATTTTCCGAACCTCGGGCTTCTCAACGACAGCCACCTCGGAGTTTTCACTCTTTTCAGGCGGCATGGTCACCGCCGTTGCCGTTGGCTTCATTTTGACTTCGATCTTCATTCTCCACTACCTACTCCACTTCTTACTATTTTAAATCAGCAAGAGCTAGAAATTGATGATGATCAGTAGACGTTTGAAGTTGATGTGTTACCGTATTCAAAGTATGTTCCTTAAAGGGCTTAATACAAGGTGAAGCAATGAACTCAATAAATTGTACTTTGATTTTTGGCTAATATGTGTTGTAAGAAGCGGTGTTTCACAAAGGCATTAGAGCAACCTAAATTTCACAAACACAATAGACCTATTGTCTTATAATCCTTGGAATTTGACATAAAAATTTGGCTGCGATTGTTTCCTATTAAAAGGAGGAGCCATTAAATGACGTATGAGTCTATTAACCTTGGAATTTTTCTTCGCTTCGAATTTCTAACTTATGATTTACATGCAAGATAAATTGAATTTCAATATGCTGGATTTTGGATCATCCCTGAATATTTACATGATGATTAGTCTGATGCTTGATCAAGCAATAAATATAATATGCTAAAAATACTTGCTAAATATACATTTTCCTCATTTTCGACTTTAAAAAATGTTAATGACCAGCTGGCCATAGTATTTTTGGTGTACATGCGTTTCTAAATATTCCTGGGGCTGAAAAAGTTTAGTTTCCGTTATTGAAACCGCTTTCCTTTTTTTCCCGTTAAAGCGGGGTCGACACATTAAATGGAGACGAGGAAGGGAGAGTCTCGATTTGCCTGTTTCATTAGTTTTATGTATGATAAGCTTATTGTTTAGGAAATGAAATGGAGTATTACACTAGAAGCGTAATTGCTGGCAGTTAAAGCATTCATTGGAATGGTCTAGATATGAGCATTATTGATTGTAATTTCTTTTGTAAAGAGAGTCACAATGGAAGGATTATATAAGGTCAGGTTGCGTTCTGAATAGAATGGACATTTTCATTAATGCATTTAGCGTTGACTATATGGGCTCTACATTACAACTCCGTTTTATGCAAATTCTAGGTGCAGCATACGAAAAAGCATTTGATAACGCTGACGTTGATAATTGAACATAATAGATTGACATAAAATTATGAGATCCCTGGAAAATGCTAAAAACTATTATGTAATATAATTAATTAAGCAATCCACAATGCAATTCTCTGGATTCACATGAGCATAAGATAATTGAGATAAAGTGGAAATTATAATGGTGTGAGTGATGAGAATGATGACCGTCGACTGGAGGATTATGTACTGATTATGGACAGCTTTGAAAGGTGGAAAATATAGGGGCTCACATCCACTTTCATACTTTCATGCTCGAAAAATCCAAAAAAAATCTGAGCTCATACAAATATATACTTACGAGTTTTTCACTTTTATATGAACATATGCCTTTGTTGGTTTGAGCAACGGCTAGATTTCTATGCGTAAATGTGTGTTATAGTGATGCATGCATAATAAATACTCATTACAGCGTTTAAATTAAAGCCAATTATTTAATTTGCAATAATATTTCTAAACCAATTTTATGTTACGCTTGCGAGGAGCGTCGTGAAATTTTGAAAATTTTCTGGTATGATACAATTAATAAACAAACATTATTACAAACTGATACTAGTGTCACAAGTTTCAAAATAATGAAAAAAGATATACTTTCACATTAACATGATCTTGACTCATCCCAAAACTTCTGAAACCTTACACTATAAACAATTGTAATACATTTAATTTAGTGTGTATATAATTTAAACAGCTATAATTTTGCACCGAGCAATATCTAAACGACCAAGGTCAATTTTTTAAAACATTTTAACCAATTACTTCTATATCTACTCCGTTAGTACCAATTTAAAATCAATCCAATTCTGTTAAAAATAATATATTAACCTAATCCGACAGAAAAAAACAATCAGAATAATTTTATGTGAATTTTAGCAAATAATTTTGGATTTCAAAAGTGCCAATTTCAAAAATTTATCATCAAGGTATCTCTTAACAACAGGTAGGATATATATTAGGGTTTCCAATGAGACGCACGACATATAGTCTTAATGTTTGGAGAATGAACCTGCTCCAACCAACAAAAAATTTTCTATTTCCTGTCAATAATTATTATTAGTCGTCAAATATAGAAGCGCCACTGTGCCATTCAGTTCAAAATCTCATAATTTCGGAGTTATCGCCAATTTTGTACAAAAATAGTTACTTCATTTGGGACGGTTTGGTGCAAAGACCATTGAATCTATTGGCTTGATTTTTTCTTTAAAAAACTCCCAATAGCTTTTTAAAGATAGGACTTTCATGGGTTTTCTAATCGTTTGTACCGTTTTCGCCCCAGAAAATCCATGAAAGTCCTATCTTCATAAAGCGATTGGGAGTGTTTTTAAGCAAAAACCTTTTTGTTGGAGACCGAGAGTACGTTCTATGTTCTACGATCTACGATATTCCGAATACTTTTACAACGAATAATTTTGAATCTCTAAAGTCTACAATATTGAAATTTTTCCAATTCTGTTAAAAATAATATGTTAATCTAATCGGACAAAACAATCAGAATAATTTTATATGAATTTCTAAGGTTTTACGATACTCTGAATACTTTTCCAACGAATAATTTTGAATTTCTAAAGTACCAATTTTAAAATTCTAGTCTACTATTTTCCCTTTAAACTACCCATGAAACCAATCCAATCCTTAAACAAGAGAGTTATCAGCAGGCACCCACCTTTTCATGATAATATAACACGGCCCTAACTTGATTGCAGAAGTGAGAATGTGGAACAAGGGTAGGTAAAAGACGCACCTGGGAAGTTGATGTAATCCCAGACTAAACACAAAGTAAAGGAACGCCATCAAGCAAATAGTGTTATACAAAACATCCAAGCTGGTGAGAAAAATCCAGAAATATACGATCCACAATTTTTTCTGAAAGACAGAAAATAAAATTTTAAATAATAAACTGTTATACATCCTTTGCAGTGGACTAAAAAATGAATAAAGTTTTATGCAACGTACCTCTGAAATCCCAATGATTCCAATAGACGCTACTTGCATGGTTGTGATTGAACAGATCAGGTTCACAAAAGGAAGAGATAACCCTATTGTAATTACAACAAATTATAATAGTATTTTAGATTAAAAATGCATGTATAATTTTATGTAATCACGCAGATTGTGAAAGCTTACAAAAATCGGAGTAGACAGTGAGGAATATTAACCCCGGCAATGCATCAAGGGCAATCTCCATAATTGGGTAGACCTGAAACGATATAAAAATAGTCAATTTGTGGATCTTTTTTCAAAAATTAAAACCAAATATTTTTTGTTGCATGACTCACCCATTTTAATGCCAACCAGATAACAACAGCCTTTTCCACATCTCGAATGTAGTGATTTACCACGTTGACAATCCCTTTCCCCAAAAAATTCTTGCGTTTGTCCTTATCCTGCTTTTCAATGGTGGTGGTGGTCTTCTCCACATCAACGGAACCATTTTTGGAAGCATCCTCACGAGTAGCAATATGAAGGTAGGCAAATGTGATGTAAATGATCCCCCGCAAGGCGAAATACACGATAAAGTTGTACCAGGCATGGTAATATGTCCAAGGATTTGTTCCATACTGATCAGGAGAAGCTATGTTGTAGTAATAAATGATTTGACATCCATCCAAAAATATTCCAGTCATCGCGTATATACCCAAGTAGCGACGGCCTCCCTGTTAAGATTATTTTTAAAATACGTTGATTACTGATTGGTAGGTTAAAAGTTATGATTTAAAATTTTAATAGTTAAAGTCTTACATTGGCAATGGCCTCGTACCAAATACAATAGGTGGCTAGGATGAGTCGAAGGTGGTAATCACGTTCTGAAGCCCCTAAAAATAAAACATATAAATCGTAATATAGTTTAATATAATAATTTTCAAAAACCCAGGAACTTGTTTTTAGTTAGTACTTACGATGCACGTTGTTCTGTCCCAAAAACATGTCCAGATTTTCCATTGAATCGCATCCGTAGACTAACCACCAAATCTATTAGATGAGATACAAAAATCATAGTTTAAAATAATTTTACATTTGGGATCAGATCAAGTCTTCCATTCTGCTTTGTTTTGGCTTTGGCTTACCGTTTCCACCAAGGCCACAAGGATGACCAAGTCGTAGATCGAGAAGGCCATTTTCACCACCTTGCCGATCCTAGACTTTGGCTCTGTGGTCACAGGCTTCTCGATCTTTTCTTCCTTTTCAGGTGCCTTGGAATCTGCCTCAGCGGCAGGTTTTGGTTTGATATCAATTTTCATAGTTGGATCGTCGATCGTCCTACTTGACTCAAAATCAAAGTCCGACAGTTCTACTACTTGACTTATTAGAGCAGGGAATAAGAAATTGATGCGATGCTAGTAAGTGAGCGATTGAGATTGACGTGTCACAAAAATAGTTGCTAGCTTGAATCTCAAGTGCTTATGAAATGAAAGTTGTAAAATATGACACGTAGTAGAATAGGAGGAGCCTTATTGTACGCAGTTTCAAGGCTTTGGCGTTAGGTGAATGGTACGGACGTAACATCCATATACCTACCTTTCTTTAATGAGCTATTGTCTATATTCTTGGAATTTGAGCTGGCTTGCTTGGGCTACAGCTATTTTTAATTTAATTTTTTATGATTGGTAATAAAATGACGTAAATACAATATGACTTTTTCTTCACCTCTACTTTCTAGCTTATAAATTAGGCCATGTTAATTTAGGGTGTAGAATTGAATTCGGAATCTACTTATTAGTATTATGGAACATCACACCACCTTAAGATCCTTGAGATGATCATGAAATAAAACGAATGCTCTACTAAACTATATTCATTTTTAAATGACTTCCTTAATTACAAGCAAGCAAAATTCATAGCAAATGAGCAATTAAAAGAAAAGTAATTGTAAGTGAGGTAATGGAAAGATCAAATATTTGAATTTTTAATTAAAAGAATGATGAAATGATGTTATGAGACGAGACTGGTTAGAGTTGACCACGAAATATGCACAGCTTGTTATCAGGGTGTTTAAAATCCAGAAGATTCTCTCACGAAATACAATACGCCCACAACAAGTTGATGGAACATCATATTCTATCGTCAGCATCCTGTTGTATTTACACATGATTCATATATCCCATTGCGTAATGAAAGAGGTTACGACGTAAATGTCATAATACAACGCATCTTTGAGTAAACTTGGAAAAAGCAATCAATGAAAATTGCGCACTATCTGCGACCCAGTAGGTCCATGTCTATAGGGAATGAGCAGCACTCGCCATTATCATTGAATCTTCTTGAGGACATATATTTCTTTCCATTTGTCTTCCCAATCAACCCGAGCATCTTCTCAAGCATCATGTTTTTGTAGTTTCCCCTACCCAATCATAAATCAATCCAACTAACTCTTACGAAACTGTCATCAACATCATCATCATCATCATTATGAGCAAACAAACCCGAATTGTTTTTATTCATGACAGTTTTTCTCCTTCTGTTTCATTCCAATTATTTTGTTCTTTTCCTAGCTTCATTGATTTCCTCCTGATTTTTACTCATGCATCATGATTGTATCGTAGTATCTATGTAATATACTGACTGGTTATCATTAGCATTCACAATTTATATATGTGATTACGATTTGTACTTAAAAAGTGAAGTAGCGCTACTTATCGTTAGTTGGTTCATTTTCTACACCCACGAACTCTTACTTAGGGTTCAGGAAAAGTAGGCGGAAGTAAAAGGGAAAGTAAAATGGTCTCTCTGATTCCGGTCTTTTGTTATAAACTAGAGGTTTTGGACTGAATCATCTATAACAATATAGTAGGGTAAATATGTTACATAGGAAATTACATCTTCAATTTAATCATGATTCAAGGGTCAATGATTTGCTTTTATATTACGTGTATAAGTGTATAGTTCTCATGTACTTACATATTATTATATAGGGGCAAAATGAGAACGAATTTGCTTTTATCATGCATGCGTTTTATTAGAGTGGATCTTATAATGAAAATGTATATTCCTCTACGATAAACGAAAAAGATATGTAGAAAATGGCGTAAAAGTATTAGTAATAACCTGTCATTGTGAACCGTATGCTTATGTTTTTATATTCCCAGATTGTAATATACCAGAGAAAAAAGTGCCCAGCATGAAATATTCAGAAAGGATTCTGATCGATTTGAAGGAGATCTTTCTCACTGTTCTATGTTCCATCGTCAATTTCTTGTAGATGGGGGACTAAACGGGAATGAGCTGAGCTGCTCGTCCGGATATTGAGTTTTTTATGTGGTATTATCAAAGCTTAACGAATTACAAGAATTCCCTTTTTGTGTCATTCTCTTTTGACAAGATTTCTTTTTTTTCGTGGTCTGCTTTTCTCTCTCAATGTGACGTAAAACATTTCATTTCATATGTCTATTCTATTTCGATTTCACAAATTCGATTTTTCATACGCACTAAACTAATTCTATGGTTTTTGTGGCAGGATTAGATATTAGGTTTGAAGAACATTTTTTTTGGGTGGAAAAAGTACGTCCCGTTTGTCTCGAGTTTATATTTAAATCCTTCGGGAATCAACTCCAATCCACAAAACTTGGGTATCTCTAATGCAGCCATATCCTTTCTTACGAAACACTCATCGACTCATCTCTCCTTGAGAAACTGAAAACAATACAATCTCGTTCTCTCGTCTCGTTTCTCTCTCTCTCGTGTGGTTTTCACTCAGAATTTTTTATCCATCAATCTTTAAGTAACTGATCATTAAACAAACACAGTGGGTGGGTGGGTAGCTTGCTTTATATCATCTCAGCGTTGGGAATATCTTAAACCTAAGCTAAGCTTCAATTTGTCAGCGAGAGGATTTTCGTTCACATTTTTACAATTTGGTTGAGATGTCACGATGTCATGTATGTCTTGTGTGATAAAAAACGTATATTATGGTTGTAGTTGAAGCTCACAAGTCTTTTAGTCTAAAGAAAGGATTTGCAATCATCTCCTTTGGCACTAGTGAAAGTGTGAGAGAGGAGCTCACAGCTCACTCCACCCTTTAACCCAATATACTTTTCTAATTTGCATGGAGAATGAAAACACGAGCTTGTAGTTCAAGGAGAAAACCCAAATTGAAAGTGGGGAATCTAGTTTAGTCGCACATCTCATCATGCTTGACTCTGTGGTACTTTGTTCAGGAGGAAAGTTCATGTGGAAAAAAGGGTTTAGCGTTTAACCGTGTTGTGTCTAGTCAAGTCAAGTTGAAAAACATCTTCATCTAAACCGTTTTCATCCTTCGTTTTGGTTTTTGGTTGGAGTCGAAAAACGGGAGATTAAACGCTAATGCAGCTCAATGTTCGTGTTTCGTCATGGTCAAATTTAAATTACTCCTAGGTGGAATAGTGGAGGGCTTATGCCTTATGCTATAAGTACTCAACTTAATGAAATGAACATAATGACATTCATCCTTCCAGTCTGCTTTTGAATTGTGTAAGTTTAAGAATTATCTTCGTGGATTAGTTTAATACACGGTCGTTAGTTTTAATATGTTTAATACACTTACAACACAAAAAATATTTTAATCATCGTACAACCTTGAATGTCACAAGTGTTAACTAGCAAAAAATAATTTCAGCATCTGAAACTGAAGTGGAAATACCCGTTTTTTTAATTACAGTGAACATTTCTCAACGGAACCAAAAGAAACCTTCCAATTACTTACTAATTTCTTGAGTATTTAAAATGATGTGAAATGTTTGTAAGCTAAACTGAAAGTGTACATGACATTAGAGTTAGATAGTTGAGTCATGTCTGAGCCGCCTCACTTAGGAATGGGCGGGGATATGATTGGTAGCGGTGGGAATAGTCCTGGTAAGATATCTCCAGTGAACATTCCTCCGGCAGTTGAAGAGGAGCAGTCAAGTCCAACAGATGAAGATATGTTGGATGTCCCAATGCCAGCTCGGACTTACATACGAGATAAGTCTCTAATGGATGATGATGAGGACGAGGATGCCTTGGGTCATGAACCAGTTAGTTCAATGGACGTTGAGTTTTTGAAAAGGGTGCTATTGGGCAATGACATTTCTCCACCAAAATACAAGAGAACGTTCTCATGCGAACAATCATCCTCAGGACATCTTTGGAGTAGCAGTCCGTCTAGGGTTATTAGGATGAATCCAAAGAAAAGGACATCAGCACCACAATTTGGAAGGACCAATACTATTAGGAATACTATCGTGTTGAGAAGCAGACGCTCTTGGCCTGTTGCTCCACCTCGAATTAGAAGGTTTGATTTACTTTTTTTATTGCTTACAAGCTTAAAACCAACTGCATTTGTCAAAAGCATTACATTCATTACTCTTTTAAGCCTCTTTAAAATTGTACAAGCATATTGTCGACGGGTTTTTAGAAATGAATAGAAAGTAGTACAGACCCGGAAACATTTGCAAGAATACCCAAAACCGTTAAACAAGTTATCTTGTGAATATCATAAAAATTCCCACTTTTGACAGCGACGACTTTCACTGACCTCATTATGCACCTAGTCAATTTTCTATTTCCACACCTTTCTTTGAAATGATTATAAAATTTTAAGCTGCCTTCGTGGATGCTTGCTGTTAGTAGTATGATGATAAAGAGTATCATTCCACAACAAATAATTGCTGCCATTCCACAACTTGATATAATGATATTTCTTATGTGTGCTAATTTTACGGATATCACGATCCCCTCTACTATTACCATTCCCATGTTGGATTTCAGCTGGGAAATGTAGGATAACCCGTATGTGTTGTTGTACAATGTTGTTAAGATCCGGAGCTGTCTGTAAATATTGAGTTGTTTATTGAGGTTGCTCAAAGTATTTTGATCTTTGTTGCATGTTGAAGCTCTAAAAGAAATGATTTTGGTTTTTATATATTGTTAGACGATGTAGATACGTCAAAACCTCATATGTACCTGGTTAGATATTTGATGGAGGTAGAGAAAGCCTGTAGGTAATTAAGGCTGACTCGCCAATGCACTAAATGAATTCCCCAAGCGGTAGCAATGTACCAAGAGCCTGCAGCACATCCAGCAGAAATTGCAATGGGTATAGGAAAATTGAGATATTTCAGAATTTTGTAGAGTTGGGATCCAAACATGTAGTAATCATCCCGAAACAATGAAAACAAAGCGATTTGGAAAATACATGTGGAAACCATAAGCCCACAAAAGCATAACAATAGTTGTAATTGAAAAACGCGAGAACCATCAAACAGATCGTGTTTTGACAGGGCTGAAACATTAGAAAAAACTGTTTTAAAATTTTGTTTGGTTTCGCTTAATTTCAATTAGCTGGATTAATTAGCTCACCCTTCTCAGTGTTTCTCATGTATTGATTGGTTCCATTTCCAAGTTGCATGATTTCCATTCTCCGAGATTTTGACGCAAACACAGCCTGCTGGCTAACCATTGCTATGAAGGATAAAAACCACAATGCGTGGAAAACTGCTTTGATATACTCGTTGTTATCCACGTAACTGTTAAAGTGCATTACCAATGTCACTGTGACGTAGATTAAATGTAGTACACCTAAACATAAAGTTAAGAACTTCCATCTGTAATATGCGCCAGATTTTTCTAATGTTATTAGAAAATCTGATGTTCCAGGAATCAAGTGTATTTTGAATGGGTGGGCTCCTATCAAACTGAAAAAATTGAAAAACTTTAATAGTTGATGCTCCATTTTGTTAAGCTGGTTCAATACTGTCTTGCTTAACTGTCTGGAGCCTAGTATTCTTGGGTTGGAGGGGTTAGTAAAGTCAAGTCAAGGGTTTAGCCACCAGACATTCAATACTGGTTGTGTAACCAATTTAGACACTAAATGTTATGTAGACTAAAGATAATGATTGTCTTTGGGAACGGAAAACTAATTGGATATTGTTTTAAATATAGTGTTTTAAGGAAGGAAGAGGAAAGCGATATTATGCTTCTTGCCAGTCTACCTTTCAGACTTTCCCCGGTATCAATAAAAATTTAATAATGGGGAAAGTGCACACGTGTATGTAAATGTCAACATTTATTCAACCTAACTAGTCATCATGAAATATAAAATGCATAAAATATTTTTTCATTGCAAATCAGACATTTATTTCATGACAGTTTGATAACACGTTGCTTGGATTAATACCCACCTTTTGACTTTGGACTTAACCTTAACTGCAAAGAACTTTATTAATAAATTCATATTTTTGCTGATGAAAGGCTTACGCTTACATGTGAAAGCTGAAATTTATTTTAATATTTTTCCCTCACTCAAGCTTTAACTTTTAAAGAGATAAGCAAGGATCCCGAAATATTAGTGATCATTCCAAGTAGCGTGAGAGAAGTATATTTCTTGATAGCATAGAAACTGCCACACTGGATACTTTCAATTCTGATCGATTTCAAAACTTTAAGAGACATTTTATCAGGTACTTTGTTTCGTCGAAGGTACTCAAAATACTTTACACTTTCTTGTTGAACGATACCCGTAAATGACATGATGATTACTAAACCCGTTCCACAACAAACGACGGCTCCTATTCCAAATGCAGTTAAAACTATACTGTTTAGATGGGCAAGCCCCACAGCCATGCAGATACCTTGGATTGTCATGATTCCGACTGTTGATGTGACGATGGGGTAGTAGCAAATTTTGTATGAGTTGTTCAGGAGCAGCACAATCATTCGAAGTTTTGGATATACCGCAGAGTGAAGTTTGAGGAGTCCCTTTCTTTTCTTTAGTTCCTGTTTCGTGCATCTATTGTCAAATACTCAAATACTGGATTAGTTTCAAATATTCATAATTATTTTTAATGATTTTTAATCGTACCTTTCAATAAAACGCAAAGAAGTCATGAAAGTTTGTATGATAAGTAGCAAAGCGTAAATATGGAGAACTGCAGCTCCCCAACTGGTACAGATATACCAGTTGTCCATCATTAATCCTAACATAATCGCCAGGTATTTTGAGTACGGGAAATTGAGTAGCTTCACAAAGTGATAAATATTTGAGCCATAATGCCAAACGTCATCCTTGAAGAAAATGAATGCTGGGATTGTACAAACTACTGTGGATGATACCATATTCATGCAGAAAATGCTCATCAAAGTTGTGCGGATTAGACGGGGGCGAGTGTACAAATTTGGTTCCAATACTAGAAAAAATATTTAGAATATTTAACAAGTTTTTCAGTTACATAAAAATCTTGACTGACTGAGAATTTATGTTTCTTTACCAGTTTCCAATTTACGGCATAAGCCGACAGTTCCGTTGATTAGATTTACAAGATCCTGATAATGCACTATGCACACGAGGTGTACGCCCGTGATAATCAAATGTGCTACTACCCAAAAACAATGGAAAGCGACTTTGATAACTTCCTCGTTATTCAAATACTCATTCACCATCCAGCTCAATGATACTGCTGTTTTTAAAAAGTTTGCGCTTCCAGAAACAAATGCGAAAATCCAAACGTAATAGCTAAAATTCTTGTTTGGAAATATAACTCGATCCTTAGTCTCAGGAATTTGAACAACTTTGTATGGAATTGCCCCCATTTGCGAGAAAAGGTTTAAGAAAAATTGCAAGTATTTATCCATATACGATACTGTGTTTGTTAAGGTTATCGCTGAGCCAGAGCGGACCTTCATGTTCAGATCCTTATTTGCAAAATTCACCAAAAATATTACAATCGACAAGTAACGGCCTTTTTTCGACTGGCACTAAAGTCACTTTGCAATACTCTGATAAATATATTGGTCTGAATAAAGTATAGACAGGTATCTACTTTTTACGTCAGAAATTTACCTTGTCATGTTGATAAGATAATGATAATAATTTTATTCAGTTATGGAACGTCTAAGTAAATACTAAATCATTGTGCACTAGCCTTACATATATACAATTTGTCCAATAATTGAGTAGATGCCGAATAACAAATAACAAGGTATAATGACAGGGTTCTAAAAAGTAATTTATATATTTTTGTCTCGCTTTCACTGAAAGTATTACAAACATAGCATTATGTTTTCGTTTAACTGCTATCAGCGTCTCTTTGCTCACTTTTTTAAAGAGATGAGCAAGGATCCTGAAATACTTAATATCATTCCAAGCAGCGTGAGTGAAGTAAGTTTCGTGATTGCATAAAATCTCCCACATTTGATGCTTTCGATTCTAATAGATTTCAAAACTTTTTGGGTCATTTTATCCATCAATTTGTTCCGTTGTAAGTATTGAATATATTTGACACTTTCTTGATGCACGATGCCAGTAAATGTTGTGATGATTACTAGGGAAGAACTACAGCAAAATAGTACACCAATCCCGAAAGCTGTTAGCATAAAATTATTTAGGTGGGACAGGCCTACGGCCACGTACATCCCTGAAATAGTCATTATCCCCAATCCTGATTTTAGTTGGGGGTAATAGCAATTACTGTACGAGTTGTTAAGAAGAAGCACTATCATCCTCAATTTTGGGTAAATTGTTAAGTGAAGGCGGAGATATCCGCTACCCCGCCTTTGTTGCTTTTGAGTGCATCTATGTTTTTGGAACGCAATAAAAATCTTTGGTAAAATAATTATTCGCGTTTTTAGTTATTTTTTTGCATTACCTTTTAATAGATTGCAAAGATGTCATGAACGTCTGAACTACGAGGAGTAGAGCGTTGATATGGAGGACTGAAGCTCCCCAGCAAGCCCACAAGTGCCAATTATCCAGCACAATTCCAAACGCAATAGCAATGTATTCTGAATGCTTGAAATTCAGTTGTTTTATAATCCAATAAATGGTTGATCCATAGTGCCAAACTTCATCTCGAAATAAAATGAATGAAGGTATTGAGCAAAGTATCGTGGCTGAAATCATGTTTATGCAGAATAGGAGCAGTATCATGCTACGGATTATTCTTGGTCGAATATACATGTTTGGCTCTAGCGCTAAAGACATTATAGAAAGAAATCAACATTGAATAGAATGCTTTTTAAATTCAAATAAAAATAATTGCGTTAAATTTCCTTACAAGCCTCAAGTTTTCGGCATACGGCGACTGTTCCATTGATAAGGTTGAGTATATCCCGCTGATGAACGATACATACTACTTGGAAGGTGAACATTAAACAATGTGCTGCGACATAAACAGAATGGAATGCGAGTTTAGTGATTTCCCCAGATTTCCAATACCCCTCAGCCATCCAGCCCAGACAAACTGTTGATTTTAAAGTATGAGTACCTCCAGAAACAACTGCAAAAACCCAAATGTAGTAGCTAATAGTCTTGCTCTGGATTATGACATAATCTTTAGATTCAGGAATTTTAACTATTTTGTATGGAATTGATCCAATATTTGAAAATAAGTCCAAGAAAAATTGCAAGTATTTATCCATGCTTGGCGGTTAGAGCGTTTGTCTTTAACATACTAAGAGGTCATTTATATATACACTGACGACGTGAAGATTTATTGGGTACATTCTTAGGTATTCGTAGTTTTTATTTAGATTCAATATTGTCAATAAACTCTCCTTTTTGGAGTGACTAATTACAGAGTAGAAATATCATATAATAAACTGCTGGTAAGCAGGCCTAGAAACGTAGCTGAACGGCATAAACGGGAGAATATCGGAATCAAATACAAGGTAGACATTTTCAATTATTCAGGGTATGTCGTAAACTGCCCACAAAAATTATTTTACCATACCCAACATAAAAAGTGTTCCTTTTTTGTAGATAGCTGAGTATGCTTAGCTGAGAAAGCGCATCTAGAATGTTTCTCATAATGAGACGTTTTGGCAATTTAATATGATTAATCGAAATCAAATACAATGCAGACATTTTCAATTATTCAGGATATGTCGTAAATTGCCCATAAAAATTATTTTTACCATACCCAACACAAGAAATGGTCGTTTTTTGTAGATAACTGAGTCTGAACGCTTCTCATAATGAGATAACCGTTTTGGAAACTTAATATGTAATCGGAATCAAATAAAATGTAGACATTTTCAATTATTCAGTATAAACATTTAATTAACAGCAAACTATAACTTCACAGATTAATGATCTACAATTAAGTATTATTAATAAAATTGTTAATGCATTTCCTAAAAAAATAAAAAGTTTTAGTTGATCAGTTTATGGAACTTGGACTAGAGGTACGATCCAAAATGAATTTAAGAGTAGAAGGTGCTGGTATAACTTCGGATTTTAAAAACGAAACCCTTTCCGTCAGAAATTCAGAAGTACACTCTGGCTACTAATCAATAGCATTGATCAGAATACGAAATTCTGAAAGTCTGGGGAGAAAATGAATGGGTTCCCCAGACTTTTCAAAATGAATTAAAATTTTTATTTCCTTCCTAATGCAGCAACCTCCTCAAGTAGTTGCTAGGACAATCCTTGGATCCAAATGTTGCTCACTTTTTTAAGGAGATGAGCAAGGATCCTGAAATATTTAAAATCATTCCAAGCAGCGTGAGGGAAGTAAGTTTCGTGATTGCATAAAATCTCCCACATTTGATGCTTTCGATTCTCACAGATTTCAAAACTTTCTGGGCCATTTTATCGATCAATTTGTTCCGTTGTAGATATCGCAAATATTTGACACTTTCCTGATGAACGATACCAGTAAATGTTGTGATGATTACTAGCGCAGTGCCACAGCAAAAAAGTACTCCAATCCCGAACGCTGTTAGCATGAAACTATTTAGGTGGGATAGGCCTATGGCCATGTATATCCCTGAAATAGTCATTATCCCCAATCCTATTTTTAGTGGGGGATAATAACAAACACTGTATGAGTTGTTAAGAAGAAGCACTATCATCCTCAATTTGGGGTAAACTGTTGAGTGAAGTCTGAGAAATCCGTTGCTCCGCCTTTGTTGCTTCTGAGTGCATCTAAATTTACATAAATGATCTTTGTTTGGAATTATTATTATTCGTATATTTTTTTCCAGAAATTTTGCACACCTTTTAATAGATTGCAGAGATGTCATGAACGTCTGAATTACGAGGAGTAGAGCGTAGATATGGAGGACTGCGGCTCCCCAGCAAGCCCACAAGTGCCAATTATCCAGCAGGATTCCAAACGCAAAAGCAATATACTCAGAGTGCTTGAAGTTCTGTTGTTTTATAATCCAATAAATAGTTGATCCATAGTGCCAAGCTTCATCTCGAAATAAAATGAATGACGGTATTGAGCAAACTATCGTGGCTGAAACCATATTTATGCAGAATAAGAGCATGATCATGCTACGGATTATTCTTGGTCGAATATACAAATTTGGCTCTAGTGCTAAAGAAAATACAAAGAGAAATCCGCATACAATTTAGACTTTTTAAATCCAAATTAGAAAATTGCGTTAAATTTCCTTACCAGACTCAAGTTTTCGGCATACGGCGATTGTTCCATTGATAAGGTTGAGTATATCCCGCTGATGTACTAAGTATAATACATGGGAAGTCATCATTAAGCAATGTGCTACGGTATAAACAAAATGGAAGGCGAGCTTAATGATTTCCCCAGACTTCCAATACCCTTCGGCCATCCAACTCAGAGAAACTGTTGATTTTAAACTATGAGTACCTCCAGAAATTACTATAAAAACCCACATGTAGTAGCTAATAGTCTTGCTCTGGATTATGACATGATCTTTCGTTTCAGGAATTTTAACTATTTTGTATGGAATTGCTCCCATATTTGAGAATAAATCCAAGAAAAATTGCAAGTATTTATCCATGTTTGGGGGTTAGAGCGTGAGTGTATATTTTATTAAATTATATTGTGGTGAAATGTCAATAGCTCGAATCGTTAACCAAAATACTTTAGCTGACGAAAGAGGTCATTTACACACTGACGACGTGAAGATTTATTGGGTACATTCTTATGTAGGTATTCGTAGTTTTTATTTAGATTCAATGTTGTCAATAAAGTCTCCGTTTTTGAGAGACTAATTACAGAGTAGAAATATCATATAATAATCAAATAATTTGTCAACTAAATAATTAAATTTGAGTGAAACAATAATTAAGCTGTAAATTAAACAAAGTATATAACTTGACAGGTTAATCGTCTATGCAATTAAATATTGTTAATTATTAATACATTTCCTAAAAAAATAACAAGTTCGGCTGTGGCTGTCAGTATAGAAGTACAATCTAAATGATTTATAATTTACAATACCTAGATTGATCTTCATATCTTTACAGAAATGAGTAATGACCCAGCGATGTTTGTAATCATTCCAAGCTGCGTGAGCGATGTGAATTTTTTGATCTCGTAAAAACTTCCACATTTGATACTCTCAATTTTAATAGATTTGAGAATTCTTTGTGATAATTTACCAGGCACTTTGTTTCGTTTAAGATACCGAATATATTTCAAACTCTTTTCTTGTACAATGCCTGCAAACGATGAGATGATTACCAGCACTGAGCCACAAACCATCGTTGACGAAAACCCAATTGTTGTTACAATCGGATTGTTGAGGTTAACTAGGCCAATGGCCATGTATATTCCTTGGATAGTCAAAATAGAAAAGGATGTCTGGACTGGGGGAAAGTAGCAAGTCCCATGAGAGTTGTTTAACAGCAAAATTATCATTCTTAGTTTAGGGTAAACTGTAGTGTGAAGGTGGAGAATTCTCTGCTTTAGTCGCTGTTCTTGATTTCTGTGACACAAAAATTAGCTGAAGGTTCATGCAAATTACATGAAATATTTTGAGACATAACTTACCTTTCAATATAGCGCAAAGATATTGTGTAAGTTTGAATGATAAGCAATAGCGTATAAATATTGAGCAATGAAGCACCCCAAGAAGTCCAGATGATCCAGGTTTCAAATATAACGCCAAGGAAAGTGGCTGGATATTCAGAGTAAATGAAATCAAAATACTTTACAATGTGATAAAAATTCGATCCAAAGTGCCACACGTCATCACGGTAGTAAATGAATGTAGGTATAGCAACAACAGCCGTCGTCAGAACCATATTGAAACAGAAAAATGAAAGCAAGATTGTCCGGATTGCTCGTGAGCGGGTGAACAAGTTGGGTTCCATAGCTGAGGAAATTAGGGACAGTTAGATATAGATAATCTACTGAATAAAAAATTGTCATTCAAATCTTTACATATCTTACCACTCTCCAGCTTACGGCATAACATTACTGTTCCATTGACTAGATTCACAAAATCATGATAATGCGCGATGAATACAAGTTGGTTGAAATTGATTATACAAAATGATGCTATCCAAAAACCGTGAAATACCAGCTTCGAAATTTGATTTGATATCCAATAGTCTTTAGCCATCAAAACTAGGAGTACTGTGGTTTTTATTAAATGAATAATTCCAGACAAAATGGCAAGTATCCAAACGTAATATTGAACATTGTTTCTTGGTTTTGAGGAGATAACTCTATCTCGTGTGTCAGGAAGCTGGAAAATCCTAAATGGATAAGCACCAATGTTAGAGAAAAGATCAAGAAAAAATTGTAAATATTTGTCTAAGCTTGTTGCTTTAACGCTTATTGTCGATCTAGAGTGTCGATCCATAGTTGGAAAATGAACTATTTGTTCATGTGCCGAGCATCCAACTATATAAAGTCGTTGATTTCAAGTAGCTTCAATATTTGTTAAGGTAGTATTAATGCATAGGTTTATGAAAAAGGTCCCTCTGTATTATTACAATGTCAACTATAATTAAATGCTCTGAATACTCAGAATTGCTCAAATATAGTTTCAATATTCGAACGAGTTTAATTCTTTATTAGGATAATGAATTCTTGATCAAGTAAATGTGATAGACTAGTTGATAATATGCAATTAAAAATAATTAATGGAATTGCATAGATTTGTGTACATGTTCAAATCTTCGCAGAAATTAGTAATGACCCAGCAATATTTGTAATCATTCCCAGCTGCGTGAGCGATGTGAATTTCTTTATCTCGTAAAAACTTCCACATTTGATGCTCTCAATTTTAATAGATTTGAGTATCCTTTGTGTCAGTTTACCAGGCAATTTGTTTCGTTTTAGGTACTGAATATATTTCATACTTTTCTCGTGTACAATGCCTGCAAACGATGTGATTATAACCAGCACTGCACCACTACCCACCATTGCCGAAAATCCAATCATTGTTATGATCGCATTGTTGAGGTTGGCTAAACCGATGGTCATGTATATTCCCTGAATGGTCAAAATAGACAAACCTGTCTGGACTGGAGGAAAATAACAAATCCCATGGGAGCTGTTTAGCAGCAAAATTATTATTCTTAGTTTGGTGTAAACTGAAGTTAGAAGTCTATTGGTCCGTGTATACCTAGGAAATAAAAATTAGTTGGTGATTCACGTAAACTATATGAAACGTTTTAAAACACAAAACATAAAACTCACTTTTCAATATAGCGCAAAGATATTGTGTAAGTTTGAATGACAAGTAACAACGTGTAAATATTGAGCAACGAAGCGCCCCAAGTAGTCCAGATGAGCCAGGTGTCAAGTATAGCTCCAATAAAAGTAGCAACGTACTCAGAGTACATGAAATCAAAATACTTTACAATGTGATAAAAATTAGATCCAAAATGCCAAACGTCCTCACGATAGTAAATGAACGTGGGTACTGTGACAGCCACCGTCATCAAAACCATGTTGAAGAAGAAAAATGTTAACAAGATTGTTCGGATTGCTCGTGAGCGGGTAAATAAGTTGGGCTCCATAACTGAGGAAATTAAGATTAATTTATATAGTTCAATTATTGAATACAATAATAGTTTGGAGTTGAACTTTTTAAATATCTTACCACTCTCCAGCTTACGGCATAAATTTACTGTTCCATTGACTAGATTCGCAAAATCATGATAATGTGCGATGTATACAAACTGAAAGGAATTCATTAAGCCAAATGCTGATACCCAAAAACCGTGAAATACCAGCTTCGAAAGTTGATTAGATGTCCAGTAGTCTTCAGCCATCAAAATTAACAAAATTGAGGTTTTTATTAAATGAATGATTCCAGACAGAACGACAAGTATCCAAATGTAATACTGAACATTATTTCTTGGTATTGGAGAGATAATTCTATCTCGTGTGTCAGCAAGTTGGATAATCCTAAGCGGATAAGTCCCAATATTCGAGAAAATATCAAGAAAAAATTGCAAATATTTGTCCAAGCTTGTTGCTTTAGCGTTTAATGTTGACCTAGAGCGTTCCATGTTTGTGAAGTGAATGTGAAAAGGATTTTTTCAAACACATTTCTCGACAATTTTTTTATATGCCGAGCATCTCGTATTCAAATAGCTGCAATTTTTGTTAAGTTAATAATATATAATATCCATTTATGCATATTGTTGTCATGAAAACTATTCCTCTGTATCATTATAATGTCAACAATAATTGAATGCTTTGATAGAATACCCCAAAGTAATTTTCATAGTTTCTATAGAAATTACCTTGGAATACTCATTCATTTTCATTCTTTACAGGAGTAAATATTATAGACTGGTTGATTAACTTAAGGGTGGTGATAAAAGAAATATCCAAATTGCCAAGCCTTCTGTTGAAACACGTATTTAATTAATTCTACGCCTTTATTCCAATAAAACTTGCAACAGTCAGGATGCTCACTGATAATAGTAATTACATAAAGTAGAGAATCCTTTTTAATCCTTTACTAATTGCTTACATTTTGAAAGAAATGAGAAGCGATCCACAAGCATTTGATAGTAAGCTTAGAACAGTTAGGCAAGTAATTTTATGAATATCATAAAAGTTTCCACTCCTGACAGATTCCGGTTTGTAAGCTGTGACAAGCTTCCTCCCTAAAAGGCTCGAGACTCGCCGGTGCTTGAGACTTTCATGAAATTTGACGCTGTAGTAATTAACCATGGCTGTAAATGCTATGAATACCGTTTGACAAATTCCACAGCCAACCAAACACGCCAACCCAAATAAGAAGAGCATAACGCCGTGTTTTGACAACCTAACCATCATGAATATTGACTCGATTATCATGATTCCAAACATAGTCGTTGCTGCTGGAACATAGGATTTTCCATACACGTCGTTGTAAATTGTTGTCAGGATTCGGAGCTGGGAGTAGATTGAGAGTTGACGACGCACAATCTCCAATCTGTTGCTGGACTGGATTCTTTTTTCACTAAAAATTAAATGCATATGATTATAAATCATTTGATTTTTTTGGAGAAATCTCATGAGCGTGAGCGTCAACTTACGTGAGCATCAACATGATGGTCGTTTTGAAAGTATGCATGAATGCGAGGTTGACGAAAAAAGCGAAAAAGAATGCTCCTACTATCCAGAAAACAAACCAAACGTCCACTATCAGTGTGATGATCGAAGCAACGATAGGAAAACCTGGAGTTAATGCCAATAAAGCTGGGTAAAATAAAGTTCCAAATTGCCAAACCTCATTTTGAAACACGTATAGAAATGAGTCTATGAAGAATAGTTGTACGAATGCATTGTATATTGATAAAACGTAGAATATCCAGAGCCGAAGGATTTGAGATTGCTTAAAAGCGCCATGTTGAAAATAATCTAGAGTAATCACAAAATTAATAAGCTTTAAAAAGATTTAATGAGCAGAGTATAAGGTACACAAATGGTAGACTCAAGTTAATTTTCATAGAAACTATGAAAATTACCTTGGGTAGACTCACTTTTTTCTAGACTCTCAATAAACTTGAATATCCCGTTTTCAAGTTGAACGACTCCGTGAGGTTCCTTCACATTTGAAAATTGTTGGGATAATTGACCAGGAACTCCAGTCATCCAAATTGAATGCAATGCCAATTTTAAAAAGTAGCCATTCTCCATATAATAATTTGCTTTATGAAACAACAATGCTATTATTACCAAACTATAACTGACAAAAATCAAATAAATAAATAGCCAAACGTATCGTTTCTGTATGGAATGCATCCAATTACTTGGTAAAAATTAAAGAATCTATGCACCACTTTCTCCATTCCTAAACTCTTATTTTCTAGTGATCCAAACGCTTGTTTCAGAAACTGGGACATTTTTACATGTACAACATTCAGAAAGCAAAGTTTGATTGCTCTTGAAACTTGCAGAAAACGTATAATGTTACACACTTTAATATGCATACCATATCAAACTAATTAATACTTTCAAGATTATTGTTATTCATGAAATTCCCCAACATTTCTGTATAATAATTCCTATAGTATAGAAATAAAATTGTATACATATTGTTGTATAAAATTATCTCGTAAACAAGACATGTTTGAATGACATTAATTGCAATGTGTGGCTCCAGCAGTCTGACAAGTCTCTGGCTCCATAGTCTAGTGCAGTAAAACTTGTAATTTAGGATTGAAACTGTATGGAAATGAGAAGGTTCATGGTGACACTGCTGACCATAGCAAGTAGAGTTAGAGGCGTGACACGATGAATGCAGTAGAAATTACCTACCTCCACTCCAAGTACTTTGTATGTTAATAACATTTTTTGTGTTAGCTTTTTCGGATATTTTCGAGGGAGTAAGGAATAATACATTTCCTTACTCAACTCATGTAATTCAGCACACAGCTTGGTAACGATAGTCAATGTTCCACCAACATTTAGAAACACAACACAACTGAATCCAATGATGAAATGATTTCCAAGAGCAAACATTTTCACACAAGTGATCAGTGTTCCTGCAGCAGAAAGCCCGAGAGTAGTTTTAAAATATGGGAGAAAGGACTTACCCATTGAACGGTTGTACATTGTTGAAAGGATTCGTAATTTCGTGTAGGAACTTAGCACATCTTTTATCAACACGTCAGGGTCTACTCTATGCCGTTTCGTCATTTTTCTGAGATATTCAAAAATATAGGTAAAAGATTTTAAAAACGCGCGAAATTTTTTTTAAAAAATTGCTTACCGAATATTGTTTAAGCTGTCAGTCATGGTCTGAAGGTACACTAAATGAATGTAAATTTGAAGTCCCAATCCTGCCCACTGGACAGAAACCCACCAAAACTCGAAGGCGTATGCAATTGCCAGGGCAACGTAGTACATGCCTTCCATTTCATAAAGGGGCTTAAGAAAATAAGCACTCAAGTACCAACTTTCATGACGGCATTTTAAAAATACCGGCATAATAACGAGAAAGGTATCAAAAACATAAAATAGAGAAAAAGCGGTAAAAAATAGAAATCGAAAGCGCGTGTTTTTGTCATAAGTCCCATGGGAAAATACACCTGTGAGTGAACAAGAGCATGAAAGCATTAAATCGGCTTAAATTTGCATTAATGCAATGAATCGATTTCAAAACTTACTATTTTCCAAATGCAATTTGAGCAACACGGTTTGGTTAACCAATGAAATGACCTCATTTTTCCTTTTGAAAAAGATCCACTGGAAAGAGCTGCAAAGAAGCACGAGCACAATCCACAGACAATGGAAAACCAAAGGGAAGTAAAGTTTTTGAGTAGTGTACGTTTCCCACTTGATATACAATCCATATGAAAATATTGGGATTTGGATAAACGTGATGAGTTGATTCAAGTACCAGACAAATAGGGAAGGTCCTTTTACAGCGTAAATGTAAGCGTCCTTTTCAACCCATTTGAAATTAATAGCGTAGGAGCATATTGTGGAGAAATATGAGAATAAAAACTTCACTATTGCGGTTTGTCTCATGTTCTTTGAATAAACTTAATTCTTTCTGAAACGTTCTCAAATATAAATAAATTCATTTCTTTTTGAGAAAATTTATTCCATTTTTGAGGGGATAAAGCTTAAAGTAATTTCCTTGAAATTCTAAGATCCTCTCATCTCCTTTCATGTTCGTCGAAGGGTAATCAAGCATTGAATTTTTTTTTGTAAAAATTTTAGTCTCAAAGTCTTGCGTTTTGCATTTTGTACATCCGCTATGACGTGTTATTTGCGTTTGATAAACGTTGCAAAATAGTAAGTAATAATTATCCTAATGAACAGATACAAGAGCGTTGTTATTTCAGTATTTTTCGTAAGCAAAATCAGCAATCATTTATTGAAATTTTGCTCCGCATTTGTGTTTCTGCTCATCGCCTATCTATTTTGCGTAAGGGTTATAACTATTTAGTATTACAATACATACATATATATTTTTGGTATCCCGTTAAAAGGTGAAATTGATTGATACGGAATAATAACATCCGCATTCGTTAAACTAATTACATACTTCTTAACTAGTACAGTGTGTTGATAGAAACTCCCATTGTATCATTAACCCCTAATTAATTTGCTTAAGGTTAAGTATTTAAACAAAAAAGTGGTGCAAAACCTTAATTTCTTATTGTTATACTATTCCAAACACAACTTCTGTCAACATATTAGAAATACCTTTAACGATAGAAAAACAATTTATTGTGTTGAAGCTATAATTTTCCACCCCAATTTTCTGGATGATTGGTTTTCATCTCAACAAGATAATGAACTAGCTACATATTTTCATGTTATCACGCATTCATTATCGAAAATGAGGCGTGGATATGAAATATATACATAATTAGAGAATCAACGAACTTTCAATGCAAACAAAATTGCAATGCTGCAAAGTTATTTCATCAAGCAAGTAAAATAATTTGAACAAAATTCAATAGAAAGCCGTAGTTTAAAAACAAAAGTTAAAATGCATTGCAGCCAAAGTCAACCTGTTAAAACGATACTTTCCACACGTTTATGATGATACATGGCATGGCATCTATCAGAAGGAAAGTTGAATCATCTATCGAACTACATCGCTCGTCTAAATGCTTTCTTCGTCTTGCAAGCCGGCGCGCTGTAGTGCTACAACAACTTGTCTGGTGAAAAGCAACAGCTTTCTTCATGAACCTTTCATGAAGTTTCAGAAACAAATGCAGGTGACGCGGGTGACTACATCTTGATAACTATGCTCCTAGGTACATAAATGAATGCGCTTTGTCTTCTCATCCTCAACACTTTCCAACTTATCCAAAATTCACTCCTAAAATTGTTAGTAATTTTACAAATTGAAGGTGCAATCCAAAACCTTCAACAATTACTTGTTACAAAGTTTTTTTCCTTAACAAATTTTATTTGTTAGTTCAAATTTTCCTCACTAAATAAATATGTAGCTAGGTTTTACGTCAGAGTTTATGCATTGTTTTGTTTGCATTAGTACTTTCCCTTTTCGCATCCTGTCCAGCATTATAATGCTGGAAAACACATAGCTGCACGTATTTTAGCCTCATGGTATTAAAACGAAGGTAGTTTAAGCCATCATATTAAGAAGGAGAATCCTCATCTTATTTTGTGTTTGCCGACTTATTTCTGGACCTGGAAAATCGTATTTGCTCTTCTTCTTTCTCCCGTGTCAGCTTAAGAAAGTGAAGCTTATGTGTATTCCCTTCTGTAATATAAACCCCTTTAGCAAAGATAAGTCAGGGTTTTGTCAAGCTGGTCACACAACATGAAAACGGTGTACAACCCACACACATAAAAATTCTTAAAAAACAGGACAAGTCGCAGTGGAAAAAGGATTGGATTTTTAACGTTGGAACTACCACATTATTCGTAATTTGTACGCTAGTTTGAACGCGTTGCATTGCAATCTTCTTAATACTGAGAAAGGGAGTGGCGAAATGCTTTAGTTTCATGTGCTTCCTCTCACCAATTAAATACGGGTTTGTTTCCCAGCTTCTTCATTTTATATACTTTTTCGCTCAGTTCTTCTTAACTACTACCACACCACACCACACATTTTGTGACTAGCATGACAAAAAAGTAAGAGAAACGTAACGAGTAGTGCCAAATGTCATAGAGCACAGATTTCTCTCTTTTATTTACAAAGACTTTCTCAAACCAAACCACATCGTTTATAGCCCACTGTGCGAACCTACCACCTCATTTTTCGCCCTAATGCAATTGTCTATTTTCTATTTGTATTCCATTCCCGTTCCTCATAAATATTATGCCATGTTGAAATGTACGAAAATGTTGCGAGTTCTTCATTACAAAAATTACAAAGAGTAAAACATTCCTCCATCCACCAATCCATTAACAATGTTGTTTGAAAGCATGTATATACCTACGGATTGTTTCAGAAACCGTAAATTTTTAATCAGACGCTATCTCCACTGCGAGTGATTCTGATGGTCAATTTCTAAATTGCTTTTTGATCATGGACCATAAAGATTCTTTGATAAAACTCCTCCTCTCTCAACTAAAACTTTCACTTTAATCTATATATCTTAGAAAATCGGGAGCGTGACGTGACGGTTCTGTCACTCACAGAAAAAACGGAAAGGCGTGTTTACATGCAACAAGCATCCAAAATGTCTCCTGTTGAAAAGAAACAATGCGACAATAAGACATTTTGGTGTTCCGTGCCGTTACATTATGAGTCTCTCGTGGACCAAAAACAAAAAAAAAGAGCTTAGCACGGCTTCGGAAAAGCTCGCGCTATTACTTTACAACAAAAAGTACGCAAATGTACGTAGTACTTGTAGTACGGAAGTCCTACGACATGATCATAAGGATAAAAGGAATCCTCTCGAAGTTTTGTCCAACCGGATGAGCATGTGAAAAGACCATTTTTTTAAGCTGGCTTTTATGCTCGTCAATGCTGGTGATGCTGCGACGCTGCTGCCCTATGACTTATACTGCACCGTTTCTCTTTGTTTATTTACATGTGGTGGTAATAGATAACGTCCATAGTTCGTATATGGCTAGAGAAAGGGAGAAAAAAATTTGCACATTTTTCATTTTCTCCAAGAAGCAGCTAGAGCCCAGCTGAGCATGAGCTTGTGTGTGAACATAGGAGTTTTGTTGAAGGAAAGGAGTGAAAGAGCAAGAAGGAAGAATGGTAAGCTTGCATAATTTATTTATCCAAGATAAGAAGGGGCTTGTGTATGACACAAGGCTCACGCTTTTTTTATTGCAAATCCAGAGAGACCTCTGAGTGGAATAGAAGAAGGATGAAACCAGATCAAGAAAAAAAAGACAGCAACGGATTGACACCAAAAGAATGCTTAATTCTATTGCGAATTGTGTTTCCCTTTCCCCCTCTGTAAAAAATCCAATTTCACTGAAAAGAGAAAAAAATAGAGAGAGAAAGTGGGATGTTGTGACAATACGCTTTTATATCACGTTTGAGAGATTTCAGCTTTTGTGGGTTGGTGTTTGGGTGTTTGGTTGAAGGTGAAACTAGAGAAGGATGAAATAATATATAATATGGGATTTCAACATGAAAAATTGGTAAATCTTGGTAAAATGTGCTGGAACGTTGAAAAATTGTTGGGAATTTATCTTTGTATGCTGATTTAATTGAAAAGGCGAAACAATGCGTCAAAAAATAAAATTAATCCCGGCAGGTAGCCAAGCGAATGGGCTTTAATAACTTTGAGATTTTAATTAAAATATTTGTCCTCTCTTCGGACGTGCTTTATATGAAAACTTCCTGTCGCATATTCGGATATGAATGCCTCAAGCTAATAATAAGCATTATGAATATGATTGACCAAAGGAACTAAAAGCCTTCTGGCTTTTGTATTCAACTGTGTACACAGGATGATTGAACTTTATTAAAAATGTAGGGAACGGGAAATTGAAATGAAGAGTCTCTTTCATCTCCATTCACTTTTATTATGCAGTTCTTTGTAACTCTGCTTTGATTTTTTTCTGCTTTAACATTGTGTCCATCAAATTGAGAACAGATAGCGATGCGATACAATCATGGGAATGCGATCGGGCATGGAAATTCTTTATAGCGCGGGTGCATGTCCCGGTTTTTTAAGGGGGATTTTGAAATTTAAAAATCGCGCGCTAAAAATCTGGGATATCGGGGTTGAGATTTAAGATCCGGGAAAAATTTTATACCTGGGTAAGGAAAAAGAATTTGCATGCCCGGATGCGATGGTTTTGTCCATTTACTATCGTGGACATTTTTGGAAGATGTAAAAGGAAGGGAAGTGAAAATAGGTGGAAACATCATGATGATCACGCTACGTTAACCGAAATGGGAAATAAAAGCCGAAAATAAACATAACATAAATACAAAATACACACACTCAAACTTTTTTTTTTACATAAACCAACGCAACAGTAGCGTTTTCATCACTCCCCACTTTATTTTCTGCAGTGTCGACAGAAAACCCAATGCTCATCGTTCGCAAATAAGTTTATTCACAGTTAAAAGGCTCTGGTATTAGAATCATAACGTTTTGAATCTTCTCTCTCATGTTTTCGCTTTTATATTTCCTGGTGGTGATGAAAAAGTATTTTTTTCTCAAAAGGAAATTGTGCACTGGGACGACACTAATAGCAATAAAAGTGCATGATTAAGTTTCCCAGAGAGAAAATGATGGTTTCCAGTTCGGGGAAAGTGGTTTGGGTTTGCGTTTGAGTTTGGATTGAGCATTCAACTTATAATTCGTATACGTTTTTTTACAGTTGCTAAAAAAAGACGTGGAATTTATATGATTATGTGGATGGTGTATCGTATCCATATGTGTGTATTATTAGTATAATGATCATTGAGATTAGTTGACCATCCCTGGTTTTGATAGCTGGAGGGATTGATTGGGCGGTAGCATGAGGCTTGGAGCGGAAAACACATATTGGAATTTAATGTAATAAGAGAGAAAGCCAGGCAGAGATATTTCCAGCGAGTGAGCGAACGAACGTAGAAGTGCTTCAGATAAGCTTGAGAAGCAGACTGGAAGCAGAATAATATGTTGAAGGAAAAGTAAATATGGGAGGACGTTACGTTATGTGACTCTGCCTCAGTGTGTCTTTTTTTTCGAGGAGAAGAGCTTACATGAAGGATCTCGTGAAAATATACGTACCCTTCGAGTACCCCCATCTCATTTTATTAGGGTAAAAGGAGCTGGTGCAATGTAATACGTATAATGGCGTATTATGATATGCTTTATGTGTCTGCATTGGGTTTGTGGGTGTGAGTGAACACGAGAGCGAGTGGAGCGAGCATAAGACACATACGCGACTGGAAATCCAGTCACTATAGCTTGTGTGTAAGTCTGATATCATATCTCTTTGTTCGTTTGGGGAAAGGAATCCCGGGCACAGGAAGAAACGTGAAAGCATTGCGAATACCAACGTGCTCTGTCTCCCGAATGGAAAAGGAGCACTCAATTCCATGCATACTCACCAACGTGTTTAAATGCCATATATATAACATGCATGAGCGCTAGCTCAGCACACTACGAGCACTTGCAAAAGTGATTCCTAAACACAAAAGCGCCTACCTTTTAAACTGGTGCAGGATATTTTGTGACTTGTGTGTTGCCTTGCCTTTGCATGGAGGTCGAGATACTGCGAGAATCGTATGCGAATGAATAATACGCTGGAAAATCCAAACACTAAGCTCAAGTGGGAACGGAACCAAATGGAATCAACTTTTCTCCTTGTAGTTTTTACTAGAGAGTGATGTGCTGATGTTACACTAGCACCAGACCATGAGGAACCAAATAACGCAGCGGCAGGCAGGCTGAAGCGTAGGCACACTAGTTACTCGCGTTCTCTCACAGATTTTTCTCTTTTGGTAACCCATTCACTTCATTTCTTGTCGGCAGTAGTGAACCAACTAAACTTTTTAGTTTGTGTGTGGGGAAGAAAAAAGTAGTTGCCAAAAGTATTTGAAAACGTGAACATACCGATATAATACATTTATTAAAACCGGACACTGTGGTTTACTCAGTTTGGTGCGGTTACAAGACTTTTGTACGTACTCATATACCAAATTATTAATAGCATATAGCCTTTTGCTACTCATTCTGCATGTCTTTGTGAAACTTGCAGGAGCAGTGAGATTGCTCCTATCATTCCATCATCATAACATCACCATTCTCATCATTCGTGTAACTTTTTTGGGAACCTTTTTGCACTTGCACATCCCATCTATCCTGCTCCCTGGAATCGTGAATCTGCATGAGCTTTCCATTACGTTCTCAAAGCGAAATTGGGTTTGAAGAAGCGAGGTTGTGTGTTGTCCACACGCGTGATATAAAAAAAGTGAAGACAGCTTGGCATTTTTTCTGTCATTTATCAATCGTGACAAGTCAAGTGTCATAAGAAATCATTAATAATATTTGCTACCCAGATGATCAGCTTAAAATAGTAGACAAATTGAGCATTGTGCACACGTATCGTGTGCCGGTCGTGCTTGTTCAGGGAATTGGGAAAAGTCAAGCTGAAATGTCAAAAAAAATCATCATCATCCAAGAGAACTTCTCGCATGGTGTGCATCGTGGTGATAGTAATATTGTGACAGCTATTGATTTACGGGCGTAGCAAAATATAATTCCTCAGGAAGAAACCAGGAAGCCATCTCCATTTTTGAAACATTTGCTCGTGTATGTGCATACGAGAACAAATGAAATTGCATTGCATATGTCAAAAAGAAAAGGAATTACAATATAGCCAATCCGTTAGTGCTCTAAATCATCATAATATATAATGATATTTTGCACTGTCAAGGTGAACCGTGCATGGAAAAGTACTCATTACACATACTATTGTCATTCTGAGCAAGCCAAGCTATAGGATGTACGAGTACACAATTGATTATTACACACGCAAAGTGGAAGCGCAAACTGTTTTGTCTAAATGAATAACTAACGCGGACGGACTCTCTCTCGTGTATATTCAAATTGGAAACTTGCACGCAACACAGCCAAACATTATGCTTATTTGTCGTTGTACATTTTAACCGATCCTCTCTCCTGTCCTTGATCAGTTTTTAGTAGTTATTATGGACTGCTAACACGATTAGTGTGTATGCTTCTACATATTACACATATGAACCCAAGCGTGTAATCTCATTTAACGTACACAAACACACGTGTGGCTTGTGCATATATATATATCGATACTGTATTCGAACAAGCGTGGTTTCTAGAATGAAATTACTAGAAATACATGTAAGCATCAAGTGTGAAAAATAATATTGAGATTGAATGTAGTGTAGCTCTAAAAAATCCAGCAGCTTCTACACAGCTTAACTGTCAAGTGGTAAATAACATAAAATTATATATTTATGAAGTGCCAGTAGAATATATAATCCTGTGAAAAAAAAAGTTCTCGTGTTTATGCGCGCATATATTTTATTTGCGTGGAGAAAACGTACTTTTTTTTCTGTTAAAAAATGAGTGTCAGATGAGGAGCAGATTTAAATCAACATTTCAAGAAAAATTACACGTATACGAATCTCATCTCACAAAAATGGTCTAGGCGTCAACGTGGGCTGACTGACACGTAACATATGTATGAATACGTTTGGGGTTTCTTTTTGTGGGCCGGTGTGTAAAATCATGCATGGATATTTTGTGTATAAAAATAAATACGAGCAATTTTTTTTAGCCAAGTGTAATTCATCCCACACTTAAACCTCATCATTGGATCGTGCTACTCAAATATAATATCGATCGACTTTTATAAAACCCTTTATCTTTGACTCACACGCTCATAAATTATCAACTCTGTGTGACTAAAATGTATTTTCATACTATCAAAGACTATCAAAAGAGTGTATATAAAATCTAAACAAATATTGCTCTTTTGCTCACTACTTCATTATGAGATAGACGAATATCTCGATCTACTTGATTTTCTTGGCAACAGGGAAAGCTAAAAATCTGATCCACTTTTTTCTAGGAAACGGAGAGAGAACGAAGCGTGTGTTCGTACGATTTTGTTTTGTCTGTTTTGCATGTGTATTTACAGGAACAAAATTGCCATGCTAAATTCCTCCAACTCAAGTAGATAGTAAACAAGCAAAGAGTGGTTTATAGTGTTTGTACAAAAAAACACACTACATTATATACCTGACAATCTAGTACGAGATATATAGACATATATAGCGATAACGTAGCGTTTGTACCGTTGTGTTGTGTGCCCAAGAAGATATAGCACGACCACCTAGCTTATTGTCATGTAAGCTCAGGTGTGCCGAGTCTCAGTCGTGCTAAAGCCAGCCCAGTCTCAAGATTAGATTCTCTGGATATATCGCGGCAGTAATGCTAGACAGTTACGTTTGGAAACCCAACTTTACCGATTCTTTACTCAAGCCAAATATATTATTCGTTGTTACGTTGATTAATATCTCTTGTCATTTTTTTCTCATCTCAACCAATTCCAGTAAAACGTTTTGGAATTCAAAGTAACGAATGAAAGTGATTTGACAAATTGACCCCACTACTTAGTTTTACCCAATTCACATCATATAAAGTGGGGCTCATCTTTTCCAATTTTACTAAAAACATCATCTACGGGAAGGGGAAAAGTTTTGAGTTCCAGTTCCATAAAGAGTAAGAGATTGACGAAGAAAATGAGCAACATGGAACTCCAATATCGGATTATTTGTTAATAAAGTGCAGCGCGTTTGATCACTAAAATTGGTTGGGTTGGTGTATAAAAAAACTTGGTGGTGGTGTTCGAAGATATATAAAAGTGAGAAAAGTTTCCAACTACAAAACGTGAGTGAATTGATGCACAAGTTTCTTTCCCGAATGTCTTGGTATTGTGTATATAAAGTATAATAAATGGTGAGGGCAGGGTTAATACAAAAGTTTTGGTTGGGATGTTTGTGACCTGTCTCCCATTCAAATTTTGTGATCAGCTTAAGTGGATTAGGCTTTAAATGACTTTTTCTTGTAAATACTCTACACGTATCATATCAGATATATCCGGTTCAGGATTTTCCTACGCTTACCAAATTCTTCAGGAGATATACGGCGTGGCGTGGCAGTTGGACGCACAACCAAGCACGTATTTATGTTCAGCCAAGCAACAAGTATGCATTGCAGTGTATAAGTTTGTATAAGTTTTCTTTCACGTTACATCGCAATTCGCAATTGTAGAGGGATTGTTTCATGCCAAACCCTGTTGTGTGAACGTTAAGATTAATCGGTTCTGAATTACAACTTTGCTACAAAGACAAAACACACTCGTTCATTAGGGTGTACTTTATGTTACTTAACAGTGTGTTTTATGCTGGTGTTTGGGATGAGCAAGATCGTATCATCACCAGTCAGTTGTTAATAATTAGGGTAAATCTCTATTCTCAAATGAGATTATAGTGTTGTGCAGCTGGTATTTAGGAATGTGCGCAGTACAATTTGCTAATGACTCTGCATCTGAAACCTTGTCGTCTTAAAAAGTCCATCAACTTGATGAAAATTAAATAAATCTAAATTAGCAGGCGATAACTGCAGGATTACTCCATTTGACTGGGACGAAACAAAATATATAGGGAAAATCATGGCAAAACATGTACGATTGAAAAATACGTAAAATTATTTCAGTTTATATGAGTATTTCATTGTCAAATCAATTTGTTTAATTTCGTATCTTTCGTTCAATCACCATTTTTTTCGTGGGATGATTACGTTACTCAGCACTTTTCTAGACTTTGAGTAGACATACTCAGCACAAGGTCGAATTTTTTTATTTAAAGGAGCGACGCACAATGACGAGTAATTTTAGTCACGATTATTAGACGTGGATAAGATAATTGCGATAATTTAAAGCAATGAGGATTAAATACATGAGATTCTAGAGATATTACGTAATCACACGTGGGAGTGTTGAGGCAACTTTTAGTTTAAAAAAACTTTTAATCGCGGCGTGGTGAAGTTTTTGATAACGCGACCAGTTTTTTCCATAAAAATTCGTTTTAATGAAAAGGACTCCAGCCAAAATGCAAGGGGAACAAGGAAGCTTGATTGACTTGCAAAAGTACCATTCCAGATTCTCACGCTCTCGGCGACACACGCTTGCCAACGTCCTTCAACCATGGTAAGTTTTTTTAAGCTTGTGGTTTTCGGTTTTCTTGTTCATTTTCTGAAGAAAAAAAAGTTTCAATTTTCATAAAAAAAATGAAACAATTTTGTGATGATTATTTCTTTATAACACCACTGTGACACATTTAAAAGTGACTTTTGTGTTCAAAGATTGTGTGATGATAACAAACTTTTATATAAACGAATGGACGGGGAAAGTTTTTGACCCATGCTGGTGCGCTTGTGACACCCATTGCCATTGCCTAGTTTTCTAAACGACCACCGCATTGGCATTTGCTAATGCTGTTACAATTGCAATGAAATGAAATGAGTCCCCATCTGGTATTTTTTAAGACCCGAAAATGTTGGTTTTATCAAATGTTAGTTTGAGAAAGAGGCGTCGTAGTTTTGCTCTAAACTAAATTCTAATGATGATGGTCGCGTTTTCTTTAGAGCAAAGTCAATTTGTGTGTGCTTGAGAAAGTTTTCTTAACCCAAAACCCATGTTTTCTTGTCAGCCCCAGCTTCTTAATGAGAATTACAGCTTCTTCTTAGGCTACTCGAGTGCTAAATTGAGAGCTACGAGACGAGACGAAGGAGCTTCTAAAACTTCAAGTAGTTTTTGAGACATAATTATCGGAAAGGGAGATGGGAATATATTTCTGCATCGTCACTTTCTAAATTATATATCCAGTCGTCATTATTATAAAACATACTTGAGACTTTAGACAAACGAACGTACGTACGTGCTTTTAGTCAACACAAACTCGTTTAGCTTAAACCTTCTCGTTCTCATCTCAATTTACAATTTCGTTTTAAAACGCAAATGCATTTAGTTTTTTTCATCCCACGTCAACTTTTACAAGGGGAATCATTTTTGACAACATTATTAAAAATATAGTTAGTGTTTAGCCAGGGCGCTGCCTGATAGTGCCTACTCGTAATTATATTATGAAAAGGTTTTATCCTTTTGAAAAGGAGCTCTTTTGTTATTCCAATGAATGGAATAAAAAATTCATGTATTAGCAGTTAGCAATAATTGCACATACTTCACACTTCAAAGGAACTAGATGATCCGGTTCGAACTGCTCTAAAAAAAGACGTGTGCAACAGCCACTAGCTAGAGCAGCTTGACTCTTCATAGAAAACAAATCCGCCTGCTGCGGCGGTGAAAGGCAAAGCTGCTTGAAAGAGCGGAATATAGAATGGTAGAAATTAGGAGTTGTAGGGAAAAAATTACATGTTTGTGTTGTCTAACATTTTGTCAACATATTGTGCTTTTCACCACCAACTAGTAATTAAGTAATCAGGAACATCAAAAAGGAAACCTTCAAAGCATAGACTCCTGGGGAGAAAGCAGAAAAACAAATGTAACGAAATGTACGTACATATTTTTGCGGTGGCATTAATTATCCGTATACGTTTGTTTACATGAATCCTCTTTTGACGGTGACAAAAGAATGGAAACATGCGAGCTGAATGAGTGAAGAATCCTTTAGCTTGACAATCACGCGTCACCTTGAGAAGCATTCTTGTAAATACACAAAGTTTGTATTGGATTTTTTTTATGTCAACAAATTGTGAATGGTTATGTTGTTCCATTTTTTTTCGTACTTATCATTCTCACTGCACCCTATTGTGATGTTGAAGTAAAAAAAATTCTAATTTGCAATTCAATATTGACGATGTAACCTGAAAACATGAATGGTTATGTTATGATGATGAGCTGGTTCATAGACATAATGTTAGTAGTGTTATAAGCACACTATAGAGTTTGATGATGAGCAAAGAACCGTCTCGACTTTGAGAGTTGACGTTTATTACATGTCATGATGATGAGGAGTCTTTTCTGCTTGAATTAACTCACATTTTTCATGACACGAAACATGTGAAATGAATTGTAATGACATTTCAGCCCTACTTTCTATCCTTCATCCCCACTAAATAAACTAGGGAACTTCCTCTTCCCCCGCATTTCATTTCATATACCCTACCTGTCCACTTTTTTCTTCTATCCGATCCCAATGTATAGTTTTCTTCTTTTGAAAATCATCAGCAACATTTGTACACGGAATGACACTTATAGCAAGATAAGCAAGCCGTGCTACATAAAGCGACCGATTTTTCAAATGTTGTGTGATGATGTTTGAGAGTAGAGATACGCGCTGGTACGTTCTTGTACTGGTTGGTGCAAGTCCTAAGCCCCCGAGTTTTTCTATTTTTCATCAATACTCATAAATAATTTCTGTCACGATGAGGGCTTCCAACTTATTTTTCTTTTGGCTGCATTCACGTTGTGTACCGTCTCGGCGGGACACGGGCCAGAGAAATTGGGGTAAGCTATAAAGCTGAATTAAGCTAATAGAATCAGAATCTATAGTACTATATAGTAGTGCTCTAGCGTGTAAAAGTGTTGCATTCCATCGAATATGCATATAGGAAGCGAGAGTCAGGAGTATACACACATGTGAGTAATACGTGACCTTCAGTTGGGAAACTCGGATCGAAGACTGATTTCCTGCTTTGCAGAAATTTGACCTTATATAACGTTTGCGTTTGTTTTGGAGTTTTTTTTCTTCGTTGCATCCTAAAACTCACGAGACGAGACGTATACGCTGTGAATTCAAATTGCACGTTACTTTTGGTTGGGTTGGTTGCTCAGATTACGCTATGAGCGAGCACCTTTGACTTTTCCTTATTTAAAAGAACGAGAGAGAGAGTCATAAGCATTACTACTCGATGTTTACACTGCTCTCATGATAATAGCATATTTTTGGGCGTTAGCTTACAACTCCCTCCCTGAGTTGAGTAAAAGCACCCATGAGGAAAATCCCTAAAGACATAAATCCCTCCAGGATTAAGTAAAAATATCAAATGATCAAGTACCATCCGCTTCTAAAATTAAACATTCCTGTTATGTGTAGATAAACGTATATATTCATATATTTTGTTATGTCTCGTGGTGATAAAGTAGGGTGCTAAAACCTGTCCACGATCCTCTTGTCAAGAGAGGATCATTTGCATTATTCAGCAGGAATATATAAGCCAAACAGAATATTTTAAACAAGCATATTCGTTAGAATAACGCTCTTGCTTTACATTCTTATGTACCTGGGGCAAACTAATAACGTTATAACATTTCATCAGTTCTTTTGAGTAACAAATAGACAAATATTGCCCAAGAATTGTGAAGTAAAGTCTGTAACAGTTCATAGGTTCTTGGTTTACAAGGTTTTAATGAGTTTACTTGAATATAAAGCATTCAAATATTTATTCACGCTTGTTCGCATGAAGCAAGTTTTTCAGCTCAAACAATCACCCGGAAATTGAATCCCGCTCGAGTTGAACTTCAAAAGGTTAAACTTTCTTTTAGTAGGTTTACAATTTACATATATTTAAAGTTTTGAGTATTCAGGCTCGAGTGCTCTCAAACGTTTCCAATTCAATCTTTTACTTTACATTTTTTTACGTGCTTATAGGAATTTAGTTTGAATTCGATTCGTTTAGCAACAAATGACGTTGCTGGGAAGTAAGTCGTTGAAAGATCAATAAGAAAGTATAATGTCATAATGATAATGACATCTGGAGGAAAGTTGGGGACCTAATAAGCATTATTACTTTCTCTACTTCCTCCTATTTACTTCCATTCCAAATAAAATGTTTGTTCGTTTGCAGGAAGAATTGATTTTAGATAAAAATGCACAAGGAAAGTTTTCGGCTTATAATCAAACACAAATAGCATTCATATGCACAAGTACAATCAATAATTATTAGGCTTATTCGTCCTTATAGGTTCACCATGCTTTTGCATTTGGCAGGTTATTTTATGTTTTAGGTTGTTTGGTATTATGCAATGCTGCTTACTAACTTGCTTAGTTTAGCTAAAAAAGAACAATAAGCATGATGTCGTATGAAAGTTCTTTTTGTGGAACCTACTAAAATAGTAGAAGCTACTAGTTTTTTGGTAGTTAGGTAAAGTAACTGGATCTGGTTCCATCTCCTCCCATTTCTCGTTGATAACGAGCCGTATTTTGTTTTGTTTTGTGTGTGCTCACTCAGGCTTGTGACTAGGTTTTTTTGAAACGTTTCTCTGGATGTGACTTGACGAGACTCGAAATTTTGTACACATATAAGTGTGTTATTTATTTTCTCCGTTTCGTTTTGGTAGTGAGTTCTTTGGTGAAATAATTATTGTGGAATGGTTGCTGTGATTCCTGCGTAGAAAAGCATATATCTACTAATGGCATATGGCCAAATGATGTATTATTGTTATGAAGGATCTTTTTCTAAAAAGGGGAAATGAATATGCATGAGATTAGGTCTTTCATAATACAGTTTCCCCATTCATGAATGTGTAATTTTGTACAACCTGTACGTGTTCGTTTCTGCTCTGCTTTGCTCTGTGTTAGAGAACTAGAAAATATAACAATCAGCTAAAATTTGGTAGTATTAGCACAGCTGAATCAGGTTACACGTCAGGGCAGGAGACTCTTTGCAACTTTGTTGTCTTCCACTGAACTGCGCTAAAGAATAACTTGTTAGAAGCGGTCTCATGTTTAATATGCTCATGCTGCACAAAAAGATATGTTTCCTCACCACACCATCATGTTTGAATCGCATTATTACTTTAGTTTTTATGTTTGGGTTGTCATGCGGTGCGCTATTCAATGAACGGTCCTACATTAATTATGAATACCTCACTAAACTATGGAATCATATATGAGCCATATATACTATTAAAATAACAAAATGCTCGGGTGTTAATAAACGCGTTAGTTTCGTCGCAAAACGCAAATGACACATGCTGCACAATATATATAAATGATCTCGAAATGTGCAGTTTCGAATAGTTTCGGTGTTTGTAATTTCTTGTTCTTCCAGGGGAAGCCAAGTGTTAAGAAATATGTTTTTGTTTGCAACAGTTGAGCTGCATGAATTTCAAGGACGATGAATGCACGGTGAAGCCCAATCGACCATGATATTTTGATATGAGCGATGGAATGTCTACTTGAAATGGTATTTATAGGTTTAGCGGCGTTTTATACCGCGTGAAAATTGTTTTTATGTTACTCCGCTTTATTGAGTATAATAATTATCGCACGTTGAATTGCTTCAAAAGCACAAGCATGCATGTTTAATAAATGCAATTTCCTTTGAGAGAAATGTGCGTTTATGCCCGGCCTCGCTTCAATTAGCATGTTGCTCTTTTTTCCTTGTCCTAAAACGCACTAAACGTCGTGTATAATGTGAAGCAACTTGACTCGTTTTAGTGTGCTGGGTTCAATTTGTATATTGCACATGAAAGGTTGTAATTAAAGGTATCCTAAAATTAGAATACAAGGAAAAAAATATCTTGATTTATGGAATGGTTATGGTAATTGGCAAGTATTAAAAATTGTGGGACGTCATTACATGTGTGCGCAAACACAAACACGAATGTTGCTCAAGCTCAAGTTGAGCACAGCGTAGGAAAGTTTGCATAACGAATGACCGCACACACTGGCTCATAGAACATGGGTATAAATTGTTCCCATTTCCCGACATTTATGTTTCATAATGCTTCATAAAGTAAAATGAGATGAAGTTAAATACAAAAATAAAGCATTTTAAAGCTTCCTTCAGAGTACCATTATGAACACTGGGGGTTTACAACCAAGTGTCTTTTCATGCAACGTATAATGCACGATGATAAAAAAAGAAGAGCAAGAGCAGTGATATTTGAGTATCCTTCATTTGGTTTAAACACACGTGGGAGGATTAGCACAGTTATGAAAAAGTGTAGAAAAAGTTATCATATAATCAGATCACATCGCAAAAGTTAATGGTGCATTGTTGAGGACACTGAATAATTAGGAGTGATGAGCATCATGCTGTTTTTTACGTGTGGAAATGATCAGGGTAAACGTGAAACACATACACGTGGGTGTAATACGTGATGGTTTTGAAAGGATAACGAAGCAGTTTTCAGACTTACTTTATGCCCTACAACACATATGTGTTTCAAATGAAACTCGAATGAAATGGAGGGGAGTATGAAATATCACTAGCCGACATTTCCAAAAAGGTTCCTCATTCCTCATGCTAAAACATATCATATCTTCCTTGTGAGATTCAAGCACAAGCGCATGTGAGTTGGAACCAAATTGCTAAATTTAATATTCGACTTACTCATACTTTTTATTCAACATCTTATTTCATTCAAACATGTATGTTTTTTGGGAAATTGTAAGCGTGTAGAATAGGATTTTACTTGCTATGAACTTTTAAACTTGATATTGAATTCATGCTGGTTGAAATGAAATCGAATGCTTTTGCCACTAGAGATTTACTCAACATTCATAATATTATGTACTTACGTTATGTAAGTTTTTGAGAACTCCTTTTCTAACAAGCCTTCGAGTGCTTAAACTAATGTATTTACTTCACTCCATCTTCAACTATTTCATCCTCCAGGCTACACACCACAAGACTTTATACTTGTGTTCGCTGGTGTGCCTGCTTGCCTAACATTTTGTGTTCCATATTACACACGCCTCGTATATATCCATATTTTGAGAATAACCTCTGACTCTTTCTCTCTGCATCAACGCGTGCAAAAGTCCATACCTGATGGATTTATACGAGCACGTTCCATTATTTTGGGTTGTTCTTCCCTGCAATATGTTACGAATTCTCTGATGAAAGTGTGTCTTTCGCGAAAACTCGAATCACAACAATCCTGTTTAAAAATGAATGATATATTCCACTCACTCAATCTTCTCACATCCTAAGATTGACCTGTCGGGGGAAGTAAACTCGATTCTTTCTTCAAGCTTCACTCCCATACATTATTATTTCACGCTGGAACTTTCCTCACAAACGCAAACACCAGTGCATTTCATCTCATCATCAGCACCAGCTCGAAGTGTTGATATTTCCTAACACTTTCCACTCCCAAATTTCTTTACGTAATAAAACAATAAGGAATGAATGACTCTGCAAACAATAAATATGGGAGGAAAGGGGCCGTAATAACACATGAGTTTTTGTTCACTAGGGGGTCATAAAAGTTGTACATGAGAATCATGATTATCATGCTTTGCTATATGGAATGAACGAATAACACCGATGATAGAACGGACATAAAAGAGAAAGGTGTGTATATTAGGTTTTCCAAGACGGAATAAAGTGTTGCATGTATACGAGAATGGTTTGATCTCATAAGTGGATTTTTAACCTGGTGACCTCTCAGGAAAAATCGTGACAATAATGGTGGTTGCTTATTCCCCATGTAACACACACATATGTTAACGTGAAAATAAATTACGAAGCAGTCTGTTCCGTTAATAATGTGGATAGTAAAGAATTGATGATTCTTTTGTGGTGCTCCCTTAATGTTGGGTGAACGGAAGATGTGAAGAAGTGCTCAAATACATGTTGGTTTCAAAAACGCTTCATAGGTTGCTAATACCATCACGCTTGTTGAGTACAAGAAAACGACAAGAGAAAAAAGTAACGAGCGACGAGTCAAGTTCTCTTCTATTATGAAAAACTTTTACCCTTTTCTCCAGCAGCGGACGTATGTATATATGTTGAAATTCTAGGAAGGAACATCACGGTAAAAAGGAAAAGAAGTTTCTTGAGAGAAGTCGTAGTACAACACATCACATCGTCAAGTAACTGAAGGTTTCTAGCAGGTGCGCTAATGCCTCAACTTTGAATGATTTTTTTCTTGCACCAGTTCCATTTTACGGCTTTCGCACGCCGTGTCTAACGTAACGGATGTCAAGTCAAGGCAGGAACATAAGGGGAGAAAAAAAACTTGATGTGGATTCACTTGTTACATACATACCAAAAATAAATGTGAGCCGTTCTATACGCTGAGGTATTTTAAGCCAGTCGTTTTGAAACGCTATTAGTTGCAATATTTTAGAACATACTGTACAGCACATGATGTCGTGACGTAGGCGACGGCACCGCCGAAAACGCCCGTGCGTGGGCGTAGCATGGTTTAAGAGATACAAGCACGAGATATTTTGCATACAAAAGCTAATTTTTACGCCGCCTAGGACTGCACGAAATCATACGCAGCACAGTGTATGTATCTAAATTTTTATATAAACACATATCATTTTCGTACGTATTGAAATGTAAAGAAAAAAGTGATATGTCCTCGCGTTATGATGTGCTTTATTGGGCAGTAGTGCATTTCTGAAAATACACATTATGTGATGCTAGTGCCACATTCTTGGTATGTATTCTAGGTCTTGCTGCCAACTTTTCTATGAAATTCTCTGAGGAATAATCTTATGAAAATATACGTTACATTCGTCCTGACGTTTAGCTTGTAAAATAGCGAAAAGGTTGGATCGTTGAATTTGAACAAGTTGGAATTTACAACCATTTTTTTTCTCTAGTGCCCCTGGTCTTGGTTATGGTCTCCGGATATGGAGAACATAGTTGGGTACTTACGAGTATCCGGCAAGCGACAGTCATACACCTTAATTCTATTTCTCGAATTCGTTCACTTTTCTTTTTTTATGCAGTTTATGTTGAAAGTACTTAGAAAATGGAGGAAGAATACGTCACATTTCATATATTCAATACAAAATAGAGTGACATATAGCGTAATGAGCATGTACGAAACATGTTGGTACTCGCAGTAAATGCGCTTCAAAAAATTTGTCGTTCCTATTCCGTTTGATATTGGCTATACGTTTCAAATATAAATAGAAATGGAGTTTTGTAGTGCCATGCGTTTTTAGTAGACTCACGAAATTTCCATTTTAATATTACTACGTTTTACGTTTGAGACTCATGAATAAACATCGAGTTGGCTATTGCGAAATATTGTAAATCCAGGAAAGTTACTTTTGAGTACGATTTAAAATTGACACAATTACATGAATGGGAAGTGTGACAAGCACAAACGTGACAGGTTAGAATGGCTCTTGTCACATCAAAAACATATATAAATTCTGAGTCGCATACTTACGTTTATACAATATTTATAGCTCGCCTTTAAATTCAGTATGCATATGCTAGTGTATTTGTGCGAGCTATTGCTTGCGTTCAATTCAGAAAACACATGCATGTGAGGATGATCATTTATGCTTGAAGAAATACTTGCTTTATTTTCCTGTGAGTATATTGCTAATGAAATTTGAGTTGACGTGGATGTGATAGTAGCAATCGGTTTATATACGAGGTATTCAGACTAGGAATATTATGTTTTGAGCTGCTCAAACTCATGCTCATAAAATCAAATCAGGATTAAATGTCAAATTCTGACCAGTCTACTCAGGAATTATGCCTCTGGTGTACATCGTACATGTCGGATCAAATCCGACGATACTTCAGCAACAATATATCCCACAATATTGAGGTTGACGTGGCTCTATACTCTTCACTTCAACGTTCACATCACAGAGAATATATTCTCCCAAGAGGGAACGGATCAAAATTCATACCTTTCAGTATTTCAGTCTTGTATCATATCATTCATGCAATAAAGAATTTTCTATTTCAAATCCATTCTTTCATGGAATGTGAAACAAGTAGCAGGAAAAGAGCTGGAGGCAAAAGCTGTTCTTTTTACAGATTTCGGGCTAGAATTGAGCAATAAATTCTCAGCGTATATATAAGTATGCTTTTATGGGTAATTTAAAATTGTTATTGCTTTCGAATCCCGAAGCCTGATTAAGTGAGCTAAGGGAAGCTATAAGCTTCCGTTACTCCCACATGCTGATCAAGACTCAAGGGAAGAAGAATATCCTAAAACAAAATGAGTTTTCCGGGTTGAGAAAGTAAATGGGATTGTATTTAGGGCAAAACAAAACCATTTCCATTTTTGCAATAATTACAAGCCAAACTGGTTCTAATTTTCTTTTCTAACCATTCTTCTTCATCTCCTTTTACTTAATGAGGAAGAAGGAGATGCAATGCCCTGCCCTTTTCTACACACGCCATTCACGCAGGTAACCATCTTTTTGTGTGAACCCAATTTCCTTACATTTTGTAGCCAAATATTGATGTTTGGGTTGAGAATATAATAGGAAAAAAACAAGTAGCTTCTTTTGTGTACTTTTAATTTTATCAAAACAACCACGCCATGCCACGCCACGCCTGCCACCAGCTATTTATTTACGTGGAACAAAAGGGAAACAATAATTTTAACATAAAAAAGTTTCATCTAGTCAACTCACGCTTTTTATCTTAATCCTTTTAAGGCTTTATGTAGGGACTTGAAGGAGGGAAAGCACGAAAAAGAAACATACCAAGATGCTCTTATTCCTTTTTAAAAAGTTTCGTTTTTATCATGAGAAGGGGCTAAAAACTCGGGAGAATAGCCTATATTCCTTGGGTTTTTTCCCAAGTAGATTGGCTTTGCTTCTTCATTTTTTCACATCTTGTTTTATTTCTGGAGTTGTTTGCACATGAGCTTTTTTATTTATAACTTTGAATAGAAAGTATGAAAAGAGTACACTGGCTTTACCTCAAGCTGGTTCGTGTAACAAGTGAAGGAAACAAAAGTGTTCGTCCATCGGTATGGATGTGGGAAATGAAAACAATCGACGGGATTTCCAGTCCGTATATACACATGTGAAAAAGTATTTTCCATTAGGGAAGAGAAAACTCTAGTCGATCGATACGTAATACTTTAAGTCTTGTTGCTTTTTCTCGCTCATACTTATCGGGAATTTGCTGAATTTAAGTAGCGTGAAATTGAAGTGAATATATACGATTGGTGGGAAAGGCAATACCACTTTTTTTTCTAAACATTTTTTGGGAAAGTTTGCTTTGAATTTGAACATTTACGCTGTAAAGAAATTGTATTTTTTTTCAAAGTAAATTTTTATTGCAAAGTTTTACGCAACAGTTTGTGTAGCGTTTTTCCAAGAACCACTATATTCCATGAAATTTTGAAGGAGCCATGTGAAATTAAGAGAAGGTTTCGTTCGTATATGTGTTATTTTATCGTGTCGACATTTACGGAGAGAGGCTGTCTTGAGATTTAATTAAATTAATTATGAACCGCAACTTTCACTTTCCCCATGATGATGAGATACTTCATGTTGCGGTTTATTTATAGCATAACGTCGAGAAGCGACAAGGGAAACAAAAGGGCAATGCACAAATTATGCAATGAACAACTACTCACCGCTTCATATCCTCCAGGAAATTGAATTTCACTTTCTATTAAAACTAACTTTATCATGTAAAGTGATGTGATGTGCTATGATGAAACACGTCTGTTTTCTCAACCTTTCTCATTTGTGATTTCATCTCCATTTTGCAATTGAAATTTTATAAGCAATATCAATTTCATTATAAATTATTTTGTACCATGCAAATAAATTATTTAGATGCCTTCTCACTTTTCAACCAAAAAACCTATCAACGTAATAATTATCATGAAACTTAATTATTATCGAAATGAAACGCGAACATGGGCAATACCAAACTTAATAACAAACTCATTAATAAGGAACCGTTTTTAGATGAAACCCACATGGATGATGTGGTGAAATGGAAGCCACATAAGGAATGGATTAACGTGAAGATAGCATGAAAATATATTCAAAGGAAACCTGCCAAAAAGATAAGATAGATTGAAGTGCCTAGGGAAAAAGAGGGGAAAACGATAAATATATAGAGCGTTTTTGTAACGTATAGGTTTAGTTTGTTAGGGAATATATGAGAGACTTGTTTCTGGGGAGAAGTACTTGCTTGCTTGCGCAAATGTTACATCAAGGTCACACGAAGCCCCAGCTCCTTTGCTGTTCTCTCCCTTTTTCAGTAAATGAGGAAGTATGAGGAGTCTCAAATCTACAGGTTGTACTTTAATGCGAGGTTCAATATGGAAAGTTTCTTTCTCTCCCTTGTCGTGTTCTCTTCAACCCGTCCTATCTAGTTGAAAAATATGCTCACTGCTTTTTCGATTTCTTCCTCCTCAAAAACGAGAGGAGTGAGTGGGGAAACTTGTTTTTTTGAGTAATTTTTTATGGGGACACGAACGCTTTGACTTGAGTTGGCTTTTTTCTGGAGAACTTTATACAATGAAAATGTGCATGGAAAGGAGTTGGCTGTGAGAAACGGTGGCTTTTAATTGTCCAGGCGAGAGAAGGAAGGAACTATGATGAGCTAAAAATTTCGACTCACAGTTTCTATGACGTTGTGCACAATCCGTTCATAAGCGTTGTAAAGGGGAAGTTCCTTGTAAAAAAAACTTTCTACTCGTGTTGATAAGCTTGGAAATAATTCTGTTATTATTACAACGAAAGTTTATACATATCGTACCTTTTTTTCAGGGAAATAATGAGGGCAAGCTTGGATAAAGATTTTTTTTGAGAAAGTGTATGAAAATCATAAGGTAAAAAGTTTTCTAATGCTGTGTATTTCAGATGCGATGTTCTTGGTTGTGCATTAAAAAACTGTTTGTGTTTCAAAATATATATTCTTTTGTTTGACTTTTCATTCTTTTATACACGGGGAAAGTTGGAAAGCAAGGAACTTATAAGCATTGCTATAAGTTCTTTGTTGGAAAGCGTTTGTTAGTCAACTCCTTGTGCAGAATAATAAATGATTTCAATTTCAGCACCATTTTGGCAGTGTGTTTATTCTTTTGCGAGCGTTCTTTGAGTGATGTTGGGAAAGGGAGGCTTTTCTTAGTTAATGCTAATGTTCATAACTGCCAAGGGAAAACTTTTCGATGGTTTTATCTACGTAATAATTATTATGAGTTGACTGACATGAACCTAAATTTATTGACTTTTGTGTATATTTTCCTTATATAAAAGGAGTTTGAATAGCGAGTATATATGAATTGTGGTGTAGAATTCTATTTCAATTTGGAATGGTAGTAAAGACTTCCGTTCTTGTTCTTCTTTGCATCATCATTATATGTCCTTTTCATCTTGAGCGGGTGACATGCCAGAAACCTACGGAAGCGTTGAATTTTCTACTTTTTCGTGTTATAACGATTTTCATGAAACCGCTGGAAAACAGTTTCTCTGTTTGAACATTTTATTTGAATTCCTTGTTCCATTCCATTTAAGCTATGTACTTTCTCTTTGAACACATTCCTTTATATTCTCGCTTTCCAAAATATTAAAAGTGGCTTATGAAATATTTAAGAACCGTTTATATACTACGGGTTTCTTGCAATTTTGCTCAACTCATGTGGAAATCGGAATTGTACATACTTTTTTGTCATCCAGGTCGTTTACGCTATTGTCATGGATTTTTTTCTCTTGTGGCTGAAGGCTATTCGTTCTATTTCATTTCAAAGTCACTTTTTCAGTATGACGGGGGAATAAAATGGGACTTCTTCCGGGCATCTATTCAAACGCTTCGCATTCCTTTTATTCCTTCGATTTTATTTTAACTTCATGTTGTGTGGTTTAAAATTGCAGGTGTTGGAATTTCTTTCGGATTTGTACTTTTTTCTGTAACATAAAAACCTAATAAACTGCTGGTAAGCAGACCTAGATACGTAGCTGAACTGAGTGATGAATATGAATTCTAGGCGATGAATAGGAATTCTGGGTGATGAATAGGATTTCTAGGCGATGAATAGGAATACTGGGTGATGAATGGGACTATTTTTTAATTTTCGCGCTCAACAACATTCAAAACCGCATGAAATACTATCCATAGAGCATTACTGCCATAAGAAATCGATTCAGCACATCAAACAACCTGTAAATACTGGGTTTCAGCCAAATCGACGAATGTTTGAATTTTCGCGCCATAACTTTCAAACGGTTCAACCGATTTGGTTGAAAAGCAATACCAGGTAAGCTCTTGAGGTGTACTACCTATGTGCCAAATTTGGTGGAAATCGGTCAACGTATGTCGACAGGAGAGTGCTCACAGACGGACGGACGGACAGACAGACAGACAGACGGACAGACAGACAAACTTAGTAAAGTTATGACTACGCTGACTCAGATCAGCTACGTAATAAACACGAGTCGAACTTGGGGTTCATAACTTTTTAGAGTATTGTTGCAAATATCATGGAAAGTTCATTTGTGTGTTAATGCGACGTAGCTAACAGAAAAAATTGTTTAAAAAATGTTTTCAAGTACCAGTAGGTTTATGCTTCTCCAACAGTTTTGGTCATGCATTAAATAAAAGAAATTGTGTCGCATTTGGAATAAAATTAAAGCACGCCAAAGCAATACCACGCTAGAATAACAATATGGGATATGGATGCGTATAATATTGGAAAGTGTTTTATAAAAGGTAAGATTGATTTTGAAAGGATTGGCAAACCAAAAACTCAGCATCTGCAGCCCACCAGTGAATTAGGTTTCTATATTCTCAGGTTGGTGTGTTCCTTTGAAGAGACCTAGAGAGAGAGAATCGAATCGAATCGAATCGATATGAGGCTGGAAAACAAGGAAAATGCAGCAGAGCGCTTCCACGTGAAAACAAATAGCGTAGTGTGGTGGTTTACTAAAGGCAGACCAATATGAGACACTTAAATTCTACTCTTTGTGGAGTTCATTTTCAGGAAGTGGTAGTAATAAGCTCGTTCCTTATTTCATAAACCTTCGTATGCTTCTGGTGCTGAAAGTGAAAAAAAAGGTGGTGAATTAATGAAATCAGACGCAGTATTGAAAGCCTGCCTCGTAGAGAACTTCATTACAAGTCTATTTTAGGATGAGAGAGTGTATCCACACATGATATATTTACGCTTTACACATGATGCTTGCTTGTGATGTTGAGAGAGCCAAAAGGAAGGAATGCGGTGATGATTCGGATTTTGATATATGAGGCATCTTAATTGATTTCTTTCCTTCGATGGGAATAACGTGGGTTCTTTACGTTACGTGTGTGAATGCTAGCTTCTTTTCCAGTTTTCACATACACTTTTAAGCGTATTTTCTTACCCTACACAAATGAGAGTGAACTTCATTTTCTTAGGTTTCTCTCAGTAAATACTCTCAACCAGCATATTTGATGAAGATGCGCACGTGTGTATAAGTAGATATTCTCAGTATGGGAGAACATTGAAACGGGTTTGAATTTCGATCTCTAACGTTGGATCATGATAATCTCCTGTGGTACATGTAAAACGAAACGATATTATAGCTCATGGCAATTTGGTAGCAACGGACGTTAATCATGAAAACGGTAGTTCCGCTAAAAGCTACTTTAGGTTTTCGTGAGTAATTAAAATCACGTTGATATGCACGTCACCATGAATATAGTTTTCTTGTGCTTGTGCACATGGATTTGGTCGGATTGGATCAGGATCTCGCCAGGTTTATGCTTTTCATTAATAAAAATGTTTCCAGACTTTGTCGCCTCATCATTTACACGCTGCTATTACATCAATTTAATATGATGTGATGGTGGTGGTGGTGCTCGGTTTTGGCGGAACGTATAACTTTCATCCTCTCAGAGTTTTGACAGCTTATCTTACATTTCGAATGCTGCGTCGTGGTCGGGCTAATACATAATACGCCACCACATCCCATGCCAATCCCGTGACAACTCACAACCATATGCGTTCGCTATATTCGTTCGTTCCTGACAGTTTTGTTAAAAAATAAGATATCCACTCAACAGCCTAAATATTATGTGCTTTTCCACGACTTCTCGCCAGCCTTGTATTATGGTTGTTAATAAATAATAGGAGCTGGGTTTTGGAATGAGCTACTCTCATTCTTCATGCATCATGGCATTCTCCTTCATTACCCGTCATACAATATTATGCTATCGTAATTGTAATTTATAGGCGAGGCGCTCCCACAAAAAATTAGTTTATCATCAATTTGTGACGCGCTACAAGCAAACATACATAATCCATGCGCCATTTCATAGCGGTGTATGGATGGGAATTCTTCAAGCACCCGGGTGAGGAAAATTACCGGATTCGTAAAAATTACAGAATTTTGAAATAAAAAAGTTTAAAATAAAATTCCGAAATTTCCCAATTAGTACTTCCGTTACGTCTAAGTAATTCCATTCACCGGATCCGTAAAATTAATGCATTTCAAAATTAAAAGTTTTTTGCAATTTCTAATAAAAATCCCGAAATTTTGTTCCCGGATTTCTAAAGAATCTCCACCCCCGAGAAACAGAAAATCCAGTTCCGGCGTCTCTAATGGGATATATTCTCGTAAAATACTTGACATTAAAAATTATGCTACAATTTTCATCAAGTAATGCCTACCTGAATACTTTTCACAGTGTAAATAAAACATCATAATGGGATGGAAGCGTACGTTATATACCTTTCCTTCATTTTTGATGTTCTGGCACCGTCACGAGTATAATGGTTCATAAATCCCATGTTTTAAAATCTCATCCACATAAATAACTTTTTGTGGACCACCTTTCCACGATTTTTATGCTTTTGGATTTTCCCCACCGTGTGTTTTTGATAGCGAGGTTAGACCTGGGAATCAAGTTATTTTTGTTTGATGTGATAATGTGCATTCTAGCACCTCATGTACGTGGATCCTGAAGCTAATAAATAATTTTGGAACGAGATATTTTTTTACGCGACCAAACATAAATATTATGCTGCATTTTTCAATAGGAATACACTCATATGAACATATTAGTCGTAGAATAAACATGTTGCGTCAAGCAGCAGCGTTTATTGCCAAAAAATTCTGCAGCCAGTGCAGCCTCCGAGTTTTACGAGCACATGTTGGGTTTTTTTAAGCCAATATAGCCTACGAAAGTTATTTTAACTTTACTACTCTCTTAAAACCAATTTCATTTCTCTAATTGCTTCTGGCTAATCAATAGGGGCGCTTGCTTGCTTCATCTTATCCGTTTTCTTATGCTTTTTATCTCCATTGAGAAAACATTTCTTTTATTAGCAGGTGGAGGCTGCACGCAATTCCGCTTTGAAAAACTCCAAAATCTTCTCATTTCTATTAACACGCTTACGATAATTCTAGTCGAGTGAATAGAGAGCCTTGGTAGTTTTTCTGAACCAAAAACTTTTTACAAAAACTCCAAAGTTTCTAGCTATTTATCAAATAATCAGGTAATTTTCTGCACAAAAAAACACATCAGCATCGCGATTTTTTTTACTTTGCAAATCATAAATCAAACAAATCGTGTGTGCTTTTGCTTATAGCAATATTATATGTCCCCTTTTGTCAGTCATTTGTCAAAACATGATGCATTATTTGAGCAATGTTTGCAATGAATTTCCATCCCATCCCTGAAAACAAATAGCTTTTATATACGGCCACAAGAGTATTATGAACGGTTTCAGGTCAAACGAGTGAGCATTATACTGTTGAAAAAGTGTAGACCCAAAGTCCATTCCACTATTGCAAGGCTTAAATCATTGATGATATAGCTAAACCAAACAAACGTGACAATGTCGGAAAAAGGATGAGGTGGTAACTATAGGCGTAATAATTTTTTTTGTAGAGGAGTCTTTCATATTTATCAAATCGTCGCGTTTCATTTAACCAAGGATTTTATTACTTCTTTTTGGTTAAAATATCTTCTACTTTTGCTAATACTCAACCAACTCACGTATGCTTCATGCTTCATGTTCTTTCCTTCGTACGAATCACTGTGAGAGACAGGCATGGATGCATGCTTCTGTCTGTTTGTTTTTGCTCAAAGAATAACGATGTGGGTGATAGTATTAAAGATTCTTGTGATGTTGATACAGGCGTTCCTTCTGGGCTTCCGTCTCCTCTTCATAACTGTCAACTTTAACTTTTCTCGTGTATATATACTCAATAGAGATATTGAACTGGAACGGTTTTACCCGTTGCGTATATTATCATGTAGTTTAAATCACTAACGTACGTATTCATTATGTTCGTTTCTTCCAAGACCTACTTGACTCTTCAAATAAATTATGCACGAACTGGTTGGTTATTTCCCCTGATCTGAGTCTAATATCGTTCTCTTCCACCAGACTTTTTTTCTGGGTCATTAATTTTTTGTATACCAACCAATAATAATGTTACGTTTCCAATATTCATGAATAATAATAGCTTCTCATTATCTTCATAATAAATAAGATACTCAAGAGGGAAATGGGAAATACTTATTGTCAAGTAGCCACTTCAATTTATGTCGTTACGATTCATTTTATAATGTAAATCTATAGACTTACTGTTCAGCTAATGCGTCCGTGAAGTCGGCGACGGCGGCGCAGAAAAATCGTGGGCGTGGGCGTAGCATGGCTTAAATGAATTTCTCCAAAGCAGCCAACATTTTTTTACGCAGCCATTTACAGTATATCCTGTTAGAATTTTGTGTAGTATTCTACTGTATAGTTCGATATAATTATGGTGAAAGAACAGCAGATGAGGATGTCCCACAGTTAATGATGTTGAGTTGACTATGAGCTTAAGCCTTGATCTAGCTCTACTCCATTCTCATATTATTTAGGAAAAGACAGGCTTAGTTTTTTAGAAGCAATCCAAATCCAAGGGAATTGTACAAGATAGCATGCCCTAAAACTCCCTCCGGCACGTTTGGTACTTATCTCCCCTTTTTCTGAGAAGAGTGCCCGCAAGGATATCCAACCGTGACTTTGTTCCTGCTGCCCCGGTTCATAATTAACAAATAATATGTTCCTTATTATATGTTTCTAAATAACAGTCTTATAACTTCATTTGCTGGAGTGCCTACTTTTAACTTCCTGTTTGAACTCTTATTTAAGAGAACAAACGAAAGGAAACGGGAAAAAACCTGTGCTATTGGCACTCATGCCGGCTTACAATTACTCACATTTACTTTGTACTGCTTTTATCAGGAAACTATCGTACCTATACGAAGCTTGCTATTTTTAATTTCCTTTGTGCCCTTTAGAGTATACGTATTTCTAAAGTAATTCACATGGGAAACGTATATATAAATCCCTTTCATGGACCAAGAAGAATCTTATATGAATCCCTTTTCAAACATTTCATTCAACTTCACTTATAATCACACATGTTGCTGGGAAAAGACATAATCCGATTTCACTTTCTCCTGCTTAAAAATTAACTAGGGAGAAAAAGCTTCACTAGTTAAATCATTCGCGTATCTATTCGCTGAACATATACTTTCCCATTGTATTGTATTGTGTGTTTGCACAATTTATCAATTGTTACTCAAGCATCATTCAGCCTCTTCACAGGTAGACTTCTCCTTTCCCTACCGTCTCTCCAATGATATATTCTTAAACGTAAAGGAAAGAAGCAAGCGTACTCGAGTGAGTATTATTTTTGACATCCAGACAAGTCGTTTTTGGTAGAGTCAGCCAGCCATACAAGTCTCGTCCAGAAATGATCTGGCTTGGCTTTAACCTCCTTTTCTGGGCAGAAATATCATACACTTAATGTCCAAGCCAGTTCTGTGTGCAGTCGGATGCGGCGGTGGGAAAAATAGCGAAATATCTCGCTTGGAGCAATCCCATATGAGTATAGCACGGATATTTTTTGCGCCGCCGTCGCCGACTGCACATAGGAATGGTCTTGACAGTATGTAAGAGTTGGAAGCAGTTAGTTGAAGAGAGAAGAATTAGGATAGTTGTGTTGATTGAAAGGGTTGGTGAATTGAATAGCATGGTCTTTTATGCATGAGCTAGTGAATTAAATCGAAAAAGCAAGAAGGCAACGGAACAGCAGTAAAAGACATGTAGGTTGAAAATTGTGGAATAAATTGCTCCTTTTCATTTTTCGAAGGAATATATATCATTCATATATGCGGTTTTTTTGCAATGTATTACGTACGAATTCTACAGAGAAAAAGTTTTTTTTTCCTTCCACTAGGAGATTGAAAGCCCACAAGTTATGCGAGAGTCTTTCATTCATGAAAAGAATGATGAATGTGCGGTTTATAGTAAATAGATTGCCGTGCTTATGGACAACTAACAAGCTGGATACATATGTATGCGGGACTTTCTTTCATAAAAACGATTGGTTTGCTCAATAGGAGATGTAGTATTATAAGATAGGGGTCTACCGTTTTATGTTTATGTAGGAGAAATGTGTATGTATTTACTCATGTCATTATGATCAAAATCTGGAGAAAGACCAAGGCAAGTCGGCTTTTCATGGAAATCGGAGATTTGATAGAAAAGTGGGAAATGTGTATCAGAAAAAGAATGAGCTGAAGGAACAATATTCGATTAGGGGGACGTGTGAGCGCAAAGAAAAACAAAGAACGTATTCGAGAGGAAAACTCTTTTTTTCTTTGGTTTGGCCTTGTCACAAAACAATGTACTATTGATTCCAGAGAAACCTAATCAGAATTTGGAGAAGAAACCGCGTTTTACCTTTGTGGAATATTGAATATATACGGTTATATAATATATATTGCATCAGTTTATGGCGTTTTGAGATAAAAAGTTGGGTGCAGCTGCTGCTTCACTAAAATTCAATTCACTTTCGCTTTCAAGATTTTCGTTCCTCAACTTTTAAAAGGAAATGCGGACGACACGTAGCGAGCTTGATTCACAACTATACTTCTTAAAAGCAAAGATCCCGAGCTGTTCCGAACGAATCTAGCCGAAAATGGTTCTTCAGGTTTCTCATTGAGACGCCACGATGGAGCTATCATCGCTATTTTGTTCTTTGCATAAGATATATTTGAAACTTTTTGGGAGAAGGAGAAAATGGAAAGTAAGGTTGAAGCGGCTTATGAAAGTACTAGCGGCCAGATAACGGGCCTTGCCCCGTTTCTGAACACCAAACGTTTTTAAGTCACGGTGGTATGCACTGTACACCATTTCAATCTAGCAGGCTGGGCGATCGGAACGTCGGCTTTAGTTACCCATGTATTTATGATTTGATTACCAAATTTCAATAGAAAATAATCCCATAGAATTTGCTCTTCGAAGTCAAAAACTTGAGCCACGAATAACTCAATAGTTTTGAGACACTGGTTTTTTTACGTTTGATAATAGGTAACTGAGTGTCAAGTCGTGTCTATGAAATATTTTTAATTAAACTTGTGTTTTTAAAAATCGAATTAAATTATAACCGTTCTATAAAGTAAAAATTTGCAGTATTTGTAAGCAAGGTGAGAGAACTTTCATACTGGGATTAAAAAAGGAAAAAGTTCATCTTATTTTTAGACACCTTTATCTAGTTAATTGAAAGTATTTATGCTTATCGTAGAGGGCAAGTGAATTTTTTCTATAGCCGTATAACCACATCTCGCATTTCACTTGTGACATAACCGCATAAGCTCAAATTTAGCCCTGCCAGAGAGTCACAAACGTTAACAGCATAGTCATCAAACCGTCATTTTTTCAAGTGAGCGTACTACCATGACCCTTGCCCTTGCAACAAAATCAGCTAAAGATAAGGACTCATCGAACATTCGTGAGTTATTTCAGGCTGCATGTCTGCAGTGCTACAATTGTAAGCCCTCTAGAGAAATGCAAATGGATGTGTTTTTTTGGGTTAGCAACAAAATCATTGAAAAGTCACTTTTTTAAGGGACCACATGACCATGATCCGAGTTGCAAACATCAAGTTTAGCAGTTGATGTGCACTGGGCAAAGCTTTGCGAATCCAATGGTTAAGTTAGGTATGCTACACGTCTGTACTACTTAAATTGCAAACCCTCCAGAGGGATACAAATGAAGATCCCATTTATTAACCTGCGATCGAAGATCAATCAAAAGCAGGATATTTAGAATGGATCATAGTCTGTCTGTCCGTCCGTTCGCACGATAACTTTTACACCGTTGAAGATTTTCAAAAATTCTTTTTGCTAAACGACACTATAGGTCAAGACCTTGACTGAGTTTGAAGATGAGCAAAATCGGTCAATGGCAACTGGGTCAAAGGTGAAGGTCAAATATTTTTTCATGACAAATCATGGGTTATGATACATCGAAATGATGCTATTTCTTGAGAAAAACTCAACCATGCTATTTTCAAGATTCAGCAATGATCCCAGCGTGACCTATAAGCGTTTAAAGGTAAATTTTTTTTAAACCAATGAACTTCTCAGACACATATCTTATGCTTACTTCATTCAGCATAAATGCTAGATCGCAGGTTCCTATGTATTCTGCCAGTTGTCAGGTTTATTTTAAACACAATATTGTATAGATTACCTTTGAATTCATATGCAATTCAAAGGCCCATGGCGCAAATATTTAGTCAAAATCAATATTCAAATTATAATTCGAGTCATCTGCAACCTTTAAGAAGTCCCAGGGCACTGCTAATAAACAGTTCGCTTCAAGTAGTTTTACTCAGGAGGGAGCCAATGGAATATAATTCTTTTGGCAAAATGGTCAAATTTTACAAAAAATGCCAGTTTCATGTGGCTGTATATTCAACATCAAATTTATTAGTATGAAGATAATTATTTATTACTAGCGGCCAGATAACGGGCCTTGCCCCGTTTCTGAACACCAAACGTTTTTAAGTCACGGTGGTATGCACTGTACACCATTTCAATCTAGCAGGCTGGGCGATCGGAACGTCGGCTTTAGTTACCCATGTATTTATGATTTGATTACCAAATTTCAATAGAAAATAATCCCATAGAATTTGCTCTTCGAAGTCAAAAACTTGAGCCACGAATAACTCAATAGTTTTGAGACACTGGTTTTTTTACGTTTGATAATAGGTAACTGAGTGTCAAGTCGTGTCTATGAAATATTTTTAATTAAACTTGTGTTTTTAAAAATCGAATTAAATTATAACCGTTCTATAAAGTAAAAATTTGCAGTATTTGTAAGCAAGGTGAGAGAACTTTCATACTGGGATTAAAAAAGGAAAAAGTTCATCTTATTTTTAGACACCTTTATCTAGTTAATTGAAAGTATTTATGCTTATCGTAGAGGGCAAGTGAATTTTTTCTATAGCCGTATAACCACATCTCGCATTTCACTTGTGACATAACCGCATAAGCTCAAATTTAGCCCTGCCAGAGAGTCACAAACGTTAACAGCATAGTCATCAAACCGTCATTTTTTCAAGTGAGCGTACTACCATGACCCTTGCCCTTGCAACAAAATCAGCTAAAGATAAGGACTCATCGAACATTCGTGAGTTATTTCAGGCTGCATGTCTGCAGTGCTACAATTGTAAGCCCTCTAGAGAAATGCAAATGGATGTGTTTTTTTGGGTTAGCAACAAAATCATTGAAAAGTCACTTTTTTAAGGGACCACATGACCATGATCCGAGTTGCAAACATCAAGTTTAGCAGTTGATGTGCACTGGGCAAAGCTTTGCGAATCCAATGGTTAAGTTAGGTATGCTACACGTCTGTACTACTTAAATTGCAAACCCTCCAGAGGGATACAAATGAAGATCCCATTTATTAACCTGCGATCGAAGATCAATCAAAAGCAGGATATTTAGAATGGATCATAGTCTGTCTGTCCGTCCGTTCGCACGATAACTTTTACACCGTTGAAGATTTTCAAAAATTCTTTTTGCTAAACGACACTATAGGTCAAGACCTTGACTGAGTTTGAAGATGAGCAAAATCGGTCAATGGCAACTGGGTCAAAGGTGAAGGTCAAATATTTTTTCATGACAAATCATGGGTTATGATACATCGAAATGATGCTATTTCTTGAGAAAAACTCAACCATGCTATTTTCAAGATTCAGCAATGATCCCAGCGTGACCTATAAGCGTTTAAAGGTAAATTTTTTTTAAACCAATGAACTTCTCAGACACATATCTTATGCTTACTTCATTCAGCATAAATGCTAGATCGCAGGTTCCTATGTATTCTGCCAGTTGTCAGGTTTATTTTAAACACAATATTGTATAGATTACCTTTGAATTCATATGCAATTCAAAGGCCCATGGCGCAAATATTTAGTCAAAATCAATATTCAAATTATAATTCGAGTCATCTGCAACCTTTAAGAAGTCCCAGGGCACTGCTAATAAACAGTTCGCTTCAAGTAGTTTTACTCAGGAGGGAGCCAATGGAATATAATTCTTTTGGCAAAATGGTCAAATTTTACAAAAAATGCCAGTTTCATGTGGCTGTATATTCAACATCAAATTTATTAGTATGAAGATAATTATTTATTATGAAACACCAACTCTTTGTGATTAGAATGGTGTATCATATGACCACCCGACTTAAACAACGAAGTCAGTAGGGCCACCGACACATCTTCAGTTTTGGTCGCTGCGAATTAATACCTGAAAAGTGCTCCATATTAAAACACGCGTGGTGCAAACATACAATCAATATGGATGTAACGAATATGATTTGATCCATCTGCAACCTTTAAGGACTCACGGGGCTCTGCTAATAAACAGTTCACTTCAAGCAGTTTTACTCAGGAGGGACCGGTTGGAATGTATTTTTTGGGCAAAATCATCAAGTATTACAAAAATTGTCATTTTCATGAGGCTGTGTATTCAACATCAAACATATAAGTATGAAGATAATTATTTATTATGAAACACCAACTCTTTGTGATTCGAATGGTGTATAATATGACCACCTGACTTAAACAACGAAGTCAGTAGGGCCATTGACACAACTTCATTTTTGGTCGCTAAGGATTTTATTTATATAGATGAAACACCAACTCTTTGTGATTAGAATGGTGTATCATATGACCACCCGACTTAAACAACGAAGTCAGTAGGGCCACCGACACATCTTCAGTTTTGGTCGCTGCGAATTAATACCTGAAAAGTGCTCCATATTAAAACACGCGTGGTGCAAACATACAATCAATATGGATGTAACGAATATGATTTGATCCATCTGCAACCTTTAAGGACTCACGGGGCTCTGCTAATAAACAGTTCACTTCAAGCAGTTTTACTCAGGAGGGACCGGTTGGAATGTATTTTTTGGGCAAAATCATCAAGTATTACAAAAATTGTCATTTTCATGAGGCTGTGTATTCAACATCAAACATATAAGTATGAAGATAATTATTTATTATGAAACACCAACTCTTTGTGATTCGAATGGTGTATAATATGACCACCTGACTTAAACAACGAAGTCAGTAGGGCCATTGACACAACTTCATTTTTGGTCGCTAAGGATTTTATTTATATAGATTTTAGGCAGAAGCTCATTCGTGTTCATTATTTCTCTGGTCGTCTTGAGTTTCCTTAAATTTTTTTAATTAAATCGCATGAATATATTGTTGACAATTAATTGACTGATTCGACACTGAATCTACTTAACTTTTTCAAATGAAATAAGATTTATTAAAGCACGATTTTTTTTTATAAAAACCTTAGAGCTGGTGACGTGGTGGAAGAGGCTCGAAGCGAAGAGTCATGATAAATCCTGTTTCCATATTTTAATAGCTCTACGCTCAGTTAATCTTTGTGAGTATGGCATTTGTTAGTGAGTGCAATTATTTTGACATATCATGTTATTAAAGGGACAGGTTCTGGAATTACCTTTCCCAATGTTGCCTCACAGGATTCTAAAATTGTTTTTAGCTACGAGCAAGCTTATATATGCTTGATTTTATGCACATGATCGTTTTATATAGTCAAGGCTACAGTATCATTAAAACTTTTCATGAAGCTTATACAAGAGAGTTGTAGATTCCCATCAGAGAGAGCTTCCATGACGTCAGAGTCGGGTTGTAACAGTTGTGAAAACCCTCTTTTCTCATTTCCTTTTCCTTCCTCTTTCTCTCTTGTACTTTTTGCCCTTGCTGCCTCCTCTCTTCAACCAATCCTGACCACATCCTTTCATACTGCCTCGCTTGCACTTCTCCTTCTAACTCAGAAAAAGGCACATATGATAATAAACCTGGAACGTCCCATTTCCATCCACGGTCATCAACGTTCTTGAGTGGATTTAGAAACTCTAGACATCCGAGCCAGGATATTCTTTTTAACACGGATCTTCAATGGGATGAACATCATGGATAATAAAAAACGAACATGAATGAAAATTTGAGGAGAGAAAAAGTCCTTGCATAATCGTCAACGCAACGCATAATACTCTCATTTCCTATGTCATGCTTCTTATACGCTTCATTATTAAAAAACCCTTTTCACTAAATTATCAAAAGAATAACTTATTATTCGCGCATTAACCATTAATCAAAATCGCTGCGTCGGCAGGATTTATATACTTTGGCTCACGTCATCCATATTAGGTTTCGCACGGGACCAATGACGTCACGATCCAAAAGTGAAGCTTTTTCATTCTTTCTTTTGGTGCGTTTTTGTTGGCAAATATCATGGTGGAAATCAATCGACTGCTTTATAATCCTCCAATATCGTACTTTCGCTTCTAATCTCGCAGCCCCATGAAGCTTTATCGGAAGCAGTATAAAACATACTTTACTTTGTGTGCGCGTTTTATTATTGCTCCTGGAGCCAACTTGAAATGACACTGCAAATGATTATGATGCCGATGCTCATCCTTTTCTTGAGAAACCTACCTAATATGATATTTGCGAAGCGTTTTTTTCCCTGCACAAATGAGAATGAAATGGGATGGCTTCATATCATCAAATCATGTCACCACCATCTTCTCATATAAAGAATGTATTTGTGTCACTCAAAAAATCTCTGACTTGTTTTGCAAGCTGAAGACAAATAATAACGGCTCTCCTCGTTGTACATTCTCGTTTCCATTTCATTTAATGTGATGAAGTGTCATGGGTTTTACTGCCTCTTTTGCCATTATTATTTTGAACAAGTCTCTGTGCCATGAGCTCCAGTTCTTAGCGTCAAGTATAATGTGGATGTTTCTGATGAGTCACAAACGGGGCTCAGATAAGAAACTTTCTTTTTGGGGAGTTTCCATGGGATCTTATTGGACATATTCGTTTGCATGGGAAATATACTTTTTTTTTTTTTTTTTTACAAAAATGAACTATAAAAATCCATTGCCATGGCAAAGATACAAATATTTTTATTTGAGACCAGTGAGTTTTCTCATGAGAGTCCCATCCCAGTTTGCATTCCCTAATATGTGTTCTGATAAGAAAAATGTAGCGATGAGCGAACGTCATGTGTGGATGTCATGAGTTTCAGCAGTTGAGATTTTTTTGAGATTTAAGTTCAGATGTTAGAATTTATAGTATGTTGAAGGGTACAAGATATATGGTTATTTTGATAATGGCCGACGGCGCCGTACATACCTTCATGGTTGTCTGGTTCTTTCTGTGATGATGCCTGCTCACTTTTCATAAAATACTTTTTTTGCCATTTTTTTTGGGTTTGTGTGCACATTTCTCTGCCCTTTAATGCACACACATTACTATTGACAATGAATCTTGAACAAATGACAAGTCATTCCTATCTTATATATGTACACATTTTCATGAAATGTGAACGACCATTACCGCCGCTCCTGCTTTTCCTGATTACTTTTCCAAAAAGCTTTTGCATGTTTGGGAAAATCTCTCCACTTCCATAATCACATCATTACTCTTCAAACTCAAACGTACCTAAACCCAAATGTGAAGGTGAGCGGAAAACAAAATGGTCGTAATTAATTTTTACCACACCGCCTAATTATCAATGTGATTTTATGGAATCCCTTTTTGCAATTTTATGCGTGTTTAAGCAAAAGGGCAAGAGTTATTTTAATCATGTATTATTATATGCGTTCCTAACCTCATTTATCAAAGCTGGGGGTATTGAAGCGGAATATTGTTAATTAAATTGGACAGGAGATGAAAAGGGATTTTATTATCATCATGATGAAGAGCATCATCATATTGCATATCACAATGAAATTTTAGTAGCATCAGTATCCTTCTTCTTTTGTTTAAATCACTTGCTCAAGGTTACACTAATGTCATAGTAACATATATGAGCTGTTTATGATATATGGTTCTTCATTGCCATGAGATACTTACGTATTATTACTTTTTGGGTGGGTATCCTAATATCTAGTGCCTTTGCGGTAGATATTTAGCATTTACGTACATTATTATTAAGAATCTTTTCTGCTTTCAGAGGTCATCATTGAAAGGGTGGATTAGCACGCGCATGGAAATTCATTTTGTAAGCGATATCAAGAATTTCAATATTTATTTAAATTAAAAAAACCCGGGAATTCCAAAATTAGCGCCGCACGCAGTGCAAAGAATTTCCATGCCCACTGAAAAAATCCTGAATATGCAAGATCATTCGTTGGATCATTCTTTCGTGTTAGAGATTAAATGTGTTTAGTTTTCTCGTATTGATGTATATTTAATTTATTAGCTGTCGATTTTAAATGGTTTTTCTTCTTCAAGTGGTAGACTTGATTAGTAGCCAATCCCACTGGTGCTCCACGTGCAATCATTTTTGAGCTCATCGATTCGAGGAAACCAATAGTTGTATTCCATATGATTTTCAGTGTCATTGGAATAGAACGCGAGTATAATATTGAATGGGCTCAAGTGTGTTCCTACTCATTATATAAACCTGGCATTGTTGTAAAGAAAAGGGAAGGGTCACAATAAAAATATATTATTATTATGTGCAAGTTTCTTTTTTCTTGGAATGATAGTTGAACAAGTTCCAAATAAAGGGGGTAAACATTACCATTGCATATAAACGGTTCCTGGCCAAGATGAAAGGCAAATCTACAATAAATGTACGAAGGATCTTTGGGTGGGTTCGCCTTTTTTTATATATTTTTTTACAGAAAACGAAACATGAAGTAGCATCCCATCGGTTTGGTTTGGTATGTATAAAAAAACACATACACACAAAAGCTTCTCAAGCCTTTATGTTAGGAAAAAGGGAGAAAATCGATATTATGGAGAATCATCAGGAAAAGGGTCTCGTGAAAAGAAGAATGCTCGCGTATTCTTTTTCTGTTGTGGTAGCCCGACACATTGGGATGTAAAGGAATCCCTTTACCTTAGTATATTCCAACTCTTCCTTTTTTTGGAACTCTGCCAGCAACAACTGCAAATGGTGATGATGCTCTTCTCTTTTTTTGCTGCTGATTTGCCCTATATATATTTCGTTCGTGGGGGCCCTTTCCTTCTTGTTAACTTTTTCCTTGGGTGAAGAAAAAAATCGTGTTGACGAACAACAAAACACTATATAGCGTTGATAACTAAAAACGTGCTCATTCGTAAGCGGATGTGCTTCTTGAATCTCGAATGAAATGTTTAGGTTCTTTTTAAGAATCGTCTCCATCATAACAACGTTATCATGATCACACATAAGGGAAACAGGAAGGAAGTGAGAAACCGACAACGAAACGAAATGAAATGCATGAATTTGTGTATTGGCTTCAGGCTTCAAACCAATAAAAGCTTTGTCATTTCCTTTATTAGCTTAACTTTTTCCCAGCTATTGTTGAATCGTAAATAGAGACACCCAATAAAAAAATCTCAAAATTATTTGATATTCGCGAGCTGTACATTCGTACATGTATAAATATCGTGATTTGACCACAAAATTTCGTTGCCTGACCGTCCTGCTCGAAAGTGTATAGGAGCTTTGAGAGTATTCGTGAGAGGTTAGTTTAGTTAATGTCCCAGGGGACTGTTCTAGTAAAACTAGAGGAAGAAACTTTCATGGAGAAACTTAATAAAGAAAGTCGTTGGTGAAATTGGAATTTATGTACATGAAATGGAATCCTTCTTAATATATACGAACTAGGAACTAGTTGTGACAAGGAAGGAGTAGTGAAATGAAAAGCAAAACGAAATATATATTGTTTGAGTTGAGGCTCACTTTCTCTTTGAAAGTTGGTGCTTATTCACATTTAACTTAAATCAGTTTTGGGTGAAATGGACAGGCGAGTTTAAGTTTGTTCTCCTCAAAAAACTTTTTTTCTTTTAAACAAACAAGGATTTGTTTCATCCAAAGTTCTTTCGTTTCATCTGTTTACCTGCTTTCAATCCGCTTGGCCTTCCCTCTCAAACTCAACAAACCACTCTACTTCTTTTTTAAGGGGAACAAACGCAAATGTGCATTTGAGGAAACTGTTTTATATTATGAGAATTCCTTTTATCCCCACGCTCAATTTAGGAATGGGCTCCAGTCCAAAATCAAGGCTTCATCTTCAAAATACTATGCTTGGAATGTAACCATAGCCTTGGCATTGTGCTTCCATATCAACTCCTTCTACGCTAATCCCAGATGCAATATGCTTTCGGGAACATATAAGAACCCTCATATGAATCTGATACATTCCTGTCGATTCCAAAATAATGCATTCCATTTTCTAAGCAAACGAGGAGAGTTATTTAGCCGGAATAATCATTTCTACCATTTCCCATCACTTTTCTTTTCACCATCAAAATTCCAATGAAAATACTCAACTTTACTCACACGCTATTCATACATATATTCCTTACGCCGTTGCTATAAGCAACTATGACATTTTCTTGCTGCTTCTGCGTGTGATTTCTGATGGTAGTGATAATCATTCGCAAAATTCCAAAATGCTACGCAAATAAATGATGATGTTCTGATTTACTCAAACCTTTGCATGTTAAAACCCTTTTATGTTCATTAAATATATCCGGGTTCACGTTGAATAAAATTCATAAACGTGTGTTGTACACATTTAACGCGATTCTGCAAATGCGAATCGTTTTATTATACCCATTAACTTGATAAAAATAACCTCAATTTTTCACACATGAAACAAAAAATCCCATAATTGGATTTCAATGTGCCGTAAATGTTGATTTATTCGGTGCTGCTGCATCATCCCATCAAATCACGAGCTCAACGTTTGATCCTTCATTTTCTTGGAATCTCGTTGGATTATTCAGCAAAAAAAATAAAGTTTTTTTTCACCAACTGTCGTGTGTCGTGTGTATCTAATTTATGAGATGATATATTTTCAACGGTGCAAAACGAGCTTTAATTTTTGACCTAACATAACGAAAGTTTATGTGACTTTCTTGATTTCTAGAGGAGTGCATTAAAGCAAGGAATTTTTCATGGTGTTAAACGCGTGGGTGTTAAAAATTTTTAAATATGTTATTTCACAACAAAACTGCCTAAAAGTCAGGTCAAAAACTTTAGTATTTCATCACATATCGTTGCCAGCTATCATGACCAATAAATTCTTTGAGAAATATGTCGTCAAGCATAAAAGGTTAATTTTCTTAAATTTATTATGAGTTATAGGCCGCCGTGGATATTTCAGCAAAAGTCGCATTTCACCCGCTACTTGTCATGATATTTTAAAATGGTGTAATTTTCTTGGCAGACGTGCCGTTTGGTTGATTTTAAAAAAACATGTAGGCAGAGCTAAGCTACTTGAATATCCTCACTTGTCGCTTTTCAATCATCTAGTCTATTTCCATTGGGCACCTAACATACCCATTAGCTTCAATTTATGTGAATCATCATGGGTTTTTTTGAGTGAAACGAGTAGGTTCATGACAAGGTCTTTTAAATAGGAACTTCACATTACGCACCACCGGCAAATCGGTTTAAGGAATGTGAAAGACGTAAAAAAACATTTGTCATCGAATTTATTTTTTCTTGAATGGCAACCTAAGAACATGCTTGACTAATCTTGAAAAGTTTTTTCCTACATCGAGACTCGAGACTAATAGAATTTAAGTCAATTTCAACGGTTGAGAAATGAGCGTGATCGGGACTAGACAACCACATATATTTCTTTAGCAACCATGAGTTTTTTGGGGAACTGAAAAGTATTTTCTTTTTAAGAGAAATGGACTATTCCCGCTATTTTAATTCTTGTATAAAGCTTGTCACTATGGAAATCTTCTTCCTCATCATCATTATTCACGGGATGTTGGGATGCATGACAGCCAGAAAACTCTTAATGTTTCTGATTCAAAACCAAAACTTTCCTTATGATTCTTTATGCTAAAGAACCACAGATTCTAATAACACTTTTCCTGGCCATAAGTAAAGGCAAAAGTACCCAAGAACCGTTTTTGAATATTCTTAACAAATGGAATCTTGGCTTTCAAATGACAGTAGTTTGGTTTTCGGGTAACTTTTCCTTTCGAAGATATTCCGGATCTTCTGAAGGGGTTATGGTCATCATACAAACGTATGTAATTCAAGTGCATGCATGACAGTTGGCATGGAGTGAATTAAAAAAATCACACAATGACTTTGTTTGTCCGTCCGTAACTCGAAATTGATTAAAATATTCATTTTTTAAAAATTTTAACGATATTTACTTCGAATTAATGAATATGCCCCAACGTCTGTCCGTCCAACGGCCTTAAATGAGCGATTCGAGTTACAATGAGCGAGTATACCCAAACTTTAATCTAAAGCCGTTAGACTGGTCATGTGTGGGAAACACATTTTCTGAAGAACTAAAAAATACCAGAGAAGCTGAATGTATACTAAAACACATGTGAGTGCTAAAAGTTCCATGTATACTAAAACACATGTGAGGACTTAAAGTCCCATGTATACTAAAACACATGTGAGTACCAGAATGTTTTAGTTGTAGTTATAGTTATATTCTATTCCTTAGTTTCATTTGGTGTTGTAGTTGTAGTTATAGTTACATTCTATTCCTTAGTTTCATTTGGTGTTGTAGTTGTAGTTATATTCTATTCCTTAGTTTCATTTGGTGTTGCAGTTATAGTTATATTCTATTCCTTAGTTTCATTTGGTGTTGTAGTTATATTCTATTCCTTAGTTTCATTTGGTGTTGCAGTTATATTCTATTCCTTAGTTTCATTTGGTGTTGTAGTTATATTCTATTCCCATATTTTATTTAACGTTGTAGTTATATTCTATTCCTGCTTCTAGTAGTTATAGTTATAGTCAGTTGTAGTTGTAGTCTCATACAAGAAAAATTATAAATTCAATAATTGTTCTTTTCAAACGTTATTCAAACTTGAAATCAAACACGATTTTCAAGATATAAACCGGGACAAATTTTATGAACCAAAAAAATAGAATTGTTAAATTCAAACGTCAGTTTGATGTTAAGCATTTGGTAATTTTAAGCATCGATATGAAAGCAAATGCAATTTATAATTTTGGCCTTCAAATTGATTGCATATAATTTGTAATTTTTGCAAGAAAAATGTAATTTTAACCTTTTTGCATTTAAGCTAGTATGTACAAACCATTTAAGCAAAACTGCATAAAAAATTTGAATATTTTTTGATGAGCCTTATTCAAATTATGAAAATGCCTGGATGCTGATAGAAAAAGCAATCACCTACCATCATCACTTCAATACTTGTAACTTACAAGTAAACCTATATGCATAACCTATACAAGTATATGGATAAGCAACCGTGAGCAAGGCTTCAAGCTTTATTATGCATGCGCATTGTGCGTTCTATTTATATGCGTGCCTGACTACAACTACAACTAAAACGTTGTATTCACAAGGTGTTTTAGTTGTATTCATAGTTGTAGTCTCAGGTACTTTTAGTTGTAGTCATATTCATTCTCTGATTGACTGAAGTAGTTCTAGTTCTAGTTGTATGCGGACTAAAACTAACTAGAGGTGTACTTATAGTTATATTCTTAGTTATAGTGGCCAACACTGGTGATTACTAAAAGTCGCATATATACTAAAACACATGTGAGTACTAAAAGTTACATATATACTAAAACACATGTGAGTACTAAAAGTCGCATATATACTAAAATACATGTAAGTACTAAAAGTTCCATATATACTAAAATACAAGGGAAGACTAAAACTCACACACATACTACAACTCAAGTGAATACTATAACTCCCAAAAATACTAAAACTCAAGTAAATAATATTTAGCATTCACTGGAGTTTTAGTATGTGTGGGGTTTTAGTATCTGTGAGAGTTTTAGTATGTACGGGAGTTTCAGTTTGAACTGTAATTTATTTAGCTAAGTAGATCCGCAAGTTTAATGCATCCCGTTTTAAAAATCACTATAAGGCATATAAAACTATAGGAACGCTATAGATATAAAGGTATATACATATTCATGGCCAGGATAAGATGCCTTATCAAAGCATGGTTGCAATATAAAAACTATGGAAATTATGGCCAGCTAAAGTGTTATTAGAATCTGTGGTTCTTTCCTTTTCATACGTAGCTTGCGCGTGTGTTGGCTAAACCCCACTCCCGCGTGATTTCCGTTTTGAAAAGCATATATAATTCTGCGACTCGCTTGAAATTGTTTTAAACATGAGTAAATGAGTAGGGCACAATTTTCTTTGTATGAAAAATGTAATGAAAAATTCCGTATGATTAATGATTCGTTTTTTTCTCTGTTTTTTCTTGCAGGTAAGCTCAAAACCCTTCACCTTTATTTTATCTCTCACATTTTAATACGATGAGTTTGATTTGAGGGAACGAAAGCCGAAGGTAAGTGAACGTGAAAATGGGACCAGATTTTCCTGATGGTGTTTTTGTGGCAACAAATTGAGAAGTTGTTTATCTGAGGATCTTGATGGGATGTTAAAATATAAAGTAACGAAGCATTAATGAACGTGAAGCCACCATCTGTCAAGGATGATCTCGTAGCGTTGGAAATGAACTTTTCAAGCATAAAAAAATAGGTTGCATATCACGTCATTGGGTTTGTTATTTATACTGGCAAAAGCGGCTGCTTTCTCTTGGCTCTTCTCCTCCCTAAATAATACGACCAACCTACCTAAAATTAGAGTGTAGAAGAAAGATGTAAGGTAAAGGTAAGAATGCTTTCTTTCCTCATGTTTTTTCTTGGGATGGTCTCGAAACATTGCAATCCAAATATTCCCTAAGGCTAAAGCATGATGCTATAGCGAATAGCGAATGACAGTAAGTGGTTAGGTTTCTTTTCCAGGATCGGAGGCTTCGGCTGTTATCACACAATAAAAGAACATTTTCATTCCTTTTATACCTTCTCAATGAAACAGTTGCGATTTCGTCTAAAAATCCAGGCCTACTTTTCTATGGGTTGGTGGAGAGAAAAAAGGTGATGATGCTCTCTGCCTTCCAGAATCATCATGGCTTGGGAACGTTTTATTATGTTTTTTTAGAGAAATATAACGTATATACGTAGACGTATGAGGTAAAAGAAATTATAAGAGATTTTTTGTTATCATTTTTTCATCGTGAATTCTGGAATGAGGTGTTCTTTCATGGGAAGAAATAATAAAACAGAAGGATGGGGAGAGTCAAAAGGTTTTCCTCTATTATGTTTATACGTTAAAAGAGTAGGATGCTACTCTCCTTTCATGATGAGTACCGCCTGCTGTTTTTTTAGGAAGTCTGGCTGATCATTTCTATTTCCTCCTTTTTCTCCTTCGGTTTCGATCGTAAGATCCACATTATCATCATCCCATTAGGTTTTTTTGGGATTAAGATTGGCGTTTTATGAACTCAATCTTGTTGGTTGTCAAACGTCATTTATATTTACAAGCGTTTCATTGACTTAACTACCGATTTGAAATGTTGGCTTGACAATTCACTCTTTTTTTCGAGATTATTTTTTAACAAATTATTTGGCAGCTATGACAATTGGGGGTTTCAATGACAAGGTGGGTTGCAAGCTGCGTTCATTGTAAAAAAAAACTAAACAAGATTAGCGTAATGTAGCGTTGCACACGCAATGCAACTGAGATTTATGCTCAAAATGCATGCAACGCTACTGCATAAATGCGTGTGTGCTCACAAAAGGTTAAGGAGGTGTATTTATTACGCTGCATAAAATTACTAGGAAACAGTCCAGGAACCAACAATGTCAATGTGGAGCGTTTTATTGTATTCTGTATTTCAAACACAATTGTGTTCTGACTTGACACACCCAATGGGGATATTTCAACGAATGTCGAAAATCAAAATCATAAACTTATCACGATTTTTTACGATTCTTTTTCATATCACTAGTAGAAGTTATTGAGAGGTCTGTATTGCAAGAAACTGTTTGCCTTTGCCGAAAACCAAGTCAAAATGAAATGTGTGTTGATTTTTCTACAAAAGATTAGAAACATGCAAGCGTATGTCAATTCGTAGTAGCACATGAGTTACAAACAATAGGGAATAAACCTATGCCTTTTGATAAATAAAATGAGATTTTGTTGGTGAAGCATTTGCTTCCGGATGAAACATTGTCCCAAATCCAATTTCGTGTGTAAATTAATACATATATATGAGCATACATATGATGCAAGAGGTTTCAGTTTCGTTGTCCAATTTTATTTACGCGGAATTGGAATTGAGAAAGCAGCAGACCAACAAATTTATGGACTAGACTCAAATGCGTATATGTGTTTTTAGAATTGGTTGACGGGTAGGTTCAACTCTCGAGTTTTCTACTATTTCGTTTCTGATTGCGGAGGGAATCTATATGATCAAGAGAATCTAGTTTTACTAGAACATGAACATGGTGTGAGGATTTGTATAGCGCAGCTGTTGTTTCATTTCTATATATCCATGCCAAAAGTGATTTCATACACGATTTAATTCTCTGGTGGTGAATCTGGCTTTCGTAATATTTATTTTGTATTGGAGTATTATTCTTTTTTGGCCTGGGTGGTGGGGGGAAAAACGTCACGTTTACATGTGATGCCGTTTTTCATATGCATTTATGCATTAAAATGTTCTTGTAGTACCCTTCTCCAATCACGATATCATATCACGCAAATTATTAATCCAGTTAACGTTGCGATAGGAAACGTAATTGCTCATGGAAACATGCTTTTGAAAACACTTTTAATTATACCTTGATAAGGTTGTTTGAAAAGTGTGGTTTCCCATTGTTTCCCACTTTAAGTGATGATTAGGATGAGCATCTTGTTATTTCCATTTCAGTTTGATTAGCAAGTTTGACAAGCATACGGTTGAAAAGAATGTTCGCTTTTTTTTGGAAGCGAACCAGCGGAATGATTACGTTATTTTAACACAAGAGAGTTTAAGAACAATAGAAAAGCATAATATTGTGAAAGGAGGAAATTCGTATGCAATGAACTCTCTAATTTGCGCTTCTTCCTCATCTCACAGTTTTGGCACGGGATCAACTTAATCCGGATCTTCCCGTTTACGTGTTTAAAGTAAAGTTGGAACAAAACTGATGTGCATATCTTCCAGGAGAATCGTATAGTATTATTTGGAACAACAAGTTTCTGGAACGTTTTCTTTTATAGCATTGGGCACTCGTACATGATGTGAAATCTTGATATATATGTGCTTGTTTTTGATGAAATTTTGTGTCTTGCTTGCCTTTTGGGGAATTTACTATGAGGATGAGTTGCAATGCCTTATCCCTTAAAATCATCCAGTCTCGTCAGTCTCTACCTGTTTTTGCATTCTGGAAACGTACAAGACACGCTCATTCTAATATTTCGGGATCCCAAGGGGTACATGCAAATTGATGACGTTTCTGGTTACAAGCTATGGTTACACTTTGCTATTTTATATCAGCAACGTATATGTGATCATCAAAGTGGGGCAGCAGCGTTAATGAGAGACGGTATATGAATGTGTAGTCAATTCCAGATAGTGAAGCTTCAAAGGAAATGTGGCTGTGGTGGGCCGTTCTCAAAAGGGTTTCCAAAAGTTTCGCTTGCTAATGCAATCATGGCGCTGTAGAGGAGCGGGCTTCTTGATTATCAGAATTTTCGGAGTTCAAGTTTACGTTTATTTTGAGAATATTCCAGTGACTTTATTTTGAGATTGCTCATTACTTGAGTTTTTATGATCTGTATTTGATATAAAATACAGAAATATTTTAAAAAACAAACTACGGCGTATAAAAAACAAAACCAATAAAATAAAAAATTTGACAATGAATTGTAATGTTGAGAGTAAATTTGGAGCATTTTAGTTATTATTAGTTAAACTCCCAAATAAATCTACAAACGAAAAGAATGATCTGAAAATGGAGACGAATGAAATTTAAATTATAGTCAAGATTTACATTGAAGCGTTAGAGAAGTCTCGTAGAAAACGGTTGAAACTTGAGCGTTTGAGTGTGTGATGCTTTCTTGATTAGTTTCTCAAGATGAGGTTTCTTAAGCACACTAAAGTCTCTTGAAATTATGCATGGAGATTGGTGTGATGCTAGAATAAAGCCCAATATAGAAAGCGCACGATCGTGGAAGAGCGCACGGTTCTGTAATTAGAATGTCGCGTATATCCACAGGTTTTTTCTTTATTGACACAAATAAACTATGAAACGTAAGTCTACACTCATTCCGCACGTACGGAATACGGACTAGCTATAGCTTTCTCCTGGAAACTGGAAACTTTCCCCAAAGGAGCTTTATACAATCCTAGGGCTTATGCATAATATAACAACCTACCATAATCACTTGCTGTATCTTGCGAATTTAACTTCTACTACAGCTTTTATATACAGCCAATTTTCTTTACTCACGTTACACCTGTCTCCATCAAAATAAACTAGACACTCGTTTAAATGAATTTTTAATTCGTAGTATTGGCCGTTTCGCTTTAAAACGTCGTTACCACGGTCATTATATCCATTTCTTATCAAGTTGTTGCGTATGTTTCCTAGGCGATCGATACTTTTGCAATACTAGATGTTTTGACGATAATGAATCTTGTTGATTTTCAGTAACAAATCATTTTTTGAAATTGTTATAGCAACCGACGCCCACGCATTAATTGTTTTAGAATTCAGGAACGAATTGCAGCTGAGATGGTTCTGGGCACATATTCGATTTGTATTTCAAACGTAAACGTGCGGTTTGTGTTTTGTGGTTTGGTTTGTCTGCTTGAAAAATTGGAAAGCCAGAGATTTATGCAAATGACTGGGTGTATGGTTTTTCCGCATTTCGCAATCATGATATGTTGGTGTTCGTAGATACGTCCGCATCTGTTTGAAATCTTATTGTAGGCACACGGAATAAGAATGAGTTTTGTTGACAAGTTTCTGTTTTTTTTGCAATCCAATCCAATTGTATATTTGAAAAGCATACACACTAGTTTCATACTTTTCCATATTTTTTCAATATCTCTAGAGAAAAATACGTTATCGTGTGAATGACATTCGTAGAAACAACATCGGCTCCTTAAAATCAGATCCATATTTTCTCGTTGTTCTTGGGAATGGTTCTTCTCGCTTTCTTTTTCCTCGCCTCATTCAACTTGCAAAAGAACATTCATGATATGCTTGTTTGATGTGAGGGAGAGCGTGTGACTGAGTAAATTGGATTGAATATCAAATAAACCTGGAATACACACTGAATTCAATATTCACGTTCGATATACGTGAGAAAACACAAGAATACTTCAAACTAAAATCAATCACCTTTACTCAATTTTCCTTTTTGTCACCAAATCAATATACGTATGAACTTTCATACGCAGATCGGAGATCGTTAGCCATCCTATTCAATATCATATCTCATGTTTATTAATGTGACAAAAACAAGGGAATATAGGAAGTCATGATGACAAGGTTACTCATAGCAACAACAACAAGAATGGGGTTTGTGCACAAGAAGCTGGCTAAAAATTTTAATTCATTTTGAAAAGTCCCAAACTTTGTCTTTGGGATATACTTTCATTATGGACAACGTAGTAGTCAAGGAAAGATTTTTAAATTTTTACAAAAACCTTATCCTTTTTGGAAAAGATGCCTTTTCGCAGCAACCCTTAGCTATATTGCTTTTGCTTGAAAATCATCCTGAACAGATGCGTTTAAATGGAGTTGAAATGACATGGGCTTCTCTAGATTTCGTGTGGAATCATTTGAATTTTGAAAACGGTTAGTTTTAGGAGAAGGAATTTAAACAGAGTAAAAGCGAGTCATGAATGAGTTTGATAAACCGGTCACTATAGTGATAAGGTTGTGAGGTTCAGTGGCGTTATCACCAGTTATTTATTAGCGTAATGAAAAGTAAAGTAATGATTTATTATAACTGTTGTAAATCATTTACGAGCTGAATTGAATCTTTTAAATCCAGGAAATTAAACTTATTTATTGAAATCAGTCAACAAGCGAAGTGAAACTTGATATATATGTAAACAAGAGCAAGCGCAAGCCTGAGAAAACGAGTGAGTTGGAAATTGAATAAAATTCATGGAGAAGATCACTCACACAAGAAGGTTTTAAAACGTGAATATAATCGTGTGCTTCACAGAAAAATATTATCCTGAATGGAATCGTTGCGTTGACGGTTTGCAGCTCAGTGAAATAGAAGAACGTGTGCATGCATAAATTTTTAAATAAATTGGTTATTATTTTAATGAACTCTGGAGACATTTTTGTAATGTTGAAGTGTAGCTAATATGTTCCACCCCACGACCAAAGACGATTAATGATTAGCAGAAACGGGATAATATTAATCCGATCAATTTGCTTTTTTAATTCGGATTTTTTTTGGATGTTGGAACATTTTTATCATGCCACCCACGCGAGAATGTATTTTATTTGGATTTATGAGTACTAAAAAAGTACTTTACATACTAAAAATCATGAGAATTTAATAGGCAAATTGGTTGGGATCATGTCGCACATACTTTTAGTCGAGTGACAAGGAAAAAAAGGATGAGAGCAAAAAAAGTAAATGTATGCTTCCAATATGAATAGGAGTATGGATCTCGTAGCTGAGCTGATGCTTATAATCCATCGGAATGAGTGTAAGCCTTTTAGTTAGCGGTTGGATGGGATACCGCAAACATCATACTCATTACTATTATCAACCTTTGTGTTTGTTCAATTCATTCGTAAGCAAACGCTACAATATTAATTTCTTTTCAAAACTCTTATATTTTCTCGTAATAACGTTCAGTTAAGTTCAACGAGAAATTACGGAAATTGAGTGGACGTGTGTGTACTTTTTCCAACGAGTTTATTGTGGTTATAGCACGTTTAAAAGCTTTCCCCTCTTGAGTAGAAACATTGTTAAGGCGGAGAGAAAATTATGAATTATTATTATTATGATTACGTGATACTTGGGTTTATTCTTAATACGAATTTATCAGGATACTTCCCTTATGAACACACTTAAACCTACATCTTGTCTTTTATGAGTTGTAGACCCACGTGCGCGTGTAGCAAAAACGAGAAAAAAACATTAATTATTTAAACACAACAACTTGCTATGTATTCCTGCACTCATCACTCCTCATTTCTACCAGACTGTATACTATTTTTCGTTATTAGTCATGGGCTTATCGCCTTACCAAGTTGAGCAACCCATATACCATGCATTTTTGTTGCAATGAAGTTATGTGGAGCTAACAATTTTTTTTCGCTTCTCCAGCGAGATGATCTGAACTTGACATGCTAAACTCGTGAAATATATTAATGTGACATGCTAAAAAGAACCTTGAAGTTACGTGTGCACATGGAATGGAATGTTAGTGGTTTAAACGATGGCTCTGCTCTCTTATATGCTCTCGTTCGTTCGTGTTAGAATTGCATTCATCAAATCAAGTGAGCTAATTATCAAGGCAGTAACGGGTTCAAATGCTGACCTAACTCAAAAATTACATGGAAACGCGTTTTTTTGAAAAGCGTCAGGAATTTTTGAAACCGGACGAATTTTGAGAGCAGTGCACAAGACAGTGTTCTTTCTTATCAGTCTAAAATATCATGCTCGTTTTCTATCATCATTGTTGAGATATCTTGAAGATCGAGTCGGGAGATAGGAATCAAAAGCAGTAAACATCAACAGACTCAGCCTGATTAAAACATTAGAACGGGTGATTTTTGTGTTTGCACTTTGCAAGCATGTGTTTAAATTATAGTGAATGTAAAGTGAGTTAAAAGCGGTATGGATTGAAGAGAAAGAGAATCCTAACTAATCATAATTATTATCAATCAAGAGTAAATATTCAATTGAGAGGGGTGCATTTTTTTGATGCAAAGTAGGTTTTTTGACGCTAAGGTATCGTGTAAAGATGAACAGTTAGGTTTGAAGAATGCTAACGTTAGGTTACGTCTGTCTGTCAGTGATTTTTTTTATTGTGCGTGTACAAAAAAGTTGAGAGCGAAGCAGCACTTGAACTGAGCTGTCGCGTTTTATAGTTTGGGAGTAGATTGATAGGACCCATTCACAGTCCGTCAAAAAAAAGTGCTGTGCACACGCATACGCTAGTTCATATACTACTTTATCAAGTATATTTGCATATAGTGAGGTTACTACTGTTCCTCATATATATGTGAGGATTTATATCACAATTATATATTACCAACAAGTCACTCTTCTTCTTGTTTAACTTGATATATGATATGGGAGCTCAAGTTCTCATACGAGTTTCTCTGTTGAGATAGGCTTTTCTGCGAGGATACTTCTATCTCCTCAGTGTGCAAAAACTAATCATTAAGAATACTTCTTTTGCTGCGGGTCTCGGTCTTATATGAACAGTTGAGTGTAGTTACTTTGAGTTTTTTTTCAAGCTTGTATATAAATGAACAAGAAGGTTCGCGGAGGGGTATTGTACGAAATCGCTGCCGTGTTCTGGCTTCGTGACATTCTACCCACCATCTTTATAGACTATAATATCTCGTGTTACTCTTATTAGGCTGGTCCTGAATCTTTGAAACCGTGTTAAAACACTTTTAAAATTACATTTCAAATATTTGAATATAGTGTTAAGTGAAGTGTTGAGAGAATTGTTTGTAAAGAAGCCATAGTAACGTGTTTGTTTTGAAATCAAAACAGATGTAATGTTGTATTAAGGGTTATAAGAAATGCTAGGTTTTGATGCGCAATTATCATCATGTCGTTCGAGAAAAGAATCATTCCAGTGCCAGAGCTCCGGATTGTGACTGAATCCAACGAGGATTTGGAATCTGCCGGAACAAGCACAGTATCTAGCCCTATGATGAGGGCACCACTTCTTAATGTCCCAACGGGACCACCTCGGAGGAGACACTCTTGGGTCTATGGGTATGTGTTTCCTTCTATATAACCATTCATCATCGTAGCTCATCCGTCAATATCAAAAACTTTTGTGTTAACTAAGGTCCCGTGAGTTGAGTTTTTTGCGAACCAAATCAACTTGCGGAAAAGTGTTGCCATTTTTTTGCACGAAACTTTCTATTAAGCTTGAGTCAAACTTGAATTTTTTGGTTTGCGCAAAAAAAAGCAAAGCCAAGTTTCATTCATCTTTGGTTGTAATGATCTACCATTTTCGAGATGATCGAATGTCGCTAATGAGTAAAATTATTAAGTAGCGTTCTATCCTAATACAAACATCACGATCAGGGATATATAGTCTTACCTGCCCACGAGTACGAGTGTATTTCATTATCAACCTTCTCAGCAAGTTTTGCAAGTATCGTATTTACATTTTTTTTGTTATTTTATTAACGCAGCGTAGTTTCTTGTATTCATTACGTGGAGAGTGTAGGCTAGCCATTTCCTTTTACTCAAGCTTTGAAAAAAGAAAATATTCCCATTATGTAATAGTGTGGGATTTTAAGAGTTTATCGCTAATTCTCACAATCTGCATGTTAATGACGGGGGAGCAGGCGGTTCTCTTGTGCAATGTACATTTAAAACTGGAATTTACATAACTTTTCCATGATGTAAAGCTCAACTTTATCGCTTTTACTTTGTTCGTTATTTCGTTGTTTGGATATTCGTTGTTGTGTCTCACGAGAAAAGGGAAGTTGACCTTGCAAATTAAAAACGAAATTGTGTAGTAAACTGGAGTAGTGGCAAAAGCAAAACGTGCTCCTTCTCTTATCTCATTCTCACATTCTGAAAAAAAATACGTAATATTTTATACAACACAAACAAACATGTATACGTAATACGTACTACCTCAACTTCAACTTGAGCAACAAACAATATATCATGGTTTAAATAGGTTTTTGGTTTGAGGAAAAATATTATTCTTCCCATGTAGAGTAAAAAGAATGATACATAAAAATGTAACAAAGGGAAACGCAACTTTTATGCGAAAAAAGAATCCGCACACCCAGGGTAAAAGAATATTAAGCCCGAGCATATACCAACCTATAATTTTCTATACTCTTTTCTTTATAAAAATCACGTCTTCACGTCACTACTCAATCAGGGAGGGTTTATATTCCCTCTACCATATGCTACACTCCATACATGAATGATTCTAATGCTCATTTTTTACATCGTACTTGTTCAATACATGCCTGGTGGTAGGTTGTGTCGCTAGAACCTGGGCTCTCTAACACATGTCAGACTTGATGTCTTGTGCTAAAAGCGTGTGTGAAACAAATGCAAAAATGAATAGCACCGTGGCGTATGAATTTTTGCTGACCTTGTCAAAAAAAAGAGAGTCTCTCTCTTTCCAGCACTCGCAAATCTGTATGCATTAAAGTTGATCAGCATTCATGCCCAAGGGAACATGCCACAAATGAAGTTTGTGCTGTGCATTCAAATTAGTCCTATGACAACATGGAAAAATATACGCCTGCAAGTGTATTCCAAAGCAGTTTGAAATATTATCCTAATTCAACACAAGAGTTTATATATTTCACAGCTGCTACCCGATGAACAATCGTGCTTCTTTTTTGATGCTACCAGTATACGATAATTCGATATATACGCGACGACATTTATTCGCGAATTCTCGTATGCTTAAAGAATGCTCGCCGAACCCGTCTTTTCATAATTGTAAAAGTAGTAAAATGCAAGCGATAACACGCATTCGGTTAGAATGCTATTTTTGGGAGAGAAATCGCATGCAAAAAGGAAATACAGCATGCAAAAACTTGCGGATGGCTCGCATACGACTGGCCTTCTCGTTGTAGCATTTAGATCTTTGGGCACCGGAGGGAAAAGTTAAACCAAGCACACTCACCTATAGCACACACACATCTCTTTATTATTATCATGTCATAAAGCCGAATCAAACCTCAAGTTTGGCTGGTGTGATTTTGTTGTGCAGCAATTCAGTTCATTGCGATTTTATTGAATTTCCACAATGCTTCCGTTTTCAGTTGTAGTGTTTTTAAACGAGGACGCAATCTCATCATCCTGACTAAATATCGAGAACAGCCAAACTTACTGGCCAAGGGCATTGGGTAAAAGCTTAATAAATTAGTGATTAACCATGCCAGTCATCTGCTGGAAGATAAAGTGAAGTGGAGTGTACATCCATGCCGAGTTTTAAAGTCATATGGTGAGTATTGTACTGCTATGTAGTTGTTCATTATTTATTTTGGTTCGAATCGATTTGAAATTTGTTTTTCCTGTTTTTGTTGTTCTTTAGCTACATACGATGCTGCTCGGAAGGGGTGCAAGAAAGCAGATGATAACGAAACGTCTAACATTGAAACAACCGACGTTGATGAGCCGTTCGTCACCGGAAAGTAAAACAAAAAATCAAATCCCTAACCACTCCAGCTGTCAATCGAAAATGGAAGCAAAAACCTAAGGTGCCTGAACCGGAATCTTCAGCATCGTCTTCCTCTGAATCGTCACTGGAGTTCATTGAAGAGTCTCCTACTCGGCCAGCTATACCATTCTTTTTACATCCGATGACTACTACCCCTGCCAATCGTAAGTGTTTTAAACATTCGCATATTCTTAACTATTAACTTAAATCATAGTATTAATTGCAGAGTTTTTGATTGTGCTTGAAATCTTGCAGAAAATCCTGTAGCCGATATTTCTTTGTCAGAAACGGACGATACTCCACTAAATTCCACAAGACAAGATCAAATCCCTGAGCATGTCGTTTGGACATTTGAAGGGACTCCACCACCCACCATCACAGATGTTATGACGTTGTTGAAGCAAGTTCAATCAACAGTAGAAACCCAGAAAGAGGAAACAAAGCGTAAAATATTTATCTCGTGAATATTGACTTATTACTTATCATTACTGCTGATGGGATTTTAATGAAATATATCAATGTTCTAGGTTTTCAGGATTACATGGTGACTCAGGTGGTCTTAGTTAAGGAAAAACTAAACGAAATCCTATCAAGAACAACAAATCCCATTATTGATGTTTCTGAACGTTGTGAAGTGAAAATTCCAGCAACGACAATTGACGAGTTAAACTCACTTCAGTCGTTCCTATCATCGCCGGAAAATTTTTCTAAACTTGTAAATAATCAATCATTGTACTATATCTTCCAAAGTAGAACAATTTAAGACCACTTTTTGAAAATGTTGATGTCTTTTATATTTTACTCAAGACAGCTGGCCGTACTTGGAGGTGAAACCCCGACAAAGATCACAAGTAATATACTTGATGAATTTATTTTCAGACCAGTCAGTTTAATCACCAGTTTCACTGGAAAAGGCAAGAATGCTCAAGTTGGACTGAAGAACACCCCAGTTATAGAATTTTTATATGGTACAAAAACAAAAAGCTTACAACACAACTCTCACTATACTTAATGATGAACTCAAATATATAATAACCATTATTTATTTCCACATTTTTGTAGAGACGGTTCGCAAAACCAAGGGTGGAGCCAGTACCACAAATAAAGAAATCGACCGATTCTTGAAAAGATGGCTAAAGAAAAAAGGGGACCAAGAAGGAGGAAGGAAGCGCAGAAATTCAAAGCGAGAAGAAATGTCTCAGCAGTCACCCCAAGTCGACCAGCAGCCACCATCGCCGTTCGTACAGCAAGCTTCCCAAAATGGACCGCAGCGACCCCAACTGCCGCCACCGCCGTTCGTACAGAAGTCTTCCCAAGTTGGACAGCAGCTTCTGCCACCAATCATTAAGCAACGCCCACAACCCGTCAAACCAACACGTCGACCCAAGTCAACGCAGATACCTCCACCACCTATCAAACAGCAGCAGGTGCAACCACTAGTAACTCAGCTTGTCACATCTTCGCTCAGTCAACAACAACAGCCAACTCTAATTCTGCACACTGTACAACAATAAGATTAGTTAGTCAAGTGTCCACTCGAACAAAGCAGCGTAAAAGAAGGGTTGAAATTAACGAGCGACTTGTTAGTTAAATATTTCTGTTTGCCCTACAGAAGTTCGAAATTGTGTATACCAATATAACACACTCTATAAATAGTTATTTGCTGTAATATTATTATTATGTTTGTAGTGTTGTAGATTGTAACTATTACTATGTATTTATCCGGTATATTTAACCGTATATGTACAAAATAATGTTAAAAGCAATAAAGTATACCTAAAAAATAATTATGTGCACCATTTGCATATTTGATTCTCAACATTCTATATTACGCAATATAATAACGGCACAGCTAAGCGGAACGTAAAAAGCGGACGGATAGAGTGCGATTTGCGTACGGATGCATGGCGCGTTTTCTACACGTAGCAGCGATATAGAAGATACGCGTCGCATGCGTTCTGAATGCTTTTGAGGCGACAAAAACGAATGTTTTCCGCACTAAAAGTCTCATTTAAGGAACGCATGTAAAAAGAAGGTGGATAGCATGCTTCTTGTTGATCGGGTAGGCTTTGTAACTAACTTAAACGTGTTGTGTAAAACTTAATGAAATGGAAGAGGAACCATAAGGTTTTTTTTTGTATCACATGTCTCCCAATAATTATATAAGAATATTTAATCCTAATGCTTTATGCTTTATGAAGTTCATGCAGATTTCCCAGACACCAATCTCTGAAATAAAAAACAAAACATGAGGGTTCTTTACCAACCGTCACGTTTAATTTCAAATGCGTTTTCTTTGTATTGCTTTCTGTCATGTCATGAGTGAACCTGCACTATTGCACGCTTGTTGAAACGCTAGAGAGTTTGAGAGCGTTGTAAATATTTTTGAGTGAGAAATTGACTTATGCTGTCATGTTTGCAAGAGCTCCGATACGCAGGAGGTGACATGCAAACTTTAGTTTGTCAAACAAATAATATAAGATTGAAGGTTAAAATATATATACACGTCATAAAACTTTTTTGGAATGTTCTTTTGCCGCACCCACACCAAACATACAGCCTGTGTTTTTTCTTCCAAGTTGCGACCTTTTCGTTTCTTTTTCTCTCATTTCAATTCGGTGGCAGGAGGGTTCTTTCAGTGACATGTCGGCTGTCAAGCTGCATTTATCTTTCAACGCTTTTCAGACCTGGCTTAGGGAATTCAACAGGACAGTTGAGCTAAAACATCACTCACATTCTTTTGATATGATACGAAGAGGAAGCTATTCGGGCATGGAAATTATTTTGGTTTCCCGGGTGCGACGAAACCGGGATTTTTAAGCAAACTGAATTCCGTGTTTTTTATACGTAAATTTTCCTGGATTGATTAAAGTCTCTAAATTTATACAAAAACTTTCCATGCCCGAGCGTTTCGTTGCTCGGATTTGAACTGGGTGTCATGGTGAAGGGTTTCTGGGAAGCATTATAAAAAGAGCAAAATGAGGTGATTATTATGCAGGTCAGTAGTGGTTGAGTATTTATGGTAATGGTTAGTTGAGAAAGGGTATAGAATAATTTTGCGATGTAAATGCAAATGTGATTCTTATAAAACGGGATGGTATGCAAATGGATAGTGCAGGTTTGTCATTATTTTCATTCATTATTGTCAAAAGACAGAATATGTTGATTATAATAATTGAAAGTCACGTTCGTATGTGTATATTGTATCGAATAACACGATGTGTCTGGGCCACCGCTCATTTCATCAATCCCCATTGTCTTTATGCGACAATGACAAAAGAGGTAGCCAATAGACAAGTCCATATCATAATAGACATGAACTCCAGGACAGGTTTTCGCAGTTTCTTTTTATAATGTGTTTGTTTGGGACTTTCTAGCTTTAGTTCTCCCTCTCTGCAAATATATATATAAAACATTCTAACATCAAGTCAAACTCTTCTTAATAGCCTTTTTTCGTGTTGTCGTTAAAGTTTTGGTTAAGGAGAATACATTTCGAAAGAGAATCACTACCATGTCCTCTAATACATTATCATCATACTGATTGCTGAATTGAATGACAATGCGCACTTTTTTCTTTATCGCCTTTTTACATCTCCAAAAAGCAGGAGAGGCTAGGTTAATATTATGGAGCCTTTACGCTTATGACTTTATTTTCCTGAGTTAATAATATACCCGATTATATGCTTTTACGGCTTATAATGCTAATCACTAGACCATTCCTTAGGTGTATGTCTGCTGTACAGCTCATGACACTGTGCAGTCGGCGGTGCTAGCTTGATATAATAATTTCTAACTTGGAGCAATTTATAATTAAAATTATCGCTACGCCCACGCACGGGCGTTTTCTGCGCCGCTGTCGCCGACTGCACGGAGTGATGGGCTGGACAGTACATGAAAAATAGGATGGAGACATATGGAATCCCTTTGACAGATTAAATATCCTTGGCCTTCATTCATCACCGTGGTGATGTGTTTTTTGCGAGTGAAATTCGGAGTTTGGTTGGGATGACCACAGGAGAGTTCCGTGAGGAATAAGAGAAGGTCGGCGACTTTTTCTCATATTATTATTCTTTTGGGAGAGATGGATGAATGGGTGGATGTGCATGGTCTTCATGCTACTTGACAACTGACGAGCAGGGTTGGATAAAAACATGGAGAAAAGCTTTTCTCCATATTTCCATGTAAAAAATAATAAAAACATGGAAAAAACATGGAAATACTTGTATACATGGAAAAACTCCGTTCGCATGTTTTAGACACTCTACAATGGATATAACACTTTTAAAATGCACATTTATACTCGGAGTAGCAAGACTGAACTCCTTTTCAGTGATTTTTAAGATACTCCATCATAACTTTTAGCAGTTTCCAATCGAATTTATTTTCAAAGATAGGGTGATTAAATTATACTAACGATAACTATAAGTTTCAGCGAGTATTGACGCAGTATTATGTATATTCTCAACTATAGAAAATATGAAAGAACACAACGCTCGACAAAATAAGTGAAGTCGTATCTCACCAGTGTTATTTCTGAGTTTTTGATTAGTCCAGCAGCATTTATCCATTTTTCCATGTAAAAACATTTATCCATGGAGAAAAGAATTTTCTTTTCTCCATGTAAATACATGTTTTCTCCATGTTGTTTTTCCATAATATGTTTTTACATGTTCCTACCCTGCTGACGAGAATACATTTCGCTAGTCATTTATTATCGGGAACTGGACTGGAATTTGATACGGAATCGTGTGAGAAACCAATGAAAAATACGTACGTGCATGAAATGCAAGCAATCAACTACTCTGCGTCTCTTCTGAATCAGACATTGACAGATGGACACTTCAACCGATGCAAAATTAAATATGCGAGAGAGGAGAGTGTGATGGGAGCTTCTCAACATATTTCTTGCTCAAAATTTTGAATCCACGTCACAACCAAAACGCACTGGCTAAGGAGCGTTCGTGCTTTGTGCTTGGCGCATAATCATGCTTCGGAATATGTCGAATTTGTTGGGTTCGTCTGGTTAACTAGGTTTGCTTTTATCAGAGTTTTACCCCATTCGCATCCCATTCAGGTCTCCCTTTCGACAAGATCAACGGACAAGCATAGAATGACAAATTTTGTACTCATGTTAGGTGTGTGTATAGGGTTTTCTAACTTTCACTCACGAACGATGGGAATTCCAGAGTCAGAGACACTTTTTTTTTATTAGGATGTGCTCCTACGTGAGACTCTTCTTTTACCCCGTAACTCGATTCCGTATGGTCAGTTTGCGAATTGTAACACATGGGAATTATACTGGAAATGTGATTGGACAAACTTCACTGCGGAAGGGAATTCAACACTAAAATTACTACCGAAATTTGTACCGAACCGTACCATCACGTTTTAGCGATGGACCTAGCATATATACTTAGTCCGTGGAATTTTGTACAAAATTTTCCCATATTTCTAGACACATATATATGTCACTGCATTCCATTCCTTCTAATTGAGAACACCACATTAAAAGTCAACGTTGGGATTCCAACCAGCCGTGGGCTTTTTCCCTTCGCTTCTTGTTTCACTCATGAGTTATTTCAACAAAAAATTGTGTCCACAAAACTTTTCTATTCCCTTTTGGTATTTGTTACTTGCATGATATGTGATGTACTGTTTACTAGGCAAAAGTACATATCAAAAATGCCTTGTTTTCATGTGCCTCATCACATAATATGTAGCATAACACGTTTAGTTGGATCGTAATCGTGTAATTAAGCGTGTACTTCATGCTGGGCTAGAAATGAATTGGGATTATGCATCAAGTATATGATGGTTGTGATCTTGAGATTTAAACATACAAAAGTGACATTGTGTTATCATGCCTTTGATTGGGATTAATTGCTCGTTTTTTGTTTGGGGAAACAATGCCATTGTTTGTTCGACGTAACAACTTCGTGACTTTATTTGCTACTGGAACTTAAAAAATTATGCATGAACGATATGGTAATGAGCAAGGATCGTCGTAGATACTAATTTAGCAGGTTATTGCGTGCACGATTATATATAAATCTTAGTTTTTAAACTCATTCATTATCTCAGCAGACTTAAAAACAGAAAAAAAATATTAGTAGCCATGGTGCACTTGTGGGAATTTATAAAACCCGTAGTTATACCAGCACCTTCTAGTTTTGAATACCTTGATGCGCACATTGGTTTGATACACATATATGTTGTCTGTGTCTAGGTCTGGGTATATATGATATATTGTAATTGATAAAAAAGATTGGTAGACATCATTCATGCGTTGTAGAGCGCTGCACTTTAGAATGGCTCATTTTTTATCAGGTGAAGAATATAATGGGAAATGATTTGGCATTTTAATACACACAATGGGATGGCTTATAGGCTTCCCTTTTCAATTGGGTGGAGAAGCTGCTTTTTGCTCTTGGTAAACAATCACGAACGTGAATTTTAACAAGATTTCTTAAGCCTCTTGCAAAGACGTTCGTGTTGTATTTGCTCATGTGAAAACTGAGACGCTCAACTCACTCAACATTATGCACGTTATGTTTGAGCCAACTCAACGTATCGTCAAAAAACTGAAATGGGTTGTGTTTGTGGGGCTCAGGAATTTATGCGGATTAAAGTGACAATTGAAAACTTGACTCGCTCGTCGTTTCTGTTGAGAGGTCAAAAACAGGATGATGCGTATGCGTTTCTGTTGCCAACCACACAATTCCTTTATTATCCACAAATTAATAAATGATCACAGATCGCTTATGGCGAATTATATTTTAATTCGTACCAGCTGTGTTCCCTCCTCCATTACAATGTAAAGCTGCTGGGGTGCCGCTCTCTTTTTGCAGGCTAATCCCATATGAACATAATATGCCCTTAATCCTATTTAATCTTATATGCAGAATGAACTGGTTGCTAATTAGTTTGTGAATAATACCTAAAATAAAGCACCTAAAAACCTAATTACACGTTTGCAGTTTAACGCGTCATCATTTTTTTAACCTTTGACATATGGCTTGCAACTTGGGGTGAGGTTTAGAGTTTACGGGCTCAATATCAATCTTGTAATGGAATTTTTTTTCATGAAATAACATTAAACTTGTTGTGTTTGTGCTTTGGAGCAATAACCATTTTGCTTGTTTTCAGTGTAAACATGAACGAAAGTGGTTGGAGATCTATTCATTCTTGTGATCGCTTTTTGCGTTCTTTCGTGTTTTCGTTGGAAAGTGTCCTCGAGAAATGTGACCCCAAGGGTGGCCGTGAACTCTTTGCTGCTTTTCATATAAAAAAACAATTTTTTTTGCATCAACCAGCGTATCTGTTAATCTATGTACACACTAGGGAATGCAAAAATATCCTTGGCAACAATTTTATAATATTAAGAAATATTGCAAAGCTTGATAACAACCAAAATTTAGTAACGTAGCAACGGAAATTTTTAAACTTTCAATTTGTGTAGCTAATTTGAGTTAGCAAGAAGCTTGACAATCACCATACAAATGCTTCTTGATGAGAAGTCGAGAAATTCATGTTAAAAACGCTTTGAATTTAAAATAACATTACATTTTGTCTGGATAACTTTACGTTGGGTTATAATTTTGTACATTCTGATCTAAAGAAGAGAGAGAAATCTTCTGTGAAAGCACTTTATATATTTTTGAGCAAGAATTTTGAACGGCGTCGAAGCATTGGATGTATTGTTGATATAATGCGTATGTTATTAGTGATTTTCGAGTGTTGATGCATAATGGTCTGAGTAAACAGGAGTAGCTATGCATTATTCAACGAAAAAAAGTAGCGTATATGGCGGCTAATTATCTTGTGACGATTTATTTATTTTATGCGTACACGTTTGTTACTCCATTATTAAAGGAATGCAGGGAATGATAATGTTTGTTGATTTCCCGGAGGTTGAGTTTATTTTCTCATGAGTAAAGCTTGATTATCCATCATTTGTATTCATTGATCTGAAAGGTACGTATACGCTTTAATATGTTATTATGTGTTTACGAACCTCGAAACTAATCACATGAGTTGAACCTCAACGAGTAGGCTTTCCGTAATTGCAACGTGTTTGCATTCTCTGATCAATTTTCTCAAAACTATTCTACTTTGATGGGTGGAAAGGGCCATTTGATTTCCATAAATTTGATTACAACTTACGAGTTTTATATACCACTCCACTTTCAAAGACTTTCCGACCGAATGATAAAGCGCATCTGCTTTTTTTTATAAAGCTCAAATTCAATCATGCGGAATCATTTGATCATGCTACTCTTTTGCAAAACCTTGTTCTTATTAATGCGAACATGTCGATTCATCGCTTTATATTTTTTTCAACGCTTTTATCAAACACCAATCTTTATTTTAGAGATGCGGCTGCAGATACTGCCATGCCATCCAAATTAAGTGCATATTTCTTAGTCACCACAAGAAAATACTTCATGATTTTATCACACTTTTTAGTAATCCTTGACACTTTGAATTAATCTCACCGCTCGTCAGTTGCCATGTGGACAGTTGTGATCTGGTCTGATGAATATCCTTAATTTTACACTTGACAAATTGGCTGAGAGCTTTAGTCCGGGAATTAAAATAAACACTTTTATACGATTTCAGACAGAACAATTTTTAAACACGATGATGCTAGAGGTCAATGGTCATGTAAATATGTTGTTTTAAACCGCCTTCTTCCGGGTGACATAAACTAGCTCCAAAATGCGTCAGTAAAGTTCAAAACAGAATAAACCAACGGGCCAATTTATTGACACTTGTTTAGAGTTTTTTTAAAGTCATGAGTCATGAGACAGCTGGCATGGGAATTCTTGTGTAGCACCCGGGTGCGAAATTTTCACAGATTCGGGGGAAAATCGCAGATTTCATTTTTTACTAGAAACCAGGGATTTTCAAATCAATGTTAAAAATCCAGGTTGTTATGCCAAAGAATTTCCATGCCCGGTATATTTGCACAGGAGCATTTGAGCTTGAAAATTTATGTGTTTTGCAATGATACGAAATGACTCGTGATGGGCTTGGCATGTGGTAAATAAATGAATGTTTGAAAGTATAGAAACCAAGAGTGTAAAGAAATGTCAAAGGAAAAAAGGCTTAATATAAAGCACCAGCGTTACAAGCTGTGATATTATGAGTTTAATCGGGTAATTATGGGTTGTCGCCATTCTCGTAATTTTCCATCTCTTTTCTTGGTTTGTTGAAGCCGTCAGTGTGGGTTGTAAAGATGGATATGAAAGGAAGTTATATTGCCAGATGCTCCATTACACGGTAGTTCATTGTGATTCTGGTGAGGTCATCCTAAAAAAACAACATTCGTACATTATATGGTCAAGCTTATGATCGTGTTTTACTACGCTTTATATTATTTTTTTCGTTGACCGGTTTATTATGTGGATCCCTATTAAAACGACAAACGTATACTTTCAAAATAATACAATTCAACGCTTTCAAAATGTAACGTACTTTTTTTAGAAGCAGGATTGTTATCAAATTTTTTATCGCTGTGCTGTATGGGTGGCAAGCTTATATCGTTTTTCTATGCTTTATATACGTCGTAATAAACCATATGGTCCAGCATTAAATGTGTAATGAATATTCAATCGGATTTTTTATGGCTTTACTATGTGAATTATCAATTTATTTTGACATAACTCAACAAACGTTTGATGCAGTGCAGACCAGAAATAAAACAGACTTTTTCTTGGAAATGTAAACCAGACTAGCTGGTATTAACTTTTTTTCTGATTTAACTATATGAATCCTCCAGCAACCTTCAGATGCACAATATTTTGTCTGTATTGCATATTGTCCAGTGGCATTAATTTGAATAAGTTTCTGATCCGTCCAAAGTGAACAATCTGTATTTGATCTGTTGATTCTCAATAACGTTTCTAGGAAACGAATCGATGATGATATCTAAAGTTCCACTGAAATCAAATACATAGGCTAACATTATTTAAAAGCGCACACATTGTTCCAAATAAATACCGTTGATATGGTAACTTAGCTAAAGATTCAACATGAAATTTTACGTTGGTAATAATAAATTTCAAATTGAATAATAATTCTTACATTTCACTAATTATAATCAAGATGGTTACATGGAAACAGACATATATAAGGTTTAATTTTTCAATTTCCATGACTTTGACCTAATACAAACACGAAAATAATATATTCTTTAAATGGATTCATTGACAGTGCAAAAGTGGACGTAGCTTTAATCATGTAATGTTTCTAGCTGCTACTCAAATGCATGATTAAATGTTGGTTCAGATATAACCGTGTTAAACGAACGCATGTGCACATCCAAATGGTTACATATTGGTTTTCCTTTGCTTATTTTCGTTGATCTGCTTGCCAAAAGTTGGTTAGCCCGTTAGGATCGGTTTTGTAGCGATAGTGTGTTTTGACAAGAGTGGAAGAAAAACATTGGAAAGGCAGGAGCGGTTGTTTTTCCAAACAACCGTTTTATGAACGAGAGAAAGGAGCAATAAAACTTTTCTCTGAGAGAAGAGTCAAGAGTTTTGTGGGCATGCAGGATGATATGATATGTTTGGAGTGAAGCGTGAATGAAATGCTGCTTCTAAATTCATTATATCGTCCTATTTAGGTAATAGATTTATTATAGAGAGAGAAGAGAAGCATAATAAAAACTCGTAATAGGGTGAGCGTAATTGGACGTTTGATGAGATGAGACGAGGTTGTATAAAGATTTTTACCGTTTCGTATTTGATGATGCGTGTGTGTGTAACAGCATGTTTGAAATAAGATTTGTGATGTGATTAACATTTAAGGGTGAAAAGATTTAGACACTACACAACAATCTTCAATTACAGAACAATACATCATTCCATCTTGATTCATATCATTTTACATGTATTTCATCTCAATTAATGCATAAGTACTACTGACTACCTTCCCACGCGTGCTATATATTTTAAAACTTCATATAAACTGTGCTCACATTAGGATATATGTTAAAGCATTTCACAAGTTATGACACGTCACCAGCAGCAGACGGATCCGCTTTTAAATGTTGCACATCTCTTTTCTGTCCTAAAATGGAATGTGGCGCTTGATAAACGTAACGTTTGTGTACAATATAACGTGAGCTTTTCTATCGGGTTTTTTGGTAAGCTATCGTGAATATTATATGCGAACAAGTGATCTCAGCAGGGTTGAGCGGCGGGTGGTCACTCCATCATAAACTAGCAAATTGGGTTTTGGGCTTGAAAATTAATATGAACCTATGAAGTTGAACGACATGGAACATGACGTTCTCAGCTAATAATCTTTTATACTCAAAATGTCGTTTACATCCCTGTCACAACTCCTTTTTCCTTTTTTAGCTACTGTTTCGCTTTTTAGAAACTTGTCCTCTCTCTTTTGTGTTTCATTAATTATTTTACGGGGGACAAAGTTTTTGTAAACTTTTCTTCTATTGACAGCAAACCAAAACACAACATTTTCAATTTCCTTTTCCATTAATAACCAAAAAACATCATCTTCTTTTAACTATACTGTGCAGTCCATTCTTTAGTGCAGTTGGCGTCGGTGGCGAGATTTCGGCAAGCGAGATTTATGTAATTGAATACCTTTATAAATTATACCCAGCTTTTCATTTGTTTCAAAAAATTTACCATGACTACTAATTGGGGCATTATAAAAAAATGGTGTAATACAAATATGAAGACTTGTGGTGAAAATTTTGACTTCCCAAAAAGTTTTTGCTTTTGATAATTTAAGAAGATTTGCATATACCCTTTAATGTTTGGGTAACCCTGCCAACTGCACATATGAATGGTCTGTACGATTTTATCTGATGACATAGATATGACACTGCTTCAACCTTATCTGGAAACTTCAATCTTTGTTAAACAACCAGGATTCTGAGGTCACATATGAGAGCATCCTCCAAACCGTTAAAGTTAGCCTAACTTTCTTGACGCAACAACTTGCATGAACATTTCCATTTATTGGTGTAGTACTAGATATAATGGAACTACTCGCTTTTCTCTGTGGAGTAGTTTGATTTAATATATTCACTCGCATAATATTCTGAGGTTGCAGTTAAACGAAACTAGTAGTTTCTGGTTATGTTTGCAGACTCATTTCAGCTGAATTCATAATGGCACGCTTGCAGTTGTGGACCAGTATGCACCAAGTCTACTTTTACAGATGCAATCTCGACGCTTAAACTCGCTCTGCTCCAGATAGTCAAAGAAATGCTTTTTGTAATCGGGTTATGTTAAAATTTCCATGCGGTGTATAGTGCCGATTTAGTAGCTAAATGCGGCTAGAAATAACATGTTTGTGAAACATCTCTATTGATAGGCAAGTTTCAGCTGTCAAAAAAAACCTACACACATGAGTACATGAAATGAAAATAGCGTGTCAATCGCCTGATTAAGATCCATGTAATCATGAATATTGAGATTGGAATGGTTGTAGCACGACTCTTAAATTACAATTTGTGATTTTGTTATGCAGATTTTTACATAGATTTTTGTAGAGATGAAGAAAAAAAAAGTTTGGCTCATAAATTTTTTCATCTCCGATCATTAAGACCTTGACAGCTGAAAGACCTACCCTCAGCTGTTTTTATCACGTTTCATACTTATTCTGCTACTGAACAAGATGGTGTATTTTATCATCATCACACTTCTTCATTAGACTACACCGGATTCGTACTATTCCGATCTGTTATGAAATTGAGCAGTAATAAAACCGGATTCTTAGACATATAATATGCAAATCATATAACTTATGATTTTCATCGTCAGACGAATAAAGGATCTGTCATATAAAAGAGATTTACGGACGGGGGAAAGATAATGGCTTGGATGCGCAGAGCAATCTTATTCTTTGCTTCAGTGTGGTAGCGCATTTCGATCTCCTGAACACACAAACAGTTCCAGCTTGGTGGTAACGCTACTATAGAAATTCACCAACATCACTTTCCTTTATGACTTCTGGTCAGGTCAAAAGAACAAATCTTACATATGCTTCTCTCGTGGAAACATTCACGAATTTTATTCCACCTAATGCTGCTCGCTTCGCCAATGGGAATTGTACTCAAGGTTACTCGTATATACTAGAGGTTGGTGTATAACCAGGGGGTTTAAAAAGTTTAAAATGCGGAGATCAAATTGTTTTTTTTTCAAAAAGTTTTTATTTGAGACATGCTGGACAACGTATGGTAGTCATGGTTTTTTTATTATGGATCCCGTTGTGCATCCACCTCTAATCGAAAACTACCTTGGATTGAGCACGAATCATGGTCAAGACAACGAACCAGACACGAGGGGCTCATAAGTTTTAAAATAAGGGTTGTAGGGGATATTGAATGATGATCAAATTTCAAGTAGAATTTTTATAGAGGGAGAAGCTGATGCATCAATAGTTTTTGGCGTGCTATTCCTCACCATTACGTGCCCCTTATCGTGCTTATTCTCAAAGGTTCTTTGTCGTGTCATTTTGGATGCAGAGGATGTTAGCGAAAAGTACTTTTTATTCTACACTTTCTTTTCTGTGAGAAAATATAACTTGATATTCTTTGCGAGGGGGCACCTGGCTCTGATAAAAAAAAAAGTTTGTTCCTTTTGCGCCTTTTTGATCTTCCCCACCACACATATTATTCTTTTTGTAACGTCTCTCGCTTGATAATATATTCCGATGACCTATTTTGATCCAGGAATTGGATGCTAGGGTAACGTCCAATGCACGCCCCTGATGTTGATTACACAGAGCGTTAGGATCAGTCAACCATGAATGTATACGTTACCCTATCATCAATAGTATTCAAGTGTGAATGTGTTTTAACCTGCCCATGCATACCAAAACTTAATGGGTTTGATTCTTTATTATTTCTCTGACGTTCTCGTAACGTGACAGGTATGTGCTGTACTTTTCTACCGCAACTTCCCGCGTCAATTCGGAATTTTCGGAGAGAAAGTTTTCATGCAAGGCTTGGTGGAAAAAGTTTCTTGTTTGTGGGAAAACAAAAAAAAAGTTTGAGAGAAACGCGTATATATTGGTAACAAGTCAAAGCTGTTTGCACTCGCCATTTTCCCATTGGTAAATATTAGGTTTCTCTTTTTTTTTCTTGAGAACGAAACTGTTTTGCCGACGACGAGTTGATACAAGAGCTCAAATATAACCCAAAAGTTTCTGACTTGCCTTGGGAAGAAGAGTCAACTCAAGAAAGGATTTTCCATTTTATTCCTTTTATGTTCTTTTATGAGAGAAAATATCCTCGACTTTAACAATTTGAAACGAGTGTTTGCATTTTATTTCATATTATCCTATCTCTTACAAGATAAAGGAGGAAACGCTCATATAAAACCTCACCTTTACGAATACATGCGTCTGCAAATATACTTCGCTTCATCCCATTTTACTCCAAATCCATCTCTCCCTTGTTTGACAATCTCTCATCATCAAATTTTAGTATCCCATAAATGTGAGCATTTATGTGTGCGAACTGGAGCAGCAATGACGTTGCTCAAACTGCGAAAAACAGCCTCGAAGTCAAGTCTGTTGCCATAGCACAATGCTTCCATTTGTTATTATTGGAACAAGTAGCTTTTATAGTGATAATTTACGAGGGTCTATAAATTGGCCTTGATAATAGACCATATCGACCGTAGAATAAATTAGGATGAATGAATTTTTATTTATCTTTTAGGGGTTTGAAAATCTCCCCGAGGCTCCGAAATGACTTTACAATGAATTATCATCAAAAACTATTTAATTAATGGTGTGTTTATATACGCTTGAGGATGTTTCATTCTCGCTTCAGTTTTTATTACACGCTATATAGACTGAGTTTTGGCACCACTCGATATTCAACCCATGCGCTTGATTATAAATCAATCGAGAAAACTTAAACTAAAATAAATGTTGAATGCGTCAAGTAACACGACACTTGAAACCGGTCATTTTCCATAATTTGATATGAAAATTACGAACCTTCTAGTCAAATACATTTTACGCTACGATTTATATCCTACCATTTCAACATCATTTTGATCTATGTAATTCAATAACATTATGGGTAGGGCTGTTGATCTTCTCACTCACATATCTTCTTCTTGGCAGATGCGATGGGATGTATTTTTTTTTTGCTCATAAACAAGTCTCTTGCATAATATTTTCTTTGAATTTTTTTTATATCACATCATTCTGAATTGAATTAGATTATAGAACTTGGGGTTCGCTCCACTCCAGAGTTGCTATAGCGTCAAAAAACTTGCTATAATATTCTTGTGAGGTGATTATGCGGGGATATTTCCTGAATACAAATGACATGACCAACCCAATTTACAATAACTTCACTCATTTATGCATATATACACTTGATTCATTTGGGGAATTATCAATGAATGAGACGCTACTACGAACTTTTCGGTTTCTCTGGCTTAAAAGTTTTTCTTTCCATTACGAAACATCAAGCCAATAACTTTTGCTAAGTTGCTAAGAAAAAAAAGTTTTGAAATATGTTTTGATCAGTCAAGTTAAGTAATTTCTCTGTGCTACTTTTTTTATCTTACTTCTTTTTCGGGAAGAAAAAAAGTTTAATAACTTTAAAGCCTCTTTGGTCTCACAAAACTTCCCTCTTGATCTCTTTTACCATCATTTAACACTTCCTTGTGCATAGGCTTGTTCTACGGTCTTGTTCTAACTTTTTAATAAGCTATGGAGACGGGGGTTTTACGATCCAGTCCGCTGGAGACATTCGCTTCAACTACTACCGATCGATGACAATACAAAAAACGAAGTAGAGCGGATCAACACGCGGGGATGCACATTCTTTTTGCCGTGGGAGATATATATCTAAGAAATTTCCGAAAGACACTTTTAAGGCCTATCCTTAGGACGTTTTTTTAAAAAAAAAGTATTGCCATGGTAACTTTGTTGTTGATTTCGCACTAAATAAATTTCGGGCTCAAATCGGTAATCCTGAGAACTTGGCTTTAAAAACCCGGGTGCATGTTACCCGCGCACCTGAAGAATTTCCATGCCCGAATTTGTAGTCAAGCTGGAGGGTATGATGAGTTGTGTAGATGAATTTAAAAGAAACTATATAGCTGGTTTTTTTGGCTTCACGTGGTGATTTACGCAAAGATTGAAATGTTGTGTATTATTGTAATGCACGTAACATTTGATTTGGCAGGTTAAAAGGCTGATGGGGGTTGAGATAAGTACTGTTTTCATTAATATTCGTTTGCGAGAAACAAAAGTGAACATGTAATGGAACGTGTAATGAGGATCATGTGTGTGATCATGAAATGAATGGAATTTATATGCTGGGGTAGGATTGGAATGCTAAAAGAAACAAGTTTTTTTAAGATGCAACTTTACGACTTATCCTAATTATCATGTTATTTGTTTTTTTCTGTGTTTCAGGTAAGTAAATCACTGAGTTATCAACAAAATGCTACCAGATCCGTGAAGTACACATTTGTTTATTAAACGTTATAAAGGTAAGGTCATTAAACGCACAAGGAGGTATATTAAAATATTTTATGGACATTCCACAACTGATTGACTTTTGGTTATCCAATGCAGGTAAACTTTTTATTCCCTTTCGTTGCTTCAAGGCCTGCTAAAGTAGTTGGTCAGCTGGCCTGTAAATTTATTCGGGTACAATAATTAAGTTGATCAGTTTATGAATAACTTAAGAGTTAAGTAAATCCTACCTGCTGCTAAATTATGGCCATCCTTCCTGAGAAAATCTATTAATCTCACTAGTTTGGCATTGTCTGATTCTCTTGATCTCCAGTCTTGGAGTAATTTGTAGAGTAAAGAAGTGTACGTTATAGTGTTAACATTAATCTGCTTTTCCAGGGAAATCAGCTCGGATGGTCTTGTTTTCAATCTATTTGCCAATGGCAACCAGTTGTTAAGCACTGATTGACTTTCCTTCAAAATATCAACAATGTCCAGTACATCGCAGTCTAGAGAAATTATTTTTTTAGCGTGTTTACATGGAAACAGATATTTTGATTTTTTATCAGTTTTTGTAGTATTCAAAATTTAAATTATTTAATAAAATATTTTCGTATTACCATCGTTACCAACGATTAGATGATCCATTTTGGATGTTATTCTTGGCTTCTTCGTAACTTAACTGTCAAAACTTTTGGATGCCACAACTCAACAAAAATCTGCATACTTATATATGCGTATATAAATGTTGGTGGGTGTAATGTCCAACGACTGGTTTGATAAAATATTTGCATATCCTGATAAGGTTGATCGGGTTATCATGTGAAATGCTTCCAGTGCATTTTCCACTTGAGATTATATGGTCTAGATCATGAGAACTGAGATTACTTTTTAGATACATAGGATTATAGCAGAGTTTATTATTCAGGCAATATCATTACGGGATACCCAAGCTGCGTCCATGTAAAGGTGAAGGCAAATCAAAAGACGAAAGAGAATACGCCGTTTTTTACAAAAAATTCAAAATGGATCCTTGACTACTAACTGCCATCGAATTCAGTACTTTTGCAACGGTATAGTATACTATATATTTACTATATAGTATACTATCTATATAGTATATATATATATATAGCAACGAAAAATAGGAGGTAAAAACTTTTGTTTACCTCCTATTTCCGCTTTTTGCAAAATCTGAATTCAAAGGGGCATTTGCCTTGACCATTTAGTCTCCATGGATCATGCGGGATACCATTACTTGAGATTCATACTCACATTAAATACAATTGCATCACTTTTCTGCAAACAAAGTCAAATCAGAAGCGGCTATTTACTTTGAGCATTGAGCTTATCCACTTTCTATTCATTGTTCTACAAAAATGGCCATTGAGTAGCTCATGAGCCTTGAAATACGGGAATCTGGTGATTCTGTTTGTGGATAAACGCTAGATTTTAAAATGGGGCTTTTATTTCAGCCCTATATTACGTTTATTCACACAAACAAAGTTATATAGGATCTAACGACCTGGCCTTTGGAGACTTGCTTGGGAATTGGGCGCTTTTAAACCCCGGAACTCAATCGCGTCTGATTGCACTAAATAAGTAGTGCTAACTTTAACCGCTTTTTAGTTAAGTGCACGTGCAGTTTACTTTTTGTACATTTAAATGAACGGGCCGTGGTTATTGCCATGGGAATTCAGATAGATTAACTAGGAGAAAGGAAAACAACGCAAGGGTAAAGCTTGAGTTTGTGAAAGCTGGATTGAAATGAAATTTCGCGAGTATTCGTTTTTGGATCACAAGCAGATTCAATTTTGCTCAAGAAATCGATCCTAATACGATCTGTGGTGAAGGAGCCAGAGCAGCGGTTTCAAAATACTACAACAGCTTCGGAACATGTTCATATTTTCATTTCATTATGAAAATGCTGGAGAATGAGGTTTTGAGCCTTTCTGCTTTTGGGTATTGAGCATTTTGATTTTGCTGAGCATTTTGAAGCTTGTCCAAATGTAGCGTTTTGGATAAAGTTATTGTGAAGAAAATAGTAGTAAAATTGGGAACACAATAGGGAGCAAATGAGCTGAGCTGAATGATGTTGCAGCTGCGAGCTTTCTTGTACATTTGAGTTTGTTTTTATAAGCAGAATGGTCTCATGCTGACACGTTCGTACATGAAAGTGGACGAGAAATTGGAGGGTTTTATTCCGTTGCTAAATGAACGGGTGAATTGGTCTCTAACCAACATTTACTTTTTCTGTTTTATACAAGCAGCCTGGAATTGCTCTTTTGGGTGGAACTACTCCGTCGGGATCAAGCAACTTACAAATTCCTTTAATTCCTGGTCGGAAATTTATCGTGACTCGGGATTTGGCTAATGCTATGCAAATTATAGCGGTTGCTTGGAGATTTCTATATACATTCATAATATCTCAGTATGCTGTCATAGTGATGTGCATATTCTTCAATATATTTTAAACCCGAAAGTGAATAAAAAGCAGCAACCAAAAATTAGTTTTCATATTCAGTTTTATTGATTTTTTTGCAATGATGCGTTTTGTTACTCAGGATTAGGGTAATAAGAATACAAATTATATGTGTTTTAGATTTTTGCTAGCAACAATCATACCAATACGGAAATAACATGGTTTCCATGTATGTCTTATCTGAAATTTTACAACGCAAATTGAGAGAATAGTGTCATCGAAACGTGGAATTATTGAAATTGATTTTGATTAAATTATTGATGCATATTGTAAACTGGAGCAAATGCTTGATTGATTTTCGTTATCGGGTTTCCTGATTACACACGAGTTAAATGGGTGTATAAAAGATTACGCCCATTTGTCATGGAAATAATGTCAAGAGCAAAAACTCAGGGTAATATGCGGGTGAAAGGTAGTAGCAGGAATCTTATCGATCGGATGCAAAAAACCTGTTACAAGCTATTTAAAACTGGTTAATTACGTTTCAACAGTATATTTTAATTACAACATTCGTAAGCTTCTATTCATGACTGTAAATATAAATCCACCCTTTTTTTGAGATTCTCTTGATTAGTTTTCGTGACTAAAAGAGACATAAATTTTTTAGACTGGTTCTATAATTACTGATTTTTAAATTAAACTTTTTTATTTCGCATATTTTAACTGGTCAATGAAACGTGTCTATAATACATTCCTTTCGTTTAATGATCAATCAGCCATAAAAAATAATCGTAAAATGATGCTACTCTAGTTCTTGATCGCCTTGTTTTTTTTTGTTTATATGCATTTTTCTAAAGGAATGTTGATTCGGTTATTAAATTCATATACGTTCCTTGTTCAATGACACTCTGGCTGGAAAAAACACGTAAATGAATATGTTGGGTTCAATTTTATAGGTTCATAATGATCATCAACACTTCAACAAGCCATATCGTAAAATGTTATTTATTAACCTATGTTATGCAAACGTGTTTATGTGTATAAAAAATCGTGTTCATGCTAAAGATTCACGAGCTGAACCAAAAAAACTACCTTTACACGGCTATTCAACTAGTGTTGCTTGAGCACACTGTTGAGCGATTTCTGTACTTTCTTCAGCAATCGTTGGGAGCTGAGTTCTTGGGCTTCTTCATTCTCAAACTCTCTCCTAGATGTCTGAGCTCTTGTGTGCTCACTTCGGTGCTATTCGTGATTCTCTCGAGGAAATTGGGAAAGCAACAAAGACGGGGATATAGATCGGGTTTCAGGCAGCTATATAGGAAACATCATATAGGTGTTTATCGTGCACGTAAAAACTTACGAGCCCGTTTTTGTGAATTCTTTAGGAAGAAAATGTTATGTATTCTTTAATTAGTTCATTTGCTCGTGCATTGGCAGTTTAAGCTTTTCGCTTGAGTATCATATATACAAATTCCAAATTAACTTGTAAAGCTAAACGATATACACCTGAAAATGAGTTGTTGTTATGGAAAGTATTGTGTAATTAGGTTTGTTGTTTAAGGAAAGTAAGTGGGTGAAGATACTTTTATGAAACGAGACAGAATGGTTACACATTAGTCATCAAATATTTACGTGATGATTCAGCCAAAAAAAATTGGAAGCATGTGTTGATTCGGGTTTCAAATTTCATGTTATACTAAAATGGATACTGCCAGGATACACGCCCACTCGCTACTTTAGCGAAACAAACGGTTTTTATTGCTGATTTGTGGGGATTTTACGTGCCAACAAATATTCGCTCTTATTCTACAAGCGTGTCGGGACTCTATCACAATCTTTTGGCTCCTGTCAGCCGAATCTTATGCTTTTATTCGTTCGGGGATATTTAAACACACGTGATTCTTACATATTTGCTAGGAATTTTGGAGACTTGAATGCGATGCACCACGTTTCATTTCTACTGCGGCGTTTTCTTGTGGTTTCTGTCCAATTTCTAATTGCTAAAATGTTGCGGTTTTCAACGAATCACCCTCAATCTGGTTTCGTTTAGTCAAGGTTAGAATGCAGTTTTGGAGTTGGCATGACAAAATATTAAAAGACACGTTGTCAACCGCAACTGCTCCAGATCTACTTAAATTCACTGACGTGCTTACGAATAACGTATTTTTTTTTGACAAGAAATGACACTAAAATGTGTAATTTAGATTATGCTTGAACAAAGATGTGCTCTCCATGACTCGTGTATTAGAAACTTTTCCATTTTCATTATGATTTTATGAGTTTGCACTCCAGCAGCACATGATCAAAGGGATAGAAAATGGGTTTGCTCTATATTTTTGGTCGGCATGCAAGGTTTCTTTTTGAAGAATGCGTTTTTTTTGGGAGAGAGTGTTCCACACATTCAGGAATATGCATATTTCATAGGTTTTTTATACGTATTTCCACTCTCGCTGAAATGAATAATCATGTTGTTGTGCTCTTTACTCATCATGGTTCTGTATTAGTTGAGTATGCATTATGGTACTTACTCACGGTGTTGTGAGCAGGAGCGTTACTCAATCGTTGGTGGCTGGACTTGAAGTTTTATTTTTATATTTTTTGGAGTACTATTACGTGGTGATGTGCATGATGATGCTAGCTGAAGATGACAGGATAAAAGCACTTTTTTTCTTTTGGTCAGAGACCAGAACTTTGTGAAACTGATATGTTAATACAGAAGCACTTTGTGCTACTTGAGCTCTCTTTTTGTATTACAAGGGTCATCATCTACTCGGGGTACTATAGCGACAACCTTATATGTTCAGTTCCATTTTAGAATTTGGTGAAAAGCGTCACATTAAAGGCTTCTTCCTGAATAGCGTGAGTTTTTTTGGAAATTGGAATCTTGCTACTTAAATAAGTTTCGCTCAAACTTTTCATAGTATTCTAGCTTTAGTGCTCAAACTTTTTTCTCTTCGTTATCTCCGGCTTTCACGGGAAGAGAATTAGGAAACCTTTTCACTGGGAAAAACCAAATCACACCTGATCCCTTTCCCAACTTACTTTTTGGTTCACTAATTCTCGCTCTACCCTGATACGTTATCCCCTTTTTGTGTTGCTGGAAAGACCCAAGCCTCTATCTCCAGCCAAAACTCACGTCACACATCATTTCGTAGTGAGCGTATTAAAAGCGTCCCTGTGGACTTATCCCAATCGTTTGGGGGGAAGTGCTCAGATTTTCACGAATATTTCAACGAGACATATATATTTTACATCTGGCATTACTTTTTTCCAATTTATCCATATCCCGTTTTATCCTAGACGACGACACACTCGTGTTTCGTGGTGTGGTAAACAACAAGAGCTATTTTATATAGCGCACATGACATGACATGTGTGAATTTTGGACGGGAAGCGGCGGTGTATCCTCTCAGTTCGTTTCTAAAAGTGAAAGAATCAAGATATATAGAGCACGAGCAAAGAAGCACCAGTGCTACACATTAACATGAAAAAAATTGCAAACTTGCCAATAAAATGTTTCGGCCAAAAAAAACTTAATTTGCAACTTGAGCTCAGTCATAACTTATACTTTGTGCGAGTTTCTTGTGTGTTACTCCAGTTTTTTTCTAGTATTTTTTTCCAGTAAAATACATTCGCTTTTGAACTGGAAATGACAAGGGCGGAACGGGCCATAAAAACTGTTTATATTTTATGCTCGTTTTCCTTATTTTTGATGTGTTCCTTTTAATCTACCGAGCGGATCTGTTTCTCCAGCTCAGTTGCTCCACTTTTTTTGTTGTTGTCGTGTGCATAAAACTTGTTTTTCTGCATTTTGAATGGAATTTTTGTCAATCGCTTGGGATTTCACAGCAGCGTGATTCCTTGGTTCTTGTGTCGGGTGGTGCACAAAGGAAGACCCCTAATTAATTGCTTCTGGTTTACCCACGCCTGCGTGTGCTTCCACGACCATGTCTGATAAAGTTGAGATTGTGGAGTTGGCACGCCCACCAGTCCAGTGTGGTGCTCAAGTAGCTCCAGGCACGAGTGTAGTAGAAGGGATAGTAGAGTTCCCTCCAGGTGAAAGTTTGACTAGGAGCAGTAGCGAAGGGAAAGTGACCAGTCCTTCGATCACAAAAGTCGTTAGTAGCAGGGCAACTAAAACTACGACAACAACAACAACTAGAAAAGTTATTCGGTCAATTTCGAGTAGTTCGAGTGTGTCCTCTTCCTCAAGTCAAAAGAAAGCAGTATCGTTTTTCACTTCTGAGCAGTTGCAAAATAAAGCTGTGGCGTCCATGTCAAGTCCTTGCATCTCCTCTATTATGGGGAATGTTGAGGAGGAGGATGATGAGGTTGAAGTTGATGATCAGGCTGGGATCAGGATGAAGGCAGTTGCTGATAACTTATCTAGCTTGTCTAGTATCGTGTCTTGTGTTGCTCAGCAGAAACAAGGAGCGTGTGTTGTTAGTGAAGGTGGGAACTTGGCTGTTGCCACCTCACAATCATCCTCATCACAATGCTTTGCTGCTCATCAAAGGAAGCGCCTCATGACGAGCAGGCAACAGAAACAACATCAGTCCATGATCGTACTATCAAGATCTACTAAATCATCCAGATCACAAAAGTTCTTCAGGTTACCATAACATTTTTCAGATTTTTTTTATACCTTTAGCGTCTTTTTTTGGAATACATCCAAATATTATAAAAATGCTTTTTATTAGCGTTTAGGCATAGCGTCTGTAATAAGACATTTTTATATGTCGTTCAGGTATATCTCAGGCGTTTCACTCGTAAATCTGACTAAATTGAGGCAGGTGTGCGAATTAAAGCGTGTGGCGTGTGGCCCAATCGCTTTTGGCTCACGTCTCCCATATACTCATTAAGATTAAACCCATCTGTGAGTTTTTAAATCAAGGCTGAGTGACAAGGAATATTGTAGATATATGTTCATGATTCACCAGGGATACGGGTTTTGAGAGCGCGTGAAGCGTATTTATGGGTGCAATAAAAAATATTTTTTTATGAAACCTGTGAGTGATGCTTCCTCTCTGGTGCTCGTTCTGCGTATTGAGTTCAGCTTCTGGCTTGCGTCATCCTCAATGATTGAAGGCTTCTTGACATTTTACCTTGTTTTTTGATCTGCATCTAAAAAACAAATTAGCTCGTTGGTGTGGAAGCCAGACACAAAATGTAAAAGAAAGTTTACTAAACTAGCCGTATTGTGCTTCTTTATTGCGAAAGAGATAGAACACAGGTAATGTAATATCCTGAAAGAACGAGGTACTCATTTTAAGCTTGATATCAAGTTTTGAGCGTAACGAACGTTAATTGCTGCTAATAATGTAACAAAAGAAGTTGAATTAAATTTCGCATTCATGAGGATGCATTAGGACTTCATATATTAAAATGAACTTTCCCTAATAGGAGTTTCTTAATTAGCGTCTATTTCAATCTCTATAAAACACCATGGCTCATATACATGAATAACGTATGAGTTTTTTGAATAACCGTTTCAAAACATATATTTCACCAAAGAGTGATTTATCATCTAGCCTAGATACTTCAAAGACTTGTCGTCTGCTACTCCATACTAACATAAATTTTCAAGAGCTACAAAAAACCTTTCAACAACATCCTTTGTTCATGCTACTCGTCCTAGGAACAAACTCATATGCAACCCGTGATACACTATAGGCTTATACCGTTTCAAACGAATACTTTGGATATTTAAATCACCATAGCATCGTATATATTTTGTTCATAAACTTGATGCCGTGTCGTGGAACCGGGCATGCAAATTCTTTTCACGCTCGGGGTTTCAACGGGAATTTTTTTTTTGAATTGCACGTCAAAAAATTTAAAAACCGGGAAATTTTTTCGAACGCGAGTTTTTAAACTTTATATTTTTTCCGGGTAAAGGTCGTACCAGGGTATCTGAAAAGAATTTGCATGCACGTTGGGAAATAATGCCTTTGAAAATCTCAGCGGTGTTGTTTACCGTGAAACTGCAATAGGAATATCAAGTAACTTTAATGAGTGTTATTTCACGGTTTTTTGGGGGTATCATGTAGGATTTAGTGATGCAGTTCTCTGTTTACTCAGCAAAAACTCTCTCATGTAAACGAAACTTTAATGTTTTTCAAGGCGCTCTGTTTATTTTTTATTGGTAAGGGACTTTGCTAGTAGCATACTAAGCTATGACGTGTTAGAAAAAGCTTTAGGGACGTACGCACTTGATATAACCTGATTGTTTTGATAGGATTATAAAAGTGTCAAGTTAAAATGGAATGGAGATAATTTATATCCTGACTAAACATTTCAATGTAAAAATTCTCAAGGGCTTCGTCAACTTATCATTTGGTGAGATCATTTGTATGCATCAATCATTTCGTATATTTTTTTGCTGATTATCAGGTATAGATTCTTATCTATCAAGATACGTCTCGTGCAAATGCGTGTACATGCGGGTCATAAATCTTACGCGTTTTATTCTCTCAAGGCGAAAAACAAAACTTACCAGTTTTGCAGTTTCGTTCCACTTTATTACGTGTGTTTACTTTACAAAAAGTAATTTTTCAGGATCTGTTTTGCAGACGAATATTTATGGTGTGTCGAGTTTGGAGCTCTCACATTCCACCAAAAATTAATAGGTTTCTAACGTAGTTTCGACAAACGTATTACAACAAACAAACTATAGACAATTAGTCTTGTCAACTCGGGATTTGGATCCTCCGTTTTTATTACTTTTCACATTTTCCCGTAAAACTTTTCTTACTAAAATAATATTTTTGTAATAAACTTGTTAAGATAACAGTAGCATATGATTATACGTATGTTACCATCGTAACGAAAAAGTTCCCATCTCAAATTCCCAAAGGCGAATGTTTTATCATTGGTGGTTCCTGTCATGTTGTCGTTTTGCTATAAGAAAATGTAAAAGTCAGGAGTACACATTTCGGTTGTTGTCGGTTTTGAGAGAAAGTTGAGCATAAGTAACGTTTCTTTCCTTTTTACATGGTGCACGGCAACGTACGATCCCATTTCCATTCATTATTCATTGTGGGTACTTATGCTTTTTAGGATATGCTTTTAACATGCACTTTTTTTGAGGTGCGTTTCGTTCCGTATTAAAAAGCTCTTTAAAATATCTTTCATAATGGTCCACAAATTATTTTGAAGGAAACTTGGTTGTGCATGTTTGAATTTCTAGTGAAAATTCATCTGAGCATGTAATGGCGTTGGGATTTGGAAGAGCGGGCAGCTACCCCTTTTGTTTCATCTTACTCGTATCCTCAGGCGAGCAAGTGATATAATATTCTGTTAAAAACATACCCTTTTGAACTCTTCCCTTCTGCTACTTGTTCCCAGCGTTATGTAAAGCGTTTGTTTTTCTTCAGTCCATCGTATCGTATCGTGGTAGTATGAAGCTCAGCGTTGAGAGCGGACCTTCTTTTCATTCAGCTCCAATAATCAATTAATCAATAATTGAAATTGGTCTTGATTTTAGTCACGCATTACCTATCATCTCCTTTCTGACTTTGTAAACATCGTTATTTTGTTCTTTTAGGAGATTCTTGATTGTAGCAATTGAAAAGTTGAAGTGGTGTGTTTAATAAATTACGAAAGGAAACGCTCCAGGGAATATACGAACCTGAAAAGTTTTTAGTTTTATATAGGAGAATAGGAGACAAGTATTTTCCAATGCGTTGTGTTGTGTTGTGCAAGACTGTTGAATTTGAAAAGTTTGTATTGTAAGCCTTGCGTCAAACCCATTCATTTGAATCTCATGCATAATCAATATGAATTCGTCTCTGGAATGATGTAACGTTTCTATAGTGATATAAAGTTAGGGTGTAGTAATAATCATGCTAATAAGTAATTTTGATTAGCAAGGCATATGCTTTTATTAGATTAGCATGGATTTTAACTAAATCCTTATATCATTCATAACATTCTGGATTTTGTGCATCAACTTCATTATATATTCACTCATACCTTGACATTTGACGTGCGTGTGTAAACGCAGACAAGTGGGTATCAGTTACAAGTTTACTCAACGCTGTACTTACCTGTGTATTATGTATTGCGCTATGGAACGTATCGTTTAAAAAATATCAAATGTTGTGATGTGCGGATCGATCCATGTATGTATCGTATTGCAATTGATATGGGAACTCACAACTCACTCACTCGCTCACTCACTACTTCTCATCATTTTTCTCAAACAAACGGTAGACTCTCGCGAGTGAACGTACGAGTTCCTTTGCTCTCTCTAGTTTTGTTATTTGTCGTTTGTTCTTCATAAACTCTATTCGTGTGTGTCCTGTCGGCGTTTGGAATTGAGCAATAATACCCAAAGTTGTCAAGACACGAGAGTTTTTTATTCTCGCACGGACGAACTGTGGGGTTTTCGCAACACCCATTGTGAATTATTACCTTAATAATTTTGGATCAGCACGGCGGGTTTAACGTCACCCAACCGTGATGGAAACAGTACATAATTAAGTTGTTGCAATTAACACGGATTCCCTGCTTTTTCCAATGGAAATTTTTTACAAGCATGGTGTGCTGAGCTCATTGCAAGCGGATTGTTCGAACCGTGTTACTCTAATGTGTGTTTTATAAATAGCTTTGACAAAGTACATCGCTAGTGCATTTGAGCTTTATAGGAAGAAGCATGGGGTTTTTTGCAGAGTTTGCAAGCGGTTGCAAAAAGCCAAATGGCACGGGTTGAGAAGCAAGATGTGATTGTGCTGATGCTGGTGATCATGAAATAATAACGAATTTTTTAAGTGCACGCTGATGGGTCTTCCACTTGTGCATCCTATACACGCTATAATTGATGCTGTTTCCATAGATGCACGTTCTATTAGGGTTTGAGAACCAAAAGGCAAAAGGGTTCAAAAGTTGTCTTCCTCATCAAAAGAGGTTTCCTGAAAAGTCGAGCTCTTTTCACAGTTTCGTTTGTTTGTTTCTACCAGCAACAACTCATCTTCTACCTCCGTATCGATTACTATCATTCTAACGGGTTTTCTTGACTTTTTCACGACTTTTTGTATTGTAAAATTTCTCTGAAGATATATCCAGTGACTTGTTTCTTTGAAAACTGTCATTAGGAAACGCATCGTTTGGGGGAAACATCATGAAATTCAATCCAAAACCCTGTTAGGTATGTAATCTGTAACTTGATTACGTTGTGAACAAACACTCTCTTGAGATTTTCAATTTTTTTCTTTTTGGAAAGAGAAATGGAATGGTTCTTCAAGGTGATTCCCGAGATTCTCAAATCACCTATTGTCTAAACGTGTCATTTCGGTCGGAGGAAAGCGTCTCAAGTCGACCAAAGTGTGAAGACCAGAGTGTTCAAATCATCATCATCAGGGGAAGGAGGATCCTGTTTTTTTCTTCTCGGGATTCAATTACGTGAAATAGAGTGTTGTGTATTGCTCTTATTTCTGAGCAAATGGGTTTTGAGACTTTATCCAGTTGATCCGTTATACCTTGCGACGACGATGAGGTTTTCCTCCTCTAGGATCAAGCTTGCGTTTCATTAAAATATATATATTTATTGTGCTAGTTGTGCTACATGAGATTTGTTAGCGTGTGTGAATATATATGCTCGAATGAGTTGGAGCTGGAGCTGTTGCATGCATAATAAACTTGATTGTGGGGAGTACCGCATGTTTCTGAATATTTTAAATTATTTTGTTTGGATTTGCGTATGAAAAGGCGAGGATGTCAGGGAATAAGCAACGTAGTGGTTCATTAGAAGTTAGTTTGGAGGAAGCTGGGAGCTGTGAAATAATCAATATCATAAGCCCAAGTCCTGATGAGACTTGTTCATCTTGTTCTGAGCCGAGTGTTCTTAGTGAGATGAGTGCGGCTATTGATGAAGAACGTTCTAAATCACAAGGAAATTACTCTACAGGTGCGGTTTTAGAATCAATCAACGAAACTATGGACTGTTCCATTGAAAGGAAAAGGAAACATCGACCTGCTCCTTTACAAATTCCTATTTCTAGCAGTAGTTCTAGTGGATCTGTTCCTGATTTCTCTAAAATCACTTCACATATCACTCCTAGATTTAGTGGCAGTTCTAGGGGACTTACTATCGTTTCTCCTATGACACCTGCTCCTTGTGACTTTAATCTTACTTACGTTAATGTCAGGACTAGACAAAACCGTATTGTTCAATTGCCTAGGCTTGTTGCTAGTCCTCTACCTGGGTCTTCTCAATATTCACATAGCAACGCTTTCTTCAATGAGTGAGTCATATATTTAATAAATTAAAGTTGTAATCATATATTTATAAAAAAAATGTAATAATTTTAATCTTTGTCTCATGTTTCTGAAGTTTTGTTTTTAATTTATGTAAGAATGTGAATTTCTTTGAGATCGCACGTGTGGGATTGATGCGCGTGTGGTTATGAATCAAATTACATGATTTGATTACCAATTCTTGCATCTTAATTATGACTCTTTAATGGGATTGGTGTGACGCACAAAGAAACAAGTTACTTACCAGAAGGTCAGCGTAATAAAAACTATCGTGTTTGCATTAATAAAAGGGTTCGCGTGCTTTACCATACTAAAGCCGGTGCGTTTACTATTGCTCTTTATAATTTTTATGTGTTCTGTCTGTGCTGATCGTGAATTTGTTTGTATAACCTGAATATGATTTGCTTGTGTAATTGTAATTGCAGGTGGGCTTTAAATTATTCATTGTGAAAAGGGTTTATTAGGCTTGAAATATTTTTTATGCATTCTCAAATGAACTTTGATTTTGAGACTTAGACGTAACGTATGTGAGTGTGTATGAAATTTTTTGTGAATGCCTGAATCGTATTTGTAGTGCTCACTAATTGACAGGGTACAAGACAGGCTTTGGTGACTCGAATTATTGAGTTGCATAGCTCATCACTTGACGTAGAAGTTCTTGTTTGTTTTTTCCATTTGGTTAATTGGACCCTCTGGCACTTTTTTTTACTATGCTATCCTGTCACGAACATTACATTTGTGTAAGTAATTGGGGGGATCTGACAAGAACAGCTAACAGCTTACCCGGATTTCAGAAACGTCTTGTTTCTTTTTCTCAGAACAAACACAAATCTTATGGAATTGCTGATTTATATACTTTCGTTTACTCAGAATCATCGCATTTTTTTAGCATATCCATGCTAATTGCGATTGCCGACGCTTGCAGATTTCAGTTGGAGTGGCAACGGATATGAATTGGCACTTATATTTTTGGGATGATCCAATTTTTTATTTGGTGCGCGATGCTTGACCGGGATTTCATATCCTGTTATGTGCATAGTGGTGTAAATATATTTTATTTCATGCACGTAACCGTAACTATGGGAAATTGGGATTTAACGAAAAATGGCATTAAAAAGCATGATTGGTATGTTCCGAGTTCTTGGAACCGGAAATTTAAGCTGCTGCTGAAATTATAATTAGCGTAGAATGCGTATACACCCTATAATTATCAATCCGGCGTGGGTTTTCATATGTGTTCTTATATGAACGTAAACAACTGGTAGCTCAGGTTGCCCTGGTTTTACGGGAATATAAAACGTGCTGTTCAGAGTTCGGGGAATGAGAAACAATTCCAGGCAGGAAAGTAGACGGGAAGCTTTGACTGCCACCTAACTTAAAATTATGTACGACGGGCGAAAAGTATCCTGGTTGGTATTTCCTTTGTTCGGTGTAGGTTTTTGGTAGTTCCGTTATTCGCTTGTGGATGGTGTTCAGCTCGCTGCAATAACGAAAGGAGCAAGGAGTTTTATTACTGCTCGTGCAAATGTTGGAGAGAACTACAGAGCAAAGCTCGGAGATGGATGGGTGTATGGTTCTTGAGTAAATGTGATGAATAAATCACTTTATAGGTTTGCTTGACAGTATCTAAATATGTTATAATGTGTTATTATGATATGGGTTTATGTTTGCCAAGCACTTAAGCACTAGTTAAAATTAATGCGTTGTGATGAATTTAGTGTCTACGGTGTGTGTACATTTTCATCCTCTTTTATTTGCATACTCTTTACTTTCACTTCATTTACTTTCACTCTTGTCGCTCTCTTGATCATTCATTAAGCTTAGTTTCTTGTACAATCCCATCTCCATTTGACTTTTACTCTGACCCCTTCATCAAAATCGATTCCATATGGTTATTGGATTACTGTCACGTTCCCTATCATTCGTGATTACCCACAGAAATCACCCCCGTTGCTCCTTTTCAAGTTAACAAAACAACCATTTATTTTTGGTTCTGGGGACTCGGAATTGAATAATCAAGGAACATGAGAACAAAACCCTTTTGTTATGTGAGAGAAACCTGTCAAAAGGAATGGGGATTTATATATAAGAACATGGGAAAACCATTCACTAAACATCCTTTATATCGAACTTGATCTGATCAAAATCATTATGGTTGTGGGTTCTTAGAACCACTGACAGCTACACAACGTTCCTTGTTACAAAAGTGTTCCTTGTTCGTATGTTCCGTACAAGCGAGGGCTTCAACGAGGCTTCTTTATCTGCTCCATATATACATTTTCTTTTCTCCTTGAATTAATTTTGTTCTTTTTAATTTCCTTTCGAGTACAAGAAATTATTGCAAGCTGGAATTATTTAGAAGCATGTTTAAATTATTTATTCCGGACGTCGGACAGTGCGATTTCATAAGTGGAAAAAGGAGCGAGCTACTTTTGTGTGATTTCATAAGTTTTTATAGGCGAGCTACTTTTGTATTGAAAGTACGAGCAAGTTACTTAATATCCTGTTGTATTCATGAAAGGTATTTTGTTTCTTTAAGTAGCATTATCATACTGAAAATTTCCATTTGTGTTGTTTTCCGATCGATATGTGTCGTTTCGTACAGTATATTTCATTTTTTGAAGTTAACAAACAGGAAAAGGCGTGCTCCTAAAACAGTTTCTCTAGTTTCCTGTGGGGCTGTGCAGAAAAAATATATGCCTTGTTCAACGTTTTGTCGGTTGTGCGGTGAATTATTTGTCGCATGCTTCAATTCCTCTCGGGACTGTGTGTCAATAAGGTGTAAATTGGGAATAATACGCTCACTATCATTTTCATCCCATTAGGGCGTATAAAAGCATCTCTGTCTTATCATGGACATGTTATCTTTTTTTTGTCATGGAGATAAAGGTTTGTTTAATGCACTCGCTTTAGGGTTCTTGTCAGTTTTGGACAGAATTTTGTACGGATTCTTTTTTATTCTCGCTTCAGTTTATAGCGACCTTGCCTGGAGTTAGGTAGTGTAACAGGTCGGGTTCCCAATTAAAGGAATGTGTGAGATATTCGGAAAGGCTCGTATGAGTTTTGTGCGGTTTGACAATAAAGTGTGTTATTTGTTTGAATGTAAAGCTACGATCTTGTGTATTACGAAAATATCTTGAGCCTTAGAGCCTTGAGTTTTGCAGATCAAGATGCAAGGAGGAGTAAATGGGAATTAAATGAGATTAGACGCGTATCCTAACAATTTGCAATTCCCAGAGAGAGAGAGAGATTGTCACGTTAGGAAAAGGTGAAGCACAAGTCCAGGAAATTGGAACGGATATGAGGAGTAAACTGGTTCTCTTCACGTCTCTACTCTAGTCTTCATACTCATCCCAAACAGTTCAGTTCAGTTTTTATATACAATTTGCTCCTGTTTTTTCAGTGCATATATTCACAAATATGCGTCATTTTAGATTTGTGCGTCAACACACTAGTGCGGAAAGTGTTGAGGATGATAAATCGGATGATGGTGACCAACCAGTTAAATTGAAAAAGTACTGTCGATACGGGACTTTTGCTTGGAGTAGGGAAGTCAGTTCTGATAATAGACCTAAACTGGCGGAGCTTGAAAATACTTTCTTTGGGAAAAGGATTCCTGTGCCTTTTTCTCAAATCGGGGGGAACACGCCCAGTCCTACTGAACAAGTTGAACAACGTCATGATAACCAGCATTTTTTCAAGTTTAAAGAACAAATCAGTTTTGATCAAACTTTAGTTGAAAGGGATGATAAGGTTGTTGGTAAACTTGAACGCACTGCTACGCTACCTGCTCACAAACCAAGGCATCGGCTATCTTTGTCTATAGCTCCAAGGAAATATACTCACTCAAGGGCCAACTCTTACAAAGGGTATGTTTCAACTCGGGTTTTTCTATTTATCAAAAAAAAAATGTTCGTTCATTTCACATATTTCCGCGATTTTGTGTTTTCAACTAGTTCTTATCATGCGCTGATAAGCATTGACAAACCGAATCATTGTGATATATCAAACCAGGTAGTTGTTGTGTGGTCGTCACGTTCTTATTTTAATCGCGTCATTCACTACTTCAATCAATTAATTAACTTGCACCTGCAATTTCATCAGAAACTAATTCATCAACCGTGACATTACTCTTATTTACTGGGAATGTACAAATATTGGCACTAGTTGGTTAATAGTGATTGCAAAATGGGTATTCCATCACGGGAAACTCGTGGGGAATCGTTCAAATATTATTAAGCGTCTCACCATACCAGAGATGTGTGAAATGCGGTTTCTCCATGGTAACTGATTTTTTCTAAGGGCTTAGAAAATATTTGTTGCCTATAGTAATACAAAATCTAACATTTGTATTAGTTTCCAAATGAGAATCCCACAAGAGTGTGACCAAACTTTAAGCGAGAGTCTCAATAAGAGTTTCTTTGCGACTGCTATTGATGATTCAGTATACCCCGTCGACTGGAATGCTGTAGGAATGCTGAAATTACGGTCGTGAGCAGGCTACAAATATTGTTGTATAACGTGTATATATAGCCCCCGTGCCTTGTTTTACAGCTTCACGAGCTTTTTTATGGGTCTCCGTTTTAGTAGGATATGTGTTGGAATGGTGGGTCCTAAATATTTTAGATGCTTTTTACGAAACTTAGGTGGCGTGTGAATGACTTGCGAGAGAAGTTTGCCTCTGTGAAAGTTTACACCATAAGGGCATCAACAATTTTGTTACACCTGTCCAAGTACCTTATGTTCACTGTTCAGACTTCAAGTCACTTTCACCCTGACTATTTGATTTCCTCTCAATTAGGATGTCCTATTGTTGGTCGTGATGGGAATTATTTATCGGATTCTAGCGTAGCGTAGGTCTAGCTTTTTAAATCATATCGTCTAGTTCATATAGATTCAGAAGGGTGACTTCCTCCTGTCATGTTCTTTAGCTTGACAATATCACACCTGAATTTGACACATGAAAAGAACCAGAAAATATATAAAGAATTTGGAAACACTCGAACGAGATCGTGTCATATATTCATGACTATCGATGCGATTCACAATTTGCGTCATGGAAACGTTGTCATATGGTGTTTCGTAGATAAAAATAAGAATTTTTGTTAGAAAGCCTAAATGATGTGGTGTATATAATAATTTGTTATTCAAGATGAAATACATGTTTGGTAAAGGTGTGTGGTGTTTCTAATTAGTTTTTGATAATTTCCTACCCCCTAGTGGGTTGACAAAAGCAATCATCTTGCAAAAAGTTGGGAGAGAAAAGAGTCTTGAGTAAGAACAAGTAATTATAAATCAAGAGGGCTTTGGTACGAGTTTTACGTTAATTAGTGTAACGGAAAAGTTCCGGATTAAAAATATTGGTTCGTCTACAAATGTGATTCTATTTTGTGTTAGTTCAAAATAATATGTAATTTTAAGGGGAGAAAAAAAGTTGAGAAAAGTTTCCAGAATTATTACATTTCCCTTGAGAGAGGAAGCTTGAAATAAGCATGCACGTGTTATTTTTATTTCATAACGCTACGTTATTTGACAAGCTAACGTCAGTAGTGTTTTTGGTGTATGTGTGTTTACGTTAGCAAGATTCACTGGATTCTGAGAAAACGTGAAATGTTGAATAATATGATTAAGGGAGCGATCCTGTACAAAATTAAAGCAGCTCGCTCCCATGATTGCTATGGCGTACAAAAAGGCCTATTCATGAGAGTAGAGAAAGGGGCTTGTAATCAAACGCGACCACTACTACTACACATTCCATTCAAAAAGCCTTACATTAAAACTCATTTTCCTTCTTATTCTCTTCAAATGTGATTTTGGGAAGGGAGCAAGGTTCTTTAGGCTTCTTCTTCTTCTTCTTTTATAACATCATTTCTCGCTAGCTTTCTCTTTAGCTTTCTCGCTAGCTTTTAGGATCGGGTGAGAGAGGGCATCTCTTGTAGCTTGTTATTTGGTATTCGTATGGCATACAGATAAAATATTCCTTGGCTTTGGTAGTGGTGATCTTTTATGAGGGTTTTCCTGGCTTCACGGGCTTCTGATTTCAAATATTATGGGATTTAAACACAGGTGTACATATATATGAAGGGGAAATGGATTTTATATCTTCATTATAAAGTATATAGTTGATATTTTGGTGTGATGTGATGTTACACGAACATGCTTTAAAGTGTGCTCTCGTATGTTTCCTACGTAACACTACCACTTATATTTATAGAGTTCATAATGAAATGGGCTTGAATGAAATCAAGCTGTGAGGTAAAGGAAAACAACGGATTCTGTTGCGAAAACTCTCTGGGTTTTTGAGCTAAAACTTGTGATTCTCCGACTGTTTTTGTTGTTGTGCATATGATAGCTTGATTTTGATGTGTGCTGCATCTTTAAGATACTTTTTTGTTTGAATCTTTCTTTATTCAACATCTAGAATATATATTTTTATACACATATCGATCCAGTTTGCCGTATGTTTTTGAAAGCCCAACGTGTACGTCTTCCTTTGCATAATAATAATAATATTTTTTTCTTTTTGAGAAAATACTAGGATCCTTGTAACATAACATGATAAACGGGAAGGAACGCTTGGAGCTGGATGCTTTATGACCGTACCACAATCGATAAGATGAGGGTTTTTTATATTCCTAACTATTTGTTTTGAGTAGTCAAGTGTTGATTTAATGCAAGGTATATTGGATTTGACGGTTTGTACTCATCCTATGACGCATCCATGTAATTTAGATCTGTTATGTGTGTCGCAACCATATGATTCTTACTCACAACATTTGTGTTACTGCAATATAACGTGCTTCACTGCATTGCTACTGGCGTTTGCTTTGCTAGAAGGCATCATACTGTCATGTCTGAATTAAGATGGATGATGCTATATACCAACGATCCTCTCTCGTGCTTTAAATAATCATTCCTTTTTGGATTTATATACAATTGTAAGCTTTAATACCACATCTGGGGGGGGTTTTCTTAATGCGCTTGCTTTCGTATCGGTTTTTTTCTTGGATTAAGATTTCTCAGGCGCTTTTCCCTATTGAATTAGGAAACACACTCGGATGGGATTGATTTGCTTGGCTTGTGCAAGGAATTCCGTGATGATCAGTTTTTGGTAGTAGTTCTGTATTTGGGGCGTGAAGTTAAGCCTCACGCGATGAGATTTGCTCACTTTGAGAAATATTATTATTTTGGTGCTTCAGGTGTGTAGGACTTGATGAGTGGATCGTTTATTTGAGAACGTTTCGAGATGGTTTCCTAAGGCTTTTTTAAGTAGCTACGATTTAGTAAGCAAATTGATGCGCCTTCAGCATCTCAACCCTAATGATTCCCTTTGATTATATATAAATCGACTTGTCAGCATGGAAACGGGGTGCTTTTTTTTCTTTAATACGTATCACGCCCTGAGTGTATTAAGTCTTGTGTGTCAACGAGGTAGTTATCCTTTTGTTCTCGTCTAAAGAGAAATCTTTCTTACTCAAGAAGCTTTACTCCTTTTCACTCCCTTCTGACGTGTGTGGATTCCTTTCTCAAATCTTTTTGTGTCTTCATGTGAGTTCAGCGGGGAAAGGCACGAATACAAAAGGAAAGGAGCTCCTTTTATATATACCGAAATTAACCTTTTCTCAAACACTCTATCTTTCCTGGGCCAGCTCTAAAACCAGGATATTCTTTTGAGGCTCACTCAGGCGTGTTCCATTATATGAGTAATGAACGTACGTTTGGTGCATTAAGCAAAAGGAGAAATATTAAAAAAGTTCGGTGCAGGTGGGACTCCAGGGTAGGTGAAATTACGCGAAATAATAATTTGCACTCTCTTGGAGAAAAAGAATTGCATTAATAATTCAAGGTAGTTTTCATATATTCGCTCGTCTCTTTATGTTGACATCACTGACGTAAGACTCCAAATTGACATTTATTTCACTCCCCTCTTTATTCCGGATAAGCTCTTTAGCATATTGCTACCAACCGACCTACTTTTTCATGTTGTATAGTAGGACATACCATTTACGAAGCGTTTCTTTTTGTGGAAAGTAGGAGCTTTTAAGGAACTAAACGTATCCTATTTCTATTGTGTCGTGTGTGTTTTGTCATGATGATGTGAAAGTTTTTATATATATATTTACTTAATGTGGAATGGGTTTTTGTTACCGGGGGAATCAACAAGCTACGGTTTTTCATTATCATTTTGAAAATCATAAGCATGCTTTAGGGTGTTTCAACGTCAAGAGGATAAAAAAACTTGAAATTGTTTTGGGGGTTTTTCAGAACTTGACTAAATGTAAACACATTATGATTATTAAAAATACGAATTGTTCGGTGTATACTTCGAGTGACTCGAAGTTGGAGAGGTACTGTGAAACGGGATGGATTGGAGTAGTAGTGTGGCTTGTTTCTCTTGGTGAAATGGTGCGTGAAGTGAAGAGGAGAAAGTTTTTCTTGTAAAAAAAGTTTTACCGCTTTCCAATTGCGACATCTTGACTCGACTTATTACGCCATGGAATTTCTTTTTCGTTTACTACTAATGCTCTTAACTTGGGGAATGGGAGCGGATCCTATTTATATGTGCATTTTCTGATTTATATACGGGATTTTAGGAGCATTGCTATAGTGATTCGGTGGTTCTCTAAGCTGTCAGGTTTAATTTTCTCTTGCCTGATGGAATCGGAATCATTTTCTATCGCACTCTTCATTCTTGTCATTATAATCAACGCTACATTCTACTGAAACTTTTCCAATTGACTTCACTTTTGCAGTGCATTTACCACCACATATGTTTTGGTGAAGTTTTCTATCCCATATGGTTTTGTGTTTTGACCTTCGGGTTTTATAAAAAAAAAAGTTTGTGTTTTTCAAACCATTTGAGGGTGAAACTTGAACGTGACAAGGGAATCACCGAATTCATTTTATATATGTGCTTTAATACTGACCAACCTTTTATCTTACATATTCCTTATGTAAAAGGTTGTGGAATTTTTGGATGTATATGTGATGTCGTACGAAGTGAGCAGGCTTGTATGTTGTTGGATGGAGAAAGCAGCCAGCTTTCACCTTTTTCTCAAACAACGGCTTCCTTGCTCAACTCTCTCTCACAGAGGCTTCAGTGACTGTTTTGTGGCCGCTCCTCTCGTGTGACTGCTCCTCTTTTTCTCAGTATTATCACTACACTTCGCTTCGGGACACTAAACGTGATACATTTTTAGCTCCTTTCTACATTCTTGGGAACTTGTGTTTTTTACTAAAATAAAAGGGGTTTTGCCAAATTCTGATTTTTTTTCTTGTGATCTTGTTTCTTATGATTTTATTGGATCTTGTTATACGTAACTAGATTATTTGGCAACACGTTAGTAAATTCATTTTTATCGTGCCAGAGAATACCTTGACTGAAATACATTTGCTTCCTATCGTTCCTATAGAGATTCTTACGCTTTTCTGTGATAAGCATATGAGCAGATACTTTGAGGATCATATGCTTTAATTAAGGTGGTAAATTCCAGGGCGAATGGAATTTTGTGTGAGAGAGTTTGGTCCTTGAGGAGACATAAGTAAAAAGTTTTCTGATTGTGTTTTTCACCCGTGTTGTATCGTGTGGTGCTGTGTGTGTAGAAATGAGCGTGTGTGTTTGATTATGGTTGGATTATTGGGTTATCGGGTGGACGTATTCGTTCGATCGTGTGTTTATAATAATCATAATAGTAAGCATTTAGTTTTGATTATGGATCGACCTCATCGAAGCATCCCTGTACCTCCACCGCGAAGGCGAATATCCCCTACAGTTGTGACGACAGCTAGTAGCGTTGAAAGCAGTGAATACACCCGTTCATCTGATAAGCCCCGCGTTGAGACTAGGTTGAGTGGGTTTAGCACGCTTGGAGGAACTAGTCCCACGCCCAACAGCCCTACAATTATGAGCAGCCTCAGTCCTCAGTCAGATACGGGGCCTAGTTATGATCGGGCTGGGATTGTATCCGGGTTCGTTGAAAGCTGCAGACCGCTAATGCCATCAAAATCTCTTAAACTACACTCTACTCATAGGAGATCTAGTCAAGTGAGGAAGTTTAGGAAAAAAATGAAGGCTCATAGGTGCGCTTTCCGTTTTAATACTCTTCCGTTCTTACCATCATGACATTTCGTGATTGAAAACCTTTTTGTCAACAGCATTCGTGGTCTCTATATTTAATCTCCTTTAATTCATGCTTCAAAATGCAACGCTTTGTCTTTGTTATGGGGTTTTAAAACCATTTGTTTTTCTAGCTTTCGTATGCATATAACGTTTTTAGAGTGAAAAGTGATGGATGGGATGCTCTTGTGTAATATGTAACCCATCGCTCTCCTAGCTCTGGAGAAAGTAAATATTGGTGTAGCGGTAGCGCTATGGCGTTATCGATCCTTACATCCCAGCTCAGGATTGAGACACTAAAGTATAATAATATGGTTTGTGGAAAAAAAATTCTTACCTTCTTTACGCGGCTTAGTTACATTTTTTTTGGGTTAAAGTGCTCGTTCTGGAATAAGATAGACCATTATTCCTGTCGGGTAAAAATACCCTTTCACCGTGCGAAAACACATTTCATATGATACCCAAAATCGAAATATTATGCTTTTTTCCCTTGTCCCCAATTTCATTCCAGGATGTGAGGATCCGTTACCTTGGCGGTTTTATATACATACATGCATGATGTGTTTTTATACACGTGTGTGGGAAGCTTCATTACATGATAAAAATCTAAATTAATTTCACTTTTGCATTCTAAAATGCTTTGTGTTCTTTTATGTTTTTTGAAATTCAGGAAGAAAAGTTTTTGGGTGGAAAAGGAAATATGCACAACGTGCCTTTTGATCTTCGGGGTTCTATTGGGTCTATTAAATACATGTTTATTTCTTCTATGAAAACTATGAAAAGGGAAACTTTTGCTTGTTCTAATTGTACGTTTTCGTTTTCTAAGAATCCTTATATCGCAATATGGTGAAGTAGACTTGTTCCAGGAAGGAACACAAAATATGTAGTGGAAAAGTTTATGGGAGAAAATATTTTTTTTCTTTTTGCGGAACCGGGGCAACCTGGTACGGTACGTTTCTTTTTTAGCCTTCCAGGCGTATGGAAAGTTTACAAAGAGTATTTTTTAGAGGAGAATGGTCTTTGTACAAATGCTCTTTGTATAAAAGCTGGTGATAGTAAATCAATATGTGTGCGGTTAATTAGCGTATGTGTATGTTCAATTAAACATGTCAGGCTCAAGTGTAGGGGTTGAATACGTTACTAGGTTACAATAGGAATGTACGAACATGTCAAGAACGATTGCATCGATTCACAGATTCATTTCAACATAAATTACATTAAATTATACGTTTGGAACATGTGACGGAGGGATGTCTGGCTCCAGGGCAGGTGTGTCTACTATTAATTGGATGTGTTATGTTATGCTATCTTATATAACGTTAGTATTATATTATTTGAGCATCTACGGTTGAGTGCGTTTGAATAATGTGGCTTCACGGGTTGTTAGGTAACATTGTATGTAAAAATGTCATGAGATAATAATAAACGTGCTTTGTTTCTTTAACAGTTTTGACGTGGAGAATGGAGGAGCAGGACGGAGTCCCCTTGAAGGGGGAGGTACACCCTCCCCTGGACTTGTTCTACAGGCACAACCACCAAGGAGAGAATCCTTTCTATATCGATCTGATTCAGACTTTGACATGTCCCCAAAATCCATGTCCAGAAACTCGTCCATTGCTTCAGAAGGGTAAGGGGAACATATCACTATGCACTATCATGTTTATTCTACTCGCTACTTTCTCGTCCTCTACCGTACGTTTCTAAAATTCTTCTCAGCCGGTGGAAGCAACAAGGTCTTGGCTCGGGAAAACTCGGGACCGGGATTATTCGGGATTGTGTTTAGTTTCGTCGGGGTTGGTGTAGATGGAAGGAGCAGCTTTGTTTATAATACTAGTTGCGTTTTGTTGGATCAATGATCCTGGTTCGGTTTCGGTGAAGGGGTTTTTATACCAAAGTACCCATATTCGTGTGGCCCACACCCTTCAATATATATATGTTCACGTTTAAGGGAAAGGTGAAAGGTGAGAAACTCAATAAACAGGAGTGTTTTTTATGCAAGCACTAGGAAATATCCTGCATACGTAAAAAGGTTCGGGTGCTTTCTCTGCACTGGATGCTGGGAATGGGAACACTTTAGTTGGGGAAGAGGAAGCTCCTTGCATATACTCACGTATATATTTGAATACTTGATTATATGCTATCCGTTGATATATGCGGGTTTTAAAGTCATCCACTAATTTAACGGACTGGTGGTGAAGGGCCTTGAGGCGGAAGGTGGGCTTTTACGTCAAATGTGGAGGGGTTTTACCTTCCGGTTTATATGCTCGTGACGCAGTCGTTTCTTCATTTGTTCACCTAACTTGTTCATGCGATTAAACGTGTATCTATAGTGATGATGAGATGTGGGATGGTGGTGGTGCTGGAGGCTGGGAAAACAAACGTGATCATCAGGATAAATATGAATGTAGGAGAGTCTTGTGAGAAAACAAACGCATATCTAAATTTTATTCTTTTCTCATAACGCCAACAAACGGAAGCAATTTGCATTCATTTTGTTAAGGGAAATTTTTTGACCTGATCAAATAGATATTTGAGGCGTGATCTTTTCTTGTTATGACCTTTTCAAACATTTGCATGGGAACCATGACATTTTTCTCCGTGCCTATCTTTTTCTATATGCGAGGTCAGGCTTCATAGTACACCTTTTTTGTGCATTTATATTGTGGTTCTTTGTGTGCTATACTATCTTGTACATCTCTTGCTCAATAGTACATTAAGCTTGGCAGTGGAAGTGTACTTCATTTTTTTGTTGGCAAGAGTTTTTTGCTCAGGAATTTATTTCGCATTCGTGAGAATCTCATGGTGTAGTGCGATTCACCATCGTTTTGTTACGGTTGTCTATGCTTGTTTTCCCTTCTTTTAGGGATTTATTAACTTAAGCGAGCGGGTTTCTGTTTATTTCACATGCTGAAAGATGACATGTGTGCTTTGTACGATGCATTGTCACTGAAATATATGTTAGGAGTCATGCTAGGGGAAAACACACGTTATAGTAGTTTATGACACGTCATGAGTTTCAGGCATTATTGCTAAAGTTTTTAGTGACTTTTTGACGATGATTGGGTGTCCTTTCCAGGATTTTTTTTTCTCTTATCTTTGTTTGTTAAGGTAGGCGTGTTATGTTGTTTCGGGGGGAATGATAGACAGGACAATATCAACAGCAATTTATAACACTTTACGTCATATATGCTTTGGTGTTGGAAATGAAAGACAAATGTGTTGAGTACGTGTAAAAGTAAATGAACATATTTTATTCAAAATTAACCTCATCAATCTTATCAAGAGAAATGTAATTGTTTGTTGGATATTCACTTAACATAGGCACGTATTGTGTTGAGACTATTCGTTTAAAAGGTTTCCGGGTTGAGAAACCAAACGTTTTTGATTTCTGGAGTGGGATACAATTGCTCTTATCCGTTGACCGGTCCCAAACAACCCTCAAGTCTTGTTCTGAACTGGAGCTTGAGACGTAGGATGGGGAGGATACGTTCGTTAGCTGGTGCATAACATTTGTGTCACTTGATACTCTAACCTCAGATTTCAAATGTGATCCACTTTCAGAAGGCACGTGGGAAAGTACAACATAACGGGAACAGGGTGGTGACTCTCGAGCTTTTGATAGGCTAAACATTCGTGGTTTATCATGAATTATACAATCTTCTTCATTTTCCTCTGCCTCCAAATTAGTTGAAACTGCAGTTCGTGAAGGTCTATGTCTCAGAATCTTCTCATAATAGTTTTTCAAAGCGTTATAGTTCCTTTGTGACTGCTCATGCGCGTGCTTCTTAACCTCTAGATCCTTTTCAAGATTATCAAATTTCTTCTTTAGCGAAACAACCTCCAAGTTCTTTTCAGAAATAACACTTATCAGCTTGCTAGTTGGTTCTTGATACGAAGCTAAAGAATTCTTGAAAACTTCAATTTCCATCCTGAGCTGCTCCCGATCGTCACGAATACTGAACATCTCGAGCTTCTGGTCTTCAACTATTTTTTCCAACATAACATTTCTCTTTGCTAAATCGAATATCTGGTGGAGTCGTTTTCTAGCGTTAATCGGGATATTTGGGTCATGGAGGGATATAGGGTCACCTCTTTTCCATGTCTTCATCACCATCTCGTTTAAATCACCCTCTAATGTTTCATAAAGCCTTAATTTAGCTTCTGTTGTCTTGGTTTCAAGTCTCATGTTATCAGCTTCAGTTTTGAAATCGGTCTGTAGCGTTAGTAACTGCTTGTTCAATCCAATTATTTCTGCCTTTAACTCATTGTTCTCCTCTGCAAGAACCTCTTGGTCTTTCAACGAACTTTTAACACACTTTAGCTCACAATCTTTCACATCCAGCGCTGCATTGAGGCGATTAATTTTATCCGAACTCTTCCGCTGAAACTGACTCAGTTCCAAAAGCGTTGCTTCCTGTTTCACAACAATTTCCTTATACTTTTCGTCCAGTTTCTTCAAGTGGAGATTCGAGTTTGTCTGATTTTGAATGACCCGCTTTGCTTTCTCCAGCGTAAACACTAGAGCGCGTTGTAATTCTATAGGCGTGTGTTGCTGCTCCTCAACGTACCTCACTAGGGTTTCAAGTTCCTTCCATGTTGATGAGAATTTCTTTTTAGAGTCCAAGTCTAGGAGTAAGGTGTTAATTTTCTCATGAACGTATTGGTATAGCTGTAGGCTATTCGCAAGGTACATAACTTTACGCTTGTATTCTTCACTCTCAGCGTTTCCATCCTCTGCTTCAGCGCTGAGCTTGTCTACTTTCGCCTCTAGAACTTTCAGTCTCAAATCACGCGCATTTCTAGGGTTAGAGTAATCAATCGTTAGTTTCCGAACACTTTTATTCCTGCTTCTTAGAAAAAACACCACTGCGTTCACATCCGAGTCTGTTAAAACTGCATCTGCTAAACATTCGATGAGACGTTCTTTTAATCGTTCAGAGTGGATTGTTTCAGCTATCCGGGTTATCTCAGGCTTTGGTTTTAATTTTACTGGCGTTTCTATCGTTGTAGTAGTGTTGGAAGATACAAACGAAACTGTTAGGTCAGTTGGGACCGTTGTTGATGGCGTGGAGAAGCAGGGGTCAGTGGTGGTGCACAACTCGGATATATCGTGGTAGTTAGTCATCTTTATTTTTTTCACAGGAACGTATTTAAAAACGAATTGTTTACGTTTTTTCAATCGTCCATATCAACTTTCACTTCCGGATTAAAATTTCATTTTTTAATAATTCCATAAAAATTCCAAACACTAAATTTTTAGTGCTGTGGCAACGGTAACATTATTTTCTTGACTAACTAACAAGCCCTGTATTTTGCATGCAAACGTAAAAAAATATATCCTTATTAGACAGAAAGCATTTTTTACTAGCATTTTTTTTTACATTCACAATAATTTTAATTAGTACGTATTGTTTACATTTTTCCTGTTTGTCATATCAACTTTCACTTCCTGAATAAAATCATTGTAACTTTCCTCTAAATTTTCGATTCTATGGCAATGGTTGAAAACTTTTTGCACTAGAAAGCCCTGCATTTGACATGCAAGCAAACGTATCTTTTATTAGACAGATAACGATGACACATGGAAGAGCAAAGCATTTTGTTCATGCGATCCTATTCGCATGCAAACAAAAGGCCTATCTAAATCCAGTGTTTTGTTCTACTAGATTACTTTTACGTGACGTGTTATCAATCTTCCAGGAGTTCATTAAGGTGTGTTATCCATCGTCATGATTGTTTACGATTGTTTTTGTTTGATTGAAAGGGTGTAATGTCCGGTTTACAAAAACAATCATAATGACGCAACAGCTTGCTACTAAAGCATTTCCAAATCGTATTTAATCCAGCATCGTTTCAAGAAAGTTGATGAATAGGCATAAATGGAAAATAGAGGCTTGAGCAATGCAAACTGAATGGTTGAGTTGAGTTGACGTAGCTACGCTCACCTACGTGCTTCACACAATTCCTTTCTTCTACAATCACACATACGCAAATGTTGGGAAAGGAAGCTTGCTCTTGCTGAGTGTGTTGGCTCGTGGTTAAAGGATTTTATACAAGCACTCGTAGGATTCTTAGCTAGCAAGAAATTTTCTTTTGTTATGTAGAAAAATTCTAGTAGTACGAGAGCTGCAGCTTGATGATGCAGCTTGTTGAAACTAATGATGATGAGTAAGATTGTCACGAGGTTTCCCTACACGATAGAATAGTATTTAAAATGTTAAGAGTAGATAAACACAAGGTATATATGATTGTGATTGTTAGCGGTTGTAGAGTAGTAAATTTGTTTATATGCTGAAGCGTGTGTAGCTCGTTGTGATCGATAGACCCGTCCTATCCCCTTTCGGAATCTCTCGGAATCCTTACTATACTTATACTATAACACGAAAAAGGGGTACAAATAAAAAAATTATGGGACGGTGTGGGGCAAGAAAAAAATCACTTTTCATTATCATTCTAATGTGTGTGTATATATGTGGGGAACTCTTCTCTGTCCGCTTAGAGTCTTTCTTACGTACTCTCCATGAATCTCATTTCTCATGCTTTTGATGTGATATACGAGCTATAAACATACGTGTTTCCAAATAAGGAGCTATCCAGTTATTAGTCGCATGTGGGCTGAGCAGGACGCTCGCTCACATTCTCTCCACTCCACACCAAAACACAAGCAGTAATGTTTAAACGCGCAGTCTGACTACCCTCGTGGATAAAATGCGTGTAATTGTGTGAACAATTTAGGATATTTGTTGTGCACAGTTGTGAGGCATCCAAATCCAATTTCCAATTTGATTTTTCATGAAGCTAAAAGCATCTCGCAGTGGTGCACTGCACGGTAGTATTCAGTTGGAACATGTCAGTGACGGATCTTAGAGTGAGTAGTAGTGGGGAGCTGACCGCTGAAGGTCATTCCTCATCAGGAAACGCTCCACTTGGACCCCATAAACTTCCTAGAACTCTTAGCACTTCCGTTCTTAGGATCAAACATCGAAGCTCATTCTGGGAAAAATTCGGGGCTGATGATAATGTGCTCGTCAGGAAAGAAACGTACGGTTACGGGACCATGGGAACCTTATTTATTTGTGACTATTTTTTGTTTTGTGAATTTTTTCAATAATAACTTGTAAATAATTTCGATTGTTTGTTTTTCAGACACGGGGATGACTTGATCGTGACCCCTTTTGCGCAAATTCTAGCCAGTTTGCGCAGCGTACGCAACAACTACATCACGCTTACAAACGTACCAACTCACAGGTAATTACATCACATTTTAAGCACGGATAGAGGTTAAGCGTAATTAATTAAAACATTTGTGTTTGTCTCCACAGGTCTAGGCGTTCCTCTAGCACAGCTGGTGGTCCTAGTCCTCAGCCAAAGCATAATGTTGGAGGTAAGTTTTCCCAGTTTCCTTCTCAATCACTTCCTTTTTCAAAATTCAAATTGAGTAAATGTGCTTAATGTTTATAGATGATGGATATACTAAACTAGCATTGGAGACTCTTGATGAGCTGGACTGGTGCTTGGACCAGCTAGAAACTATTCAAACGCACAGGAGCGTCTCAGATATGGCCACATCTAAGGTAAACTACACACTTTTTTTCTAATTAATCTCAAGAGACTCATTTTGCGCTAATTAACACCAGCCGTGATTTGTTTACTTTGAACACGGCATACTTCAAACATCCTCTCGTGTCTCTCTTTTTATATATAAATCTGCCCAAAAAATCGTGGATAAAAAGAAATTTCTTTGCTTGCGTCAATTGTGTGTGGCGTAGGCATTGCATATATGGTCATGTTTTCATGAGCAGGTTTTTTCTAGCATCACCTTAAATTAAAGTCCAAGGCACGTGGAATTATGAGCATGCATAGCATGGGGTTCTTTCGTACGAAAGCCTACATTTTGGATACAGAATTTATATATTCGTGAATTCAGTTGATTGATGTGTTGCTTGCTCAGTACACGAATCGATAGACAAGTCTTCTTGTACTTATTGATAAAGCTTGCGAGCCAAACTTTCTTTTTTCCCAATTTATTGAGGTACGCGGGATTTTAGGGGAAAGGGAATTTTCTTGTAGTTTAGTTCGGTTGAGTTTGTATACGATGGAAAAGTGAAAGTTGAGGTAGAGAAAAAACTCATCCCAGGCGTAGATTTCCATTGTGATGATGGGTTTTCTTTCTCTTCCAATGTTCGCGTTTTCCTCGATCTTCTCCAACAAAAATGAAATTGACATTTCCCTTTGATTGACTCAAGGACTTGGGGAAGGAACGAGAATGGGAGAGAAGAGAAAAGAGCAAAGCATCCGCTCATCCGAATCATTCTTTTCTCTACTAGTGACGTCAGTACGGTTATATAGGCACGATTCTCGTTCTCACTCTTTATTGATTGGATTTCGTACGTATGAAAGCGGCTCAAATCCTGTTGATCTAAAACACGTATTTTTTAAAACTGCTTAGAATGAATACACACACACGTCAGGGATTGACCCGTGTATTAATTAGAACCTTTTCATTGCGTCATATTTCAAGATATATACGTCTCGTCTCGTTTTCATGGAATACTGTTGCACAGTGCTTTGTGAGTTAAAAATTTCGGACATGGGGTACTAGCTCTTAGCAGAGATAAAATGACACAGAATGCAAAAAACCCCATGTCAAAATTCAAATGCTGGCCGGAGTTATGGGACTGTTTGTGGACGTAGTTTTAGGGTTGCGTGGGCGTTTATATTTTTAAAAAAAGTTGTTTAAAAAGAAGACAGTTAAGTTTTCAGTTCAATTTCTTGCATACAATAATTTGTTGACATGGATGGCACATAATAGAAAAAAAATTAGCCGCCTAACATGTTACCTGTATGAGAAATTTGATTTAATTGATTTTTCGAAATTAATTTTTTTAACGAATGTCCTGATACATATGCCTAAGTTAGTAGTCGTGGAGTGTACTTCAGAATGTCCTCTACAAGCCACAAAAAAAATCTTAGGCATAACCCCCAGGACATCCGAGATATCTTAAGTTGAAGATACACAGGTAAATTCCAATTAAGTATTACGCAATCGGTGAGCAGGGATGGCCAATTTGCCTACATAATAAATTTAACATCAAATTAAAGTGGACTTTGAGTACTGGACAGTGGAGAAAAAACATATTACCCTATAGTATACTAGTATGAACCATCGTTGGTCAATTTACATCGTATAACTTTAGTTAATTTGATATAATATTTGTTATGTAGGCAAATTGGCCATCCCTGCTCACCGATTGCGTAATACTTAATTGGAATTTACCTGTGTATCTTCAACTTAAGATATCTCGGATGTCCTGGGGGTTATGCCTAAGATTTTTTTTGTGGCTTGTAGAGGACATTCTGAAGTACACTCCACGACTACTAACTTAGGCATATGTATCAGGACATTCGTTAAAAAAATTAATTTCGAAAAATCAATTAAATTAAATTTCTCATACAGGTAACATGTTAGGCGGCTAATTTTTTTTCTATTATGTGCCATCCATGTCAACAAATTATTGTATGCAAGAAATTGAACTGAAAACTTAACTGTCTTCTTTTTAAACAACTTTTTTTAAAAATATAAACGCCCACGCAACCCTAAAACTACGTCCACAAACAGTCCCATAACTCCGGCCAGCATTTGAATTTTGACATGGGGTTTTTTGCATTCTGTGTCATTTTATCTCTGCTAAGAGCTAGTACCCCATGTCCGAAATTTTTAACTCACAAAGCACTGTGTGTTGTCGTTTCATGTGCCAGATTTTTCATTCACATTCGTATGAATTGGTGATGATGAGCTGGGTCTCATCGTCTTATGAATCATCAAATATACGTTATATATTGGGTGGATTAGGGATCGTAGCAGGACTCATTACTAATTCATGAGAGTGGCAGTGAATGGAATTTATTAGCGCTCTAAATATAATTAGTTACCGTACACGTTCTTTGTAATAACGTGTTTGCTCGCTGACTACATGTGCTTATGAAACTGTAGTGTCCGTCCGGCTGTCCGGATTTTTTCAAATGAAATCATCCTGTGAGTCTTAAATTCTAAGAATAAACTTCCATTGTAGAGAATAGAAGTAAAAACTTTTTTATTTACGTCTATTTAAGCTCTCATGCTTATTGTATCCATGGTTCTAACCAAGTATATAAATTCCATTTGATTTTGCCTAAAGTCAGATTTAAAATTGCAAGGTAAAGCAGCTTAACTGTGGAAATTCTAAACCCATAGAAACAATCTGAAACACTACGTAATGGATTTTAAATAACATGAAACGGATAATTCCTTTTAATCCTACCCTCAGGAATTATTTGTATCTCATTTCGCACGAGAAAAAGGTGTTGGCTTATTAATTTCATGCGAAATCAATTTTGAGCACATATTTCAGTTATCCCGAGAACTTTGCATTACAAAAGAATCATGGGTATGTCCCTTTGTCACTCTAATTTTAGACATGGATTTTATGCGAGTCACAATAGCCGTATCATGTCACAACGTAGTACGAATAGCATGTAAAACTCGAACATATATTTTGTGATAGTATCAAACACTGGTTTATTGGAGGGTGCTGACAAACTCTGTGCATGGTTCTCTATCGATTTTGGAAATATTGTGAAGGAACGATGTATACGTTCGTTTTATTCGATCAACAAGTAATATATATTTCAGGTTATTTATCGAAGAAAGTAGTTGATCGATTTTATAATAATTTTATTGCATATACGTGAATGAATGATTCGCCTGGAAATTATTATGCGCCGTAAAATTCCTTGTTCAGAAACTAATGCCCGGAAGCATGGTTTTTTTGGGATAGTCACATAAATGAACGTGGTAGTGTCAAGGAGCTTTGGTCATGTGGAAGACAATTTTTTAAGCTGGTATATTTTGGCTCTTCCAAGTAAAAGTACCAAAGACCTTCTCGTTGAAAATCCTAGACTTGCTATCAAGTACACTTCACTATTCTCATTATAAGGTACTCAAGCTTGATATCAGCTTTGGCCACTACAACCAGACCAAAAGACTACGTATACGTATATTATTCTCTTTTTATCAAACTAGGCTGCATAGTATTTCCAAGTACTCGTGTATGCTTTATAACTATACTCCCAGATTTTTACTAGCACAGCGTTTTCTCTTGACGTTGCATAATATTAAACGTGAAACTCTAATTTTCATGTGATTAAGTAAAAACTTTTTTTTAAAGGGTTGGGCTGAAAATATAGTGTCTTACACTATCACAGCTTCGATATTATGATCGTGATAGTATTAAAATCTTGTTTGATAGGCTTAAAACTTTTCTTTTATACACGATATAAATTTTATGTCGCTCGCTGCAAGTACAAGTACATTCACTTTTCATTTCGCCCCGTCTAGTGATGTAATTTGCAGGTGTATATATATTTCGTCTGGGTGTCATAAAATAAACTTGATTTAATAACGTTCCTACGCGTCTGAATAATGTTGTTGTTTGTCAAGCTATTTTGTGTTGCTTATGACCATATAAAGTATTTTGGTGGCATTGATACGCTTAAGAAAAGACCTTGCTAGCAGAACTAGCCTGCCTTTGTTTGACGCGTAATAATAATATTGTCTAACCTAAGAATCCAGATTTGAGATTTGCGTTTCAGAGAAACTGGATGGAATGGTGGCAGGATTATTATCTTCCATGGCAAGCAACTATATCACGATACGATACATAAATTTGTCATGTCAACGTGAACGTAGGAGGATAGATAATACTTGATAGGGTTGTCTGGTATACACTGGATATATTTTAGACAGGTTTTCTGACGATAGAGATTATCCCGTTGATGTATAGCTAATTTCCTTTTAGCTTTAGCTAATGTAATTTCTATTTCTAACTACTTAACATCGGCTTTAGCCCATTTAACCATGGTTTATTGAACTATCCTGACCCTATATTACATCTGGTTACAACATGTGCGCTACTTATACACTCCTTAAATCCTTCGCAGAATAAAACGAGTCGTCGTGAAGTTTGTCACGTCAATGAGATTCTTATATACCAAAAAACTAATTTTATCTTAACACCAATTAAATTTTAAAACCTTCTTCTTGTTAAAATGAATGCGTTGCATCTGATGCAGTGAAAGTCGCGGAATGATCACATTTAAGCACTTCCCAGTAAAATGTCTCTTTTTAGTATGATTTTAAAAGATAAACTCCCACGTTAGATGCATTGCCAAGAAACTTTTTCATGTTTTTTAATAGAGTGCTTTGCGTAATAAACGGTTCCGTTATTGTCATAAAATGCCGGAAGCTTTCAACACTTTAGTGCTATTGAGTGCTAAAATCACTATGTTGATTGACATTAGCGGAGTTTTAAAGCGTTTCTTATTAGAACAAGGCACTTCGGATTTGGTCCACTGACAGAGTGACTGTTGATACGTAAACAGTAAAGAACGCATCAGGAAGAGTTTACCTTTGCTGATTTCCGGCAAAAATATTGTTTCATGTGTGAAAAGGTTCAATGATCGACCCAAATTACCAATATCTGTTTACCTTTTTAACGGTAACTGCATTATGAAATGCCTTTGTTTGTCTGTCTTTTATGGAATTGTTATGCAATTGGAAGATTACACTTTCAATTCAATATGATTAAGCTGATCTGTTGGTGTGGTCGTCCTTGGTGATGATGACTGATGACCAGGTTAATTATTACATAAATGTAGCTTCCGCGACAGGTTCACTCGACTTAATTTGACAGAGTGTCTGCTAATTGATGTAAATAATGTGTTGTTCCGCACGTCAAACTCAAGAAGCCTTTCTTGATTGACTCACAATTGATTGAAACTAATTGAATTGTGATCAATGCCAGGTATACCGAGGCTAGTTGCTTTTGCTTGATCACCATCACTACACATATATGTTAGCTATTATAACGCTAAATTCTGTTGAATGACACGCATGGTATATTACGCTTCTCAAGAACAACCAAAACGGTTCAATACGAGGCACTCATTTTTCGGCAAAAATGTGAGTAACTCATATACTGAGATATATTATGTAGTTCTAATCGCTTGGAATAATCGCGTTGTTGATAAATGGGATCGCTATATAAACATATCTCCGTATGTAAACAACTATATAGTTTGGGTCTGGCGTGAGTGTTGTGGGCTGCTATGGTTATACTGCTACTTCATCCTTCAGTATATATACGTTATGACCACAAATTCATGTATACAAAGTAAAGAGCGAAAAGAGTTCTCATTCATTGGGCTGCTCTCAAAGTGATCGGTTCACTTACTTGGTCGCTTTTTGTGATTTTCCATTGCCAATATTTATGTTACACACATCTTCTGTTATGCAAATCTTCATTAAATATCCATTTCTAGCCTTTACATTAAATCGGTTATTGTTCGCTCTCTGAATATTAACAGAGGCAGATTATAATTTTTTTTTTTTGCAAACCATACACGCAAGCTATTCGTGATGGTACTTAGTATAGTTATTATTATTAAAGACGTTCAACGCGTGAGTTCAGTTCAGAGTTCATTTCGGACAAGAATATATAATCGCACTTGATCTTTTGACTTGGATATTATAAGCACCTTATTCATTCTGCTTATCAATTTTGTGCAAAAGCGTTTGTAAAATTAAATACTATACTCGTCACTTCAGTTCTGGGGACCGTGTGCGTTTGTGTTTTTTGGGAACATTCATATTTGTATTTTAGAAGCGTTTTCCGTTTTCATGAAAAAACAATTGTAGTCATGGAATCTCAGTCAGAAAACAGTTCTAAAGAGAAGGAGACGAGGGATAATGTTGTGAATAATCAAGTGGTTGTTGTTCAGCAACGGCAAGTTTATGTTTTTGAAAATATATACGAGCTGGAGTTTGTGATCAGGATTGTTCAGGTGTTTTTACACTGGTTCCTTGCCATTGGCAGAGAGGTAAATATCAAAGAGACGAGTATTTTTAATGGGAGAGACTACACAAAATGCATTTTTTGGGGATAAAGACACAAAAAGAGATTTTTTTTGGCAGGATGCCTTGGCTACGAGGAAGTGCACTAGTATTCGTGCCAGTGCAGAAACCTGCGGGGAATGTTAAAAACTCATGTCGTAAATGATATATTGTTTTTCTTTGATTCTAGTTCAAAAGAATGCTGAACAAGGAGCTGAGCCATTTCTCAGAGTCTTCAAAGTCTGGAAACCAAATCTCAGAATACATCTTTAGCACTTTTCTCGGTGAGTTTTTCTTTTTATGCAGTGTTTACTTTGCTTCATTCTCATTAGCATAAGTTTCATTGATATATGCGATATTTGGGACTGCTACGTTTTAGCATGATATACAATGAGTCTCATTGTATATCATGGTTTTAGTAATTAGACGTATTAGGATATTAATAGGCAAACAATGCAGATCAACAACAATACGTGCGCATATTTATGAGGGGTTTATTAGCAGCTCGAGACATCTCGAGTGAATATATCAATTCCGCAAATAAATAATGCACTTAATTAAAACATATATACGTTTGCCATTGCGACGTACGCCTTATAATCTGCGTTGTAAATCATGATTAGGGAAGTTGTTATTAAAAATAATATTGAGGAAAAGGCATACGAGTATATATTAAGTGGCTTAAGTAGCTTGAAGTAGTTTGAAATTAGTATATTTTGAGAGGCACGTGTGACCCGATTCAGAGGCGAAATCGCAAGGTTGAAGCTCACGCGTGTGCGTCTAATATATATATCGGGGGGAATTCGTACGCACAATCATAATCCATTTAACACTTTGACTTGGCATTCATGCTTTCTAGGGCACCAGGTTGACAACCATCTAAACACATTCGCATAAATACTATAAGTGCGTTTACTAAAACATTTTTATGCATTCACTGGAAAGCAAATCCTTGCTAATCAGATCAGATAAACTTGCCTACGTGATAATATTATTCAACCTCATGAGCTACTACACTCACGTCACGCAGCATTCCTTTTGTGATTGGACAGGTTGGAGGCGCGTTGCATAACTTTCTAGAAAACGGAATTTGTAACGGGAAGTTGCATGACGATTCTAAGTCAGACGTGTAAGGAAAATGTCTTGTGACAATCTTTAATTGATGACTCACTTGCGGATCTATGTGCATGAACGTTTGCTATAGCAACGTGTGTTACTCATGATCTGAATGCATGAATGACTACGATGCATCTTTTGCATAATTTAGTAACTTGTGAATCACGAGGAAAATATCTTTTATGTTTCTTTGTGTAATTAGGAGATATGTTGTTTGCGCAGGTGGATGCTTTAATTGCGGTTTTTTAGTTGGCACTTCCTGTGTCCTTACTCCACATTCATGCTTCATTATATTTCTCTCTATTCAGCTCTTCTCTTATATGTGGTAAAAGTACAAAAGAAAAAAGGCATGTGCAGAAAATGTGTAGGTTTGTTATGAGATTCAGATGTTGGGTCTGGTGTTTAAGGTCAAGAGTGTCTTTGTAGATATATGCCCTAAATCCTCGAATGTGAAGGATACGGGAAATTATTGGACAAGCTCGTTTTGTTGCTCAATTTACTTCGTTTTTTATATACTACACAATCCGGCTATTCAGGTCGGGGTGAAGTGTTTTTTTTTCTTCTAAAATAATAAAAAGTTATTAAAAAACTCAAATCTGGTTTTGTTTCTCTGGATAAATACGTAGTTTATGAAATGAAGGTGAAAATATATGAACGTGTATGTAAAAACTGGTTTTTTGATTGATTTTATATTATAGACAAGCAGCAAGAGTTGGATCTTCCATCGTTACGGATAGACGAGGTAGGAGATCCATCCCCATCCACATCTTTGATAACTCAGAAAGCACTTGCAATCGAAGCAAGAAAACAAAGGGAGAAACATGCAAAAGTTGCATCAAGTGTTGGGGTCGGGTTACCTGCTGTACTGCAAGCGCCACAACATCAGATTCCTGGATCTAGTGGGATTTGTGATCAAGGGGCTTCTGGATCTTCTATTTGTAAACCACAGCATCCCATGTCCCATATCACTGGTGCTAGGAAACCTTTAGCTAATGTTAATAACCTTTCGGAACGTATACCTAAATATGCTGTTGATACTCCTTATGAGGAGGAACTTGGGGGACATCTTGAAGATGTGGATAAATGGGGAATGGATATCTTCAAACTTGATGAATTATCAAACTGCAGACCTCTCACTGCTGTTTGCTATGCCATTTTTCAGGTATTTGTGGTGTTGCTATGCGTTACTATAAATTTAAATTTATTTGGGTGAGTTTTCGTGAGTGTGAATGCTAATGATATTTATTTATATAGGAAAGAGATTTAATGAAGACATTTAAAATCCCGGCCAAAACACTAGTGACATTTTTGATGACTTTAGAGGATAATTATATTCGTGAGGTACCGTACCACAATAGTTTGCACGCGGCTGATGTTGCTCAGTCCACACACGTGTTACTCAAGTCACCGGCTCTTGAGGTGAGTTTGCCAAGGCATTAATAGTGAATAACATTTTTCTTTTATTTAAATTTTAATAAAAAGTGGAACATAAGCAACCATATTTTCGGATAGCATTCATTAAAATGAAAAATTAAATTCAAATAAAAATTCTTAAAAACATTTCCCGGTTTTAATTTCCCTTGATAACTTTAAATTTTCATCCCCGGACAAAAAAAATTTGACTCATGCCAAAATCCCATAGCTCCAAATGGTCTAACCTAAACTTGCTTATCTTAGAGTTTTTATCAAAAGATAGAGAATTGTCATAGTGAGATTGTTGATTTTAATTGCTGAATCGTTTGGATTAGTCGGTGTTCACAGGTCTGGAGCAGTTGGCAGCAATATTTGCAGCGGCAGTGCATGACGTAGACCATCCTGGAGTGACTAACCAGTTTCTCGTCAACTCCAGCTCTGAACTCGCGCTAATGTACAATGATGAGTCTGTGCTTGAAAATCATCACTTGGCTGTCGCTTTCAAGCTACTACAAACTGAGGAAATGGATATTCTTAGCACGCTTACCAGAAAACAACGCATGACTCTCAGGAAAATGACTATTGATATGGTATGTCAAACAAATTGCTTTAATTGTTTCTACTTTTAATCATCTACTTATCTTTGCTAATGACTAATTTGATGGTGTTTCGTAATATCTCAGGTGCTGGCCACCGACATGTCTAAACATATGAGCTTACTTGCTGACCTGAAGACTATGGTGGAGACTAAAAAAGTCGCCGGCTCAGGCGTTCTTCTCCTCGACAATTACACTGATAGGATACAGGTAAATGCACTTGACATTATATACATGTATGGTAACCATGGCGTTATAAAATGTGCTAATGAGAAATATGCTTATGATTGTAATAGGTGCTCCAGAATATGGTGCATTGTGCAGACTTGAGTAATCCTACAAAGCCACTCGGGCTATACAGGCGCTGGGTGGAGAAGATCATGGAGGAGTTTTTCTGCCAAGGAGACAGGGAAAGGGAACAGGGTCTCGACATATCACCAATGTGTGATAGACACAATGCCACCATTGAGAAATCTCAGGTATTAACCAATTACTACAACCTTATTCGTTGACATGGTAATTTGTAATCTTTTTATATTTTCATAAAACTAACTAATGAATATATTAAATTGTGTCGCTACTAGGTTGGTTTCATCGACTATATAGTGCACCCGTTGTGGGAGACATGGGCAGATTTGGTTCACCCAGACGCGCAAGATATATTGGACACATTAGAAGAGAATCGTGACTGGTACCAGAGTATGATACCTCCGTCGCCTCCTCCGTCAGCGGGTAGTCAGGACTCTGACAAGCACAAATTCGACGAGGACGAAGACGATACAACAGCACAGCTAGTAGAGGAAGAGGAGGAAGATTCTCAGAACCCTGATTCACCAAGAGATAAGATCCAGTTTCATATTACGCTTGAGGAAAACGAGCCAGAACAAATGTGACGATGTGGTTCTCCAGGATCAGGTTCTTCCAGCTCATCTTCAAATTCCTCTGTCATGTTACGGCCTCCTGCTGCTCTGGATAAACCTTTGTCTGTCCAATTGCCAAATAATGATACTTTTAAAAGTAACCCTTGCGTGTCTAATCCTGCCAATCGTCTCGTGTCTAGTAATCAACCTTCGCCTTGTAGCAGCAGGAGCCTTCAACCTCCTACTCAACCTTCATCCTCCTCTACCTCTTCCTCACCAAGTATCTACAGAAGGGTCGTCACCAAAATGAGGAACCTTTGGAAACGGTGACGAAGGACACTCTCGTGAACACAATCAAAAAAATATAATTATAACCTTCTCGCTTATTACAACATAAACCGTTCGTAGATACATATTTACATGTATCTTGGCTCGTAGGCTTGGATAATGTCGAAAATTAACTTACGTCTATATTATACACCCTTTTCAATTTGACCTTTGGATTGATGTGAAAGTGAATCTGCAACTTTATTTTTTCAAAACATATATGTTTGTTCTCTTTTTTCGTTTTTAATTAATTAATTTGTCGCGTCATGCGTAAATACGAGTATCAGGATTATATACTATCCTGAACACACCCACAGCAGAATATACTGAGACCTGATCAGAGATAATCATCTCTTTTGAAACTTTTTCAGCTTAAAATATTGTAGATTATCAATATATGCCTTGTTGCTGGCGACAAGACAAACTTTTAAGTACTATTATATGTTGCAGCTAAATACTCACCTTTTTGGAATCCCATGGTAACATGGCATTTCCAACTTGGTGATGCAACCTTACTACATACACGTTTAACCCTGCAGTTGACCTAAAGGCCCCGAACTTAAACGTTTGGGTTTTAAATAATGCTCTCAATTCGAATCTGAAGCAACAATATATAAGCGGTACTGGCTACCTGCCATTATATTGTGTTTAGGGTAGAAATATATCACATTTATTGAGTTCTCTAGTCAGTTTTTATTATTATTATTATTATTTTCCGTTTTGTTTTCTCTCGGGGCAGGTTTCCATGGAAAGAAAGTGAACAAATAAAATCAATTTATCATGGCGTGTTAATTTAGTTGAGTACACATATCTGTAATAAAAAATAAATTCTTTTTTTTCAGTTGTTTGGACAAATTCGTTTTTTAGGTTAATTAGGCTTGGTAATAACGTAGCCGCGCTAGTAGAGCGTAGGCTGTATAGAAGAAGCGTTTCTTCTTTCGAACATGGACTTGGTCCAGTAGCCAACATTGTCTCTACGTGACAGTTTTTTAGGGCGTAGATGAATTCTTATAGAGTGCGTGACTGCGTCTGTGAATACGTGCGTTTTTTTGGTTAAGATTACACGGTAGTTTGAACACGCGTGTTTTAAAAAAAAAGGTTCGAATTATTATTATCAATGTTCTGTAAACACGACACCTATATATCATAATAAATACAAAACGTTGCGTTATGAGTACATTGCTTAATGTTTCTTTATCTCTTTTCTTTAATAACCATATATTTCGGGCATTACTTGCAGAGTAATGTTGGCAATTCGTTATCTGCATATTCGTTGCCATGTTCATATTTTGCGAATATTTTACTCATCCGAATTCAGAAAGTGAAAGCAAATGTGAAAATTTAATTCAATTGTTGCTATGAGAAATCATACGAATTCATTAACCATAATAATATTAGTGGAAATATTCTACTCATTATTAAACATGAGTCAAAACTTTGGCATGGTAATGAGTTCATTATCCCTCACTAATTGAGTTATTGTATCTGGAATGCTTGTCTTAATTTTCAATAGTAAAACATTCGCTTGCAAATTACATGCATTCTTTCATCGTTTGACAAGTTATGAACCATTTCCATTCATTATGCAATATGAACGCAAAAACGCTAAATTCACTATAGCAGTGGAATGGGTATATCCCTATTTCCTAATGTTCATGTTTTGGTGACCTTGAAAATGGAATGTGTGTGGATGTATTACAGAAGCTCGCGAGAAAGAACTTTATTCACAGCTCACAGCAATGCTATGCTCTTGTACTGCTACTGCTTATTAGGAAGCTACCGTCCAATAATCAGCTCGCATGTAAGAGTTGGGATTGAAAGCCAAACCTTTTTTTTATTGTAGGATTTTTGGATTGAGATAGTGGAGTTGACAGGAAAGGATAAGATAGTACCAAATCATTCTTATTAAAAGTTTAATTCATTTAACTTTTTCGAGAGTTAAGTCAAGTTTTTCATCATGGCTCCTGTTCTTCTTGGTTACTGGGATATTCGTGGGGTGAGGGATTCAATTCTTATTTGATTTTACCTGAGTTAGCGGCTAACTCAGGTAAAAAACTAACTGTTAGCGTTAAAAAATGTTTATATTTTTTAATTTTTTGTTGACAGCTCGCCCAGCCTATTCGTTTGCTGCTTGAGTACACTGGGATGGAATGGGAGGATAAGTTGTATTCTTGTGGACCTGCTCCCACGTACGATAGGGGTTCCTGGCTTGGGGTTAAGGAGACGCTTGGACTGGACTTTCCTAACGTAAGTAAAAGCATTGGAAGGGGTTTATATTAGAATTTAGGTTGTTAAATGTTAAATAAATGAATAAATGTTTGATTGACAGTTGCCGTATCTGATTGATGGTGAAGTGAAGCTGAGTCAGACTCAGGCTATTCTCCGGTACATTGCTAGGAAGAATGGGTTATTGGGTAATGATGACACTGAAGCCATGCGGGCTGATCTTATCACTGCTGAATGGGCGGACTTCAATCCAAACTTCACTGGAATGTGCTACAGTCCAGATTTTGTGAGTTTTACATGCTTTATCTTGTGGAGTTTGTTTTTGTGGAGAATTTATCAGACAGATTATATGCTCAATGCTTTGTTATATGAATGATTACAGGAGGAGAAGAAGCCTGCTTATTTGAGCGATGTTCTTCCTACTAAACTCAAGCGGTTCTCTGACTTTCTCGGTGATCGGCCTTACTTTGCTGGGAATAACGTGAGTTTTTGGATTGCATATGACACATATGAGAATATTTAAGTAGAATGACATGAGTTAATGATAAATGAATATACTTTTCAGATAACATTCGGTGATTTTGTGATGTATGAGACGCTTGCCCAGCACAAGCTCCTGGACCCAACTTGCTTGAAGGGTTTCAAGAACCTTGATGAGTTTGTTGATCGGTTCGAGAATCTTGAGAAGATCAAGGCGTACTTGAACTCTAGCAAGTTCATCGCCTACCCGCTCAATAACAAAATGGCCAGCTTTGGTGGATAAACACAATTTTATTAATTTCAATATAAATTACGTGATACAATCAAATGTACGTCTATTTGGTACAAAAATTGAAATAAAAGGTTACTGAAAAACCTCATCTAGTCTTTCCTGCATATTAAATTGCATAAGTTTGTTGATGATATTATCAAGGGATTGATTCCCTTGAAGCAGAGACTCTAGATCAAACACACTATAGCTAATTCTATGATCAGTAACCCTGTCTTGAGGATAATTATAAGTTCTAATTTTCTCACTTCTTCCTGCACTACCAACTTGTAGTTTCCTGTTACTCCTAATACTAGCGTTTTGAGCACTGCTCTCCTTCTCATATAATCTTGCTCTTAAAGTCTTTAATGCATTAGATTTATTCTTGATCTGACTCCTATCTGTTTGGCATTCTACAACCATATTCGTTGGTAAATGTGTTAACCTTATAGCTGACTCTGTTTTATTAACATGTTGACCACCTGCTCCTGAAGCCCTTTTAGTCTCTATTTTCAAATCTTTATCGTGAATAACTACGTCTACATTTGATGGGGTTGGAAGAATCGCTATAGTACTCGTGCTTGTGTGGATCCTTCCACTCTTTTCTGTTTTTGGTACTCTCTGTACGCGGTGAACTCCTCCTTCAAACTTTAATGTTTTGTATACTTTAAACCCGGTGATGTTCATTGACGCTTGGCGTACTCCTCCTAGCTCTGTTAAATCGATTGATGTTGAGTTGCACTCCCAACCTTTGTAATTAGCGTAATTCTCGTACATCCTGAACAGCTCTGATGTGAATAGCATAGCTTCTTGACCTCCTACTCCTGCTGATAACTCTAATATTATGTCGTCGCAGTCGTCTAGTCTCTCTGGTTTCAATACCAAATGGAAGAACTGCAAATTCAATGTGACATTTTAAACATGTGGTTTATGCTTTAATATTTTTGTTAACAAATTAATACGTGATTAAATGAATTGTAATGTGTAAAAAAAAAAAAAATGAAGGCTTGACCTCATCCTCCAGCTGAGCAACAAGCTCCTGAATGTTTTGAACATCTGACCCCGCAATCTCCCTTAGCTCAGGGTTATCTTTAGCAAGACTCTCCAGCTCCCTAATTTCGTTTTGTTTCTTGACTATATTGTTGACTAGATTACTCACATCATGATCGTGGGTACGGGATGTTAGATACTTTTGAACGGAGGGGTGTGATAAGTCATATTTGTGCCTCACTTGATGGATGAGTGGAGTGCTACTAAGTTTCTTCACCAAAGAAAATAAACCAAACCTCATCGTTTACAAACGTCTGCAAATAAAATTCAATACTTTTTATTTAACATCGCATCGCCATCACATTATTTACAAATTAAATTACATATTCGGTTAAAATCTCGTCAGTCGTCAATAAAATAAAGTAACATACGTTTTCTTAAAACCTATTAACTAGTGGTTAAAGCTGGTTAATAATTGGGTTACTTAAAAACTAAAATGAAAATGGTCAAGGAAGTAGTGTTCATGTCACGTGAGATGTGTGTTAAGAATTATTTTCCACGACGTTTGATAAGCACCTTCGTTTCTTCTGTCGTTTAGGTATGTTTTCAGACTTTTGAGTTGATGGAATGGTGTCAACGCTTGAGTCTCCACGGTATAAAATCCTTCGCCTTGAGCTACCAGAGAACAGCTCTGCAGTGTATCTGTATTGAATAGTGTCTGCTAATCGAGATAGCTCCCGATTCTTCGCCCTCGCACGTTTCTTCACATTTCCAACTGATTGCTCTGAATCATTGCATGTTTGTTGAGCTACGCTTGATTCTACATTAGAATCTCTTTCTGCAATGCATCCTGGATCCTCAGAGTTGTTAACGCGAATCTCAAAATCTTTGTAACTCGCACATGCTTCATCATCAATATCTTCTTGCACTGGCGCTACTTCATCTGAATCCTTTAGATTAGCATTACTTGACTGAATTTCTCGGCCAGCAACTTGTTGCTCAACGCTGCAATTCTGATCATTAGACTCATTTGTACTTTCACAGGTTTCTTGCATGTCTTCAGGGATCACTCGAGCTACTTCATCTTGATCTGTTGTGATTATTTGAGGGTCAGTAGAAACGTTAGTGCTGGATCCTGGATGTGTAATTTCCAAAGTTGGACGCTCAACTTCATCCTCAATATCTATAATCTCAATCCTTCCATGAGTTCCATTGAGGAAATCTAATCGAGATGGAGGGTCGTACATTTGATTGACATGAGTATCATGAAGCTCGTTGTCTTGATCGTTGAAAAATGTGGAGTCATTGTCTTCAGATGCTACGTTTTCAGGAAGCCTCAGCATCGAGTTCTCGTTCTCGCTCTCTTCAATGATCGTTGACAAACGAGAATCTTGATCATCTTGCATAACGACTTCTAAAGATTCGAAGTTATTTCCAGTCTCGTTTGAACTTGCACACGTTCCTTCAACATCTTCAGGTAACACTGCCATTTCTTCATCTTGATCTGTTACTTCAATAGTGAATATTTGAGGGTCTGAAGTAGCGTTAGACCTGGATCCTGGGTTTGTAATTTTCTCAGTTCCACAATCATCTTCATCATCAATATCTATAATCTCAATCATCTGATTGACACGGGAATCATGATCTCCACAGCCCATGACTAGTTGGTCTACAGGCTCGTGTTGGTTGAAAGGTGTTGAGTCGTTGTCTTCATATGTTATGCTTTCAGGAGGGCTGAGCATCGAGTTCTCGTTCTCCTTCTCGCTCTCTTCATTGATCACTGACAAAAGAGATTCTTCATCTGGCACAACGACTGCTAAAGCGTGCATGTTCCGAGCCTCCAAGTCCAAATTACCATCGACACAAGGAACATTTACGTGCCCTTGCAATGGAATGACATCAAAGCTCTTTTCATTAAAAGGAATCCCAAGGTTTTGAAACACACACTTGATATCATTGACCTGCTCCTGATTACAGCACAAAACTGATAGCCCGTACAACAATTTAACTGCAAGTTCCAACGAATCATTCTTAACAAAATCAAGTGAAATTGTGACCATGAACGGCTCGTTTTCGTAAAGGTTTGATATCAAGGTGGAGTAGCGTAGGAGCAGCGTTTTATGAATTGCTATTCCACCACCTTCCTCTCCAACAAGTAAGAATGCTCCGAAATCCTCTTTCTTCAATGTTTCAAATGCATCGGCGAAGAGTCTGCACCAATGCGTTTCCAAACTACCACCACATTCACTTGGCGTCGTGCTGATCTTGTAGTTCTGGATCTGGACTCCTACTGAGCAAATACCCTCCATCCTGTTTCTCAAACTATTTTGCATCCTGGGGAATTAGCATTAGTCCAAACTGTAAGTTTCACATTTAACATATGCGAAGGAGGGTAGGATACGTTCAAGAACAGTCTTCATAATTACTTATAAACATAACCTACGTCAATATAATCTTGGTCTTTGTCATTTAAATTTTTAATAAATTGCTACAAGCTAGAGATCCGTCAAAAATCCGTCTGTTAAAGAGTTAAGGGATTCAGGCGTTATTATATTTAACTTTAACCTCTTAACTTGACTGCTTGAGTGTCCGCTTTTGTAGAAAATTTTAATCTTTAACCCACACAAGTTTGTAATTGATAAATGCAGTTTTTGTTGCTAACGTCAACTGCGCAAATATCAATGTGTGAGACTGTTTACTGTTTGGTTAAAATCCAACAGCTTGCTTGGAAGGTTATCTCTAAATACTAGATCCGAGGCAGACTGAAGTTTAAGTAATAGGTTAACAGACTTCCATACAAAAACCATGGCGACTTAACCTGTAGTTTTAACCCGATGGTTTATGGGGTTAAAACTTGACCCGTTAACCGGCCTTAACCCTTTAACTTTAACTCTTTAACGTGCGGATGTTTTGAGCACACACAATGAATGATTTGAACTTACCAAAAGTTTTATTTCAAAGTTGATGAGTTAGAACCGTTTCCTTGGTGTTAGGGGAAAATGTTAAAGGTTAATGTTAAATGGGGTTTTCATTACATTACTTACTTTTCGCCAAAAATACTTTTTCTAATAATGCACTTTTACCCTTTCTCATTTCATTACGCGGCTGTAAACATGTAAAATTCCATGCGCGAGGCTGTTCAACCATTACGTTGGATAAGGTAGGGACTACAACATACACGGTTTCTCATGGTCTAATTACTTATTTTTAAGACCTTCTGGGTATTCAAATTCACATGCCTCTGATTTCCAGGTGATTATATGGAATTTTGAATGGGGTTGATAAGTTTATTGACGTACTTAATGTGGATTCTCTGGTGAACATGTGATTTTGATTGGGCCTTAGCGGAAACAATGTTTTTAGGGTTACCTACTCTTCACTTGACGTTCTTGGGAATATTATTATTGCGTTTGTGTTCGGAAATTTGCTTTTAATCTAGTGTCAAGTGTTTTGAGTTGATTTAATAATTTTTAGTGTTTTGAAGTGACTGATTTATAAACTGAATAAGTGTCAAGATGGCAAGCAGCACTGCGTCAGGTGGTGCTCCTGCTGAGGAAAGTGACCAGCTAGTTATTCGGCCTCTGTGAGTTTATTTAATTTGATATTTTAAATTATATGGTGTTGGATTGCTAATTAAATAAAAATGATATGATGAATTATAGTGGCGCCGGCCAGGAAGTGGGTAGGTCCTGCATAATGCTGGAGTTTAAGGGGAAGAAGATCATGCTGGATATTGGGATTCATCCTGGGCATACTGGCATGGAGGCATTGCCATTTGTTGATCTCATTGACGCTGATGAAGTGGACCTTCTTCTTGTTTCACAGTAAGTAACATGTGCAATTACATAAAACCAATTAAAATTATTTCATTTTTGTCTTTTCATTATTATCTAACGACTCTTTACCACCTCCCTCAACAGTTTCCACCTGGACCACGCTGGAGCATTGCCTTGGTTCCTGTTGAAGACAGCGTTTAAGGGCCGGTGTTTCATGACGCACGCTACAAAAGCTATTTATAGATGGCTGCTAGCTGATTATATAAAAGTTTCTAATATCTCTACAGACCATATTCTGTATACTGAGGCTGATTTGGAGGCTTCCATGGATAAAATTGAGACTATTAATTTTCACGAGGAGAAGGAAATCAAAGGGATCAAGTTCTGGGCTTATCATGCTGGACATGTGCTTGGAGCTGCCATGTTCATGATTGAGATTGCTGGTGTTAAGATCCTTTATACTGGGGACTTTTCTAGGCAGGAGGATAGACATTTAATGGCTGCTGAAGTTCCTAGCATGAGACCTGATGTTATGATTGTGGTGGGTGGAATATATCGTTAACTATAACTATTCGTTATTCAACTCCAATTACCAATTAGCTAATTAATGTAATAATTTCAGGAATCCACGTACGGAACGCATATCCACGAGAAGCGTGAGGACAGGGAGACTCGTTTCACGAGCATAGTACACGACATAGTTGGAAGAGGTGGAAGATGTTTGATCCCAGTGTTTGCGTTAGGCAGAGCTCAAGAATTATTGTTAATCCTTGATGAGTACTGGGCACTCCACCCTGAGCTCCATGATATTCCAATCTACTACGCTTCATCACTAGCTAAGAAATGCATGTCAGTTTATCAAACTTATGTTAATTTCATGAACGAGAAGATCAGGAGACAAATTGCAGTTTCAAACCCATTCGTTTTTAAACACATTTCTAACTTGAAATCTATTGACCATTTTGATGACGTAGGGCCATGTGTTGTTATGGCTTCACCTGGTATGATGCAGTCTGGATTATCTCGTGAACTGTTTGAAATGTGGTGTACTGATCCTAAAAATGGGGTTATCATTGCTGGGTATGTTGTTGAAGGGACACTTGCTAAACAAATCTTATCTGAGCCTGAAGACGTTACGCTGCTTTCTGGTGTTAAAGTACCACTTAAAATGTCTGTTGACTACATCTCCTTCTCTGCTCATACTGATTATGAACAAACTTCAGAGTTTATACGCACTCTTAGACCACCTCATATTGTGCTTGTTCATGGGGAACAGAATGAAATGGGGAGGTTGAAGGCTGCGTTGATAAGAGAGTATGAGGATGAAGGGAAACATATTGATGTGTATAATCCTAAGAATACACAGGCTGTTGAGCTTAGATTCAAAGGGGAGAAAATGGCCAAAGTTATGGGGGCACTTGCTGTTGAGAAACCTGTCAATGGGAAACGGATCAGTGGGATTCTTGTCAAAAGGAACTTTAACTATCATATCGTTGCGCCACAGGATTTGTCCAGTGAGTGGAATTTATTGATATTTATTCTAGAAATTGATTTTATTTGGATCTGAGTTTAAATACACGAATGTTTTATCATTGCAGAGTACACTGACCTGAACATGAGCGTGGTGACTCAGCGCCAGTCTATCTGTTTCTCTGGCTCTTTTGATCTCCTCCACCATATGCTCGTGCAGTTAGCGAAGGAGGTTGAAGTGATGGAATCTAAAGGAAAGGATAAACGGGTGATACGTGTTTTTGGGGTTATTGATGTTGTGTATGAAAAGGGGCTCGTCACTGTCGAGTGGGTAGCATCACCTGTTAACGACATGTTTGCTGATGCTGCTCTTACCGCTATTCTACAAGCTGACTCCATTGAAGTACATCCTAATGACTTTCCTCCTCCTCCGGAAACTGACTTGGAACATTTCAAGGTGCGAAATAAAATGAATTTTTTAATTCACATCACTATTGTTAATGATATATACTAATGATATGCTTTTGAAAATTTGCCAGGAATGCGTGATAGACACGCTGCAGGACATGTTTGGTCGAGATTGTGTACCTAAAACGTTCAAAGGTGACACTCTCGCTGTTGTTGTTGATGGGAAGACTGCTAATGTAGATTTTTCAACCTTGGAAGTCAAGTGCGATGATGATGAGTCGCTTCAGCAGGTCGTTCAGTCTGCTGTCACAAGGCTTCATAACACTCTTACTCCAATCAGAGCTCATTCTGATACGTAAATATTTGTAATTTTGTAATGTGCATATATTTTAAAACATTTTGTGTGTAATTTTAAATAATCCTTTGTAAACTTTATTGATACGTGATTGAATATGGATAGATATTGGAATCAAAGTGTTTTATGAAGACAAAATAAATTCATTTTGTAATTATTTTTAAGCACATTTTGTACTTGTTAAACTCTTTCGAGGAGGAGAGCGATTCCTTGACCACCTCCGATGCATGCTGACCCGATTGAGTACTTGGCTCCGCGGCGGCTATTACAAACAATTGCATATTTAATTAACACATCAAAAGCAAATGGTTAAAACCTCAATAAATGACACACTCACATCATTTCATGAACGAGATGGGACGTGATCCTGGCTCCAGACGCCGCAAGGGGATGTCCAAGAGCAATAGCACCGCCGTTCACATTTAATTTTGATGGGTCAATGTTCAACTCCTTCATGCATGCAAGCGTTTGAGGTGCGAACGCTTCGTTGATCTGATCAGAATTTAAAACGTTTAATTTTAGACAAACTCATATTGTATATATTTAAAAACAACAAAATGATCAAAAAATTCAAATACCTCAATCAAGTCAATATCATTGATAGACTTCCCAGCAGCTTGGAGAGCTTTCTTGATAGCAGGGACAGGTCCAATCCCCATGTTAGTTGGTTCAACGCCAGAAATCCCATAGCTGACCAATCTAGCTAATGGTTTCAACCCATGTTGTTTAACAGCCTCCTCACTAGCTACAATTACAGCTCCAGCCCCATCACAAATACCAGAAGCAGTTCCAGCAGTAACGGTTCCAGCTTTCTTGAAAACAGATGGGAGTTTACCTAAACTCTCTTTAGTCGTTTGTGGTCTTGGGTGCTCGTCAGTATCGAATGATACCTCTTTTCCTTTGATTTTCAATGCGACTGGTGCTATTTCAGCTTTAAACCTTCCTTCTTGGTTTGCCTTTGCCCAGTTTAGTTGGGAGGCTAATCCGAATGCGTCTGCTTCTTCACGTGTTATCCCATACTTCTCTGCTAGGTTTTCTGCTGTCACGCCCATTGGCGTCTTGCAGTGGAAATCTGTTAGTGATGTCCATAGCGAATCTTCCAGCTGTGATATATTGAGTTTTTTTGTTAGCATAATATATAACATGCGAGGTGTATTAGAAGAAATTAAGCGTTGAGGTTTACCTTGTAATCACCTCCCAGTTTAGTACCGAAACGAATGTTCCTTGCCATGAATGGAGCTTGTGACATGTTGTCAGTGCCTCCAGTCAACACAACGTTAGAGTCTCCAATAATGATCTCTTGTGCAGCGTTCACAACAGACTGGAACCCACTACCACATAATCTGTTGATTGTTAAGGCTGGTCGGTCTATTGGGATTCCACAACGGAGAAGCACGTGACGGGATACATAAGTGCCGTCAGGGGAGGCAGACTATTCAGTAGGGAAACAAAAACCAAAATCTTTATAAATCCAGCATAGAATTAGAGTTTTTGGCGTCATTTAGAGCATAAAGAGCATAATTTTTTAACATACGCTGATGACATTTCCAATGACGGCAGAGTCAACAATCTTTGGATCAATGTTTCCTGCAGCTAGCGCCGCTTTCGCTGCTATTTCTTGGAGGTCTACACATGTCTTTTCTGCCAATTTTCCGCTGTAACGATTCAATCAAGTTAATTACGTAAGGCATTTGCAGCGTATTTTCTAGTTAAAATTCACTTCCTTACCCAAATGCTCCGAATGGAGTTCTCTTTGCAGCGACAATAAACACTCCCCTCGTTGCTGATGCCATATTTATCTTCTATTTTGGAATTGCTCAGTAATCTAATAAAATGTTTTAATTAAGTTTTTTTTACAATCTCATATTTTACAGCAAATGCGTTTCCTAGGAAATAAATTAAAAGGAAATTTTGTTTTATGGTAAATGCACTTGAACTTACGTGAATGAGAACCAGTCTGTTGAAGCACTTGAGTTAAAGTGACAGGGAAAATATTATACACACTTTCCTGAATACATCACATGTTGGTTCATCTCACACACTCCTCCAAGCTGAAGACCAATAGCATGAGTTTATCCACAACTGGGTTGCCTGCACCTTTGGACCTTGGACTTTAGTCTTGCTTGCAACAAGAAGCGTTTCATAACATGCATGAGCCGGTACATGATATGTGGTTGACTATTAAAGGTATATTTCAATGAAAGTGTAGTGTATGATGCAATCAAAATGCCTTTCGTTTGATCAAAATGTTAGATGCATGACATGGATGGAAAATGGAACTTCCAAATCTGGAGTACCAAGTTTTATAGATCAAAGGCACAGTATCATCCTAAAATTTAAATTTTCAATTTCAAAGATCTGGCTTTATGACCTATTATACTGGCTTGTCTCCTAGCGATCTTAATTTGTGTCAGAATCCAGAAAGATGCAAATCATAATTTCATTACGCAGGTACCCGGTCCCAATTAAAATATTTCCCGGTGTTTATGTAAATGTTCGCCATCGCTAACATTTATTCAATTGAAGCATCTCTTTACCATTATTACTATTACCAGGTGGATTTGCGGCAACGGATATTATCCAATAGATGAATCACGTTTAATTAACAAATTCATTATAACACGGGTTTAATGATTATTAACAATTTTAATGTATTTCGCATTAAATAATAATAGTTCACGCTTCAATATTAAAAAGAAACCTTGGGTGTTTGAGTCGGCAAATTCGTCAATGAACGTCTTATTTAATGCGTCTTAATGCCACGTAATCATGTTTTAATTATTATTATACATACGTAATTAAGAATATTATGCGTGCTTTTTCCAATGCCACGAGCAATTACATGATCACTTCATCATGAACATTTCTCATTACAAAATCAATCATTCTTGTTGCACCTCCTTTGCGAAATGGCGAAACTCTTGGAAAAAATCGGGTTATCATGGCACGACCTATTCGTTGTTGTAGCATTATTGGAAACGGTAACAAATTATATTTTTAAAAATTTTTCACGCTAAACCTACTACAATATCATACGAAATATTTGAATCATTTAGAGCTGGTGGGTCATGTTCGTGTTTATTGACGGAGCGGATGTGATCTTCAGAATGACGTTTGTCTCTACGAATGTCGGTAGGTTATATCTGGAGATTCCTTTTGTTTTGATATTAACAAACCATTTCATATTGAAAACGCTTAATTTCTTCAGTGTACCACGATTTCCTGATCGTGCAGAAGTGCGTGTCAGCTATCAAGCTGTTACTCACTATCGTCTGCATCTGGTTTGGAACCATCTTTCAGGTACGCAATTACAATTCCAACAATTATCCATGTAAATATCCTCCCGGAAAGTAAAACAAAAGGTATTTTGAACAGGGTCGAAGCGTGTACCTCCGTTTCTACATGGGAATAGGGTTGTTCATAGACGTGTCGTTGATACTTGCTTGGATCTTTATAGCTATCGATGAGTCTTGGCCTTTGAACCCTACCAATATTTATGGACTCCATTATATCATCACTTTTGTATTGTTGAGGGCTCTGGTTTACTGGACAGTCTGCTCGTTCATGAGAGAGATTTTCGTTACGCCTTTTGGTTCAAGTGTTGTTGGAACTGTTAATGGGGCTGTTGTTGGCATTCCTGAAATGAGTGTCAATTCTGCTGATAATCTTGTGTTCTTTGGGAAAGGGTTGGGGAGGGTGCTGTCGTATTATGCTCAGGAAACTCAGAGGGCAGCGCTTATTGCACTCATCTGGGATTTTGTGAGGAGCTAAACACTTACGATTAGGGTTAAAAGCGATTGCGATTGTTTTTAAAATGATTTGTTCTTTCAGCTATGGACTTCGTCAATCATCATCACCCAGGAGATGCCTGAACTCCTATTTGACGTGATTTTCATCGGGATCTTTGGTAAGTTTTATTGGGATTTTTGCATGATTTTCAGATCGCCCCGAAAATGTCAGAAAATGTTTTCTTTTTCAGGTTCGCTTCCTCTGGCAATTCCTACTGAGAACATTATCATGAGGATTGCTCGAACACTTCTCTCTGCATTCGGAATTTTTGCTGTTGTCAAGGTTAGCAAATGTATTTAAAGTTAATTACAAGTACTTGGCATATTCTTAAGGGTACGTGTTTGATGTTGTAGAAAAACGGATTGGGAATCAAGGTTTGGTTGGTGCTGTACACGGCGTTGGCAGTCATCAGCATGGGATTATTCTGCTACTTTCTTGCTACCATTGTTTCGGATGACTCCAGCCTAGCTATTTTCGTGTTTTGCTGCGTCTTCTTCGCGTCTAATGGTGCCAAAATTGCTGTCATATTTGCTGGACTACGCTCTTTCGTTAAAGTTGATGAGGGACATGTCGGATTTGTTAACCAGGCTTATGAGTGAAGATCAGATTAATTTATTGATTTATAAACAGATATAATTTGTTTGGAATATAACTACAAGTTTATGGCTGGTATTTTGTAAATGCTTAGATTTAAGGTGCAAGGTGAGTTTCATTCATTAGGTAAAGTCAAAAGAGCCTCCTTCTTGCTTTTGCAGTTTGAGAAATTACCTGTTTCTTAGCAATCAATTTCCGCGTCACGTTCTTGTACGGAGATCTTCATTAGGTTAAGAAACCGTTGTCTAAACAAAACTTGGTTTTATGTAATTTTTTAAACAAATGTTTCACAGATAATAAAATATATTTTTGAATTTATTTACGATTGATCGAGTTTCCGAGTACTTTATTTTAGCATAAAATGTAAAATCTCACGTTTTGGGATAAAAACAATTGCTGCACAAATTCACTTTAAAAATTAAATTACAAAGGGTTTTAAAATTATGTTACACTGTTTATAATTGTTACAGCATTTAAAATTATATTACACTGTTTAAAATCAACTTATGGTTAGTTTAAAATTAAGGTTAAAAAATCGATAGCGCTAGGTTAAAAGTAAATAAAAATTGGCGCAACTAAATAGATAATGGTTAAAAACTTGGCACTGAACTGCTGATTTGATAATTTAAAGTATCACGAGGAATGTGTTTACGCAATATTGTTAGTTTTCTTTTTCACTCCATTCTTTGTTTTTTAGGTTGGATGACTTCATTTTCCTCATTTTCAGTTTTGTTATTGAGCTTAGTTTTCTTTGCGTGTTTGAGCGTCATGTCCTTCGCCTTGGTAACATACGATTCAAAGTTTTCTGCGTATTCCTTTGCGATTTCAGTCATCAAGGGGTCGGACAGGTTCGGCTCAGATAACAGGATACGGATCGCGCTCAGTACCTGCGGAAGACAATACATAATTTCAAAGGGTTTGATTGGAGTGGACACTAGAAGCATAACTAGATTAAACTTACAGTAGCCAAGTTGAGGTTGACAGCCCACGTTCCTGTTGGTTTTGGTTTGAGGGCGCTGAGACAAACACGTCCGTTTGGGTCAATGTTTGGGTGGTACACCGGCGTCATGAACTTCACTGTTGGTGGTGTGAATGGGCTAAACAAACGTTATTAAGCGTTATTACGAGTTTTGGAATGTTAGGAATGATATGTTTTGGAATGATTTTTTTAAAACTTACTAGCGATCACTGAGCGCCACCTCAAGTCTGAAGACTCCTGACTCGTAAGGGGACCCTTCTGGACCGTCCATCTCAACGCTTATCAACTCTGAATTGTCATCCTTCATCCAACAGTGGATTCCTGGATGGCGGAAACATACAAATTATCAGTTGGATCACATGGCATTCTCCTGATTCTCCTGAATCTCCTTGTCACGCAAATTTAACTTGATTACTAAATGTAAACTAAATCAATTTTATTCTCACCTGGCACAGGGCTCTTTGCCATCATTGACATTTCAGCCTTCAAACGGACCAGCCGTTGCGCACTCATGTTTACTCAAATCTGGTTTACACTTCAATTAACAATGACATACAAAACACCGTTGTCAACACCAGGCTCTGATCTTTGAAGTGACTAAAAATATTTACACACTAGAAAGAATGAATACACCTTGACGTTCGGAAATAGACTTCAATTGAAAAGCAAAGTGTACAGAAAAATATCCTTTGTTTTTGTTGTGAACATTTCCCACTGTCTTTTCTCCGGTATTTTGGGGCTGATATATACGCTTGCAGGTTGCAACGTAGTAACGCAGGCAGACTAAAAACTCTTCTTATGCCAGAACAAGCAGCGAAGCTAGAGCACAAGAGCAAGAAAAGTAAGTGCGCTTTAGTAAATATGAAAATGTGAAATGAACTTTTTCAAATTCTCCTAATCAATTTCAACTGAAAACGGAATGCTGCTTATGATTCACAATGTTTTTTATTCGATTCAACCAAATATTTTGTTTTTATTTAAATTGATGTTTGTATTTAATTTAATGACGCTGCAGCTTGATGATTTCATGTCTGCATTCCAACAGGTCTCACCATCACGTCGTGAATCTGTTGGCAATTTATAATAATAATTAACATAAACATTAAATTGGGATAGGATGAAAAGCAATGAACTTGCGTTTTTACCTGAACATTTGGAGGTGCAGAAAGTGCGTAAAGTACAATGTCAGCAATATCACTTGCTTTCAGAACATCGACTTTTGAATAAACTTCCTTTGCGTGCTCCTCGTTAAAAGTCCGTGTGAAAAATTCTGTCTCCACGATTCCAGGGCTTATTGCCTGGAATTCCAGTAGACATTTAACTTATAATAGCATGTCGTAGCATGTAGCATGATAATTTCCCAAAATATATTATGCAAGACTCACGGTAACACGTATTTTGGTATTTTGTACAAGTTCCCTTCTGAGTCCTTCTGTCAGAGCTGTTACAGCGAATTTAGTCGCTCCATAGAAATTCAATGAAAGGGAAGTTGTCGGCATTCTGTGACCTGCTATACTGCATATACCATGGAAACGAGTTTAACGCTTGGAAATTATTCATGAAATTCTCAAAATGTTTTTAAGCTGGAACCTGCTGATGTTAAAAACGTGTCCGTCATTGACCCCACGACTCTTCATGCTCTTGATGGCGTGGGAAGCGCATAGTGTCAACGCAACCACATTCACGTCTAACATCTCACGCATTTCATTACCAGTTATATCTGCAGTACAATAATTGCTTACATTTCAGTTTATATATTAATTTTTTTGATTTCTCCAAGGTAATTTTCATAGAAACTCGATTAGAACACTTTACCTAGCAGCGGTCTGTCGAAGCTGAACCCAGCGTTATTGACGCAGATATCAACGCCAGTATGATTTGTTTGTATCCACTCGAACATTTTCTCGAGCTCATCGTCTTTAGAAACATCGCATTTGTATGGGATCAACACGCCTGGGTAATTCTTTTCCGAAAAACTTGTTGCCAGCGACTGTTTTGAAATTAATCAGTTTCGAGATTAGTTTTTTTGTTTATTATTTTATTTTAGTAAATAATAAAATTATACTATAAACCTTAATTTTGTCTTCATTCCTGGCACAACCAACTACTTTAATCCCCTGCTTGACGAACGCCTCGCAAATTGCGCTTCCTATTCCAACGGATGCACCTGTCACCAGCGCTGTTCTATTTGACCAACGAGATATGCTTGGCAGCGACATTTTTTATGAAACTTTTGGTGAATTTTTGTTTTCAGAGTATTGTCATATGTGAGCGTACTTGCCAACTAAAGAGATAGCCCTGCAACATACCAGTGTATATGGAAATGAGAAAGGTTATAAATAACAACTTCCATGACCTTGAAACTTTTGGTTTTTTCCAGACAGATGCATGATTCATGCTTGGGAAGCTCTCGTGGATAGCATGACATTGCATTGCAAGCAGCATTTCATGAACTGGATATATAAAGTTTCTATAAAAATACTGGTGCATGTTTAAAATGTAAATATTTTATGTGTGCCTTTCCACTTTATTAAATAATACACTAAAATTTTCAACCAATATCTTAAATTCGTGAAAAATTCACTTTTATTTCAGTTTTATTAGTTTGTAACAAACATATTGATCATGTTTTTTGTCCGACAGGCCGAATGAGCACGTCGTGAATCTATACATGAAATTTTATCAAAGTTTATTAACTTCTTAACGAGGTGTAAAGCTTATAAAAGCATAAATTTAATCGTACCTGAACATTGGGAGGTCCAGATAAAACGAATAGGATGATATCAGCGATATCTTTTGGAGTGAGTACGTCGACCGTTGAGTAAATATCCTTGGCCCTTTGCTGGTCATTGAAGGCACGGGATAAAAACTCAGTTTCAACCAAACCAGGGCTTATTGACTAAGAAAAATTGAAGTCAAACGATAAAGCATTAAAATGGTTAATTCGCGTGAATTTGCGTGTTGAGTAATATGACTATAAACTCACGGTTACGCGTATTTTGGAGTTTTCGACGAGTTCCCTTCTAAATCCCTCATTGAGAGCTGTGACAGCGTACTTTGTCGCTGAGTAAAAGTTCAGGAATCCTGTCATTCTATGGCCTGACATGCTGTAATTTATTTAGATCGTTAAGCTATATTCAATATTTATATCGTGGTATGGAGATTACTTGTAAAGCAGCTCATATAGTAAATACACGTAGTTAGAGTGAAATTACTTTATTTTTTGCTTAGATACGCTTTCTTACGTACTTTTGCTCGCTTTTATACAAATGCTAACTTAACTTTAACTCTTGTTAATTCATTCCTTAAATCCCTTAACTCTTATCATAACTTTTATTAACTCATTTCTTAAATCACTCAAATCTTGTCATAACTCTTCTTAAATCATTTCTTCTACCACTTAACACTTATCATAACTCTTCAAGACCTTGATGTTAGTTTTTTTTGTGTTTTAGCGAGCGGTAGTGGCGCCGTTGGCGACCAACAATGATTTAGTTAACCGAAATTGTTTCAGTTTCTAGGGGAACGTGTTTTTACCATGAATTTCACCATATCACGTAATTAAATATTATTGTTAAATTAACGCAAGGTCCTTGGGAAACAAGCATCTATTATTAGCTCTAATGTAGAACCTGTTGATATTGAAAATGTGTCCGTCATTAATTCCACGTTCTTTCATGCTTTTGATGGCGTTTGAAGAGCAGAGCGTCAGTGCAACCACGTTCACGTCAAGCATCTCTCTCATCTCCTTTCCAGTTATTTCTTTAAATAAATAAATTAAATGCTGTATATTTAATGAATTTATTGTTTTAAATTACTTGACTCACCAAGAAGCGGCTTGTCGAAACTGAACCCAGCGTTATTGACACAAATATCCACACCGGCGTGATTGGTTTTGATCCACTCGAACATCTTCTCGAGCTCCTCATCTTTCGATACGTCGCATTTATATGGGATTAACTTTCCAGGGTACTTTTTCTCGCTGAAACACGTCGCTAGGGCCTTAACATAATGTGATGTTAGGCAAATGGAAAAGCAAAATGTTACTGAAGATGATGGGTTTTTCTCACCTGAATCTTTTCTTGATTCCTAGCACACCCAATCACGTTAATGCCATGTTTAACGAAAGCCTCGCAAATGGCACTTCCTATTCCAACGGATGCACCAGTTACGAGCGCCGTGCGATTTTCCCAACGGGATATGCTTGGAAGCGACATTTTATTGGTACTTTACGCGATGCAATATAGTTTAATAAAATTGGAGTTTATTGTGGGAGACTAGCACTTCAACACATGAGCATGTGGTTGTAGTCATGTGCATTGTGCTATCATAACTTATCTCTATCGTGTGTGAGGGTTGTTTCCATATAAAGAATCAAGTATAATATCAAATGATAAGTATATAGAAAGGACGAGGAATGAGTGCGACAATACATTCGCTGTAATGTAAAGCTAAAGCATAACTTAACACATGCATGAATACACAGAAAAGTAACGCTGCAAAATAATATGCTTCTATTAGCATTCGTAGGGTTGTTTAACAGATTGGTATGGGATTCAAGAATGAATTATGCATGAGAATCGGAATGATTTTATTTTGTCATTTAAATTTTAATTAAAACTAACAAAATGTATTCCACCAATTTTATAAAATTCATAAAATCTCTTCATTATTTCAATAAATTGAGCATAATTTTCACGTTTTCTGGCCAACTGGCCGGATGAGCAAGTCGTGGATCTAGAACAAATGATAATTTAAAAATGAATTAAATAGATTTAATTATTGAATTATGTGCAATTGATTCTCACCTGAACATTTGGAGGGGAAGAGAGTACGAAAAGCACTATATCAGCGATGTCGCTAGCGGTTAGCACGTCCACCGTAGAGTAAACATCCTTTGCCCGTTGTTCATCTTTAAACATGCGTGATAAGAACTCTGTCTCAACGAACCCGGGACTTATAGACTGGGGAACAAGATAACCAAAAGATTGTGCAATGAGTCTTAATTACTTAGCAAATATCTTGAATCACAAAAATTGGAGACTAACGGTTACACGAATTTTAGAGTTTTCTACGAGCTCCCTTCTGAAACCCTCTGTCAAAGCTGTTACAGCGTATTTCGTTGCTGCGTAGAAGTTTAGGAAATCTGAGGTCAACCGGTGGCCTGACAGGCTGCAATTTGTTATTATCAATTTATTAACTCTTGTCATAACTCTTCTTAACTCATTTATTAAATCACTTAACTCTTGTCATAACTCTTCAAAACCTTTATTTTAGGTGTTTTGTATTTTAGCGAGTGGTAGTTGCATTTTTATCAATTCGTTAGCGTTACAAATTCAATATTTAGCTGTTTCTAATAAAACTGGTGTAACCTGTTGATGTTGAAAATGTGGCCGTCATTAATTCCACGTTCCTTCATGCTTTTTATAGCGTTTGAAGAACAAAGCGTTAGTGCAACCACGTTCACGTCAAGCATCTCTCTCATCTCCTTTCCAGTAATTTCTTTTAAGAAAGTTTCATTATAAATCCAACTTTGACTTATTTAAGCGAAATTAAAATAAACTTTGCTGACTTACCAAGAAGCGGCTTCTCAAAACTGAATCCAGCGTTGTTGACACAAATATCCACGCCGGCGTGTTTGGTTTTGATCCACTCGAACATTTTCTCAATCTCTTCATCTTTTGATACGTCGCATTTATATGGGATCAACACACCGGGGTACTTCTTTTCTGTAAAGGTCGTTGCTAGGGCCTACAAGAACATTGAAGTATGAAATGCATTGCAGTTATTAATTAATTTAACAAAATCTTTAATTCATTTCCCACCTGAATCCTTTGTAAATTCCTAGCACACCCAATCACGTTAATGCCATGTTTAACGAAAGCCTCGCAAATGGCACTTCCTATTCCAACGGATGCACCGGTTACGAGCGCCGTGCGGTTTTCCCAACGGGATATGCTTGGAAGCGACATTTTAGTGGTACTTTACGCGGTGCAATTTAGTTTAATAAAATTGGAGTTTCTCGTGGGAGACTAGCACTTCAACACATGGAGCATGTGGTTGTAGTCATGTGCATTGTACTATCATAACTTATCTCTATCGTGTGTGAGGGTTGTTTCCATATCAAGGAATCAAATGATAAGTATGACGAATAGAAGAGAAGGACGGGGAATGTGTGCGACAATACATGTAATGTAAAGCTATAGAGCATAACTTTAACACATGCATGAATACACAGAAAAGTAACGCTGCAAAATAATATGCTTCTCTTAGCATTCGCAGGGTTGTTTTACAGATTGGTTTGGTATGGTACAGTAAATTATACATGAGAATCGGAATGATTTTATTCCGTCATTTAAATTTTGGTTAACCATGCACATCGCCTAGAAACTAAATGTTTACTATAAAGTGTCCGTAGCAAAATTAAAAGCACTAAAACTTATTGTCGCCTGTGATTAACAAATATCAAATTCGTTAACATGAAAACCTGGAAAAAATAACTAATCAAAGGTTCAATAATGTAATCATCACCATCCATCTGAATGAAAGTTAATATTATTAATGAAATGAAATTAAGAAGAAAGTCTACCATAAACTTTTGAGGTTCGACATTTCATATCTTCATTCAATCTAAAGCTTTTTATCATAGCATTGCCAAATGAGAGAATGGGCAATTTAGGAACTGTGGCCTTTTCATCCAATTTAACATTGCAATCCGATACTCGCCATAAAACTGTCCATGTAAAACTTGATAAAGCATAGAGAACCACTGATAGATAAGATAAGCATGAGTGGACAAATTTGGATTTCCTAAAAACTCAATCGCTAAAAACAGTTCACAGGTATTATATGCACACCTGAATGTATTTTTTTTTTGCAATAAAACGCGAAATGGAGGAATGGCAAAAAGAACTAATTAGTAAAAACTTGGCTGAGTTAATCGAGCTTACTGATTGTAACACTGGGTTACTTACTAGACTGGAAACATGCCGGATTCTAGGGACAGATGACATTGAAAAACTAGTAAGTTTTATATCTTTTTTTTGTAAAGCTCAAAATTTGACTAAAAAAATTCCATTTTAGAATTTACTTGGGCTTACCCGTTCACAACAAACGCGTGAATTCTACACCATCATAAAAACCCGTTCGAACTCATTCGAGGCGTTGCTGAAGGCTCTTAACGAGACCAAGCAAAGTGGAGCATTAGATGTTTTGTCTGGAGAATCATACTTTGATGACACTCAAATCAGTTATGACGTATATAGTGAGCTGGGTAAAGGTAGCTATGGAACTATAGTTTACAAGGGGAAAATAGGGGATAGAACAGTAGCTGTCAAGATGGTGCACTCCAATTTGATGGGAGGAGTCCAGGCATTACATGAGGTCAAGATTTTAAAGGATTGTGACGCACATGAGAATGTAATCAGGTATTTTGGGGGCAAATCGCGTTGGCACGGCCATTGTTATTGTTCTTGAATTGTGTGACATGTCGCTTAAGGAGTGGGTGGAAAAGAAATACAATGAGATTCTCCACATGGAGGTGTTAAGACAGATTACGACCGGTCTGGAGTGGCTCCATTCTCAAAAGATCGTGCATAGGGACATCAAGCCTGAGAATGTGCTCATTGTGAGACACTTGAAACGGGTCAAGCTATCTGATTTTGGACTCAGCAGAAGCATTTTGGATGGAAACAGCTTTGTAGCAACAGCCAACGTTGCTGGAACGTCTGGTTGGATGGCTACAGAAATACTTGCTCATCGTGAACAGGAATCTCAAACTGAATGCAAATTCGTAAGTAAAACCCTTTCCTTTTAACTCATAACAATATTCGTTTTCTTGATTTTATATTTATTTTAATATTTTCGAAACAGACATACGCATCTGACGTATTTTCCCTTGGATGTGTGTATTACTACGTGTTGAGTGATGGAAAAAACGCGTTTGGAAACCCCATCAGATGCCAAGTTAATATTTTGGATGGGAAGTCGATGATTGCGGCCCAAGAGATCCAACACGGCTGTTCACAGAACATTTTGTTCATAAATCTCATGATTCTCCAAGACCCTAAATCCAGACCCACTTGCACCAAGATCCTCTCATACCCTCTCTTCTGGTCACAAAATCGTCGTGTCCGATTTATTGAGAAGCTCTTATCTCAGATTGGAGGTGGAATGGAGAAGATTTCCAGCTATACCACGCAAGATCCTTGCAGGTTTGATCACACACCTGAGATTCGGACTTTAAGGGATCTAAACAGTCCAGCTAATCAAGGGATTGGGTGTGTACTTCCCTTTGCCTTTACTCAATATACTAGTGAACAAGTGGACAAGTTGCTTGAACATGAAATGACCAACCCTGAGCATTTGGCTAGAGGCAATCCAATTGCAGAAAGTACCAAAACTATGAAACGTAACATTCCAATTCCTAATAATATTAAATTTGCTCTAGACCCAAATATCTTTAACAAATCACTTCATAATTTGTTGTATTTTTTTTAGTTGAAACAATAAGGAATGGAGAAAAAATTGATGGTATGGATAAAACTGCATTAGCAGGATCAGATTTGATTTCATGTCAAGTCAAGGGAGAAAATACCAAAACAGTATCCACCAAAACATTAGAAAGCAGTTCGAAACAAGAAGACGCATTAGCGAGCGACAAGAATGTTTTACAACGATTCAACAAACCTGAAACTATACAATCACTTAAACCAAATCCGCACATAAACACCATAAATTCTGAGGCAGCCGACAAAAGTGAATTAGAACTCATACAGTCAAAACAAAATCAGGCCAAAATCAATACAGAACTGAACGCACTTAAAAAAATGGATTTAAAAGCAAACAAGTATGCAAGACTAGTGGAAATTGTTAAAAAGGAAAATTTTAATATAATTAAGGGAGTTCTTCAAGGCATTGCAACAAAGTTAGATATCACACAACTTTGCTGTAATCAACAAGAACAACGTACTTTTTGGAATCTCAGCAAACTATTTGGTCCTGATACTAAAGATAAGTCGCTTCTGCACGTTGCTGTAGCACGTGGTAATTATGATGTTGTTGATTATCTGGTTAATAATGCGTTCGGGAAAGTGCTTTCAGAACCGAGATTTGAGCATAGTCTCGTCCATGCTTGTATTAAGGATATCCATGAAATTGATGCTGATGCGTTTACACAAAAGTGTAGGATTCTGGAGCTGCTCTTTACCAAAGCACCACACTTAATAGAATCCAAACGAGATGATGGGTACACTCCTCTCCTTGTTGCAGTTTCACGAGAATTTGTTAACGGGAAGCAAGTTGAATTTATTGAAATGCTGTTAAGTCCAGGGATGAACACAATTACATGTATTTCAATTACATGTAATTCAATTACGTAATTAATTACATTTTTTGTAATTTGTAATTGATAATTGAGCAAAAAAACCCAAAAGTAATTAAATACAGTATTTATTTGAAGGGAATTCTTGGAAATGTATTTAAATACATTAAAGTAATTCAATTACATTTTTGACATTTCTGGGCAACATTATACTCACAATAGGACTAAAAATGAAAAATCTACATTGAACACTGGACATAGGAATTGAAAATTTTAAAATTGTTACGGTGGTTGTAGTGAGCGACCTATACCCTCTTTTAAAAGCATCTTTTTCACTATTATAACAATCGATTTTCAATTTTTGGTTATGCGGTACCTGGGATTTTAATAAGCAACTGTATTTTGTATTTACAAATGTAATTAAATACTGTATTTTGTAATTGGTAATTGTAGCATTACCCAGAAACATGTAATTGAATTTAAATGTAATTGCAGCATTTGAAGTATTTGGATAATTGTAATTTGTAATTGAAAGTCAAGTAATTGTTCATCCCTGGTTAAGTCATAACCCCAATCTCAATGCAACGGAATCTTGGATTTTCAACACACCTCTCCACTTGCTGTTTTGGAATAAATCAGTACCAGAAAACGCGTTTGAGATAATGCGCCTTTTGATTACACATAACGCCAATCCAGATGCTCTCAATGAACAGAATCAAACGTTTCTGCATAACGCAGCGCACTACGCCTCTCCATCATTATTTCACCAAGTGGTGGTGTATTTGGTTTCCATTCACAAGACAAACTCATTCACCATTGTTGACTCATTATATGGGCACACGGTTCTCCATTGGGCAGTGTGGTGGATGGAAGGCGAACCACTTTCAGAGACGCTGCAAATATTCAAAACTCACCGACTTGATTTCAATGCACTTGACACTGCTGGTGACTCGGTCATGTTTAAAGCAATAGAAGTTGGACGGAGTGAGGACTTTCTTAACACACTCATCCGATTTGGAGCTGACTGGACAATTACAAACGAATATCAACTCACCGCGCTACATTTAGCTGCTGAATGTACTGAACTGTCTGCCTTGAAACTATTCATTTCTTTAAAAGCTGATGTCAATGCAAAGGACGGAATTGGGAACACCCCACTACATCAAGCATTGTCATACTACTACAAAAGACCCATTAATCATGATATTGTTGCGGAACTTGTGAACAACGGCGCAGATCCAACTTTGAGGAACAACAATCAACAATCCCCAATAGACCTTGCTAAAGAACGATTGTTAGAAGGGAGAATAGAACAGCGCACTTTCGAGTTGCTCGAAAAGGCTTCCAGAACATTCAGTTAACAGTCAAGAGTTGGTTACGAAGCTTAAGCATATAAGTGGACAAAAAAGGTCAGTTTATCTGTGTAAGATTTTATTACGTTATGAATAAATTCAGTAAAACCCTCTAACGACGCATCGAAATTTTACGACTCATGTCATCAAGTTAGTTGCATTTCCTAAAGAGATATGCGTGCAATATACATTTTAATGATATTTTATATGATGGAGTTTGGTTGGGAAATGTCAAGCGTCTTGTTGGAACGTGTGCAATGCAGGTGGCATTTAGCGTTCAACACAACACAAGCAAATAACACACATTGGTGCATGTGCTATACTAAATCTAATCTGTGTATGGGTTGTTGCCATCTAAGGATATTTTTGTATGGATAATGATAAGTCTGACATTCACGGAATAGAAAGGACAAGCAAAAAGCATGTGACAATATATTACACTATACCGTTTACTATGGAAACAAACATATTCTTCTAAACCATTTCTATATCCATTTTTGGAGGTGAACGAAATCCTGAGTTACTACCTAAAATCCCTACTTTCCTGAGCTGTATTTTAGACTAATTATTTTATGGGGAGGTGTTGAAAAACGCCCAATTTAATAGCTTCATTTTTCATCCGTGACGCATTGCTTAGAGCCAGACAAGTCAGTATTGTCCTTGAAATCTGTACAGATTATACATGAATCTGGTCTACTTCCAAAATGCCACAAGATATCCTTTCCAGCTACATGCCATCATTTCCCAGGAAACCGAAAAGCTTGTATATATAAGAACAGTTTTTATAAAAGCACATGAGGATGAGTGATGTGAAGTGTGAAAGGGGTATATGCTGTCAAAAAGTGTGCATGCAATGCTGTCATGTTTGCACCTTACGCTTTTGCAATATTTATAAAGTAAATGAGAATATTCTGATATGTGTGCATGATGGAAGCAAAGGTGTGTTCTTCCTTCACCCCATATATGGTCTTTATGTGAGGGGCTTTCTCCCAAATCTTTTGACTCTTCTCAACTACATTGGGGCATATGCACCACCACAAATGCATTGCAACATCACTATTGACTAAACTACATTCTCCTTATCTCCTTTATCAACCATCGCGTGAGCATCCCTACTTAACACACTTATCAGTATATAAAATGTAGTGAAGAATCTCATCTCTCACGATTGTGCAATAAAATTATCACCTTATCATAATATAATGACGTGAAATCTATACCTTTATATAATGTGGAGAAATAGCACAAATTCACAAACCTGGGTGTCAGGTCCGAGACCTCCTGGCAGGAAAATTACGCTACTTCTCCTTATCTTACTCGTCTTATTTGGATTCGTATACTATCTTCATGTCATTGGGAATACTAGTCTCCTCAATGGGCTCATCTATAAACCTAAATACCAGTGGAGACCAGGTAAATGACTCTCGAACACAAGCTTTCGAACAAAAAGAGATTTCCATTTCAAATTTTTATTGTTTCCATGGAAATTGTCGAATTATCATTTCATTTCTCAAGAAAGAATTTAAAATAATTCAATCTGTTTTTATGGTAATTTTCCAGAGTTTTCCGAGTTGAATGGCCCTGACATTTCATCATCAGACTCGAGAGTGATTGAGAAGCTGAAGCGAGGGTACTTGACATATCCATCCGAGTCCCCATACAATTTATCAGAGCCATGGGAGAGCGACGTGAGCATGGGTCAGTCGCAAGTGATCAGGAAAGTGTTTCACGACCACCTTCGAGCAAACTACAAAGGTTACTTTGTTGAATGTGGGGCTCTGGATGGGGAGACACGCTCAAACACGCTCTATCTGGAACGGTATGCTCACTGGGGTGGACTCCTTATCGAGGCAGATCCCAGTAACTTTGATGCGCTCAAATACAAATTTAGAAAGTGTGTCGTCTCCAACACGTGCCTTAGCACAAAGTCATATCCTGTGATGGTTAGTTTGCTTAGTTTATAATAAATAATATTTGAATATACTCGTTGTTATGGAAACGACTAACGTTGCGTTATTGTTTTTCACAGGTCTCATTTGAGCAGAATAGCAATCAAGGTAAAGTGAGCAGTTACGGAGTTGGTGTGATTGAGAAGAACCACGTTGACGTGCAGTGTTTCTCATTAATCACGTACATGTTAGCTTTAAACGTATCAAAAATCGACTACTTCAGCTTGGACGTTGAGGGTGCAGAGCTGGAGATTTTGAAAACAATCGACTTTTCAAAACTAGACATTTCAACTTTGTCTGTGGAGTTTATCCATGACGTTGAGGGGAAGAACGCGATCAAAGAGCACATGGTAGAAAATGGATACTTTGTCCTTACTGAAGTCACCCATCCCAACTGGCTTGCTAATGACTTTATCTTTGTCAAGAAATCGTTTTTTGACAGTTTGTCATCTAGTGTCAAGAGGGATCTTGAGGAAATCAGGGAATCTTATGTCCGGGATGGAGCAATCGTTTCAGGAGATAAAAGATTGTTTTTTTGACTGAGATTAGTTTTCTCCAAAGAGATGGAGGAAGAATCATGTGTCTTCCTCCATCTCTTTGGTTTTCTCGTATGTGATTTTGAGTTTTGTACTTTTATTTTTTATTACCGGTGAAAAAAAAACCTTTGTGAATCTTCTTTTTTATAGCCTTTAAATAATAAAAATATATGCGCTTGTGTTCGTAAAAAAACCTTTTTTATTTTATTAACAAAAACACATCACATTTTAATTTATGGTGTAGATAAATGAACCCCGAGTTAACTAAAATCTTTTTTATATCCTATATAAATTAAATTTAAAAAACCTATGCCTTCTCCATCCTGTGGTGAGTGTGATTAATGGCCCTGCTTATTACTGGGTTTGAAGTGTCTCCGATTCTTCTAATACTCTTGTCCTTTGGCCTGTAAAGCAGCACGTCGTTCTTTGCTGTTATTAACAGCACTACTCGTCTCTGCCTCCCTCCTCGTTTTGGACGGAGAGAATTCTTTACTACGAGGATTGAGCGGAGGGAACGGGACTGTGGGAGGAGGGAGGATAATGAAGTCGCTCCTAGGTTCACTTGAGAACCTGACCAGAGCTGGTCGGAAGGGTTGGAGTTGTCTGTTGTCTGGCTGTGGGCTTGGAATGCGGCTAACGCCTCTGGGGGTAGCTCGCCTAGCTCTTTAAATAGGTTTTCGGAATAGTTTATCACCTGCGAAGTGGAGAAAATCAAAATTTTAGATTAGGTTCACATGGAAACGAATAAGGTTTTAAATTAAATTTGCAAGCCAATTATTACCTGCACTTCAGCGTTGCCAAGGATTCCGCTTTGGACTAGCTGATTCCTGAGCTCTTCTGGAACATCTTCTGGCAAGTTTTGATGCTTTTGGTTTGCGTTTTGGTTGGATTCCACGTATTGGTAGAGTGGTGGTGGATTATTTTGGTCATCCTGGTTTTGGTTTTGGTTTTGTGGGTCTTGTTTATCTTGTGGTGAAGTTTCCAATAACGAAGCTAATTCTTGTAATCCTAATCTCTTGTTGAATCCTGGGTACGCTGCTTGGTCATTCACATAATATGATTCTGGGGGGTATTGGAGCTGCTGTTGGGATTGTGCTTGGACTTGGGATTGTTGAACTTGCGCTTGTTCTTGTGCGAATGAGTGAGCTTGAGCTTGCTGGTGTGCCTGGAGATGCGCTTGAGCCTGGGCTTGAAGTTGCTGGATCTGTTGAGCGTAATTTTGTGCGTGGTCTTGAGTGTAATTTGCGAATATATGCTCTTCATTCGCTGGGTTATCAAACGATACTACTAGGTTTCCTTGGTGATTTGCATTAGTGTTTGGGTGATTTACATGCTCGTTTCTGTCTGGGCGGATTATTGTGCGGAAAGTTGTTGATGTTGGAGGGGATTCTGTTGTGACTTCTTGTATGATTGAACCTGACTGCAGATTGTCTTGGAGTTGGATTTGGGATTGGGATGGCGTGTTATCTTCTATTGGGAGCATTCCATTCCTGTCAGGTCCTCTTACTGGGACTGAGGCGACTGGCTGTTCTAGTTGAACGTGAGGGGCTGAGCCTGCGTAGTAGTTGTCAAGGGAATTATTGTTTTGGGAATATTTCACGTAGAAAACATGGACTGGCTCGGGTGTTGGAGGGTATGTTGGTGGTGGAGGCATCGTTGGTAATGCGGGTAGCGTCATATTTGAGTCTTGAACTATTATCTCGATTATTGGGTCGGGTTCTGTTACGTAAACTGGGTATGGGGCACCGTAACGAGGGGTAACTGAATTTAGGTGGCCGTTTTGGCCGTTCTGTTGAGCGTCTGCGTATGCTTGGAATATATTGTGCTGGTTGTTATTTTGGTATGGTACGATTTGTGGGATGTAATTTCCTGCTTGAGCTGATTGCTGTTGTGGTTGCTGTGGCAATTGTTGTTGTTGTTGTTGTTGGTGTTGGTGGATGTTTTGAGGATGAGTTAATTGTTCTGATGAGAAATTTGGGATCCCTGCTATCCTGTCTATTGGGTCGTTTGGATTGTTTCCGTATCCATTTTGTTGATGTTGTTGGAGTTGTTGTGGGGGTTGCTGGACTTGTTGGTGGATTTGGGAAGCTTGTTGTTGTAGTTGGTGCTGGATTTGTTGCTGCAAATGCTGTTGTTGTTGTTGCTGAGGTGGTTGAACTGGGGAGCTTGGAAGTGAGTTGCTTGCTGATTGCTGGTAACGTTGAGCTTGAGCTTGTTGCTGGGCTTGTTGTTGGGCTAATTGTTGAGCTTGTTGCTGCTGCTGGGCTTGTTGTGCTTGGTGAGCAGCTTGCTGTTGGGCTAATTGCTGAGCTTGTTGCTGCTGTTGTTGGTACTGGATTTGTTGAGCGAGTTGGCTGGGTGGTGGGAGCTGAGGCTGTTGGGGTTGTGGCTGGAGAGGGCTTGCTGGGAACAAGTGCTGTGGGGGACCTTGTGGGAGTACTGGATTTTGTGGAGGTTGTTGTGGTTGTTGTTGGTGTTGAGGAGCTGATGGAGGTGGGAACTGAGGTGGTTGTGGTGGCTGAGGTGATTGTGGGTATAGTGTTTGAAGCCCTTGTGGGATAGGTTGATTAGCACCTGAACTAGGATTGTATGGTATTGCTGGCTCACTCACTCTTGATTGTGCTCCATTTCCCATTCCATATGGGAGCAATACTTGGGAGCTTATTTTACCGTTTGAGTAAACTAATCCTGAGGATGGTGCTGCTGCTGAGGCTGCTGCAATCTGCTCACTTCCACTTGCGTATAATCCTGTCTGCATATGTGGGAGTGGGGCTCCATATAATCCTTGATTTGGATCTTCTAAACTATGTGGGGATGGTGGTGTTGGACCAAATGCTAGCTGCTCACCGTGAATCTTTTGATATAAATATGATTCCTGGCCTGGGGTTATATTAGGCTTTTGCTGGGGAATGTGCTGGGGAACATGTACTAGTGGAGGTGGAGTTGATATTACTGGTGGGGAGTTTGTGAATGTTCCTGGGTCGGTGAATGGGGGTGGGACTGATGGACCGTATAAACCTGTGTTTATTAAAGGTACTGGTGTGTGTCCTTCGTTGTTGTGTGGGTTTTGGCTGTGTAACTTTTCGAATATATATGATTCTTGGCCTGTTGAATGCTCGTGCTTGTGAGCGTGGAGATGTTGTGGTGGTGGAGCGTGGACCCTTGGCTCTGTTCCTTCGAATTGGGGGATTGGACGGCCTACTATCACGTTGTTTGATATTGAGGGGGCTGTGGTTAATAACCAAGGCAATTAATTATGTGATTTTACCATGGTGATTTGTTTTTATTTTTAATTATTTTTTATAGCCTTACCTTTTCCTGAATCCCCCTTCCCTGAAGTCTTCATGGACCCTTTCACAACGAAAGAGTTTTCTGCAGAGCCTCCAATTTGCCTATCTGGAAGTGAGTAGAGTGGCTCTGTTGCCCTATTCTCGTGCTCATTCTTCTGGTTAAGGTACTCAAGTAACCCCATTGGTTCTCCACCTGAACTTGACGTATGCTTCCTCTTGTTCTCACGATCATCTCCTCTATCACGTTCACGCTCACGTTCTCCACTTCCGTATTTCTTCTCCCAAGATGATACTGAATATTTCGTTGGGATATCTATTGGATAATCGCTATTTGACATGCTTACTAATGGGTTTGTTGATAGGCCCAGTGCTGCTAATAACTCCTCGGCTGTTGACTTCTTATTTGACTCGTGGGAGTGCTTGTCTGTGGATTTTGGTTTGAAACATTTATTTACTTATTCCAAGCCTTTTCATTATCAAATAACATCAATGCGTTTGGGGCTACTTGAAACGTGAAGAATATTCACTTCAAAACGCATATGTTTACTGTGGCAATGTGAAAAATAAATTAAACTAACCTTTTCCCCTGTTGCGTTTCTCCCCGCTGAAATCTGACCCGAATGACTCGTATCTGTTTGGAGGCTCTCCCAACTCATCAACCTCCCTTGAGGAACTTCTATCGTCTTCTGGATGGTATAGTGGATCTGGCTGTGAAAACTTTACGTGGTGCTTTTCTCCAGATCCTGGGAGACCGAGACTCTCACCTGAATGAATATTACCATGTGCTCCTTGTTTCACCTTTACCCGATCAAATTCAAAAGGCTCCTCAATGGATTGGGAAGCGTGGTGTGGTCTGTATTCGTGATCCCTCAACTCAAATGATCCGTGATGATTCTCTTTATATGGCAAATGTCTGTCCACATATGATTTTGAACCCATTTCTTCTTCGAACCTTGGGTTGTCTCCAAGATTGTCGTAGTCATCAAAACGATCTTGTACGTGCTTCTTATTTCCTGTGCTGACGCCTGCTATCAATATGTTCTCGTTTGGAAGTGGATTTGAAAATGATTGGGATGATGAAGAGGCGTAGTTCGGACCTGCGTATTCATCTACGTCGTCGTGATGGGGGCGGGGTGGGGTGTTTAAATCGTGTCTGTTGTTCATTAAAACGTCCTTTATGTTGTCTGGGGGGATTCGTGCTGGTGGTTCCATTTCTGCTGACATTATTGACTCTCTTTGGTCACCGTCATGGACTCTGTATTCAGTTTCTGGGTAATTTGGGTACTTGAACTTTGTGTTTAATTTGTCTACTGGTGGGCGGTATGTTGAGCCCTTGAAATAACCCTTTGAATTTGTTATTGGTTTTATTGTGGATTTGAAGGGTTTTGGGGTGGAGATTTTGAAGTGGAGCTGGGTGCCTCCGTTCTTTGAGGGCTTTGGTGTTACTGTGAATGTTATTGTTTGCTGCTTTGGGATTGTGTTCACGCTGTTGTCTTCCTTTGACTTTTGGTCGGGTTCGTTTGGTGGGTTGAATGTGTTTGGGGGAGGGGCGTACTCTAATATTGGTGGAGCTTGTTGTTGTTGTTGTTGGGGGGGTTGAGCGCTTGGGTTCATTTGACCGAATGTTGGTGGCTCGTTGTACATTGGTGTTTGGAAACTTGGGGATGGGGGAGGTGGGGGTTGGAAATTTGGGTGGTTTTGGGGTGGTGGGAATGGCGGTGGCGGTTGGAATTGGGGATGGTCATTATTTTGTTGTTGTTGTTGAGGGAACTGGTTTTGGTTTGTGTTGAATTGTTGTGGGGGTTGGTTTTGGAATGCGTTTTGGTTTTGTGGCGTTGGCTGAGCGAACTGGTTTTGGTTCTGGTTCGGGTTTTGTTGCTGTGGTTGCTGGGGTGGTGCGAATTGGTTGAACTGATTTTGATTTTGGTTTTGTTGTTGGTCACGGGGAGGTTGATTGAACTGGTTTTGTGGGTTGAATTGAGGTGGTGGGGATGGTGAACCTCCAAATTGATTTGGTGGAGGAGATGGGGAGCCGCCGAACTGGTTTGGAGGGGGTGGAGAACCGCCAAACTGGTTTTGAGGAGGGGGTGGAGAACCTCCAAATTGATTTGGTTGAGGTGATGGGAATTGCTGGGGTTGTTGGAAATTGTTTTGTGGTGGTGGTGGCAGCGATGGGTTCTGTGTTCCGAATTGCTGGATGTGGAGCTGAATGTTGTGGGGTGGGAGAGTTTGCTGCTGAGGTGGTTGTTGAGGTTGACTTGGTGTTGGGTTCTGAAAGTTAGGTTGGTTTGGATTCTGGAAATTGTTGAGTTGTTGGATATATGATTCTTGTGGTCTGTGCTCGTGTTGTTCTTCAGGGGGAGCTTGAGTTGTTATTGGAGCTGGTGGAACGTGGAATGAAAGCTTTGGAGGTGTTTCAAACTTGTGGTGGTTTTGGGGTGGTGGTGGTCTTCTCTCTCTATCTGGATCCCTGTCTCTTGGAGGAGGGCCTCTGTTTCTTGGTGGTGGTGGTGGGGGACGTCTTCTTGGGAATGGGAACGGTGGACGACCTCTGTGTTTTGGGGGTGGTGGGCCGTGGATTCTTCTGTGGTTTATTGGTGGTTGTTGTGGATTCTGACCATTTCCATCGTGTGGGAGCCCTTGACGTCGGATTGATTGAGGTGGTGGGGGGCCGTTTGGTGGTGGGCCAGGTTGCCTTTGATTTGGAGGTGCGTTTGGGGGAGGGCGACGGTTGTTCGGTTGGAAACTATACGTGCTGTATATCAACGTTGTCAGGAGCAACAACGAGAGTGTGTGCTGTGAAAGTTTTTGTTTCATTAATTCAAATTCTGTGTCATATTTAGGTTGACTTTGATTTGTGGAGTGAGAGTTATTATGTGTCAAAGGTAAAGCTACTACGTGAGTCACATTGTTTCGAAATAATTCAGTTTTTTTACTCAGGTAGGTAAGAGAAAGCAGGTGTGTTTTTGAAATGCAGTTCTCATCTTTTTAATTCAGTTCATTTTTTTTATTGCTTCAGTTTTGTGGACGGACGAGATTTTTTTTTATCATAAATCCCTAACGCTAATTGAATACAAAATCGTGCGTGCCTAGGCTTTTTATGTGTATCTCATATATATTCTAGGGATGGGCTTATTGGTCAGTTGAATTCTACTCCCATATTGCTGTTATTTCAAAATTCTTAACTGATTATATTCTTTTATGAGATTATATATATTTGCCATTTTTTTAATGCATTACTTTTAACTTGATTTCCTTTTTTTTCTTAATGGATGAAACGTGTGACATTTTGGGAGCTTCACCAAAACCTCATCTTCCATAAATAATTAACTCGAGCGGTTGTCATGAGGATACTTGAGTGACGCTAATGAACTTTTTTAAGACGTGTCGAATTAATCGATTTATTCATTCTACAAGACAGTTTCTGCTAATTGTAATGCGTTATGGAAGCGAGACATATATCTTTTTACCAATTTTTGTTGGGTGACAATAATACGTGTTAATCTACACCTATCGTAAATCTTAATGGGGCTTGTTTTAATATTCAATACGTATTCGTTTGCTACCTTAATCATTGGTGACACTTGAAACTGCTACCAAAATTTATTATAATCTGATTTTGCAATTTTTATCATTTTCAATTCAAAGGCCATTTCGCTTTTTCTATGTTATCTAGTCCATTTATCTTGTCTCGCGGTTGTTTTCCCTGCTCATGTTTCTCTTGTTGTGCTTGGTAACAACATTATTTTTTTTGCATAATTTTCACCCCAACAAACTTTCGATTCTGTCATTTATGGCATCATTTCTTTAAACTTACGAACTTGTATTTTTCGCATTAGCATTATTTTTCAGATGATGGGAAACACATCCCGTTTTTAATAAGAAAAGATAACTAACCAACGTGTGATTAGGTTTTGAGCATATTAACACGCCCTGACCATAATTTTTTATGCATGTTTTGTGCATTTTGCTTGTAATTAAGACGTTATGTCTTTTCACTGCCAAGTGCAAAGGAACAAGGAACGTGTGGGTGCTAATTATACGCGATAAAGAGTATGGTAATAAGGCGTTGCGATATGCGACAAAACCCATTAATAAAGATTTTTTATTCTTTTTAGGAATATTTTAGTGAAGAACTTTTTTATCATAAAAATATTTTTCTTTTTGGGTGAAAATGGGAGATCAAATGTTTGATTGATTTGGTGTAAGTGGAGATGATGGTTTGGGTGAATAAAAAAAAGTCTGTGAGACGGGATGCAAAAAAAACCGTGTCAGTGCTTCAAGCTATTGCTTCTAGGTAGCAATATAATGTGTTCACTCAAGGTCTCTCTTATATGATGATGTGGATTGTGGATGAAGTGTATTTGAACGAAAGCCTTACATTCCAACGTGATTTGTCAAAAGAAAACCAGTTTTTGGATTTATGCCGTTATCATTTCTAAGCTCCTTTTTTCGCATTACCATTTTGTTTTTCTTGACTTTTTTACGCTTTTTTCTCTTAACTAACTTCAACAAGCTATTCAAAAAAATATATCAATGAATGAAAAATCAAGACTACAAACCTACGTAAATACTTGCAATGTTTGTCTGTACATACTCAACCCTGTCAATTACATATTTTTAAACCCAGGAGTCTCGTTTTCAGTCGCATTTTTAGATTTATCCGATTGAATTTAATACTCATGCGAATGTGCGTGTAAAAAGATGAGAAATGCGTATATTTAAGATGAGTAGCGCAAGAAGAGTATATTATGCCGGAAGTGATGAGATCAATGCGCTATGATGAGTATGATGTGATCCCAAATTATCAGCTATTACGAATGTGAAAATGCAAAAATGATAAAGTTTGCCGGCTAATTCTCTTAAGAAATAAATATCGATTAGTCATATTTAGTTTCCTAATGAACGTCCACGTCATTTTTAAATTAATATTTAACCACACACAATGTGATATCACAGCGATTTTCACTTTCCGAAGCGTTCGTACGTTCATGAAAACGCTTAAATTGATTGATCTCTGTCATCTTAAAAGCTTTTCTTAAAGTGTTGCTAAGCATTATTGTTGTTAAGAGCCTCTTATTGTTATTTTTTTGTTGAAAAGGGGAAAGTTCTCTTATGCACCTACGACTTAAGTGAGCTCATTTCATATAAAAATTGCGTTATTTTCGTGGTTTTCCTGCCTTTTTTTGCGTAATTTAGCGTGTTTCCGGGAGCATATTACACGGGAATGCGTGAAATCCTTCAGGAGATACTTTACGCATCAAAGAAAAAGTGAAACGGGAATGAACGTTAGTTGTCATGAAGATATTATTGCCTGCTGGCCAAAGATGCATTTCGTGTAGAAGGAAAATATATATATTTTATTGGTTTTGTCGACTGTTTGTTATGAATATTTCGTGAATCACGACGATGAGTGGAGAGTATACCGCAGAGTTAGTTCCTCTCAATTGAATTCGTTACGTCTGAAAATTGAGGTACAATTTTGCACTAATAGAAATGCGGTTTATCTTGACATATAAACCTGGTATATGAAATACACCTAGATCATCTTATGCTCTTTAGCCCATATTACTGCCCTCGATATTTTTTTACTCTAACAAATTCGTAATTCTTATAATTTTACGGGGGAATGTGAGTTTTCCTTCAAACAATCACGGAACTTAATAATAGTAATGATATATAGTGCAATTTAATTTAGCTTACCTTCGTAAGAGTCCCCATTTTCGAGTTTGATTATAATCCGAGTGTTTTCCGGATTCCGGGAAAGTTCCTGCCCGGATCAGCACTGAAATTACTACGATTCACTTTACACAAATTTCCGACTCACTTGCACATATTTCCACTTGAATAAGAATTCTTGACTAAAATTTTTGTAGTGTCAAGAAAAGTCCCGTTACGTTGCTAGTCGGTCAGGGGAGAGAAATATATTATGCAAGAAGCGTTTTGGTGTATATAGAATGTGGGGTTCTCTCTCGTTCAGAATGTAAAAAAGTCAACAGACCAGTTTTTAATACTTGAGAGATCAGTTATGATGAGCCATGAGTCCTGGTTTTTCCTGATTTTTTTGAAACAAACTCGAGAGTGTACATTCTCAGTGAAACCCCACCAACACACTGACGAATTCGTACATGATCCTTCATACTTTTGACCTGCTAACACCACAATGCATCCTGAATTTTATCAAGTACCTACGACCGAATATCTACTCTGTCGCGTCAAAGTGCATCGTATACGTGATTCAAAATCATATATATACTTTATCATATGCCCAGGTGTTTCATCTTCACATCCCCCATTCATCTTGTACCATCCTATGAGACGCTCATATTATGCGTATAAAAAATTTCAAACACTTGTGGGTCAACAAACATTTTACTAACTTTCCATTTTTTGTACGTGGATTGGGAGGAGATACGACTGCTCGGATATTTTTCAACATTTCCGAAACTTATGTGTCTGTGTTTTGCACATCTACACTTTACTTCTCTTTCCGGATTAGAAAATCATTCAGGTAGACATTGACTTGCCGTGTCGCTTGACACTGCTGACAGCAAACAACTATTTTGCGCATGTACTTCATTCACCTTTCAATCATAATCATATGCATAACCTTTCTTGACAGCTTCAACTTCGAAACGCGTATCCTAGCGACATACATGGTCCGGAATGTGAAGTGCTATGAAATGCTGTAAATCTTAACGGTGTAGTGCTGAATACGCTTGAAGGTGGCGTTAGCAACGCTACGATACAGTGTCGGATGAAGCTGAAGGATTTATACGCTGTATAAGCAGCGTGAAAGCCCCGTGATTTAGTATAAAGCAAAATGCCAAGGTTGATTACGATGAGGATTAACATTCATTTGGAATTTATGTTTTAGCATGGTTATTTGTGTATATATTGACAATGAACTTCTCTCTTTAATTTTGGGAAATGTACTGAAATGATCTCTATTATATCACGCGTCTGCGTGTTTTCTGTCTCTGTCTGGGTTTGGACAGAATCTACATGGAATGAAAGAGGCTGTGCAATGCAATTATCAAGAGTAAATAAAGAGAGAGAGCAAAAATTCTCTGCGTAAGTAAAAACGATGAGATTCCTTTTCCTTGACTGATTTGCATACATATATTGTTTGGTATGAAGCAACCTGTGCATCATATATACAATAACTCAATTAAGCGTGATATATAAACCATGAGTTATAAAGAGTTATAAAGCGAGTGATAAAGGTTGTAAAATACGTATATATACTCGTGCAAATATATTATGTATCGATTTTTTCCTTGAGATTTCCACATATGCCTGATGCAAACAAAAACGCGAATGTTTCGGGAAATTTCCGTCACAAAGCGTAACGTTACGTTATAGGAATATTGAGCCCCCGAGAAATGCATTATAAGCGGCATAATGCAAGACCTCGTGACCTCGATATCTACGAACCTACGGGATTGCAGAGGGACGAGCATTACAAGTTCACCCTGACGAGTGTATTCAAGAGATATTAAATATTGTTTCTACACACGGGATTGTTATTACTTCATGTCATCCTGCTCGTCATGACAACATTTTTGGCTAGGAAGGAACTCGTGAAACGGTAAGTGTGATTGCATTTGCATTGAAGTGCATAGAATTTTGGCAATTAAGGAAGGAGAAAATAGAGCGCATCTGTGCAGTCACGTTATAATTCGGTTGAAAAGTGAAAATGTCTCGTAACTCTTCCTTTTCAATCCATGTTCATCATATTCTTGGTCTTTTTTCTTTGCGAAAAACACTTGTCCTTGGTCCTAATCGTATGAATTTGGCAACAGGACCTGACCTTCCTTTTAGGACGATATTCGTTTTTTTAGATCATACCCTTTACTGTCATGTGTATAATTAATATCTTATAAATTCATGAATTATTTTTAAAATTCATAATATTTTCGCGTTATTATTTACACGCTAAACTGACCATGGAGAGTTAGGTACTTTTGCTAAGCCTATGCTTTTAAGCACAACTCACTTTTTTATTGGCAGCTGGTGGCGCCGAGAAATATTACTCCTCGTTACGGTCGTGGTTGTGTTAGTGCATAATGTATTTACTTTCCCATGGAATGGGGGAGCCGCTTTTACGAGATGTGTAATATGATGCACATTTTTGATGAGAAGGAGTTTTACTCGCGATGACGACATTTTTTACTCTCTTCATTTATTGTGTGATGGGCTATTTACGTACATATCAATATGACCCATGATTTTTTTTAGGCTGATTGGTTATTATCACAGCATGTCGTCGGGTTTCACTTTGAAAAGTAGATGACCTCGTGGTTGACGGCGACAGGGATCATTGCGCTATAGGCACTTATATAAGATTCTTCTGGAAAATGTGGCTAATCACACAGGGGGGCCAATCATGAATACCTTTCATTCATTTTATTACACCAAGGCTAGGCAAGATATTTCAAAACTCACCTCAAACACCACACGTTCTATTCATTACATATCAATGCTCCATACAATGTAGACGTATTTGCTGGCAATAGTTCAAGATCAAATCTGAGGAGTACTGCTGTGTGTTTAGGGAATAGAGTGAAATACATTGTGATAATTTTATTGTATGTCTAGTAAATTATAATTGAGTGTCATGGCGACAACCACCAATTAATCGGAAATAAGATCTAATTGCTCATGAAAACAATTCCATCAAGGATCGGTTGTTTGCTGATAGAAAAACATCATGCATGTCTGCATGTGATAATAAATCACGGGATGGACAGACAAATAACAACATTCACATTGATGTTTTTGGAATGCATGGATATGCATGGATATGTGAATGTATAATCTAATCTAAGAAAACCCATGTTGAGTTATCATTAGTCAAACTGAAAGGAAAGCGATTAGGAAACCGATACATCCGGTTGGCGCTTCTCATAAATGTATTATTTTTTTGTCAATGAAATGTCTACACTCATCATATCGCGAATATTATGTATGTAGAATATAGTAATGGTATTTTAGCAAAGTCAGAGAGTGTAAAGTCCAGTTGCTTGTGAAGCAAGAAATATATATACGTTTGGATTTGCATGAGATGTGCGAGTGAACAGGCTAAAGAAGCGATAGGCTCTATGGCTGATGTCATACTTACCTCTACTCCTTAAACCATCTATTTTTAGATGGAAATGACATGGTAGTATGTACATATAAAAGAGTCTTAGGATTTTTCACTGAAATTCTATGCTGGATAATTATTTAAGCTTTACTAAAGCATTATAAGGGGGCTTTTCAAGTGGTCTTGAGAAAAATTTTAACATGCCTAACTGGAAAAAATATTTGAACATGTCTTTAGCTCAAGCACACATCAGCTACTTTACCAAGTACTTTTAACCTTAATCGCTTTAGCTAGTATGTAGCATGCATTCTATCTACGATTTACCAAAATCCCTCGAATACCTTTTGTCACAAGCTTCAAACTGTGATGATGTTGAAACTATTTGGGCAATATACTTCTTGGGTATATCCATATGCATATGAACTTCTTACGAGATATAGTCATGACGATTTGATATTATGCATGCATTAGTTTTTTGGGTTGTATAGTGTTTATAGCATCCTTTGTGATCTATATGAGTGAGTGGAGTGGAGTAGTATAGTAAATTTTCTGTGAAATGGGTAAGTGTGTGGAGTTGATGTGGAGTAGCATTGGTAGTATAGGGCATATATGTAGTAAGGAGTAAAGGGAAAGGCTCCGTTTCCTCCCGAAGTGGTGTTAGTAGCGTAAGATAGCGTGGGTTAGTATCTGAGATTCCGTATATGACCGGTTCATTTTCAACCAGACAATCTCATTCACTAAAACGTGCTTGCCAAGTTACGTTCGTTTGCTCTTTTTACTCTCTTCACGAATCTTTTCTCGGGGAGGGCGGTTCAACGTGCAAATACCAACATCTATTTCCAGTTCTTTTAATATCATCAATATTTACTACACTCTGGAGTGAAATCAGTTGGGGCCTGCAACTTATCGAATTCTTACACCACCCTTTCAATCCCTTTGTCCGGCAGTGTGAAAATTGTCATTTTCCACATAGCTTTTATATCCGTTTATATGTGTTCAGCAACTTTCTTTGGTTTTATCAGGAGGTGAGTCACATTTCTTTATTAGTTCTTTTACTCATCAAGTGTAGATCATCATTACATGTAGTTCTCTTAACTGTAACTAAAGCAACACGAAAACTATAAAAGAAACGTATTAAAAGTGCACGAGTAAGGCTTATCCTTGTACTGAATTTTATATGGGAGGGAAATGTGCCTTCATACTGACCTGAATGTGCATGAATCTTGAGTTTAACTTGTTAGTGAGCCTGAGCGTTAGTGCCAGGTGGGAACATATATAGCGGAGTAATGTACTTGGCATTAGTCCCGGTATTTCAGATATAAATGCATGGGAAAGGTTTTGCAGATGTGCTTTTCACAAAAACTCATGCTTCTCGTGCTTTATAACAAGATGGTGTTTGCTACAACATTTTTATATTCTGTCACGTTTCATTAGGCTCATGTGCTTATATTTTTTAGACCTAGTTTTATCGTGTTTTTACTACTGAATTCGCATTTAGCCGTATGTGTTTTTTTAAACCTAATTGGAGTGATTTTTGTTATAATTTTGCAGATGGAGGAGTTTACAAGAGAAGCACGACTCTTTGTTGAGTCAATTGTAGAGAATACTATTGAGGAGTCAATTATAAACGATGGTTTATTATATAATCTGAATTACCTTGTTGATAATCTAGTCCTCCGAATTCACAAGGAGCGATTCTTCCTTCTTTACTCACAAGACTTGAACTTTTATTCTAAATAGTTATATAATATATTTTCGTTCTTTTTTTTAAGACTTTATTTTTTTTTGTTAAAATTAAAAACCTTTTTAAGTGGAGAGAACTTGGGGTAAAGTCTGATATATAACTTTTTTCTGTTAAAAAAACGTGAGTGTAAAGTATTCAAAAAGTGGTTTCAACTATTCTTGCTGCTGGATATTAAAGGTAAGCGTTTTTTGACTTCTATTTTGACCTGTAAATTATGCACTCCTGAGAGAAAAGGGAATCCCCAAAGTATGTTGGTCAATCAATGGCAATGGCATTGGTGACTCACACCCGATAACAACTCGATATACTCATGCAATATGCAGCTGCAATCTACTCAACATTGCACCAGACATTTATATCATGCTTTTTACTGGTTGTAACAAGTTCATTCCTTATCAACTGGATCATCATAAATTTTTATACGGATCAAAATTTATCCGCTAATTAGTTGTCGGTTGTAAAGAATTCATCTTACCGACAACCATTGCATCATAATCACATGTCGTTAAACCAACTCTGTTTTTATATATATTGCCATGCCAATTGCGTTGCATATATTGCTACATGTTTTTTAATAATAATAGAAAATGCGTAATATTTATTAGAGACTGTCAATTAAAACATGTTTATCATACTTTTCTTCGAATTTAATCACCCAGACAGCTAGGCTTACTTGTTAAAACTTTTCCAGCTAGAACATTCGTAACATTCGTGATGTTGCGACTTAGAAAATCTTGTGTTCATAATATTGACATTCAATCTTTAATCCACCACAATATCCTGACACACGTCATTAGAAGCGTTGCGTCAGGAAGTTGAAATGTGGTTCAAAATAAGACACGCTCGTTTCATAAGTTGAAAGTAGATTATCGTTCAAAATAAGATATATATTTGTTGTCATAAATTGTGGATTATATACTTTTATGTATGAATGGAGGTCAATTGTACATGATACTCAAGTGTCAAGATTCTCAGTATTTTTGTGGTGTTAAACGATTCATCTCCATTCAGCTGCATTCTCAAATAATGTACCTATGTTTTAATACGCTTCTGAGCTTATTAAAAAACACACATATGCAACATATCTCTATTATAAATTAAAGCTTCTGCATCGAACCATTTAATGAGGTTCAATTATGAACATAAATATTTAAACGCGATGACAGATTAATGACTCTTGTTCTAAATCCTTATTATTTGGTCAAACAGAATAACAATCCGTTGGCTTAATTAAAAACTCTCTTGTTTCAATCACACCCCTAACTTAAACAAGCCGGAAAGTTAGTTTGTCCAGAGACGCCACACTGTACACACTAAAATACATAATATTTCATAAAGTCGTGGTGCTCAAATTGGAGCCTAAATCTCGTGTTTTATTGAGCGTGTAACTCGCACGTATTATATACTTTTACAACCTTGTTGATTCGAGCATCTCCGCTAAACATTTACAACCGCATTTTGGGATTAGGAATAGAAGGGTTTTTTTTATTTCTCGGGGCGTATATAAAGTCGGTGTGATCTGAAGGAATCTCTTCAGTTGTGTCGTGTAGTTTCAAGTATCAGTTTCATAAAAGAATCCGAAAAATATGGATGTGGATTTGTTGAGCACAACGTCGCGGCCTTGGCCCGCGTCCGCATATTGTCAGCCAGTGTGGGTGTTGGTGTCAGGTTTCATAATAGCGTTTTTCCTGTCATTCGGGATCGGCGCTAACGACGTCGCTAATACTTTTGGGACAAGTGTTGGGGCTAAAGTCATTTCTCTCAGGAATGCTTGCATCATCGCTACCATCTTTGAAATGCTTGGAGCATCTTTAGTAGGTAAATTTCAACACGTTTGTTTTTTTACTTCTTTCTCTTTAGAGTAAAATATAGTTAAAAAACATGGATTTCATCACGGAGCTGGAGCCGAAACACTGGATCCTATTCAGTGGGTTCCTGGTGTCGTTTGTTCTTGCGTTCGGGATTGGAGCGAATGACGTCGCGAATAGTTTTGGAACGAGTGTTGGATCAAGAGTACTCACGCTAAAAACCGCTTGCTTACTAGCCACTATCTTTGAAATCAGTGGCGCTGTGCTTCTAGGTAAAAACAGGAGTGGTCTCATCCACTTTTATTCTTGGAAACCTGTTTATCTGGATTCAACTGGATTTAAAAGTGATAATGGTTTATTTATAGCGTGGGCGTGTGTGATTCATGAATGAATTGGTTTTACAGGATATAAGGTTTCTGACACTATAAGGAAAGGAATCATTGACGTTAATCAGTACAAGGATGACCCCATTGAGTATATGATCGGGAATCTCTCCGCGCTTGGGGGCAGCGCCATTTGGCTCATACTTGCCACTTTCCTCAAAATGCCCATTTCTGGTACCCATAGCATCGTTGGAGCTGTTCTTGGATTCTCTATCGTTGCCAGGGGACTTTCTGGTATCAACTGGTTCACGCTTGGGAAAATTGGTTAGTTGCAAATGCACTTTTTAATCCATTTTTTGTAAATGCACCTTTTTTAATGCACCTTTTTTAATGCACTTTTTGAGAATGAACTTTGTAAATGCACTTTATAAATGCAGCTTTTAAAATGCAACTATTTTTGTACTTTGCACTTTGTTAAGTGATGATTTATATGTGTGATTTTAGTTGGATCCTGGTTCGTAAGCCCACTGTTGTCTGGTCTTGTATCTGGCTCTATTTTCGTGCTTATCCGACGGTTCATCCTGTCCAAAGAGAATCCTCTCGAGCCGGGGCTCAGGTCACTACCCATCTTCTATGGACTCACTCTCTTCATCAATGTCATCTCCATTCTTCTTGATGGGCCAGAAAGTAGGTTGCACTTTAACACTTTCCTATTGAAAACATGTACGTTTATCTAATCAACTATTTCCTTGACAGTGCTAAAGATCCAAATTGAAGGTCTCCCTGGATGGAGTGAGCAAGCGTTTGGGCTCCTGATCTCTATCATTATCGGGCTTGTTGTTGCTTTCGCCGTGCAACTCATCGTCGTACCCAAACTCAGGAGGGAACTGTCTGGTGAGGAGATTTTTTACACGTTTTAAAAATTTAAAAAAATTATTTACATTGGACACAATTTAACATTGCAATATTTGTCATTTGTATTCTAGATACTCGCAACCCCTCTAAAACTGCTGACCTAGTATTTGTGATTGGAAATAACGAGGATGGAGGCTCACCTGGCTCGTCCCACGACGCGTCACCCGCATCCGCGAGCCTAGATGACGTTAGGAAACCCAACAGTAAGCTTGAAGCGCCTTCCCTCCAAATAACTGAATGCTCCTCTGACGTGGACATCAACGTGAATGTGAATAAACCGTATTATGGGGTTGTGAACGAGAGGATTGCTGATTATGTTGGGAAGAAGGAGGGGAAACAACTCGAGGTTATTCCTATGGATGGGCTAAGTCCAAACTCTAGTGCTGTGCCGTTGATCAAGGGAAAGTCTCCTGAAATATCTAAAGATTCTGGACCTATTGAACATCCTGCTGTTGGAAGACTATTCTCCTTTCTTCAGATTCTTACCGCGGCGTTTGGAAGCTTTGCTCATGGAGGGAATGACGTCAGGTGAGGAATCGTTGTGTTTATTTTTCACATGCAAATTCTTTTATTTGAAAATTAATAATTCAAACGTTAATGTTTGTTATGATAGCAACGCGATTGGACCGTTGATAGCACTGTACCTAGTATTTGACAAGGGTTCTGTAGAACAGAAAGCCGCAACTCCGCTATGGTTACTTGTTTACGGTGGTGTTGGCATCTCACTTGGACTATGGATTTGGGGCAGACGTGTGATCAAGACGATGGGTGAAGACCTCACTAAAATCACGCCTTCAAGTGGGTTCACTATTGAAATCGGGGCTGCAATCACTGTTCTTGTCGCCAGCAAAATTGGACTACCTATCAGTACCACTCATTGCAAAGTTGGATCTGTTGTCTCTGTTGGACAAATTAGATCTAAAGGAGGCGTCGACTGGAAACTTTTCAGGTTTGCGTTTGTTCGAGATCTTTTTAATTCATTTCCATGACGATTATGTTTGAAATATGGACCAAGTTTTAATTTAAAAACAAATTCTATATGATGTCGTTACAGAAACATAATATTCGCATGGTTGGTGACGGTGCCAGTATCAGGTGGATTGACAGCATTATTGATGTGGCTCCTGACGATGCTGATAATGGGAGTTCCAAATAACGCACCTGGATCACTATTTCTTGTGGCTAATAACTCCACGGCATAATAAAAAACCGGAAATATAATAATATGTATATTTCTTTTGTACGAGAATCCAAGTCTGATATATTTTGACTTGATTTTTTATCTATATAAATCACGCTCTTTGGATGCATGCATAAAAAAACTGTTTTTCTTTTTTATCTCATAAGTGGGGTTTTTTTTGTTCTCTTTTATGGTGGATTTCATGCCTAATAAATATTCTATATACACGGATATTAATCACCAATTCATACAATTACTCTTGTTTCAATTATTTCAAAACTTTATTGCGTATCCATAGGTTACGTACACATTATACCGTCAAAAATCTAAAAAAAATCGATTGCTCATCAATTATCTTAATTATTGCAAAATCATTTCTGTGGGGTTTAGTTTCCCATGCATTCCTTATGCCCGAAACTAAAATGGCTCTAGCACCGAAATTTGTGATCGGATTTCAATTTTCAAATTAAAGCACACATCCTTGGGCAAAGGGTCGCAGATTTGTTCTGAAGACCCGAATGCGTAGGACAAAGTCTAAGGGCAGTGGCAGTATGATCCAAAGCTTTTGGAGTGTGATGCGTTTCCATATCCTACGTTCATAGGATGCATGTGTTGTTAAGTAGACCATACAAAATGTACATCCAATCCAATATTACTCACAGTAGGCAAAAAAAATGAGAAGGAATGCTATTGTTGTATTGAGTGCTGCAGAGAGTAACAACACCTAAGCAAAGGTGACAAAGGAATTGAGACAAGTGATAAAAGACACGTAGGTAAGAGAGCGTGTTATATAGTTAGTTGTTAGTAGCAAAATGGGCGGTGAATGTTTAATGAGGTCTGCTTTTTATACTTTTTCATTATGGACATTGTCAATGTAAACCAAGAATTGAATATTGAGTAGACAAGAGACATTATGTCTGGATTGTTGTAAAAATAGAATGAGAAGAAAGAGAAATGACCAGGAGGATATTGAATCGTAGAAAATCAGGAGATGAACTTATTAACATACATCTTGCGAGGATTATCCTCATTAACATAATCCTCATAACACATAAGTAGAAAAACATTTAGATTTACATGAGAACTGAAAGGTGAATGAGATGAATTTACATGAAATCAGAAGGACAAGGAAAAAATATATACTACAATTTCTTAAGGAACCACCAAACAGCATAAGCTTGATTTGCTTAAAAAGTCAATCACTAGAAACAGTTGACAAGTATTACACACCGAATAATTTAATTTCAATTTATTTATTCGGTACAACTGCCCTTATAACAAGGCAAGTTACTCCTCGGGAATCATAATTATCAAGGTTTCTTTTATTTATAAGGTTAGTTATATATCCATTGTTAAAATTGAGAGTGGGACTTGATCCCAAAATCGGGGGAGAAAATTATCTCCACTTTCGTAACCAACGGATTTCAGAGAAAAACTTGAGGCTTTCAGGGAAATGGTGTCCTAAAATTTAATCATACATTGACGTGATCAAAAAGACGCCTGGAAAAGAGTATGAGATGAAATGTCATAGTTTCCTTTTATAAGCGCTAAATTGATTGTTCGTTACACTCCTGTGCTACCAGGTTTATTTTATTTCGCGATACCGGAGATTTTATGTAGATTTTCATCCCCGTTTTTTGGACTTGGTCCCACTCTGAAATTAAACAATGGATATTTATCCTACCTGGCAGTCAGTGCTCAGACCGTTAATTAATTAATTAATTATTAGTGCCTGTTGTTAAGAGATACCTTGATAATTATTACATACATGGTTAATACAACAAAGGTTACATAGATTCAGTGAAGTGAATTGTTTCTGAAATAAAACGCATAATGGAGGAATGGCAAATTGAAGTAATTAGTAAAAACTTGACGAGGTTAATCGAGCTTACTAATTGTAGCACTGAGTTACTTGCTAGATTGGAGAGTTGCCTCATCCTTGGGACAAATGACATTCAAAAAATAGTAAGTTTTACCTTTCAAATATTTATTATTAAATATCTTGCCGCTTTTGGCAGTAATCCCTCAAAATGTTATGAAAATTATGACACAAACTAATGAATAATATTTGACTTTTTTTTAATTCAATTTGTAGAAAGTACCTGGTCTTACCCGCTCACAACAAACGGGTGAATTCTACAAAATCATAATAACCCGTCAAAATTCATTTCAGACGCTGCTGAAGGCGCTTAAGGAGACTTGCCAAAGCGGAGCATTAGGCATTTTGTCTGGGGAATCATTCTTTGATGACACTCAAATCAGTTATGATGTATACAGTGAACTCGGCCAGGGGAGTTATGGAACTATGGTGTGCAAGGGGAAAATCGGAGAAAGAACCGTAGCTGTCAAGATTGTGCAGTCCAATTTGATGGGAGGAGTCCAGGCATTACATGAGGTCAATATGCTAAAGGATTGTGACGCACATGAAAATGTAGTCAGGTATTTTGGGGCAAAGCGCGTTGGTATGGCCATTCTCATTGCTCTGGAGCTGTGTGACATGTCACTAAAGGACTGGATAGAAAAGAAATATGAAGACATCCCACCAGTAGAAGTGTTAAGACAGATGACCACCGGGCTGGAGTGGCTCCACTCTCAGAAGATCGTGCACAGGGACATCAAGCCTGAAAATGTGCTGATAATCAGAGAAATAAAACGGGTCAAGCTCTCTGATTTTGGGCTCAGCAGACTCAACAGCTTCGGGGCAACGATGGCACCAGAAATACTTACTCAAGTTGTGAAGGGATCTCAAACACACTGCGAATTTGTAAGTATATAAATATCATATAGTTTCGTTTCAATTCAAAAGGAATATGATTAATTAAATTTTCGTTTATTAATTTGAAACAGACTTACGCATCTGACGTACTTTCCCTTGGATGTGTGTATTATTACGTGTTGAGCGATGGGAAATTGGCGTTCGGAGACGCAATCAGGTGCCAAGTTAATATTTTGGATGGGAAGTCGATGATTGAGGCTAAAGAGATCCAACACGGCTGTTCACAGAACATTTTGTTCATAAACCTTATGATTCTCCAAGACCCTAAATCAAGACCTACCTGCACCAAGATACTCTCATACCCTCTCTTGTGGTCACAAAATGATCGCATCAGATTTATTGATGTCAATGCAAAGGAATTACTAAAACAATTAAATCAACTGAATATGGAAGGAAAGCATGCAAGAGTGTTGGAAATTGTCAAGGAGGAAGACTTGTGCATAATTAAGGGAGTTCTGGAAGGCATTGAAGAAGAATTGGATATCACACAAGTCTGGCGTGAAGAAGAAAAGTCGCTTTTGCACGTTGCTGTAGCACGTGGGGATGATGATGTTGTCGAGTTTCTGCTTCATAATGCGTACGAGAAAGTGCTTTCAGAACCGAGATTTGATGATGTCGTGCATAACTGCATTGAGGATATCCATGAAATTGATGCTGATGTTTATCCAGAAGTGTAGGATTCTGGAGCTGCTCTTCAGGAAAAGGCCGCAGTTAATAGAATCCAAACGAGATGATGGGTACACTCCTCTTCATGTTGCAGCTTGTCGAGAGTTTGTTAACGGGAAGCAAGTTCAATTCATTAAAATGCTGTTAAGTCATCACGCTGATGTCAATGAAAAGGAATCTAATTGGGGAAACACACCTCTCCACTTGCTGTTTCGTGGTTATAGTAGACAAGTACCAGAAAAAGCGGTTGAGATAATCCTCCTTTTGATTACACATAACGCCAATCCAGATGCTCTCAATGGATACGGTGAAACGTTTCTGCATAAAGCAGCATGCAACGCCTCTCCATCATTATTTCACGAAGTGGTGGTGTATTTGGTTTCCATTCACAAGACAAACTCATTCACCATTACTGACTCATCTTATGGTGGGTACACGGTTCTCCATTGGGCAGTGAGGTGGATGAAAGGCGATCCACTTTCAGAGACGCTGCAAATATTCAAAACTCACCGAGTTGATTTCAATGCACTTGACACTGCTGGTAACTCGGTCATGTTTCATGCAATAGTTGGTGGACGGAGTGAGGACTTTCTTAACACACTCATCCATTTTGGAGCTGACTGGACAATTACCAACAACAATCAAGAAACTGCGCTACATTTAGCTGCTGAATGGAGGAAACTGTCTGCCTTGAAACTATTCATTTCTTTAAAAGCTGATGTCAATGCAAAGGACCTTCAAGGAAACACCCCACTACATCAAGCATTGTCAAACTACTACAACAGAGCCATTAATCATGATATTGTTGCGGAACTTGTGAACAATGGCGCAGATCCAACTTTGAAGAACAACAATCAACAATCCCCAATAGACCTTGCTAAACAACAGTTAAAACAAGGGAAAGTAGAACAGCGCACTGTCCAGTTGCTCAAAAACGCTTACAGAACACAATAAATAAATAGATCATGATTATGTAATGATTACAATACAATTTCTCGGTAACAGTAGATGACATAAATAAACGGTGTTATTTATTCTTTCATCAATGTTATATTTAAAGGCAATTGCTAAAATAAACAAAGTAGTAATTTGTAATAAACCAATGAATATTATTAAAGCAAATCACGATTAAATTTATGTAATGAAAAGAATCACCATATTCAATATTAGCATAGTATTATTAAATCCATTTTCAATCATCGTCAGAACTCATCTTCCTTCATATCCTTCATTAATACTGTCATATCAGTTTGCTTTTTCGAGTAGTTTTTGTCATACACAAAGTCGCAATTTTAACATCCTTTTTAACAACATTCAATTCATAAAAATTCGTAAAGATTCATAAGAGAAGCACTAAACAAAATATGTATGAGAATAGTGGGTTTTTTTCAAAAGCGAATCCACAATGATAGAAAAGTGATGCCTTTGTTCGTTAGCGCCTGGCTCAAATATTTGGGATCTCGATAATAATTATGAATTTTTAGAAATGAATAATGTCAAGTATCATAACAACAAATGTTAGTAATCAAGCCTGGGAGTAGTATCGTAGATTATCTCAGGAAACCGTCAGAGCAAACAGCTAGCTCTTACTTTTAATATTGAGCTCGTCTGAAGCTGTGACAAATTAGGGGAGATGTGCAATTACCTCATTGGTTAGCTACATTTGCAAACCCGTGGACACCTTTCATTTCCCAATATTTTGTTTGATATCCCTTGACCCTTGAGGGTTTGTGTTAGCTTACACTGTTTTACTCTTTATGAATGTTTCCATGATTATTGCCGTTTGGTTGAAGCTGTATATTTTTCTTTAGTCCCAAATGATTGAGCCCAAGGAATGCATTGTAATTGTAGTATTGGCATCACTTGTCTATCATTGCCATTGTGGATTCACTTTGGTTTTTCCCATTAATTAATGATGGTGGATTTCATGCCTAATAAATATTCTATATACACGGATATTATACAATCGGGTTTGTTTTATTTCAAAACTTTATTGCGTATCCATAAGTTAATCACACTATGCTGTCCAAAATGTAAAAATTGTTCGATTGCTCATGTCAATCATCTTAAAACAATTGCAACTTTACTAAAAACACTACAATTTCTTATCAATCAACTCATTCGTGCTTTAAAAAATACTGAAACGTTGCTAAGAAACGTATTCAAGCTAATCTCTAAATTTCCTTTTGACGATTTCTGGAATAGGCATTGCATAAGCGACAACTCCAGCAAGGATGGATCCAACCCAGAATAGCACGGTCATTCCAATATTAAGGCTTAGATTCAAGTCATCAGCATAGTATTTATCTTGGAGGTAATGCGTAGCGTTGAGGAACCTGCACCCTGGCTCGAAACTTATTTTAGTACATTCTGATCCAACCATATTCTTGAAATTGAAGAATAAACCGTCCTGGAATATCTCAGAGTGGAGAATCGCACTCGCGTACCTTGGCTGCATTATATAAGTCAAGTAGTACTGCCAGTCTGGGAGGGAACGGTAGGAACGGAGGGTGTTGGAGGATAATGTTATTGCTAGCGCGTATTGGGATATTAGTAGAGCTGAGGAGATTAATGGGGATTTTATTGTTAGGAGGAGAATGCATGCGTGTGTGTACGCGAAACTATATGTTGTGAATAGGCTCAATGTTATCAATCCGTAGGAGGGTGGCGATAAAGAGACTGACTGTGGAAGGGTGCTGTAAAATTGAGAGATAATTATTAAATCACCATGGCAGCGTTTTTATTTTAAATGCAAATGATTTTGATTTGACTTACTTGTAAAGAATGGCAGCTGAGATGAGGCAGGTTACGAGGTTGAATGGGATTGTTGCCAGGATGTGTGAAAATATAAATAGTGGGCCTGAGTAGTGACCTGCCCTCGACTCCTGGTAATACGATTTGCGGTGTTTTGGGACTGCATCGTGTATAAAATATAAATTAACACACATGAGCGTGATTTGTTTAGTTAAATTTATTTTAATTGTTAAACTCACAGTTAATGAGGGCATTCCAAATGCCGGTAAAGTAAGACACTGCGATTGAATGAAGTATGAGCCCATTTAAACTAACGTAAACGTGCTGGTGTCGGTCCTTGATCCCAAAGTAGAATATCCATGTTAGGAAGAATATGAAAGGGAGGAAAAATATGCTGCTGAATACATTCTTCAAACCTTGCAGGCTTAGCAGGAATGTTGTCGCGTATGTTCGCCTATTTAATTATAGTTAATTCATGAAAATATTATTCAAACAGGTTACATATTAGCACGATTCGCAGTAACGGTAGATCAAAATAACTCACATGATGATTGCTGACATTTTCTGGAATTGTCCTGGAGTTCCGAGCGAGTGCATTGGTGTGACAGAGCCTACTGGTGGGATTGGGCTGTTTGCACTCTCATGCGTTGCTTTCCTGAACGCATGACCTTCTAACTTAAACTTTTCTACTAGTAATGTTATCTGGTTGCTTGATTCTATGAACTTTTCGTGTGATCTTCTATCCACTGTTGACAGGCACAAGTAGTAGATCAATGCGTTCTCAATCTGGAAATGTCATAAAAGATTTAATGAGTTAAAAATGAGTTATAGATATTTTGAAATGAGTTATGATACTTTCCCGCATCGTCCCTGTATGATTTTCCTTAAAGAAATCATTACATGATATTTCAAATCCCCGAAATTCAAGTTCATTTCAAAATCCATATCACCATGACAATAATGTAAAATGATTTAAAAATGTGGAAATATTGTTTCTCAGACACAGCCGTCATCATCAGAACTTTGCTAATAAATTCAATCAAATTGAAATGCTTGAAATCTTTGCAAAATCCCTTACCTCTGGACAAGGAAACCCAATGTTCCTAAAGTAGTCTAGCATTGTCCTAGTATTCCCACTGTAAACAACATCTCCCAAACACAAGTACGTTACTCTGTCTAGGAACGGGAAAATGTCTGATCTAGGTTTCTCCATCGTTAACACAACTATTCGACCATACTTTTTAGCGTAGTTTGACAGGATCGAGATTATAAAGTAGGTGTTCAGTGGATCTAGGTTCCATGCTGGCTCGTCTGCTAGCAGCAGCACTGTTAACACCAAATTTTCAATCAATTTAGTCAAGCCAATCAACTTTCACAATGCCCCATAAAGTTTCTTAACGCATAATTAACTCATACTAACCTGGATCCTTGACAAGAGCTACCCCAATGGCAAGTCTCCTTTTCTCACTGGCACTTAGTCGATCCACAGTGACGCCAGCAACATTCGTCAGCGCTATATCAGCAAGGATCTGTCTAACCCTCATTTTCCTCAACGAACTTGGCACGTTTAGTGTCACAAATGCGCTGTACTCAAGCGTTTGGAATACTGTCAACTCCTTCAGTAAATACTTGTCTGATAATCCAGTCACGTAGCCTCCGCTTGTCTGTTAAATAATATTCCATTTATTATCTCATTTCCGTGAAGCCTTAAAAAATTCTAAATGTATCTATTTAACTCACATGAAAAAGCCTCCTGTTCATGCTGACGCCATTGAGTAGCACATATCCCTTTTTGACGCCAGTGTTAGCCCTACACGCAATGACATCTAGAAGTGCCTTCTTCCCCGACCCTTTTGATCCCAATATCGCCATGATATTCCCACTGCCAACCTCCAAACACACATCTCTCAATATCAATCCGCTCCTCGTTGTTCCCGTTATCTGCTTCACCCAGGTTTGGGGCTCCACCTAAATTACAGGTTACATGGAAACGGATACATTTGAAATGAATTTAAACACCAATATATTTGTTTTAGAAAAGTTTAAAAAACACTAACATGTCCAGTATAGTATAGGTTAGATATTTCGAGCACATATTCGCTGGAGAGGTTATAAAGCCCGAGCCCATTGTTTCCAGGTGAGTTTCCAAGAATGGAATTGGTAGTAATTGTAGAGCCAGGCCCTGGGACGTGATGGTGGTGATGGTGGATGGATGACATCTTTTATAATACTATCGCTATTGTTATTGTTTGTGAATATAACGCTATGTTTCTTCTAGGCTTCTACTTCCTCTTTCATTATACACCTGAACTTGACAAGGAATGCAGTACACTCCATGGTATGCTAGTAATATCCTAAAAAAAAAGATTAAACCTCAACCCAAAGGCAGGTGGCTGCCAAAAAAAGAAACACACGCAACAGGTAGGGTGTATGATCAAGTAACAACCCCTCATGTTTTATTCAGGAACAAGCCCACTGAAGCCTGAAATGGAATGGACTACGGTTGCATAGCATATAAGCATCTGATAGCAACAATCAAGAGATAATACCTCGGCATGTATTTGTCAAGCCCTAACAATGAATGCGACGACCAAAAAACCCAAGCTCTAACTCATATGCATATGTATGTGAATGTTTAGGGATTGTTTGTCATACATAATGGGCCGTCACGGTGTTAAGCTTACATATATATATTATACGCACACACAAGATATTTAATACTATTCACTTCACTATTTGAGATATGGTGAAAAAGAATTTATTTATTATTTTGTTCGGTCACTTCCTTGATGTGAGTAATAAATTCCATTGAGATCTTGAATCAAAACGGGACATGTGAGGAAGCATCATATTTTGTTGTTAAATTGAAAAAGTGGCACAAGTCCCGCAAACTATTATGTGGGAACTGTCCACCATCAAGGTTCAGGACAATCCTGTGAACAGGAGGTACACCATGGCCACTGACAACGATAACGCTCCTCTTGAAGACCTACATGCCTGGTCCATTTACAGGCAAAATCTTAATTCGGATTTTACAGACTCAGCACTTGGGAGCGATGAACGGTCGCCTCTTCCTTACGGCAATTTCCAGCTTAGAGAACAAACCGTACAGAGTATTCTAAGGCATCCGAGATTAGCACCTAGGAGTGAACTTGGGTCGAATATGTACGCATACTTGAAATTCGGGTTGCCGAGGGTTTTTCCTCCTAATAGGAATGGGAACTCGAGTGGATATGATTCTGAATCCGGGGATGTTAGGGTTAAGAAAAGGGCAAGGAGTGTTGTTGATGGAGGGCTACATAATCATGAGAATAATCATCATCATAAGGGTCCTAAAGTTACGAGGGCACGTAGTGAAACTGACTTGATTGATGGGTTGATTCCTAATCGGTTTGGGAAAGGGAATAATAGGTCGTTCAGTGAAGTGCATATTGATCATAATCCTGGGAGTCAAGTGTCACTTGTTAGTAGAGGAATTGTGAATCCTTCCCGTGCCAGTGGACAGTTTAATAGGGGGATGCAGATGGATGATGAAATTCAAGAGTTACATGAGCGTGGTGTGCTCTTTCCACATTTACAAGTTAGGGGGTTGTGCTATCAAGTCGGACCTGTTAGGATACTTGATGGGTTGTTCCTTGACCTCAGGGGCGGGGAAATGATCAGTGTCATGGCTACTGCTGGTGAGTTATACATGTTTATTTTCATACTTAAGAATGTATTTTTTACACATTTTTTAATTCATCGTCATGGTGATATGGATTTTGAAATGAACTTGAATTTACGTAATAATTTTTAAGGAAAAGCATAAAATCATTTTGAAGCACAGGGATGATGCAGGAATATTTCATAAATCATTTCAACACTTTTATAACTCATTTTTAACTCATTTAGGACTCATTTGAAATCAAGTACAAATCAAGAAATGATTTGAAAATTGATATATTTTATTTCTATTAGCCCCTGTAAGTAAATTGGCTTCGTTCAATATTATTTTAACTTCGTGAGAACCAATAACAAGGAAGTTATAAGATAATTTTATACCGTTTCTTCTTAGCATATTGCTCCAGTTTCTTTTGAAGGTTGAGGAAATGATTACCCATTTAACTGTTATGAGGAAATAATAAGCATAATGGTTGCATTCAATAATAAAATTAATTTGATAACGTGCTGTTATTCGCTCAGCGTGAGAATTAGGAAGTAAACTGGAAACGATTGATAACGTGTAATTTGCTTCGAGAAATAAATTGACGTATGATTATATTTTGAAACAGATGCGGAGGGCACGAGTTTGATGGACGTGCTGACGAGCAAGGTGAAGCGTTCCGACCGCATATCCGGTGAAATATGGTTGAACGGGAACCAGATTCCGCTCCGAAGTTTGGGCACGAGAGTCGCGTATGTCAGACGAGACTACAGGCTCCACCCAGATATCACGGTTATACAGACAATGCAGTTCCACGGGATCAACCTTGATGTTGGCAAAGGGGAAAAGAGAAAAAGAGTAATGCCAATAAATTTCATGCAAAAGTTAAAACAAATGCGAAAAAGTTATGCTAATGAAGATGATCAACGCATATATTTGATTACAGATGCACGCATTATTAGAAGACTTGGGGTTGTCGCCAGTACGTTCGAGTGTAGTAGACTCATTGACAAGCTCTGAAATACAACGATTAGCAGTAGCATGCCAGTTGCTCCAGGACCCTGAGATAATCTGTTTAGACCAGCCAACTCGGGGGATGGACATTTTCGATACATTTTTCCTCGTAGAATATCTCAAGCAGTGGGCATATACTCACGGGAGAATAGTTCTCATGACGATACACCCTCCAACGTTCGAGATATTCTCAATGTTCAGTAAAGTATTGCTGCTTTCAACGGGTCGAGTAATGTTCTACGGGCACAGGAGTGAGATGCTTCCATATTTTGCTTTTATCGAGTACCCTTGTCCTGCATTTAAAAACCCAAGTGACTACTACATCGACCTAGTTACGCTAGACACTCTTAGTAACGAAGCATTACTTGAGTCTTCACAACGGATTGAAACGCTTGCAGAGTCATTCAGGAGGAAACAGGAGCCATTGTCTAATCCACAGGTTCCAGTTCCACAACATTTGCCAAGGAAAATATATCCTGCTTCTGCTATCGTACAGTTCTACTCTGTATTCATGTACATGATCGTGTTGAAGTTTCCATGGAATCTTGTCAACTGGATCACCAGCGTTCTCTTTTCTGCTGCCCTTTCTATCGCCTTTGGTGCCATATACTGGAATATTCGATTGTCTGTGCTACAGGATCAGAATAATCTTAATGATCGAGTTGCCTTTCACTGGCTCGTTTGCTCACTTGGCATCTGGCCTGTGCTTCTTCTTATCGTACATCATGATAAACAAGAAATTCCATTCGTTCATAGAGATGTACGCGAAGGGATCTACTCTAACTCCATGTTTGTCCTTGCCAAGGTAATTTTGAAATATTATTATTTGTTGCCTAGCAACCTTTTTTTCTTAAATATTTTTTTAAATGATTTTTTTTCATATCAATGTAGACCGTCTTGGAGTTGCCATTTATGATCAGTATTTTGTTGGGTTACTTGGTGCCGTGCTACGTGATGGCAGGAGTGCAGCAGGACACAGCTTTTTATGCGTATATCGGCCATTCTTTACTGTACGCGTACGTGCTGGTGATGCTGCTGAGAGTTTTGATAAATAGTTTCTTGTCCCACACGACAGCGTTCACGATCGCGTATATTGGTTTCCTAGCATTGAGTCTAGGTAGTACTTTCCCCGTGCACATAATGGACCTCGGTTCCTGGTGCAGTTGGGTAAGGTACGCGAGCCCGCTAGCTTGGACTTTCAGGCACTCCACAAATAATGAGTTGTCATCAGAATCACTCGTGTTCACTTGTCCAAACAACCCGCTCACCACTGACACCACCATTGTCACACAGCTTCAGTGTCAGGTCGATAGTAGCGCTAAAGCTATTAGGTTCTTTGGGCTCAATGATGGCGTTGTTGCTTGGGTTCCTGCTGTTGTGCTTGGAGGTATTTTACTCCTCGCTTTTATGCTCAATACCATCATGTTCATTCTCAGGGGTGGAGTTAACAAGAAACAGGAACACCATGAGGTCAAGTTTTAAGTTATATACGGGTTTAAACAATATTAGTGAATCTGTGACCCACTTTTGTAATGCAAAACAATCTTACATTTTTAAATACATTTTTAATATTTATGATGTTTTGGAAATTTTTTAGTTTAATCGTGTTATTTCATTCATTTTCATATATTTTACAAATTCATATCCACATTTAACTAGCGATCATTATGCTGGATACCATTACCAAGGCGACGACAAAATAGATTTATATGGTTTAAAATATAATGGTGCTTATCTGATTTCTTGATATTTTCATAATTTGCATATCACCCCATAACGAAAGTTCCATGAAAGAGTTATTGATGAGTTATAATTGAGTTAATAGAAGTTGCAGGAGGAGTTATATTTCAGTTATGAAGGTTTTTTGATCGTTTCGAATATCAAGGTCGCTAGTTTAATTATTATTATGCTATTTTCCATGACCAAAAATGAAATAAACGAATGAGCATGTTCACAGATGAGTAAAATATGAAATGAAATGAGTAGTTGAGTAGAAAAGACTGAATAGATCCCAACACATAAAATTAAGTTTAATAGTAGTATAAGGTTTCAAAAAACAACGTTAAATTGGAATACAAAGTCTTGGTTGGTGGTGCGAATTAAGATCGTGATATATAATAACACATAATATATAACGATATAGAGCGAACAGAGAGGACTTGATAAGTATAGGAAGAAACATATATATCAGCGATAAATATAATATTTTGCGAGAAAAGGCATTTATTTTTAGCCATGCATTCCAGGGATTTTGTTCATCAGTGGGGGAAGAGCATCATCCTTTATCTCCTCGTTCAAATAATGTAGCACGTAATGCAACACCACGTCGTAACAATACTTGTACTCCGTCTAAATAACATAAAATAAAAGGGATTTAAAACAATTGGTAATGTTAAAAAATATATTTGGAATGCAACTTTCTCTTCTCACCATGTTCTCAATCATTTGGGGTCTGTGTCTCCTGACCGTTTTCACAGCAGTGAAAATATCAACTTCACCATACGTTATCACCTGCTCAATGCAAGCGTTCGCTGCGCAATATACTCCGGATCGGCTGTGCCCGTCACTAAAATAAATTAAACACTCATAATTTAGACGATTTGCAAGCATTTGACTAGGAATTTCTATAAATTAAAAAAGTTTGAACTAACGGTGATACGACTACGACAGGTCCCATTCCCTGTTTTGCCCTCCACCTCTCAACCATATTCATGAGCTCAACAAGGGAGTTGGTAGACATGGGAACTTTCTGTTCAATAGGCCAACAAGTTAGTTGGAACAACTGACAAGTTTTAGGATCCGCTTTCACTCCAGCCATTAATTCCTGAAGCGACACGATCTTCTTATTGATCCTGAATATCGAAGTCTGGATATTTGGGTAGCTATTATGTGCCAATGGGTCGATTGTAAACACTGGACCATATTTAATAGACTTTTTGCCCTCTGGCCAAAACGCTGGGTAGTGCTTCAATTAGGGGGGAAAAGAAACATATCTAAAGTAAAGTGGAAGCCGGTTAAATGCTATATTTTATTTAGGCATTTCAACTCACTGCGTTTGGTTCTGGGTTTGCTAACACGACAACTGCGCTCACGTCATAGTCATACACTAGTGACCACAAATACGAGATTGTGTGGTTTTGTGGCCATTCCGTCACCATGTAACCGCGGGCTTGTCTATATCCGTCTACAAACACTGCGTTTATGTAGTCCGTGAACGTGTTCCCCTGGAACGATACCAGGTACGGACGGAAGTTGTCCGCTGTAAACAGACATTTTGCATTATTTGTATATTTCTGTTGCTAATGAAAAGCATCGCTTAAAATCAATCAACAATCAACTCACGTGGTATGATAAGCACGTCCCTGTTCTTGTCTCTGTTGTCTGCCCTGTGCCCACCCGCGCAATCGCCTATGCTGAAACGGGGTGTCTGCTTGCAAATCAGCTAGGGAATTAAAGCAAATTATTTAAATGCCGTTCCCATGGAAACGCTTTAGAACAAGAAAATGTTGGCATGGAAATAAAAACTCACGAGGAACTCTTTCTGGTACTCATTGATTTTGGTATGTGGATCCTTCATGCTTTTATGTTTGAGTAGACTGGAAAGCTCTGAGACTGGGAACCAAGTTTTCCCGCAAATGACATATTCTTCAAGTGAATCATAGACGAATTTAAGTTGCTCAACATTTTCAAGCAACCCTTTCCTGGAACTCTTGAGCTTTTTGAGAAAGCCAAAGACGTCAATGAGGTTATCCTCTTCCAACAATTCAAGCTGAGCATCAACCTGGCAAAATACTCCAGACCTTCCACCTCCATCATTACAGTGCACTAACATCTGTCCCTTCGAGTATTCTGGTGACTGCTCAATGATCTGTCTAACTCTTCGTCTGAAATCTAGGAGAGCTGTTGGAAACGGGACGGCGTGACCTGGCCACTCTGTGTAGTGGAACTGGAGTATATTCCGGGCTGGCACGCTCGGGTCATCGTCTAACTTCACCGTCATTGTGCGTATGTAAAAGTTTGCGAGTCTTTCTTCATGGTCTATCGTTACTGTGAAACCATCGATGCTTGTTGGCACGTGGATCTCAACTGGCCAGTATTGGTGACACATCACACGGATGAAATCAAATGTCTTTGTTAACATTATTATACATGACACGTGCTTCTGCCATACCATACGCCAAAAGTCACATACTGTCTCCTCCAATGGACCTTGACATACCAGATATGCGTTCGGCTTCAACAGGCTCTGCAAAGGTTTCAGTTTTATTAATGTTTTTCATCCGCTGTCATGGTGATTCATTTAATCATTATTATTATTATTCATTAATCAGCATTTGCATTTTAGTCTCCTTTTAATGAAAACGAGCACGTGCTTAAATATTTATCTTGTTTCCAAAGGTATTTTCTAATCAAGTTTAAAACCAATTAGAATTTCTAAACAATGTGTATTCCCAAATGAACACACCCTAAAGTTTTATAGCATTTTGTTTGAAAATTTCTAGTGTTAGATTTCCTCATTAGCATTCGTCCTTCGATTGAATTTGAACCGTTTCTGTGCATTTTTTGACATTGCAATTTAATGACAGCGTTGAAGATTGTCTGTCGAAGCACAAAACCAGACTGCTTACAGAGTCTATATAAACTTTTATGTGATTGTCAAGGTGACCCCGAGGCTTCTGCATGTATTGCTTAAGGAAAAGCTTTTGCTATTGCGAGTGTCCATTTCATGTCATGTTTCTGTGCTAGATAAATGCGTGCTAGATGCGTGTTTATTAGTAAAATGCACACGACTGAAAGCATCCTTGACCCGGGCCAATGCTTAAGAGATATCCTATATAGCAACGCTGTCTTGACGACTAAGCATGATTTGTTAGTGTTAAATTGTTTGAAAGAGAAAACTCACATCTACAAAGCTGGCATTGACGTAGTCTCCAGGATGTTGTTTACTCGGCTCGAGCACCACACGGTTGTAGTCATCTGCGAATATCACACATCATACATGTTTTTATTCAACGCTATAGTTATAGGTGTAGTAACGAATAAACATGAATGGTTTACAAATTTACATGGAATGGTTTTTTGGTTTTGGTTCTTATCCTTATTGGAAGCTTTGGAGGCATGTCTGTTAGAAAACGCTTCGTTCTTGCAAGCTATCTGCAAAACAGAAAAAGTATAACAAATTTTTTTTTGTGTGAAAACAGGAAATTCCATCATCATCGCGATCTGATACACACGGCCTTGCTCCCCTTTTTATTATATCGCCGACTTTCTTACACACCGTTTTCTTTCAATTCGAGCTAAAAATAGATTCGATGGCTTACAGAGAACGCTCTAAGCTTCTCCCTGGGAATGGGGTACGACACGATTATAATATATAGGTTACCAGCAACGCGTCTACATATATATTCAATCAATTTCGCAATCACATATATGCAGTTTCGCACAAAAAAACTTATCATTATTATGCGGGTATTACACAGGTATTATTGGGATTCAAATGCGCATCTTGTCTGACCTGAAATTCGACTTTATAGAGGACAGGGAATTTTCGCCTTTCTTCACATATTCTCAAAAACTGCTCCTTCGTCACAGGCTTTTTGGGAAGAGATGATGATAACATCCTATTGTCTTCCTCTACACAAATATGTGCAAATACGTTTAATGCGTTTATGATTATTCACGATCACTTTTAAAAATATAATTAAACGCATCCATGGCAACACTTACTGGAAACTTTATTGATAGAGATGAATCCACTAGATAACATTGATAATTTGACAGCATTGGGTATGGACATGAGTGAAGCGCTTGCTGCAGCTCCGAATTTTTTCCTAGGTGAGATTTTCTCATCTTCAATTTCTGGAAATCGAGGTGGACCTTGAGATCTTGACCTAGGCTTGACGTTGATAGTCCCAGACTTGTGCACACTCGCGTTTGAACTTGGGAGTGGCGTTGGGGATGGAGTGCGAGGTTGCTGGAGATTTGATAAGTTTGCTAACGCTCCGGGGGAAGGAGTTATACTCCTCCTCTTCACTGATGCTCTGTATGCTGGTTGCTGGTCGGGGGGAAGTAGGAATGAACCTCCACCACCGCCTGAAGGACCCAAGTGCTGATTGTAACTCATTTTAACTAGAGGGTTTTGTTTTTTAGTCTTCTTTCATTTTATCTGATGAACTAGGAGCTTGTGCACCACCAGCTTCCGCCTTTTCCTTCTCCTCGTTTATCTTCTCGTAGTGGCTCGACACCAGGTAGTATTTTATACCCGCTAATGTCACGAACGTTAGTGCGAAGGAACGCGTTAACAAATAAATTATCGTGAGGAAACCAAACACTAGTAACGACGTTACGCGCCTTAATGGATTTACTCTACCCATTTAAACGGAAAAATTGTAAATAATTCTCACCAAAGAGGATTACATTAACGTTGGGGACTTTACAACATATAGCACATATATGCGCTTTCCTCACGCCAAAAAATATATTTGCAAGATTCTCTGGGGGCTCTCTCCGGCTTCTCTGCAAAAATTACTCTATCTCAGAATGAATTGCAAATTTTTTATATCCTCACCAAGTGATAGAAATAGAACAATTCATGATCCTATACACTCGTTGTTAGATGGTGCGACAGCTTATACGCTCTGCTCTGCTTCAGAACATTTTCGGTAGGTTTCAGAACACGACAGCATTGCCTAGTGCGTGCTATTGCTATGTGTGCTTATTAATGCTTTATTAATGCGCTTAAATACAGTCTCCAGTTTTTGGATATTAGTTTCTTGTGGTATTATGGAAAGTTAATTTGAAATCATTGACATTTAAGCTAACTCATCTTTAACTCCAATATAACTCCTTTACAAATCTCCCATAACTCCTGCATAACTTATCTTTAACTCTTGCGACAACTCATATTTGACTCAAGAATAACGCTCCATAACTCATGCCTTTTAAACTACGACTCATTCTACCATGTTAAATAAGATCCAAAAAACACATTTATTCCAAAAATAATCCCGATAATTTATTTGAAAGAATGTTTGAAGAATTGAAATATTGCAATTGTTATTTGTAAATTCATGCAGCAACGGCCTTGTTCCTGATGTTGTCACTAATAGCGAACTCACAACCAGTTCCGTCAACGACCTCCTGTATGTCAACCCCTTCAGAAATCTCTATGAGTTCGAGACCGTTTTCCTTATCAACGCGGAACACGCACTTTTCAGTGATGATCATGTCAACACATGACTTTCCTGTTAATGGTAAATCGCACGATTTAAGGATTTTTGGTGATCCGTCCTTTGCTGTATGCTCCATTGTTACGATCACTTTAGTTCCTGCGGTGGAGGAGGAGACCAAGTCCATTGCTCCGCCCATTCCCTTTACCAACTTGCCCTGTAATTATTAGAAGCGTTATTTAATGACAATCATTAATATAATATCAAACATATAATTAAATACGGATTGTAACTTACGGGTATCATCCAGTTGGCGAGATCCCCATATTGTGAAACTTGCATTGCTCCGAGAATCGTCAATTGCACGTGCCCACTACATATTGTTTAAATTAATTTTAGAAAAAAAGTTTGTGTGGTAATTTATAGTTTTAAGGTTGCTTGAACTGACCCCCTAATCATGGCAAAGCTCTCATCACTAGAGAAATATGATGATCCAGGAAGAACAGTGACAGTTTCTTTCCCAGCGTTGATAAGATCTGGGTCTTCTTGCCCTTCGATTGGGAATGGACCGAGACCAAGCACTCCATTCTCACTTTGCAACGTTACTGTTATTCCTTCTGGGATGTAGTTTGACGCCAGCATTGGAATACCAATACCAAGATTTGCTACATATAAACAACATTGAAAAAGTTAAATCAAATGAATCTGGATGCTTTATAAAGTAGTTAAGCAAAACTCACCGAACATGCCGTCCCTGAATTCGAGAGCAGCTCTTCTCGCAATTTTCTCCCTGATTAACTTGGCTGGGTTGCTGGAACCTGCTTTTGCCGGTTTCTGAACAGTTCGTTTCTATAAAATATTGTGATTTTAGTTAATTACCTTACCATGGATGTCAATTTATGAGTGTGATTGTTAAGTATACAACTCACCTCGATTCGTTTCTCATATCCCTTTCCTTGAATAACCCTATGAACGTAGATACCTGGGACATGGACGTGTTCTGGAGGGATCTGGTCAACATCAACAATTTCCTCAACCTCTACTATCGTTACACCAGCTGCTTTGCATATTGGAGGATTAAAGTTTCGGGCAGTCTTTCTACACACACCAATCAATTAAAACTCATAACTGATTCATTCCTATAACTTTCAAGTGTATTTTTGCAATAACTATTTAAAGCTGTAAATTCTCACCTGAAAATAAGATTGCCAGCCCTGTCAGCTTTCCACGCTTTAACAAGAGCGAAATCCCCAGTAATGGCTTCCTCCATAATATAGTCCCTCCCGTTAAATTGCCTCGCCTCCCTCTCCGCGCTCATTATCTCAACCTACAAATCACCACACAATTCAGTCAACATCGCATTTCGCAAAACAAATGAACAAAAACACGTAAATGCTTTCCGAATCTAACCTTCCCGTTGTTGGTGTACTTGATAGGAGCCCCTCCCTCATGAATGAGCGTCCCGAACGCTGTTGGAGTGAAGAATGCAGGTATACCAGCGCCCCCAGCCCTGATCCTTTCAGCAAGCGTCCCTTGTGGAGTCAACTCAACTTCCAGCTCACCAGATAAGTACTGTCTTTCAAACTCTGCATTTTCTCCAACATATGACGCAATCATTCGCTTGATTTGCTTGTTTTTAAGTAAAAGTCCAAGTCCAAAATTATCAACTCCAGCATTATTGCTCACTACCGTCAAATCATTCACTTTTGATTCTAATAACGCTGCTATCAGGTTTTCTGGTATTCCACAAAGACCGAAACCTTGGGAATAAATCAAAAGGTAAAAGTTTTGCAAAAAATCAATGCAATGCTTTTAAAATTAATTCAACTATATAAAGTTTGTTTACCTCCAACAAGAAGTTTAGCCCCACTAGGAATATCCTTGACCGCATCAGCTGGGTTATCATAAAACTTTGCAGCGTTAGCCGGCGTTGTCGTGTGGAACCCATTCACCAACACGCGAGTACTGTTTAAAATGCTTCTCGAACTCTTGCGAGTCAGCCGACAAAGGATATTTAGTGATGAGTGCATTTTCTATTATTATATGTGTCTTTTTTATCCTGCCAATGCCAACTCACTAAAAACGCACGCACTTTAACACGTTATCATGGAGACACGCTGGTATTGAAATTAAAGCGATTGTAAAATGTGATGAATTGTTATGGAGCTCACAACACTTGAAGCGATGTCATCTGTGTCTGAAGGTAAACAGCAATGCTATCACACGTTTTTTTGCTCTGCAGAGCTCTGGAACGTGAATATGTATGCAGCATGAGGATAAAGCTGTTATGTAAGAGGACCGGTTGCGGTTGATGCAGAAGCTGTTCGCTTTTCCATGTGTTCAGTGTAGCATGTCAGTCCGTACACGTCAGTGTATGGAGAAATGGGTGTGCTAATAAATTTAAGTGCTTGTTCAATTTTAGCTTTAGCTTTAGACTAGATATAACTTTAAGTTTAATTTTGTTATCTGAGATTAGAATGGAAAGTTTGAGATTAATTCTATTGTGATATATGTAAACGGGTGCTCAGTATTGTAAACCAAAGTATTATGAATTAAGTATTAAATCAGGTAAGGTTCTTAGGTTGTACGTGGATTTTGGCAGGTCCTATCAATCGCTGCAATTTTGGGAATCGCAATCGGTATGTCGCTATTCTTATTTACGCTTACTTTATCCTTGAGTGTGTATACACAGAGTTTGAGGAAAGCTATAAAGTTTTAGTAGTATAGTTAACTCCTTACATTTTGTATAGCGATTCTCATTATCCCCCACAACCCACGCAGACTATTTACTATGCAAATATTTGTCTAGCATTTATCCATTAGGTTTTCATTCAATTGCATTGAATTTTCACGTTCTAAATCGTGAGATCAGTTATTCTGTTCTGTTTCAAACTATTTTGTTTGGCACAGTTTTGAAAATTTTGCAAGTTTGCATTTAATGTTGTAAAGCAATCATATTCCATGCAAATACACTTTTCTATGCATGCTGCGCTAAAACATTCATTAACTTACGTTCAGAACATTGCTCGAAAGAGAATCATGATGTTCGGGAAATCAATTTTAAATTTAATTAGAGCTTCATTAATCCAAGTAAAAAGCAATATTTATTCGTATTGCTGATTTCCTTGAATGTTTTTGAACATTTTCATGCACTCGTACAAGCATCTGGAAATCCATGAAAATACTTGAAAACGTCTGAATGCATTTCAAAAGAAACAATCACTGTTTTGGCGTTTTTAGCAGTTTCGGGTGCATTTACGATCCTTAAATGACGTACGCATTGGAGTGCATTTTCGAACTTGTTTCACCAGGGAAACAGACTGCAACCAAATCATGATAAATTATGCATTTCAAAAAAGCAACAATCAGGAAACTCAGGCTCACGCAAATTTTACTCTCATAGTTTCTTACAGCTGTTGTTCACTGCTTACTTTCGAACATTTTAATTTTGGTTAAAGTTTTGAGCAATTTAACGACCGTTTTCAACGCTAAAACTACAGCAGAAAGGTACGTACGTGAATAAAATATATTTGTAGTGATTATAAGACACGGTGTTCCAACACAAAGGTAGGCTCGAAAGACGAAATAGCGCGTATGACTCCATCTACTAGTTTTCGAATAAGCAGGAAAGACAGAGCATTGCCGTGAATTACCGATCGTTCAATCCGCATGTTTTTATTTTTAGAGTGTTGAGCATGAATAGAATCGGCATGTTATTAGAAGAATTTTTTTGCTCTTCACATCTACTACATAACTACATTGAAGTATTTTAGAAGAATCTGAGAGGTGTATATAGGAGAATAGCCACGTTGGAAGAATCGTCATGTTGGAAAAGATTAGGTTTTCCTTTTTTTTTCCTTTCCTCATCTCGAACACACGCTCGGGATACTGGATTACACGGTATAGAGCTTAATTATTATTTCTAATATTAATTTTATTGCTAATTTTATTTAAATTAATTTTTTTTCAGGAAACGACCGAAAGGGTGTAAGCTCCAGCCATGGATCCGGAAATGTTTTTGGACGTGGCCAACCAGGTCACAAAGCTCAAAATGTTCCCCTACTTTGACATTGCTCATGCTGCTCTTTGCTGCCTTCATGTTAGGGAGGACCTCCATGGTAACACTTTTAACCTACCTATTTTAATCAGTCATTAGCAAAGAATAAAGAATGTTGTGCTAATTTATTTATATATATTTCAAGGCGGCGTGAACTTTACGCGTCGCCACCCTCTGGCGACCTGGATCTGCTCACTGGTTGAGATATACGCTGGAGGAGTGCTCGCAAGTTTGTTCCTTGGGGAGCCTGTGCTCGGCCCCCTCAAGAGCAATGAGCACCTTGTTCTCTACACTCTTGTCTGGTATCTCGTCTTTTACTGCCCATTTGACGCTGTTTACAAGATCTGCAAGTTTCTGCCTATCAAACTAGCTTTCAGCGTCATGAAGGAGATCTACAGAGTCAAGAAGGTTTATGATGGAGTCTCACACTCTCTCAAAATCTTCCCCAACGGATATCTCATCGCACTTGTTGTTGGCACTGTCAAAGGTTAAACAAATTTCAATACAATTATGTGAAATACTTTACTTTTAGGTTTACTTTACTGAAATATTTTACAATAATTTTACTGAAATACTCTAAAACGGAGTCCTTTTGTTTCCAGGTAACGGGGCTGGTTTCTTGAAGATTTTCGAACGACTCCTCCGCGGCATCTGGACTCCTGGAGCAATCGAGATCCTACAGCCATCCTTGTAAGGAAACAGATCAAGTTAATTTCACAATTTTCATATCTGAATTTTATTAACTGACAAATTGTAATGCCTTTGTGTTTAGCCCAACGAAGGCGTGCATCGCAGCGTCGGTGATATTCGTGCTTGACAAGAAGACGGACTTTATATCAGCCCCGCACAGTTTGTTGTATTTTGGAATCGTGGTATTTTTCGTGTACTTCAAGATCTCTTCAATCCTGCTTGGAATCCACGACCCGTTCGCTCCCTTTGAGAACATATTCTGTGCTCTATTCATGGGAGGTCTTGCTGACGCAATCACCCGCGCTTTCGGATCAAAGCCACCCGGAGATCCGAAAAAGGACGGTGACGCCAAGAAGAAGGAGTAGTTTGTTATCACACTCTATCTCTCGTTCTCATTTTAATCATAAATGACATTACATGACATTATAAACATAAATATTAAGTGTATACCAATTATTTATAACCTGTTAAACGCCGCCCTATATTCCTAAAATTTGAGAAATAATAAAAACGTTTGAACCAACCCCCGAGATTTTTTACGAAACCTTTACGTTAACTTTTATTTGATAATAGATTATTAGCACAGAGATGTATTTTCTTAAACTTTTATTTTACGAGGTAACTATATATGAGTTTAAAAAGCGCATGATTACGTAACAGTTTATATTTTCACTTGATTCATATTTTGACACATGCAATTTTTTCCAAACAAAAAAATGTTTTTGTTTGCAATTTTTTTTTTCACACGAAATTTTAACCTCGTGCGTTAAATTTTTTGTATACGAATTTTATTTAATTGATTTTTTTTCTTATGCTGCACCCACGCGTTACGACTGTGCTGTGTAGTAAAATGAGAAAAGGATTGTTTTTTTTGACGTGTGTTGTGTGTTTTTTATGCCAAATTAAAAGCGCTGGTTTGAGTGCACGAAGAGATTGTATTATCATGCGTTTTGTTTTTTTACACATAAAAAAGGAACAAAAAGAACACGAATCATTGAGATTTTTTGTTTTTTTTAAAGATACTCGACGATATCACATTTGATCATGATGTTGGGACAAGACAACATGAGGTTATTAGGTTTGTTCCGTTTACTCCTTAAAGTGCTGCTTCCACCTCCTCTGTTTGTCTGCTCATTTGAGCTAGAACGCTCACGGAGACTTCTGCTCCGCTCGCTTAGGATCTTGTGGAATATTGGAAGCAGACTCACGTCCAGGTTAATTTCGCTCAGGTTCAGGTTTGAGTTGTCCAGTCGCTTAGGAACGCTGTAGCTACGGTTCTTCGATGATAATACCGGCTGGCTGTGAAGTGCTGAAATACCAGAACCACGAACATTTATCTCCTCTGTTGATGCGTGCTGGTAGGCTGTCGGGATCGGCCGGCTTGAGCTCGTCGTTGTCAGTGTCTGGGAATACGTGCTGGGGTCGTGCGTTGAACGGGAGTAACCGGGGTTGTAATAAGCGTGCTGCTGCTGCTGATGCTGACTTGATAACGTCGTTGTACTGCTTGACAGCGTTCTAATGCTTGATGTTAATGGAGCTGGTTGAGCCGGCTTCTGAGGCTGCATGCTTAGCCGACGGTGGTGTGCTGCTGGTAACGGCGCTGTCGCTCGAGTCACTGGGTGTTCTACGAAAATGTAGAAAAAATAGAAAAGTTTTATAAAAACGTCAAAAGATGAGTTGTGGAGGAGTTAAAATGTGTGATTTCAAAGTCGTGGATGAGTTATGCGTGAGTTAAAAATGTTTTGAAATAGTTGTTTACCAGAAGTGGCTGCGCCGTTGATAAGTTCATTGTCCTGTTGCTCATCAGTCTTGAGTTGTTTGGGAAGCTGAAGTTTAACGGCGGAACTTGAGCCAGGTAGCAACAAGCTAATAGGTTTGGCAACGGTAGGGGACTTGAGTCGTTTAGATTCTTTTCTGACTACGGCGGTAGGAGGAGCAGCAGCAACAGCTGCAGCAGCGGTGGTGGTGGTAACTGGAGCGTCACAGATCTGATGCTCAATCTCCTCTTCCTCCTCAACATAAATATTCCTATCCATGTACCTCCTATCCTTCTGCAACATTGTCCAAATCTCCTGCTGAGTAGTTGTTGAAACAACAGCAGTAGGTTTCCCTTGCTCCTTGACAACAAGCACATTTTCAGAAATACTCCTTGCGGCTGTTGTTGATGATCCCCCAGGTTTTGAGTCAACCCTGTCCCGATCTCCAACTGGGTTCTCAGGATCCTCGCTTAAATCAAGATCAGATTTATTCAAGCGGAGGTATTTAGGTAGCAGCTGAATTGGCTGCATGATCACAACGCTTAAGCTTCTCTGCTGACGCGCTTGGCTTGAGAGAGATGTTGGAGGCTCCTCTGGGATCTTTGGAAGACTCTTCTCCTCGATTGTTACCGGCTCTTCAGATGGAGAATTTGACAACTGGTGTTCGTTCTCCGATTTCACTTTGTCGGGCAGTCCGCCGTGGGAATTTATCAAGATTGTTTTTGCTACAACTGAAGTTGCTGGCTCCCACGTTCCAGTTGTCGTCAAGTTCCCTGCCGCTGCTGCCAATGCCGTTGCTAAGCCTGGGTACTTTTTTCTAAGAAAAACGTGGTAAAAGTTAACCAGTTAATTATCGGAGCTTTTGAAATACATGCTGTTATTTGTTAGAGAGATTGTTACTTTGGCGTAGCCTCAGGGGCATCTTCAATGAACACATCTTCACCACCATCAGAGTTAAGGGAGTAGAGGGAGCTCACGTCTGTGTCTTTTGCACACGTGAAATCAGAGTCAGTTGAAATACACATGCAAAAACATTTCACACAAACACACAACACAGTTAGGAGGATGTTATATCATCACACGTTATTGTATTCAACTATAAACACACGCATACCTTCTTTTTTCAGCACCTCCGACTTTGGTAGCGCCAGGTTATGCATAGCGTCATGCAGTATGTCTTGAGCATCGTCACCGAGAATCTTGGCCAGAGCCTATCGGGTAACAACAAAATCCGTTCATCGTTAGTGCATTTTGTAAATAGGGTGATAAATGATTTAACCCATGTTACCTGAATCTCACTGTCGACCTCCCTGATTTGCTTCCTAATCTTTTGATTCTCCTGCTTGGCAGTTTTGAGCTCGGCTTCATACATGCTCGTGGCAGAGGCTCGACGCGTTGTCGACGGCGGCTTCACTGTCGTTCGCAAACGCTTCTCTACCGTACCCTTCGGATTACGCTTCAGCTCGATTATCTAATGCAATGGAAATAAATCACATTATTCAACCCTATTCACAGTAAATGGTTATGATCAAATGAATTTTCAAAGTATAATGATTAATTGTTACCTTGGGTAGGAACACAAGACAAAGCGTGGCAGTGGTGCAAAAGATGATGAAAGTTGAGATGATGAGGAAGGAAGCGTCGTGTTTATCCGTGAGCACGTGTGAAAGTGGTGCTCCAAGCACGCACATCATCACGCTGTTATACACACTCATACCTATGTACTTTGAGTCGTTCAACGCTGGAATTGCAACTCCACGTGTCTCCCACGCCAAAAAACAACCGAACAACTGCAAAAGCATTCATATTTTAAACGGTTATTAGAAATACCTTAGTTACGAGCTTATATCTAAATATTCTGTATGGTTACCATGAGCAAGCCCTTGTAAGCGTAGATTGCCCCAACAAAGTAACTCATGTACTGGGACTGGCAGTACTCGTTCTCGGGGATTATCAATATATCGTCGTTATTCGGATTCGTCTGCAAATCAAATGCAAATCAGTTAAATGCATTTAATTCAAATTGCCATGACAACGAATAAAGTAATTCCACTTACGTAAGCCTCTAATTTTTTGGTAGACCTCGACATGGGATCAGTGAAATGCCATGTGGTCATGATAGCAAAGTCAATAGCTAGTAGAATCCCGACGACGATGAACAGCTGCATATCCTTGATGACTTTTTTATTCAGCTTGACATTTGTGAATATGGAGTGAACCCTCCAAGTTTTAGAGAACATTGAACCGAACGCTAGCGTGAACCCTGCCATCAGGATCCAAGCTCTTGCCGTGCAAATGTACGGGAAAGCTTCAATACTTGTCAGCTTACTATCCAAACCCAATACTATCACGCTCGTGTACGTGAATATGCAACCTATTATTATCAAGTTGTTCAGATAAGGGCTGCTCATCTTTATATACCTTTTGGGATGTACACAAAAATTCAGTTAAGTATGACTTCAACAGTTTCTTGCATATAATAAATAAATCCCCTAAAATTCCCCACCTCTGATTCCTGAACTTGATGTTGATTGCAAGAAAGAAGCAAGCGAGTACGATCCCGACGCTAGACGCGACTGTCATGGCAGCGAAAAGCGTAGGGTTGACCCTTGTGTGTTCTATAATCTCGATAGTTCTGTCTTTAGGCGGGTTCTTCCCGTTCCACACAATCTGGTTGTCTTTACTGTCAAGCATGCTAAGCGTTGCTGACACTCCATCAAACTCACCTACCTTCACCTCTGCATTCACAGTGTTAAATGCTCGGAACTGCTTTATCAGTATAGTTCCCTTTCTTCCATTATCCTTGAACTCTACTTTCCCCTGTGAATTATTCGTTTTAAATTGGGTCAAATAAACAATCAGGGATTTTTAACAGCACTGATTATTTGGCAAATGCATTTAAAGTGCATTTAACTTACGGTGACTCCGGTAAAGCTGGTGGCATTGAGAGCATTTAGGAAGGCAGTTTGCCAGTTGTCATCATGATAATCAAAGGTTCGAAGGAGGTCTTTCCTATGCCTGAGAGCCGGGTCTGGGTAGAACTTGCTCATGTTATGGAGCGCCAACGCTATGGCCCATATCCCGTCATACGCGTACCCGTGGAAACGACTGTACTCGTTCAGCTTCACCACCTGGTACATGTCGTTATACTGGTCGGCAGTCTAGTAAACGAAAGAATATTATTTAATTTGTGTCGTTGCCATGGATATAAACCACAAATTAATAAAATATAGATGCCCTCACCAAACCGGAGATGGTGATATCAGAGGAGGTAGAAAGTGGTAGTAGATCCATGAGAAGCGCCCCTTTGAGTGCAGTCTCGACCTCCTCAACAGTACAATTAACATCATCCTGTTTCCTCCACCAAGTGGGAGTATACGCAGCAACGATAAGCCACTGGTATTTTTTCCCATATAGTTTCTCTCGATAAGCTTCACAGAAGATTCTGCGAGCCCAAGTCTCATTAAAGTTTCCTAGAATGATTCTGACGTCTTTTTCCTTGAGTTTATGAATATGGTAGCTGATGTCGTCAGCAAAGGATTGAGCAGCGACAACGGTAACGCCCATATGTTCCAACGAGCCTACCAGATTGTTGTGAGCAAGGGAGTATCTGGGCTTATTCTGGTAGAGCGTCCCCACCTTTGTCCAGTTGTACTTTCGGAGCAGTGCTAAACGAGGAGCGTTAAACTCATTCTCGCTTGGCACGATCCGGAACAGGTTCGGGTAGTTCTTCTTACTGAACATTGGGTGCATGTCAGCGTACGATAACTGAGCCACCTTCCAGTATCGTGACGCCTTAGCTATTGGGTCCGTCACCTGCGTGCACGCGTCACCGAACAACATGTACTTCAATGGGCTGTCGTGCATCATGTCGAAAAAAGCCTTCATACCGTCGCTTGCTGAACACTACACAAAACATATATCACATATATTTTATTGTCATCTTGCCAAGTCTTATTATCCAATTTTATCTCATTTTATGCAACTCGCTGCTTCTTTCTCAATCATAAAATTTCACTTTTCATTGCAATCTTTTGAACACGTTCCAAAACATAACCAGAAATGGGCAGACACGGGATATTGCGTAAGGATGGATTATATTTGAACCACGTTATTATGGGGTTACTAATGCAACAATAGTATGGACATCTTTAATTAATCTATAAATTGTAAAGTTGCAAAACTTTCATTTCCTTGCTTTGCCTGTGAAACCCAATGTATACAAAAAATGCAATGTAACTATATAATGTGCAAAAAAAAATCAATTATTTCCTTACATATGCGATTAAATTTTTAACTTGTATTTATTTGCATAACCTAGCTTGTTCCCGAGCATTTTCAAACAAGCTACGCACATAGTCTGCCCATCGCTGATTAGCAAATGCATATAAAAGTGTGATAAAAACTTAAGTTTGAGGCATATGAATGGTGACACATTTAGCGTATTCACACCCAATATAAAGATTTAGAGTAGATGTTACAAGACGGAAACTTGTATAAACTCCAAAGAACGTGTCGTAATGATTTTTTTTATGATAAAATGAAATTTGATCTGAAAGGGAAAACGAAAGGAGTAAGAGAAGCTTGCTCTGTTACCTTGGTATCATTCCATGAGATGTGAAGTTTGTAGTCTGGAAGGGTTGTATTGTTGTTATTAATATGATAGATGGCAAGTTTGACGGCAGGTAGGACGCCCCTTCCGATGGCGCCTTCACTGGTGACATTCCTGAGGGATGAAGTTGGGAAGAACCCTGCAATATGAATGGAGTCTTTGCTCTTGGATGTGTCAGTAGTTCCGCCACTGACGAACCCGTAACTAATCAAGTTTCTTGTCTTTACGTTCCTGTATCCTCGATAGTAAGACCTATTTACATAAGCGTGATCTGGAGTTAGACTAGCATTCTGAACAAGCCCGTAGGTCCAGGGACTAGCCTCTCCACCACTCACAAACCTAACACTATCATTAAGCACGCACAAACCTAACACTACGAGGATTGATTGTCGCCTTATATTGTTATACGAACACGATGGAGCAGGAGGAGAAACGCTCTGGTTCTTCTCCTTTTTATCGCCTTCTTTCTCCTCCTTTTTCTCCTCTTCCTCGTCCTTCCGCCTCCTCTTCCTCCCCCTCATCCCCCTCATCACATGAACATCCTGGGTTCGACGAATTAGATGAGCACTCGAACAATCGATTACACCCACACATGATTCTTCTACTCCATCAACGCGCATAATCGATCAGAATTCTATTACAAGCTCGAGAATCCTCGAACACCTAATCACGCTCTTTAAACCCTCACATCAAACACACACCATCACATTCACCTTTTTTACATAATTTTAAATCTCTTAACGCCCTAACCCTAATTAATTCCTTTTACCAAACCTTTTAAAAACCCATCATCACAAATGTATGTTTGGGAGGGGAAGCCCCAATATACTATCCTATATGGAGGGAAATAGCGTAATCGCCCTTTACCTACATCATATATATGCTATATACAACCCGATCCTCGGCTAAACTCGGACAAACACGCGCACACAATACCTTATACTCACCATCCTTTACAACGGGATATATCCGAACCTCTTAACTTACCTTTACATCTCACGCCCTTGATAACGCATCTTAGCATTTCAATTTCATTTTTATAAGTGCGTTAACGTAACCATTAGTGATGAATGTATTTTAGACGTGTTAAGCTTTTTAAAATTAAATTAAGCCCATGGAAACCGATTTTAAATATTACGATGTTAAATAAATTTTTTATTGTTTCGAGATTTAAATGATATACCTTTAATGAATTATGAATAAACCATTAAATAATTATACATAAACAATTAGCTGGTTATAAAATTATACGTTTTTATTATTATTTCCATTGAATTAGTGATTTTTTGTTAGACAGACAAACAAGTGAGGCATATATAGTAAAGTGTGTATTTGAAAGCGTATAGGAGTGATTACGCATTGTTGTGTATAGAAGATGAGTTTTTTTTGTATGTAGTATTCCACACGGAGGGAGGAAGATGGATCCGTGATAGTAAAAGGTGGTAGATGATGACGTAAGGAGGCTTGTAGCTGGAGAGACTACTCCTCTCTCTTCTCTTTTTAAATTGAAACTGACGTGATCGTTTTTTATCTTCCTGATGGGTTTTGTTGTGACGCAAAGGTATAGCACGATCCCTTACCATTAACACTCACACACGATCCTTTGAATATTCAATGTAGTCAGAGTAATTGAAGTAAGATATTTCTGACTCGTGACTGATTTCCAGCGAGGATAATTGGGAGAACCCTGAACTTGGGAATTCTAATACTGGCGTTGAGTTCTCTAAATTTATCAATGCGTTGCTTGACTTTGAGTTGTTTAACGATGGGGATGTCTCCAGCTGGCGAGAGTTAATTAATTAATTGATGTTATGTTAAATGTTTAATAGTTTGATTTGAAATGATTGATGATTGGAATAAATTAATGATTACCTTGAACGCGTCGTAATACGTTACTTTCTTGAATGGAGGTGGAAAGGTTGATTGGAGTAGTCTTTCGTTCACAAGGTTCTGAAACGCTTGCAATGTTATGCTCAGGTCAACGTTTTGCATCACTAATGGCTTCCAGTTCCTGTGCTCAAAGGACCTTATCACGCGGATCGTTAGCGTTGCTTTTGAATCGGGTGGTGATGCCATTTTTTGGAAATGCTTTTTAATTGAGTTATGATTGACTAGAAATGATGATTTTGATGCACTTTGAGAAATGTTATCCAGCGATTGATTTGGTTGGCGGGGTGTTCCACACTACCCTGGCATTGTTGACCGACGTTCTTACACAAGTTCTGAGATGTGTCGTAATCGGAATAAATGCGAATGATAACTCAACATCTTTTATGAGAGTTATCTCAAAGTTTTGTGGGGCTACGTGAGATGATCAGAAAATTAAATGCAAAAAAGCCTTAATTATACATAAAATTCGCAATTTGCAATATTAAAACGGATTTAACATGAACATGAAAGTGAAAACTTAAAGTTTGGAATTGATTCTAATGAATATATTTATGTAATAAAATGTTCAACTCATTTATATGCAAGTGTCCACTTTTATAATGTCATGTTCTTATCCTTGCCAGGATTTGTTTGTTTATTTTAGGCTCAATAATATTTGTTATCGGGTCGGGTGGAATAAAATTATTGGGACTTGGAATGATAAGCGAAAAATTTATTTGTGGTCATCTACACGAAACAACTAATGAAGCATCAATTGGCGAATGTATTAATACATTTAAGAATTTAGAATGGTAAGTTTTCGTTTCTCAAAATGCCCCATCCATTAAACTTGATAAAAAGCATCACTCAAAGATAAGATAAAGATAATAATATGAAGATAAGTGAAGTAGGAAGGGGACCAATCTAATCAAAAGCGAAATTCTGTAAAAGATATAGTAATGGGTAAGATTGTCGGTGTAATATTTTCCAAAGGATTTTCATATTTTATGAATAATTTACAAATTGTTTTTCCAAAATGGAGGATTGGCAACTAGAAATTATTAACACTAACCTTAGTAAGCTCATTAAATTTACAATATGCAGCACTGGATTTCTTACCAGCTTGGTAGATTGTAGAATCCTTGTTTCAGAAGATCTAGAACAAATAGTAAGCATATACTAACTCAATTGATTGATAATAAAAATTATTTTTTTTGGAAGGCCTTATAAAAATTCGAATGACGTTGTAATATATTTCAGAACTTAGCTACAAGGACACGGTCACAGCAAGTTCACGAATTTTATACTATTATTATGACACGGGAAAATGGGTTTGATAAGCTAGTACACGCGCTTCAGGAGACTAACCAAACTGGAGCATTTGGTATCTTGAACTGTGGGAAAAATATTCACAACGAAATAGTTGCATTACTTAATGAACTGAGACGATTCAATTTGGAGAGAAAGCATGCAAGAGTGTTGGAAATTGTCAAGGAGGAAGACTTGTGCATAATTAAGGGAGTTCTTGAAACCATTGCATCCGAATTGAAAATCACACAAATCTGGCGTGAAGAAGAAAAGTCGCTTATGCATGTGGCTGTAGCACGTGGGGATTATGATGTGGTCGAGTATTTGCTTAATAATGCGTTCGAGAAAGTGCTTTCACAACCGAGATTTGACGGTTTCGTCCATGATTGCATCAAGGATATCCATTATATTGATGCTGAATCGTTTACGCACAAGTGTAGGATTCTTGAGCTGCTATTTAGGAAAGCATCACAGTTAATAGAATCCAGAACAAGTGACTATTGCAAGCACACTCCTCTCCATGTTGCAATTGAGGGAGAGTTTGTTAACGGGAAGCAAGTTGAATTTATTGAAATGCTGTTGCATCATAACGCCAATGTCAATGCAAAGGTCCATCTTGCAAACACACCTCTCCACTTGCTGTTTTATAGGAATAAAATAGTACCAGTAAACGCGGTTGAGATAATCCGCCTTTTGATTACACATAACGCCAATCCAGATGCTCTCAATGTATTCAATCAAACGTTTTTGCATTACGCAGCAACGTCCGCCTCTCCATCATTATTTCACCAAGTGGTGGTGTATTTGGTTTCCATTCACAAGACAAACTCATTCACCATTGTTGACTCACCAAGTGGGTACACGGTTCTCCATTATGCAGTGGGGTGGACGAAAGGCGATCCACTTTCAGAGACGCTGGAAATATTCAAAACTCACCGAGTTGATTTCAATGCACTTAATGAATATGGTGAGTCGGTCATGTTTTATGCGTGACTTTCTTAACACACTCATGCGATTTGGAGCTGACCACACAATTACTAACCACAAACAACAAACTGCGCTACATGTAGCTGTGAGATGTGGGAATATGTCTGCCTTGAAACTATTCATTTCTTTAAAAGCTGATGTCAATGCAAAGGATAAAGAAGGAAACACCCCACTACATATAGCATTGTCAAGCTGGAAAGTTAATCATGATATTGTGATCGAACTTGTGAACAACGGCGCAGATCCAACTTTGAAGAACAACAATCAACAATCCCCAATAGACCTTGCTAAACAACAATTAAAACAAGGGAAAGTAGAACAGCGCACTGTCCAGTTGCTCGAAAATGCAATTCCATGAAGAATCTTAAAATCATAAAAACCGTTCCTGTTACCAAATCTAACGACAAGTTATACTAATTAATTATAAAATGCTAAATAAAATTCTGCCAATTTTATACAAGAAACGCATTATTTATTGTAAATTTCCGATAACGGAGAGATGTAGCATACACGCATTGTAATATAAAAACGGATTGAAAGGAATATTAATCTCAAATGTAATCAGTCTATGTAAAAAAGAAGCAATTAGTTTACACAAAGGATATGCATTACACACAAAGGTGCTATTGAACAAATCACTAGCACCTTTGTATGTGCTCATATCCAGTTACCATGGCATATTACTTTTCATCCTTATTGATTTCCTCTTCGCCATCCTCCTCTTTAAACACGAGTTCCCTTGGCAAGCTTGGTCTGTTGAGCACGACAGGTTTGACTTTAACCTGTGGTTTATTGAACGTGCTACTAAAAGTAAACATTCCTCCCCGCTGCTCAGTACTCCAAGAAGTCTGAGGTTGTGGTAGTGGTGCAACAACTTGCGAAGCTTCGGGCGTAGACCTTTTCTTGAGCGTTGCGTTCTTCTGTTTCGCAAACACCTCAGCCCCACTGTGCTTCGTTGGCGTTGATGGACTAGAGTTAGCGCTCGAAGATTCAGAAGAGTCAGAGTCCTCTGATGAGCTAGTGTCCGTGAACTTTGGAGGGAGTGGAGGGTTGTTATGGATATTTGCAGCGGGGACTTGTGGCTGGACTTGGGCCTCTACTTGTTGCTGTGGGAGATCCATAACTAGGTCAGGGGCTGTTACTGTTGAAGAAGGTTTCAACCGTTGCTCCCAAGCCTGGATATTAGTTTTCACTGGCTTTGGAGTTGGAGTTGACACTTGAGAAACGGGCTGGGGCGTTGGTAAAGGCTCAACAGCTTTTGAGTCCTCTTCAGAAACAATTGCATCAGGTGGCTACAATATTTTAACTCACATGTAATTCACGTCACTTCATGCTTATCATGCATAGGAAATAAAACGAGTCGGGTCGTCAATTAAAACATGCGGTTGTCTATCAACTTTTTACTACTAATAATTCTTTAAGGCACTTGCGTACATGCATAATTGGGAAATAAATACACTACACGGTGCATTCACGTAACCATGGCAACATGAACACACGCTTATTCAGATTGTCAAAAGAGTCAGTCAAATAAAAGTACATGTAATTTCAAACATCAGTTGATGCAAGTACGAACACGTCATCTTCTTCAGTTACCTGATCACTAGGTATCTCCACCACGCTTGTTTTAATCTCAGATTCATGTGCGATCCCATTGTTCTTGACCTCCACGAGTGGTGGTTGTGTGATGAGACTTGGCTGAGGAGATGAACTGCTCTTGCTATTTCCAGCGTCACTCACAGAATAAGATCTCACGTGCGTTTCTGATTTAGAGTTTTGTGATGTTAGTTTTATTGGTGTTGCTATTAGTGAGTCGCTGGCTGTGCGGGATCGTGATGATGGGGTAGATTCTTTCTGGGGTGGGGTTGTCAGTGGAGGTGGGATGTTATGTGGAGTTCCTGGAGTTGTTGGTTGTGGGAGTGACGATGATGTACATGGCATGTCCTCGTCTCTGTTTGAATTTGAATGAAATTGATTAAAACGTAAGAAGTAAGTTTAAAACATTCTCGAGTATTTCTTTCTTTCGCACGCACCTGATCTTGAGAAGAATGTATTTATCTGGGATCAATCCCTCATCCCCTCGCCTATTTGCTCCCTTCCACCAATCTGAGCTAACTTGTGCGTATAAAACGAGCGTTTCCCCTTTCTTCAAGGACAATTCCCGAGTTGACCTCGCATTGAAATCAAACTGAGCGACGGCTTCCAGGAAATCAGATTCTATGGAAACGAGTTAGTAAATATGAAATAGTGCATAAAGTAAACAAGAGGCAAACTGAAAAAGAAAACTGCAAATAAAATTACTGAAGCATCCCGAGTCCAGATTATCCTCGTCATCATCATCATCATCGTCTATAATAACAGTTTCTTTAATGACAGGGCTAAGCGGTGGATTTGGCAACGGACTCGTGCAAACAACTTTATATATTTTATTTGTGTGCGTTAAAACAAAACAAAGGCAAAAAAACCGTTATACAAAAACAACAACACAAAGGTGTAAAACAAAAACGAAATTAGCTAAAATCTCACTCACCCTCCTCTGAGAGCACGCTTGAATGCCCATCCCTGTTGACGCTGCTAGCATTACTATCCTCTCTAGAATGGGATAGTGGCTTGTGAGACAATGATTTCTTTAGCACTGGGGACATGTCGCCAACGCTCCTTACTGTGTTGTTAGCTTCGTCCTCCATCTCGCTTATGTACTTTTCGTATACCAAACCGTCTAGGATGTCTACGAATATCTCGTCGTGGAACAATATTACGTTCTTTATCAACTCGTTCACCAGGTTCTGGTACTGCACTTGGTCCTTATCTTCTGGAACTGGAACTAACGTTGGACCGAAACATATCGCTAGGTTATATGGGTCCATCATATTCTCGTCGCTGTACTCTGACAGGCTGGAATTGGAAGATAGTAAAAAAATATTATTACCATGGAAACGAAAGCGGATTTAAATTTACTTAAATTGTTAGAAATCCCCATGCAAACCTTACTGGTTGAGAAACGCGAAAAGGTATCTAAGAACGATAAAGACAGCCCTTGGAAGTGATTTGACAAGATCCCTCATGCGAGTGATAAAGATGTTATTAGAGTCCAATTGTGCAAGTTCCATGAATTGTTCAAAGTAGCAAATTGGAAAGAGTGGTTCCCTTAGCTCTCTGAGGTAAAGTTTGAGCACCCCAGCAACTGAGTTGATATCACTCGCATCCGTCATATCAGCGAGTGGATCCTCCCCTTTTTCAAAACACTCTTTGAAATTATTAATCTCGACCTGGCTCCCACTCACCCGGAATATCCCTTGGTGATGTAATCCAAACAAGTTTATCACTCTTATGCATGACTTCATAACTAGTGGGATCTCCTCATTAGTTTTCTCTAAATATTCCTCTATTGATCCTCCGAATAAACGAGTGTTAGTGTATTTCTGTATGTTTCCTATTCGTTTTCGTCTATTGTGCTGTCTGTTGCTTGCTGCTATGGCAGCACTTGTGGAAGGGATTAACGCGGAATCTGTTGTTTTCAACGATTTACGGATGTGCTCGTATTTTGATTGCAGGCGTGAGATTCGGTTCATCGTCAGCATATAGTCACGGAATTTCTATTGCACGAGACATATTTATTAGCTTTTGTTTTTTGCAAAGCTTGTGTACTTGCATGTTATCAATCATTGCCTTACATTCAAGTGGAACTCATCAGTTTCCTGTTTATCAGATCTCATTTTGGCAACTGCGACCTCATTAACGACCCTGTTGTTTCTCTCCACGAAAAACGCGCAAGTGTCATAGTCTTTCGCAGTGATCATTTCCAGTAGACTGTTTTCAGCAGTTTCAAGCGTCTTCCACAACTCATCAGACTCCATCCTGAGTGTCTCTAGACGCTTGTGCAACTGGTAGACGCGCTGCTCCATTTCCTGGCGAATGAACCCGGAAACTTCTATCTCTTGTGGGTCTGGCGTAAAGTCCTGCGTACAAGGTAAAGCATTTTAATTAATTTAACTGCACCACTTCCTCATGTAAAAGTGTGTCGCGTCTTTTTCTCACCTCTTCCGCGATGGAAGCCGTGTTTTTGTTATTTGGATAAGTTGGTCCCACAAACTCGAATTTCTTTGGGAGTGCGAACACGCTGTTGTGGGATTCTAGGAACTTTTGCTTATCCAATCTCGCGTCTAATGAGCTTATGCATTTACTCATGTTCTCCATATTCTGCTGCAAAGACTTGCGGATCTGGTCCTGGGAACTCACGTACATGTTCAGCGATCTCGTCACACACTCATAGAATCCCAAGTCCATGCACTAAGGGAAAGGGATTTAATCACACATTTTATTTACAAATTTAAAGAAATGAGATGAGAAATAGAAATGTGTATATAGAACACGCACATCAATGAGATCAGAGAGGTCCTCCATGAAGTATTTTTGTACGGCAGCATTAGCAGCGTCCATGCAAAGAATGTATTCGTTTTTAGCCTTTTGGCTTTTGAACCTTGCGTCTGTGAACTTGTGCGTTCGTTTCTGAACCTCTTTCTCCACCATCTTCATTTTCTTACTTTTCTCAAGCTTCTCCTTTGGGATCTGCTGCTCCAGCTTTGACTTTTGAGCTTCGACTAGCTTCAGCTTCGCTTCTGCGATCCTTGTTTCTGTTTGGTAGTTGTGGTACGTCTTCATTGACGTGTGCAACTCGTGAAGAACCTTCAATAACTCCTCATGTGCTTCCAATCCTATCTCTCGGCACTAATTGTCAGGGAAACGAACATGTTAGCATTTTTGTACATAATATGTATGTGCTTAGAAACCATGGCAACTAAAGAGCATCTCACCTGTTTGTAAATTCGTTGTAGATCGTCAGAGACGAATTGAAGTCGTTGTGTGATTTCTGTTGAGTAAATGTCTGCTAGAATGGCGTGGTTCTGTGACTGAATTTTGGTGTCGTTGATGAGCTGTTGCCAGCAGACGGAGAGGGAAGACTGAGAATTGAATACTGTCCATGGCTGTGGTGGCAGGGAACCTTGCTGCGTCAGTGACTGCGAAATTGAGCTTGACAGAAGTGGGGTGCTTAGCGGATTTGACATCTGCAGTGCTGAACTTGAACTGTCCCGTCTACAAAAGTAGTCATGACAAATTCAATTTTATATTATCAACTGGATGCTTCTCAAATGTGTTTATTTGCACAAGATATGAAACAATAAAATCTCTATCGCTGTGGCAACAATAAAAACTTTACTTTGCTTTAATCTCTTTGTGTCGTGTGTTGAGATTTTTCGCTAGTTTTTCAAGCGCCCTGGACGTTTCCAGCTCGACTTCCGCTCGTTTCTTGAAGAACTCTTGTATCTCGTTCGTCAACTGGACCTGCGTCTCCAACCTCGTGTCCAGCGTCTTCAACTGGTCGATTAGCTGGATCCTGAGATCTAGGAATTACAGAAAGAATTAAACGTTTGAAAAGGATCTATTTTAAAATTGCACACAACAAGAAGTAACGCGTCTACTAACCAGGGAACACATGTTTCATATCGCTCCTAGAGAACCCAATGGCGTTATAGTAGCTACCAAGTGAGTTATTAGTATACCAGCTCGAGAAAGGGTTCATTAGGGAAGGACTTAATGTGACAGAAGTATGAGGATTTGACGCCAAAGCGTGAGGGTTAAGATTAGGGGATTGGCTGGCGTTAGGGCTTATACCCATCATATGTGAATTGTTCCCACTTATGCAATGGAACATTTTGAAATAAAAAATAATTCTAAATTCTTTAAATACGCTTTAAACTCATTTTTAACTCGTTGTTTTGATTTGCTTATCTCCCTTGCAAACATTTAAGCTGCAGTGTACTACGCTCAAGGGTGTGTATCGCATTGCATGGGACTGAGATGTAGTTTTTTTTTATAACATGCTCATTGCAATGCCAGAGATGTACCTATATACGCTATAGCAAATACATGCCCATATAAAGGGTTCTGTTATCGTGAGAGAAAACCTTTTATAAGCTTATTTCGTGACTTGTCTTCGTGCTTAATGCCTAATGCTAGGGTCTAGGTAGTCTAGGACTAGGACTGCCATATAATAATACACATTATATACACGCATGCATGTGTGTGTTGTGTTTTTTTTGAAATCAGAGAGAAAGAAGAAAAAAAGTCCGTGTGAGCCCGAGAAGATCGGGCAGGAACTTACTCATGAAGAAAGGCTGCTTCTTGACACTTCCCATTCTGCGAAGCCCTTTTGATGATGGAGACACGAGAGGTTCCAGCTCGGATAACGGAGCCAGAACCTCACCACTTATTATCAACTTTGACACCCTCTCATCTGACATTTTTAGTTCGCTTTCGTTTACACTTTACTTTATGCTTCTGCTTCTCAATAACAATCTCGATTGTGTACTGGACATTTTACACTTTGCATTTGCCTAAATTAAACTTATTTAAGCAAAAAACCTCAAATCACTTCCTGGCTTATCGCGGTTTAGCACTTATTTTTCCTTGTGGTAACGCTGCTCGTTTTATGTCTGGCTTGTCCGTTTTTCTCCTCTCGTATGAGTCATTTGGAAATGGAAATGGAGAGTTGACAAAATATATTTTTTAAGAGGGGGACTCCACTGACAGGCTTGCTCCCCTTCTACCAACACACTGTTGATCGTTCTCCGGTCCTAACACACAGAAGCTCTTTTTCTTTAACACAAAAACACTCTCGATAGTAGCTGCTGCAGATGTGTGTTCTTTTTGGGTACATTTTTGGGATGCGATAGATTTTCCCTTTTGCAACGCAGATGCTGCCTCTTTCAGGATAAACTGGAAAGCATACAAATACGATATATTGCTTTGCACGCAATAGCCTAATTAAATATCACAATATTCTGTATACATGCCATCTGGAATACATTTCATAACGACTCGCTTCAAGTTTCTCTCCTTTTTCCATTCTCTCTTACAATACTTTTTTGTTATAATATGCAACTCCTTCTATCGTCTGCTCTTCTTCTTTTCACGCAGGTGTGGATAACTTTTATCCTTGAAATAAACTAAACATATAATTAAACAATTTACTCATTCAGCTCCAGCATCCATCCTTTTAATGCGGTCTCATGCGCTGGAGAACATACAATTGCTAGACACCAAAATTCGCATATTTAATTAAAATTTATTGCGGAAATATCAATTTGTGGAGTGGCTAGAGCTCATGTTTATGCTAAAGTGATATAAACACACTCATTGGTTATGCGATCCCATGGAAATTACTTGATTATCGTTTGTTTAATGTTTATTCATGACACTGTTTAGTATACAAAGCTTCTTGCATTAGCTTCAGAGGTGGGCGCATATATTTTACTTATTATAGCTTGCTTGCTTGCATAAAATATTTATTTTAAAAACACTCGTATTCAACCACAGGGTGTTAAATTTGCAATTTAAATAGTCGTTAATTAAAAACGGTTGTAAGTAACGTTAGTAAATGATTTAAATAAGCGATTCTCTCAATGCCCCAATGACAGAGCATACGTTCCTATATCGTGTTCGCTTTGCCCCCACCTCTAATACTATTGAAAGTATAGTGTAGTTTCTTGTGTCATTCTTGTGTGTAGGTTTGTGCATATGTGTGACTGTTTTGTGTTTGTGTACACACGATACATAAACGTCCCTGTCTGAATGAATTAAGCAATTGTTTTGGTGCTGGAAAGTATCAAGATCATCACATTCACATAAGCAAGTGAGTCCCATCCCAAAGACATAAGTGAATCAGATGATTTATATAAAAGTTGACAGGTTTATAAACATCATTCGTGCTAATTTGTGCAGATTTTAAAAGTAAACAGTGAAGTATTAACAATTAACAATCATGTCTCACCACCACCACGGTCCACCACCTCACAACATGATGATGCACCCGAATCATGCTCCATCATCTGGATCCTCCACCCCTTCATCCGTCGTTGTAGTCACTGAAGACTTCCAGAAACAGATTCAGCAGGACTGGGCCAATAGGGAATATATTGAAGTTATCACAGGAAGTATCAAAAGAATATGCGACTTTCTCAACTCATTCGGTAATTTATATTGTTGCCATTGACTATTTAATTTTAGTGTTTCAAATAAATTGAATTGATTTTTTAATTAAATGTGTTCGTTACAGATCTCAGCTGTCGATCCCGTCTCGCGTTACTCAACGAGCGGCTGAGCTCCCTGGAACGCAAAATTGAGTACCTGGAGGCTTGGGTATGTTCTCGAATCAATTTTATCTTCGTTTATTTATTATTTGTTGCGTTTTCACACGTTTGATTGTTGACTATTTGGTTTTACAGATTAGCAAAGGAGAGACGCTTCCGTGAGGGAGCCAGTGACACCATTTTAATCAATTGTCGATTTATTTTTCATCTTTTTATATGTCAGTACATATTTGTATTATATATATACGTATTAATTAATATAAGTAGTGGATCAAATACAGCACAAACTGTTTGTCTTTTAAAACTATTGCGTCTCAAACATTTTATTTAACCTTTAAGTCTCTGCGTTTTAGACAAATTGTACATCAGGTGTTGTCAAAGTAACATGACAGGTTTTTAGATGCATACATTTCAGTTGACAATGCAAAATGCAGGCAGCTTCTTCATAAAGGATTCTGTTGAATAATTTAGACACGAGTTCGAAATTTTTAGAAATGTTAGCTGAATTTCCTAATTTTTTTGCTTAACTTGGGCGAAATTAAAACATATATTGTTCGAAAATCACTTCAACAAAACATCATTTGAAAGCCTTTCATTATTCATTTGGGCTTAATTTGCGGTTTTAAATATGAAAATGTGAAAAACGGGTTTGGAAACCGTGAATTATTTAAATTTTATTTAAACTGTTTGTGTGCTAGAAGCAAAGTCCATCTCCATTTTTAATCCCACTTCAATTACTTATATTTCAAAGGACAAATTAGTCTAGCCTAGTAATATTATATGCTCTACACTATTAAATACACGTCTGGTTATGATTTTAATTAGTGTGATATAATCAATTCAGGGTAGTTAAAAAACATTAGCAATGTTACTTAATACTTGACTTGAACGCCCTGGATTTATCATTTTTAAGGGAATTCTTACATTATCGTATTTTGCGTATAACTAAATTTGGTTAAATTGAAATTATGAATCATGTAACTTGGGATAGTTTCAGAATTTTAAATCATTTTAGCTAATGGAGTTTATCATTTCCGAACTACGCATTTCATCACACACTGTTCTTAAATAACATAATGCTTTGCATTAGCAAATATTGCAGATATTGACGCTGTGTGTTGTAAATATTTTAAATTTGATTTTGTCAGGATACTTGTTTCGAAGCACGTTAGTTCCAAACTACTATTATCAGTCATTCAGCATATCAAATAGCATAAAAACTGGATTCAAGGAGCATATTTTTAAAATATCTACAAGGTAAAAGGATAAAGGGTTTTAGGAATTTGGTTTTGGACACAATGAAGTAGATTCTGGAGTAATGTCCCAAAAGCTCCATCCATGGATCTGGCTCCAGCTCCAATTGTCATATCCTGGATAGTTCGCTTATCACGATGACAGCATACATAGTCTAAAAGGATCATTGGTTCGTTCATATGCTTCATATTTACTTTCAAACGGTGCTATTCGTTTCTATTGCTAAAAAAATAGGTTACCACAACAATTCATTTTGCATTGCATTAACGCATTTTGTTTGCATTAAAAATTTAACTTATCAATTATTAGTTCCTATGACGATTCTTATACATGCTACAGTTTGTACCGAACTTGCACGGGTCCATACAAATATTTTCCATGTCACAAATGACCAAAATCATTTAACAACGATTGATAACCATGAGCTTGCTTATCTAATCTACCAGCATTAACGCAATTAGCTTAGAGCGAGAAGCCTCCGAGGCGTATACACTCGAAAGCGTTTACTTAAAATTAAATTAATATTCCATCCAACCGCATATTCCAACCAGCGTAGTTCAGATTTATCCAGTTCGAGGAAGCGACAACAGGCGAACAAAATATATTCTTACCAATATAAGCATGCAATGCAATATGCAATCTGCTACCATCGCTACTTAATTTATTGCACATGTTGATATTGCATTGATTACATAAATTCGAGGAAAAGGTATTCCAGAAATAGCATAAATAGTGTACACCCATTCGCACACGACAGCATGCAGCAAGAGTTCAAAATGAAAGGAGGAAGGGAGCTCATAACGGCATGTGTGTCAAGTTGCAAAAAATATTATATGAGTAAACAAGGGGATGAGACAACACCCACGCGGCCGGAAATCACGGGAAAACTATTTTTTTCCATACCATTTGGCAAACATTTCTTCTTTATGATGAGGCATGGGAAATATTAGTTTATTTCTTGAATGAACCATCTGTATCCTCATAATATACGTTTAATACGTTAGAGTAAACATTAGGTACGTGATTTACAGGTGTAAAGTGTAAAGCAAACGAAATTTAGACGTTATTGAAAAGCGTAAAGCCACCTGCCACGAGCATCTTGAAGAGAGAAAACGTAGAATATATATTTCAAGGATATACGTTTAGGGAATGTTAATTACGAGATAGAAGTAACATTAGCATTAGTTTAACATGAGCGTAAGGTTAATTGCGTTGCACGGCCATTCATGACGTCATCAAATTTCATTATCACTCGCTTCTCGCTGTCCATCTCACTTTGACGAGCAGAGAGTCGAGAGTCTCGCACTTTTTTCAACCAATGCATTTGGCTATTTGGCATAGTTGATAGTATTATAGTATAGCAATCGTTTTATCGCTGGCAGTCAGTGCTCAGACCTTATATATAAGGTCTTGGACCTTATATATAAGGTCCAAAAATAGCTCAGCTGGACCTTATATATAGGGTCCAAGACCTTATATATAAGGTCCGACCTTAAATATAAGGTCCAAGACCCTATATATAAGGTCCAAAAATAGTTTTTATTGAAAATAATTTTTGAACAAAAAATTATGAGGTCTAAAATTATAAAACAAATTTGACAATTAATTTAAGCGAATTTAAAAATTTTTGACCGTGGCAATTCTATTTTTTCACATACTGTAACTCTGTAACCGATTTTTGAAAATTATCCTATGTATAATTTACATAAGAGCTTTTTTTGGACCTTATATATAAGGTCCAAGACCCTATATATAAGGTCCAAGACCCTATATATAAGGTCCAGCTGAGCTATTTTTGGACCTTATATATAAGGTCTGAGCACTGACTGGCTGGGGTTTTTCTGATGACGAATGCGTTGAAGAATGGTGAGTAGGCATTAGTGATGCAATAAACGCGAAATGTTGTTCTTCAAAATTTCGCTTTATCTCATGCTCTTCAACATTATTACGTTCTTAGTCATGTACACCAAAATTCTAGGAAAATCGTAATGGGTTAGGCTTCAATTCACTTTCCTATGTAGAACACTCATGTTGTTTTGCACTGGATGTGGGGTACATAACCGGATGTTTGGTATACACACTTCGCTATATTCTCTCATCACTACTTCTTTAATTCCTCGTTTGTCTGTACCTCATTATTTCGCAATTCAATCTACATTGCCATGGCAACCTAATGCGTTCAATTTGTTTAATATTCAGCGTTTTGGTCGACTAGAATTTTAAAATGTTTCTTATCATTCGGCATTTTATTTTAGCTTGGCAATGAATGTTTCATGTAAACTGCGGCAATCATATTCTTCGTTGTATGTATTTCATATTTAAAAACTTTGTTTTAAGCCTGGTGTTCATTAAATGTTACCCTCACTACCAGGATGATTTTCAAGCAAAGCAAATATTGCTTCTATGTTGCTGTTGCTATGAGTAACCTTTTGCCTTTACCCCAGTATGTATTAAGCAAAGCTGAAAACGGTTAAAAATATGTAATGTTTCAGTAAACTGTTTTTGTAGAGCCCCAAAGACCCCAGATTATGAAGCAAGTGTGTTCCTAAATAGACGAGCGAGCCCTGAAAAAAATTTAAGCCCAACATTCGAGTTATTAATAACCATTTGGTAAAAAAGTACCCAAAAGCTGCCTGACTCAGATGTGGTTTTTGTCACGTACACATAATTTGAGGTACCTTCCGCACCTTTTGTATACGCAAGTTGTTGAAACCCCAAAGCATACTAAGAATATTGTGTAGCATAGCGATATTCCAAGAAAGACGTGGTATAGTGGTTGAAAAAACAAGAGGAGAATTGCTAACACACGATATTATCTCCCCCACACAACACACCACAGCCACAGCATAGGAATAAAAACGCGATACGCTTAAAGCATAGGCAATGCCACCTCGCAAGTGAATTCCACCCACATGAAAGCGCAAAGTACACTCCCAGATGAAAAGTGTTCGTCCAATGGCGATAGTCTAAAATTCCGTCATTTGGGGTAGTGCAAAAACGTAATGTTATTGAGGGATTGAGCGATCCGTACTAAAGTGCTTGGAAGGTGGTCGCATGACTCATTTGTGAACCAAGCTTCGTCCTGTGAACAACAAACAAATACTATTCAGTTCTCTTTTGTTATTAACGCTGTTTATACGTGTGAATCCATCCTCCAAGAAGTGTCTTGCAACAACCATCACATCATCTGCCTTTCATCATAATTTACATCCAAACTATCACGTAAGCGTACGACTTTTGAACCAGCGCTCTCTTACATTCTTGCATAATAACCCATTTAAGTTTAATATTACAAAAAATTAACCAATATTTCTTAATTTTCCTTTTCCATAGGCTTGATGTTCTGATGGATGTAGAGTTACCAGTCGATTTACCCGAGTATTACTACCCCGAGCAATATTACAGCGACTACGGGAACGTTGTTATAAAGCAAGAGCGAGTTCCAGTGCCCATCTCAATCTCAAATATGAGCTACACTCCAAACTCGAATTGGAACGTGCCCTGCACTTCCAATATCCCCACGACAACACAGAATATGCACAATAACGTGCAGTTGAAGAGAAAGATGACATTGGATTTGAATGTAGCGAAGCGAGCGAGACCAGCTGGATTTAACGAAGAGTTATTAACAACAGCAGATATGAACAAGGTTGGTTTATCAACTCCAGAAATGACAGAGATGTTATTCAGAGGTTTGAACACTCCAGGAAGAATGCCACCACAGGGTCAAGGTTTAGCCCAAGACCATAACACAAACGCTGCAGTGTTTTTCCCAAAGAATGTGACAGAGGAGCAAGAGCAATATGTGAAAGAGTTTGAGAAGCATTTGAAGCAGATGCATGAGAGCGGGACAAACACGACTAGTTCAAGTTTCGGTGATGATGATAGCAGTACAGCTTCAAGTTACAACCCAAAGAACACTGGCGCTTATGATTTTAATAACGTGATTGTCAAAGAAGAGCCTCAAACTGTGCCTGATACTGATGAATCTGATGATGATGACGAGTCTATTATTGCTAACGCTAACATGACTCCAATTGACATGGCAAACCAGGAGAAGATCAAGCTCGAGAGGAAGCGGCAACGGAATCGCTTAGCAGCGAGTAAGTGCAGGAAAAGGAAGCTCGAGCGTATTGCACGGCTAGAGGATAAAGTTAACCAGCTCAAGAGTGAGAACGCTGAGCTTGGAACTGTTTTGCTTAAGCTTCGTGAACAAGTTGGTGTTCTTAAGAACCAGGTCATGGAACACGTCCAGGCTGGATGCCCAATTATGGTCAATACTGGAGCAAACAATTTTTAGAAACACGTGGAAAGTGCAGATTTTATATTAGTTGATTAAGATAAATAATTATTATAACAATGCTTAATAGCTTAATATATTGATAAAAGAACACGACACGTCAATACACTAGTCTGTATATTTCAAAACAGAGTATTTTGTTTATTTATAAAAAAAACATACTTTAAATAAATAAATAAATTTTAAGGTTTTTACCATTCATATCTTCTTATCCAACTCGTGTTGGTCCTGTCAAATCATTTCAAAACATTATATTAATTAATCTGCAAACACATCATCACAATTGCACATTACTTTAGATAAGATTGAATGACACTCACGTAATGCTTCATGTATGAAAGGAAGACGTTCCAAGCGACAGTGACGGTGTTAACATAGAGCACCCTGTATCGTTTAGGTATGAGGTAAAAGTTGACAAACTGGCAAGGAGGCCATAAAAGCCAGTCGACTAGATAAACAGTAGGGAATTTCTTCTTGAACTCATTCCAGCATTCAATTAGCGGTTTTCCTTCTAGGAAACTCATCCCCATAAAAAATTGGATACTGAACATTGGACATGCTATCAGCTGGTCTGTTAAAATCTTCTTTCCTATAGTTGAGAAGGAACGACCTGGCAGGTACTGGTCTAGGTACTTGTAAAATATATAATGCGGTGGACCTTCAAATAATCCTATCAGGCCTATGCGGGCTGTAAACATAAGATATGAGATATGCATTATTTAAATCCTTTCGCATATCAAAATAAAACTGATTAAGAGTCATGATTCACTACTCACCCATTCGATTCTTGTCATATTCTTGGATAACTTTATTCCTCAGCTCTAGCTTTTGCTCGATAACGTCACCGAGTATGAATAGACCTGCCCCTGCAATCGTGTTCGAGAGCCATGCGTACTTTCCTTGGAATAAACGACGGCCTAGCGTCGATAAAAAACTCATCACTTCAGGATTGGCATGCTGCAGTTATTTAGAAGGTACTTTTATTGGGCGTCAATCAACAAGCTCCAAAGCCTGGAAGGTCCTTACTTTCCTTATCATCGCTGGAAGTTAAGCTTCAACCTGCATTAACAAAATCATATGGTTTCATTTAGCAATTGATTGCATACACACATCCACAGCAGTAGAGCTACATTACTTAAATGCCATGAAAATTAAATTAAATTAAATTATTTGACGCCTCACCTTAATTGTTGTTGTGGAATGGTAAAAAGTCGTCCCAATTTAAAACAGAAATGAGTGTGATATTGTGACTAAAATTTAAAAATTCTTAAATGCATGATGATTAAAATAAACTGTTTCCAATGGTAATACTGCGATTTATTAATACAAAATTATATGCTTATCTGCTTTGAAGAAGTTATCATGCGCTGGGGTTGTGATATGTGATCTGATGTAATATATTTTCAGCTGGAGATTCATTTGGCGGGGAAATTCTCGAAACGCCCCAATACGGTACCCAAAGCATACCGGGATTAACGAAAGAGTGATTATCCTTCTTGTTTATGATTGTCAACTTGCCTCTTCTTTATTCTTGATGGAAAATTACAAAATCTCATGAATTCTTAATAGTGGAATTTTTTTAATAGCACTACCACCATTATCCTTATCATGGCTTCAGTTGTGTCTTCAGTTTCTAGCTCCTCTGATTCAGAGTGCAAAGAACCAACTGAACAGGACTCTAGCGTCTCTACCACCTCAACTGGTAAGCAATTATCATTATTTGAATTTTGAATTTATTTTCACTTTGCAATCGTATCAGCGTGATAAGTGAGCATTGGTGTATTTTTAGATAAGCCCGTGGCCTCTGAAGACAAGCTGGAGATAAAGAATCAGCAGATGAGGAACAAGCCTGAGGAGGACGAGGAGGAGGATGACGACAGTGACGGTGGTGTCAACAGCACCCAACCTAATGACGATGATGATAAGACTCTTCAAGGTGGTGAGTGTTTATAACAAATTCAAGTAAAATTTAATGTGCTATACCCTGAATCAATTGAATGGTAATTTATACTCCACTAATTGATTTGCAGTAAATATATGTTCCCCGATGGGCAAGCCAAGTTTGGTTCAGTCTCGAGTGTTGATAAGGCCTTCAGCGTTTAAGTTTGGTTCGTCCACGACTGCAAGCACGCCTAGTTTCACAGCAAGCACTAATAATTTCGTACTCCGGCCAGCCAAGCTGATTCCAAGTAGCAGTGTAAAAGCACCTCCTCCAGCCGCGACGCCAAGTTCTCCAGAGCGAACGACCCCACCAACGCCTCAGTTCATGCCATTGGAAAAGGATGAGAACGCAAGTACAGAGGAGAAGATTGAGGTGCCTCAAGCTACTCAAGAAGAGAGTAACGCAAATCCAAACTTTGTGTTTGGTAGCAACTTGTCTGAGCGTGTAAATATTCCTGAGGGAGGTGTGGTAGCAGCTGCAGGACAAAAGCGGAAGATCGCTAATGAGGATGATGATGAGGAACATGTCAAGAAACCTTCAGTTGAGGAAGTTCCACTTGGTGTCACTGGGGAAGAGCATGAGGTCAACGCCATGCAGCTACACTGTAAACTATTTATTTTCGATGGTGTTAATAGTTCGTGGATTGAGAGGGGACGTGGATTACTCAGGCTCAATGATTCCAAGGAGGATACTGACGTGTCTAGGCTCATCATCAGGAGTAAAGGGAGCTTGAGAGTTATGCTGAACACTAAAGTTTGGGAAGGGATGAGGGTCGAGAAAGTTAATGACAAAGGCATTAGGCTCATGGCCGTTGACCTTGAAGCTAATTCAGAACCTGATAATACTTCAGAGGAAAATACCACTACCAACGCTCTTAGGATCTTTCTTATTATGGTAAATTCTTTTATTAAATGCTTATGCATATGTTTATTGATTAAATGAAAATGAAATGCTTAGCAACTAACTGAATGAATTTGTTTTATAGACGACCTCAATATCGGACACTTATGCATTGACAGCTGCGTTGGACTCGCGAGTAGCCAAAGCAGCTTCTCGAACCTCATCAGATAATAACACGTGAATGAATTAATGTGTGATTCTTAATTAGCTTGCAAATATTTCAACAATTTTTTTTGGTTTATTAATAAAAAAGCATGTTATTACAAAAAACGGTATGAACGGGGTTATTTTAGCATATATTATAATAACTTGTAATGTAACTTGCGAAACTTTTTAATTCGATAATTACGATATATTAATAGACTCAAGGCATCTCCCCCCAAACGCGCACGACCCCATCCCCATCCCCACAAACTAGAGCATTATTTAAAGAGTGTACAGAAGGTAGATCAATTTTATCCCCAACATCAACTCTCCCTATTTCATTTAAAGCTAGACTAGGATCCCTAATCTGTAGTTTCCCATCTTTAGAACAGGATACAACAGACCCCATATTATGGAATACCCCTCTAACAGTTGATTTATGGAGATTATAAGACCTTACGATCTCGAATTTAAGCATATCAATCAAGTGCATCCCTCCAGCATTATCACCAACATAGAAATAAGGGAGGTTTATTGTAGTTTCCCTGAAACTCATGCAAGTTGGGTAAACTGGTTTATCAGATTTTGGGAGTTTGAAACTTGAAACTGTAGACTTTGACCTAATGTCATGCTTGACACATTGACCATCCTCACCACATGATATGATATAATTCGAATCTAATCCAACTGATAACACTGATTTTGTGTGTGGAGAATACACGTGAACTGGTTTACTTTTATCAAGATTCTCCCTTGGGTCTAATACCGTAACTTTTCTATTGAAAGCACCAATAGCTATTAGATCGTTAGAGCTTGAGATCGATAGTAATGCTGAACTAGTTTTAAACGTTCCTTTACAAACATACGTTTCTAAATCCCAATTCTTCAAGCTTGTGTCCCAGCTACAGCTATATAACGACTCTTTGCTCATACAGAAATCCCAGATCCAACCCTCATGCGCTGCTGTCATGTGCTTCAGTTTAGCGTTTGACTGTGGTGCTTCTCCTGATAATAAGTCGTCTACGCTCCATATCGACATGTTCCTGTCCCTTGATCCACAAGCTAGCAGCATCTTATCACATCTCATAAACAGATACACGCTGTCTATACATCCTATATGTGAGTTCATTGTCTTGTGCACCATTCTTGGGCTGGATGGGTTCGTCGCCCACAACTTTATCTGCTCCTCTCGTTTCACACATGCTCGAGCCCATGGGAAACTTGAGTTTCTGAACCTTGAAGCGTAGTACTCAGGCTCCTCCGTTTCATCAGGGAATACTAAAGATGCAATAACGTGATCGTTAGAAAGCTTACTTTTTGTGGAGAATAAGTATAAGCACAAGAATAAGAATATTGGCAAACTCACAATCAACTGGAGGGTATCTCCTGTCCCCAGCGCCTCCCCACCGCTTCTCTTGCTTGATCTTCCAAGTCATGGTATTGGAGAGGATGTTGTGGAAATACTTTGAGACCAAGGCCACACGCCGTAGCAAGTCCGTGGCGTCAACATAATTGAAAATCTGCAGAAGCACCTGTTCACGAACACATTTCAAAATTAGCAACTCTTTCTCGTTTTGCAATCAACTTTTAACAGTTTTAACATTAATTGATCTAACTCACCTCAACAGGAATGGTTTCCAGGCTAAGTTCCACCTCCGGTTCACAGTTGTCCTCCTGTTCCGCCTCCATGTTCAGCTCATTTCAGTTTAATCCACTTTCTAAAAACTGAGTTCAACAACGTCAAAAAATATAGAGACCAACTAAGCAACAGACAAAGCAGTTGTTGTGTGAAGTGAAAGTGATATGTTTAGTCAGCTGTGTTGAGCAAGTCAACAAACAAATGAGGTACAAGTATTGCCATCTCAACAAGGCTCCTTCTTTCTTCTGAACATGAACAGCTTCCCTAAACCCTACACCAGATGGGGCATAATGAAACCTCAATAAAAAGCCGGTTGTTCTCGCATTGAGTACCTAAAAGAGTATCGCTATATATACGCAACCCACCCACTTTGACTAAAAACCTCATCATCTGGTCCTGTAGCACAATAACCCGAATGGAAGCACGAACGTATTATACTTTTTTGGCAAGAACCAACGAGATATATAGCGATACGCTGTTAAAATGCATAAAGGAGTTCTCGGAAGAAACGCAAACGGTGTGGTTGTCCCGTTCTCTGTCTGATATTTTTTTTATACACACGTTTATATGATACAAGCCAACCAACAACTAACTCGTTGACGTTCGTGTACTCGGCAATGCAAATCATCCCTTTCATGTAGAATAGTAGTGTCTTGCTCCGAAAGAAGTTGCTCTTGATGTTGATGATAAATACCCGTACGTACATACCTGTTTTATCTGTCTGTCGTGTTTTTACTTTCTCCTGTATTAAAAGCGTACCGCTACTTGATTACACCCGTTTTCCATTGTGCACCGGGCAATGTAGCATGGTAAGGATAGGATATACATTCCTTTCGGGAAAGATATATATAAAATTGGCATTTTTCAATCGTATATTAGGAATGTATATAATACAAGTTATATATGATGTCTAGAAAGGAAGACTCGGGATATTTTAAATCGCAGTTTTTAAAGCGTATTAGAGCACCTGCTGTCGATAACCACGAATCCCCCGTATATATCCTTGGACGTTTCAAAATTTATCTTTTTAATTGTTAAAATAATTCTTGGTTTATCCAAGCGCTTTTAGGATTAAGTTGTAAAGTTGTAAAAATTTTGTAATTTTTCTTTGTGATAATAATTTTGAAGTTTAAAAGAAATTGATGAACCAGGTTAGTTATGTGTTATTATGTTTGTTTGGATGATCATGATTGATCCAAAGATCCTTTAGTTATTATTTAGTTGATTTTGTATATGCGTTCAATCTTTCTTTGAAGAACTAAAAAGAAAATGATGTGTTGGCAACCGCAAGAAGAAGGGCTCAGGCAAATCATCCAGCTACTCAAGGAATCACAGTCACCTGATACTGCTACTCAGAGACTTGTTCAGCAGGTAAGCTGCTGTTGGTCAACTTTAATCATTCATTTAGCTTTAATTCACGAGATAATTTGCATTTGTGTTTGTTTTGTTAGAAATTGGAGGAGCTGTCAAAGTACCCTGACTTCAACAACTACCTGATCTACGTGCTGACAAAGCTTCATACAGAAGGCAAGACAAAATGGCCACATTCTGAATCTATCCAAAAAATTAGTGAGTTTTATCAACACACAATCTACAAAAACAAATTGACTAGTTGGGAATATATATAATTGTATTCAGTCACTCACGTCACGTGTGTTTTTTCGATTACTAATTTAATTGGTTTATTCGGGTTTCGCTTCAACTAATTTAAAACATTAACGTTCGATAGATAAAAGCTATTTATACATATTATACAATTATTATAATTCCCCTGTTTTGTGTTTGGTTTTGAGTAGATGACGCAACAAGATCGTTAGCTGGTTTGATATTGAAGAATAATCTGAAGCAGCATTACGAAGCGCTACCAAAAGAGACGATAGACTTTATCAAGTCAGAATGTCTGGTTTCACTTGGAGACTCCAGCTCACTTATACGAGCCACTGTTGGCATACTTATCACCACTATTCAGGTCAAAGGAAAAATTACACAATGGCCAGAACTTATACCAAGTCTTTGCAGCATGCTCGACAGTCAAGATTACAACGTTTGTGAGGTTAGAAATTCATTTTGCTTTTGTTCTACATATCTAAGCAACCAACAAACGTATTATTGTACTTTAAATCGTTAATATTTCGTATGCTGTAGGGCGCGTTTGGAGCATTGCAGAAGATTTGCGAGGATAGTGCAGACCAGCTAGACAGCGACGAGTTGAACAGGCCTCTGAATGTGCTTATTCCAAAGTTCCTTCAGTTTTTCCAGCACAACAGCCCAAGGATCAGGTCCCATGCCATCGCTTGTGTCAATCAATTCATCATCAACAAGAGCCAGGCACTCATGGCAAACATTGAGCTATTCGTTCAGGTGTGCTTCACTCCTTATCCCTTATCTTTATCTAATTCACCTACACAATTGAATTAAAAATGCCAATGAATAAATGTTTGATCTTTAGTCGCTGTTCCATTTGGCTGGTGACGACGACACAGAGGTGAAGAAGAACATATGTCGAGCATTAGTAATGCTATTAGACGTTCGATTAGACCGTTTGTTCCCACATATGGTAGCGATAATCGAGTACATGCTAATAAGAACACAAGACCCAGACGAAACAGTAGCGCTGGAAGCCTGTGAGTTCTGGTTGACATTAGCAGAAACACCTATATGCAGAGACGCTCTAGCACCTTATCTAGAAAGACTCATTCCCATACTTATCAAGGGGATGAGGTACTCGGAAATTGATATCATTCTACTCAAAGGGGATGTTGAAGAGGATGAAATGATCCCGGACAGGGAAGAAGATATAAGACCTAGGTTTCATAAGGCTAAACGTGTTGGTGGAGGATCACATCATATGGATATGAGGAATGATGAACCACCTCAACCTGAGACACATAATAGGGAAACTGCTGATGATGACGACGATGAGGATGATGATGATGACGAACTTGGCATGATGGATGATGACTCCGGATTGTCGGATTGGAATCTTAGTGAGTTATACATCTTCGGTTTATATTTTATATTTTATTTTAGAATATTTGTGCAGGTATTTCTCGGTGAAAACGGAGTTTTTCTGTTCCTATGACAATTTTTAAATCATTTTATCACAAAAGTTATTAAGGAGTTTGTTAAGGGTGGAAAGAAGTAAAAACATTTTCAGGTTACTAATAATACTAATAGTAACGTAGTTACAAGTTTAGTTAGAAAGTTGATAGGAATTAGGCATTGCAATAAAACGAAGGATTAAAATATTTCGTTTGAGTTTCTTTACAACTTTGTTGGAACGTGTAATTCACTTGGAATTCAAAAAGGCTAATTACTGGAATGAGATGCCTTCTCATATCGCCTTAATTTTCGCAAAATACTCAAAATAGTTACCCTAACCAAACCAAATGTTGTTATGATATTATTAGGAAAATGCAGTGCAGCGGCCCTGGACGTGTTAGCAGGTGTATTCCGTGACGATTTATTGCCAACAGTGTTGCCGATATTGAAGGAGACGTTATTCCACACAGAGTGGGTGATAAAGGAGTCAGCAATATTGGCATTAGGAGCAATAGCAGAAGGATGTATGAGCGGAATGCTTCAGCACTTGCCAGAGTTGATCCCGTACCTAATAATTTGTTTAAGCGATAAAAAGTCGCTAGTCCGCTCAATCACGTGCTGGACTCTTTCGAGATACTCCCACTGGGTCGTTACACAACCTCACGACTCTTATCTTAAACCACTCATGACGGAGCTCCTCAAAAGGATCCTGGACACTAACAAACGCGTTCAGGAGGCGGCTTGCTCTGCTTTTGCTACGTTAGAGGAAGAGGCTTGCACTGAACTTGTACCCTATCTTGGGTTCATCCTTGAAACACTCGTATTTGCTTTCAGCAAATATCAACATAAAAATCTACTCATTCTTTATGACGCCATTGGAACTCTTGCTGACTCTGTTGGACATCATCTTAACAAACCTGAGTTTATCAATCTACTCATGCCACCTCTTATCCAAAAATGGAATATGCTCAAGGATGAGGATAAAGATCTTTTTCCACTTCTTGAGGTAAACTCTATTTCATAATTCTATTTCATACTTTATCATGTACATAAATGAGAGTCCCAAAATAACGCTAATGTTTGTTGAATTTAGTGTTTGTCATCGATCGCGACAGCATTGCAGTCAGGTTTCCTTCCTTACAGCGAGCCAGTGTACCGTCGTTGCGTGTCATTAGTAGAGCAGACTCTGAACCAGCACATTGCTAATATGCAAAACCCTGAGCAGTTCGAGGCTCCAGACAAGGACTTTATGATAGTCGCGCTTGATCTATTGAGCGGGTTAGCAGAGGGTCTCAACGGATTCATCGATAAACTTGTCATCAACTCTAACATACTTCAACTTCTGTACCAGTGCATGCAGGTTTGTTTTGAATATACATTTTAATCGCTTCTTAATTGCAAAAGAAAGAGTTATTAATTGCTTGATTTTGCAGGACCCGATGCCGGAGGTACGTCAGTCAAGTTTCGCGTTGTTGGGTGATTTGACAAAAGCGTGTTTCCAACACGTTTCCCCATTTGTATCCGACTTTCTACCCATTCTTGGACAAAACCTTAACCCGGAACTTATCTCAGTTTGTAATAACGCGACGTGGGCCATCGGAGAAATCGCTATCAAACTTGGCGCTGACATGAGGGCTTACGTACCCATGGTACTCAACCAACTCATCGTCATCATCAACTATCCAAGCACCCCTAAAACACTTATGGAAAATACAGGTAAACAATACACTACTCTATTCTATTGTTGCTATTGACAATTTATGTGACAATTTAAATAAAATAACTATTAACGTGTGAGCATATGACTAATGAGTTTTTTACGTATTCGTAGCAATCACGATCGGTCGACTAGGCTTTGTGTGTCCCGCAGAGGTTGCTCCAAGTCTGCCGCAATTCGTTCGTAAATGGTGCAGCTCGCTTCGAAACATCAGGGATAATGAAGAGAAGGACTCTGCATTCAGGGGCATGTGCTGCATGATCCAGGTCAACCCTAACGGGATACTCACCGATTTTGTGTTTTTCTGTGATGCAGTGGCAAGCTGGAATAACCCCAAAACAGATCTTAAAGAAATGTTTGTCAAGGTAACCAGCAACCAAATCAATGTGATTAATAATCTAAACAAGAGAAGACGTTATAATATTGCTTGTTCGTTTGCATTTAGATCCTGCACGGTTACAAGACTCAGTTGGAGGAGAATAATTGTTGGAAGCAGATGTTGGAGAATTTCCCGCCTCAGCTAGCAGAGCGGTTGCAAGGATTATACGGGATTTAATGACTAGCGTGTAATTAAAAAACACTGTAATAAAATAGATTGTTAAGTAGAGTATCGTATCGGGTGAGTTTAAAAAGAAAGAGTCCCGTTTACATGGACCGAGAACTTCTTGGTTTACGTTTAAACGTTTAGAAAGGCAAAAAGGTCTCTTGTTTTTTTCAATAATTAATCGTAAATACATAACGTAGTAGTCAAATGAAAAGTATGTGCAAAATAATAATAGCAGCGTGGAATGTTGCTCTAAATCAAGGCCGCTTTAATATGCGCCCTATCATAATAATAATGTTTCAAGTGATCAAGTAATTGCATGATATCAAATTAAAATTCAAAGATAGAAAATAGTTGTGAATAAGGTTTTAGTGCCTGCATGATATCGTACCAAGGTTTCGTTAAAATGAACTTATAGGAAACCTAAAAGTTCTTTGGTTAAATCATATAAATATACAATAATAATCCCCCCTCAAATGCTTAACAATTTTTCAAAGAAAAGCAGATTTATCAAGATTCCTTTTCAATCTTGGACTCACATCAACAACCAATCCAACATAATCAAAAAACCAAATATACCAAAATCGTTTGTTAAAACAATATTTACAGTTTTTTCCCATTTTTTTTCTGTTTTTTTTTGTGTATTGTAATACTGACTGAGAATATTTCGTGTTAGTTTTTTTTTCAAATCTATACAGGAAACTTTATATACGCCACGGTTGTTGTTTATAGGTAGGTTGTTTTATATTTCACGTTCACGTTAATAAAAAAATGTAGTTTATATTTAGTGATAAATATGATAAATAATCGCGTCGACGCATGTCTAATATATTTAACGTTCTTTTTTTTTTCTTTGTTGACTCGTCATAGGTTTATTATATAAGTAATTTACTATTTTACAGATAATCTCAAGCCTAATTTATATTATGTGTAATCACGCTAGCGTTCTTTTTCCGTTTATTGATACCAATAAAGTAGTTTATATAAATAACATATATTGCATGGATCGTCAAGTATTTTTTTATGCATGATATATAAAATCAAGTCTCATTAAATATATAATAACTCGCTCAAAAAAATAAAAAATCAAATACAAACGGACCTAGTCAATTTATTCTAATATTACTTCATAATGTAACTTAAGACTTTGGCATCAACTTTGGAGGCGAATTTTCGGGAAACCTACAACAGGTAATAAATTAATGGCGTTGGAAGCTTAACTCAACAGCTTTACTATTCTCGAACCTTCATGAAATTATATTGAGGTGGATTATGTGAAGAATTGAAGCTCCATCTCGAATATACTGAACTCGAATTTGTTAATTTTTAACGTTTTCATAACCCATACATAACTCACCTTTAACGCATATTGGACTCATTCTCAACTCCACCAAAATCTAATTCCTCCTTAGCGCATGCATGACTCAATTATAACCCATGCTTAATCATGCAGGAATCTTTAAAATCTAAACTGCTCCTGATTTCTTTATCATGACACTTTAAGAGTGATTTTTAGTAATTTGGACCAACCGACGCTGCAAGCGTTTATTACGCTGCATAACTTGACCAAGAGCACAACTTTTCCCCTTTGTTTCAGATGACTGCTTCACGTAATTGTACAATGCTACGCGTTACTGGGACTGCGTTCACATTTACGATTTCGGGGCACATTGAGAATCCATTTCCGAACCTAAAACGCGTCTAGATTCTTACGTTAAGTTGCCTTTTCTCGTCTTAAAAACCTCATTAATCGCATTCAGGTAAGATTATCTTGAGTTCAAGCATGAATAGATGTAGGGTTAAACTTGAGTTATGTAAGAGTTTAAAGAGGTAAGAAGGAGTTATAACAGGTGTATTGAATTCATCAAAGTTGTACAAGAGTCAAAGATGAGTTATTTCAAAGTCAACAATATGTTTCGCAATATGCCTTATTCGCATTACTTTAGCAAAGTCCAAATAGTAAGTTCGAGAATAGCAAGCGGGTTTCATTTACATTCGTACCTGGTAATGTTCGAAAAATTGTCAGGCACCATATAAAATGCATGATACTTTAGTTTGTAACAAAAATATGTTAACAGAAGCTGAAGTGCTTATGCATTTGAAAGATTTATATGATATTTATGAGGAGTGAATAAAGAATGGATGTTTAAAAAGCACTTTATATGATATGGTGAACTGAATAGTAAAACGCTTTATCCCGTTTAGTATGAGTAGCAATTGGTCACAATTTAAGATAACGACTGTGACGTGACGTGACGTGACTGTTCCCTGTTTAATTCGAATTTCATATGCGCATTAATGTATGTCAAAGAGTTGCGTTGTTGTATTAAAATGAAAGGGAGGCTTTTATTATCTATCCCCCGCACAAAAGGTGGCAACGACACGTAAATGGGTTCGCTTTAGGCTTTTGAAAAGGATTGACAAAAGTGGTGATTAATAAAACTCTAATGTCTGTTTTTAGAAAACTGTCGTGGTTTGAGTATATATTTTCTAAAGAAAGAAGGGGTCTGTTATAAATGTGTGTCCTAGCTGGTAAGTAACACAGCTCACGCTTAGCTGAATAACGAGCATGTTCGTTAAACCGAGACTTGTAAGACTTGTTGTGTTATGGCGTTCGCCTTTTTTGGTTTCCTATGCACCAACATGCTTAGGTTTGCAGGTGTGCGTTAGTTTATAACTTAACATCACGCTGTTGTTGCTTGCTTGCTTGTTGGCCCCCTTTTGAAAACTAAGGCATATGGTATAAAGCTAACTTGTTTTTTGAAATATAGCATGCGCAGGGATAGGGGAAGGCGTGCAGAAACAGTGCCATTTTTTTTATTCAAGTGCCAGTGCCCCCCTTTTCTCTTCTTCTTCTTCTTATTTTCATTCTTCTTCAATAATCCCTCTCGCGTGCTACCGTACTTATCTTTGATCGAATCGATTGATAATAATTTGATACGGGAGGGAAATAAACACATTTTGTCCAGAACCCCAATATGTGTTAAATATGAATCGGAATACTATTGTTATAGTGTTGAGCATCTTGTTATGTTTGAGCGTGAGTGGTAGCGAATTAGAAAGAGAGAACGAGTTGAGGAGCAACGTGATTCCTAAGAGCACGGCGCTCTTTCGCCAGGTTGCTCCAGACGATGACGAGATTCATGATGAGGAGATTCTCCACGCTGTTCAAACATCATTGTATGAGTTCTACGCTAATAAGATCAGGAACAAGAGCAATACAGTGAGGGTCAAGCGCGGGATCAAGATGGTTTGTTACGGGATTCTTGGCTGTTTTAGGGATGAGGGTGTGTTTGATTATCTTGATATGGTGCCAGCGCCTCCGGAGGAGATCAATACAAGGTTCTTTGTGTTCACGAGGGGTGATGGAATGGAAGTATATGATTTTGATAATTATACTAATACGAGAGATAGCAAGTTCAATAGCTCGAATCCTACTAAAATCATTGTTCATGGGTTTGGATCTACTTGCAATCGTATGTGGGCGTCTGAAATGAGACAGGCTCTTCTCGCTGTTGTTGATTGTAATGTCATTTGTGTGGATTGGGAGAATGGTGCTGCACTACCTAATTATGTGAGGGCTGCCGTTAACACCAGACTTGTTGGGAAACAGCTTGCTATTCTTGTCAATTGGCTCAATACTGTTCATGGGAGCAGGAATGAAGACTTTCATCTTATTGGGTTCAGTCTTGGTGCTCATGTCGCTGGATTTGCTGGGAGTGAACTCAAAAATCTATCGCGTATTACTGGGCTAGATCCAGCGGGTGAGTGGGAGAAATATAGAGAAAGAAATTTATTTCTCCACATCACGGTTTTAAAATCGTAAAAGTTTTCATCACACACGTTTCTATGGCGATTGTGTTGTTGATATAGGTCCGTTATTCGAGAGCTATGACGCCAAGGTTAGGCTGGACGCTACTGACGCCATGTTCGTTGATGTTATTCACAGCAATGGGGACAGTCTGCTCATGGGAGGGCTTGGATCCTGGGAGACTATTGGACATCTAGATTTTTACGTGGGTGGAACAAATTAACTCAAGATTTTCATTAACTTATGCTAGATGTTTATTCGGTTGCTTTCTTTTTCTATAGCCGAACGGTGGGAGAGCTCAGAAGGGATGCTCACATATGTTTTTGGGGGCGTTTAGAGATCTCATTTGGTGTAAGTGTTTTGTAATTTATTGCAACATCTTTTTACCATGGCAACTAGATTTTTTTTTGAAATACATTATTTCTATATTATTTAGCCCCATCAAGTTCGAGTTCCTCCACTTCATCGACACCTCCAGTCCCCTCAACAACGCTTCCCCCCGCTTTATCCCACAACGACAGACCGGCGATGCACAAAAAGATGCGGATGAGGATGCTTCCGTTACCAACTGAGCTGCATGGGACACCACCACCTCCCCCTGAAACTGATGGGAGGAGTCTCTGTAACCACAGGAGAGCGTACAAATTTTTCACTGAATCAGTTTCGCCTAGGTGCCAGTTTCCTGCATTCTTTTGTGAATCTTTTGACAAGTACCTTACTGGTGTTTGTTTCCATGGGATTGGAGGAAGCAACGCTCCAACTTACAACATGGGGTATTACGCTGATGTAGGGTTTAACCATAACAATGTCGTCAGTAGGGACAAGTCGCTCCTTTATGTTGCTACTCGTGATGAGGAACCATTTTGTGGTGAGCATCAGGAATTGTATTGTGGGTGTAGTTGAGTTGTTTTATGCATAAATCTTATAAACTATATGTTTGTTATTTCGTAGCTAACCAGTACAGGATTCGTGTTGAGTCGAGTCCTAGTCCTGCTCCTATTTCAACGTATGGAGGCCTTGAAGCTATCGTTATAGGAACCAATGAGTTTGAAACTGATAAGGTCGTCAACGAAACGTTCCTCGTCACACAGTAAGTAGCGGGATCAAAATATGAAAATGTTGGGTGTTCTTTGTTGTAGACTTGAATTTACAATAAAAAATGTAATAATTTCAGAACGCCAAAGGATAATATGGTAGCTGGAAGTGTGTTGCAGCGATTGATAATATCACACCCAGCTCTGACAACCCCGTTGAAGATTAATCTCAAGTACACTGCTTATCAGGGTTGGTTGTACTCTGGAATTAGCAGGTGGAGCATGGACAGGATTATCATCACTGATGCCAGGGGCGTTAGGTATAGACAAACGCTTTAATATGTTTTTATCAATTTCATTTAACAAACTATTGAGAAATTACTATAACGATGTTTAAATCCTGATACAGCTCTAGTTTCTGCACCCGCGGTCTTTTGTTGCCATCAGGGATATCAGTAACAGTGACGCTGACTCCCGGGATATGTACAAACCACCCTAACGCTGTGCTCCCACCTCCACCACCGAATTACCCTAATTACCCATACGACACTTACACAAAGAAGCCAGAGCAGAGGAGAAACGATCCTACAACGCAGCAGTCCCTGACAACTGTCTCTAGGCTGATAACAAACAACACTGTTGAGTACAGCGACTGGCACCCGATAAACGGGACTAGCAACAATATGGAGATGATACAAAATAACGCAAGCGCATCACACGGAGAGGAGCCATCCCCAGGAATCGTATACGTGACAAAACACGTTCTTCCCCATGACATTGACAACATGCTTAATGAGTATGAAATAACATCTCCAGCTGCAAAAGACGTCCCAACAAGATTGTTGCTAGGGACAACGAGGAGTTTAAAGTCAAGACCAATAGTGCTAAGGAACAGGGTTCGAGAACGAGAGGGGAGAGGCCTTGGCTCACCACCAATGATCTACTACGTGCCAACGCGTACTAAAAAACAAAATGTTAGGTTGGCCATGAGACAGGTTGGGATCAAGATGATGGCTAATAGTAAGACGGAGGAGCACGGGAGGAGGAGGTACCATGGCTTAGTCGCGCTCAGGAGGAGGAAGAAACATCATCACAAGTCAACATAATTGTTTCAGCTTTATTTGGGGGTAAAAACTTGTTGTTTAATTTATTTTGTTTTCAGTTCTAAACTTTTTTATATTATGCCATAATTTCTAAGTTATTCTTGTTATGTGATATACAATCGTTCATCAATCGTTTGTGGAAGTAAATATGTGCGCTGTTTTTTTCTCGAGTCTTTCTTATGAGGGCTGTTCAAGGAAAAATATACATTCTTGCTATTTATTCTTTTCATGGCATGGCAACTAAGCATCATTTACTTCAGAATTTCATTTTTTAACTCGTATCAAGGTTTTATTACGGTCTAGTTTGAATGCATAAACGTTCTGAAGTATGTCATAGCAACGGAGCTTCAATAAATTTTTCAAATTATATTACCTAAATGCACACAGGTTTCTTAAAAATACACGAACATGTTCATAAAAGGTATATAGTATGATGCATTAGACGTCATCGGTGGTTACCATAGCATTACAAATAATAAATAACCTTTATAACCGTGTTTTAAGAATTTCTTGCATTGCCCCAAGTTAACCTTTTGACTCATAAACTAATCAATACAACTCGTTTTTTCGTAATTGCAATTTAATGGTTGGTATTAGGCTTTTAATAATCCCCTTTGGGAAAATATACAGCACAATTTGGCAACATTTCTCGAGTGAGTCATGAGTTGAAGCAAGTTCGATTGAGTTAAAGGAACGAGATATATTAGTTTATTCGTTTTCCCGTGTTTGTAGCCAATCTATCACGTTTGTTGGCAAGGTTTCGTCGGTTCTCAAGGCAGTTGCCGCAATTAGTGGGATCTTAATGAGATCAGGAAGAGGTTTTACTGAGCTTGTTGCATACTGCTTTATAATTAGCAGGATTAGGTGAAAGCGTGTTGTATCGCATGTACAACCGTTTAACCCGCCGACCGACCGTAAACCCGAGCTTTCTCCATTCCAAATCTAAATCACATGAAAGAGACATGGGTAGTGTATTGCCTGGACAACATAAGAGACTATAATGCTAGTGCTTGTAGGCTTGTACTATTCACTTTCTCTTTCTATATAAAAGCCCTTTCTATGAGTATGAGTGCGTATGAGTGAGGAGAACACACGCCCACGGGTAAGCCTCGGTGTTGAGTTTCTCCAGCATGTTTTCTGGGTTATATGTTTTAGTGTGAAGGGAAAGGTGATAGAAGGCAAAAGGGCGTGTTGCTATATATGGAGAAAGTGTAAAGGAGGCATATATACAAATAAATCATTTTTGAAAGGTTTAAAATTGTTTTTTAAATAAAAATATTCCAAGCTGGACAAGTTCAAGCAGTTTTCTACGTTTAAGCAGTCATTTTCTGCGAATGCGTCAAATTACCTAAAACGTCGTTTCAGCTCTGGAGACTTGTCTTCAGAGCAGGATGAGCAGGGACTCGAGACATCAGGGAAACAACCGCAGCAGGAGCAGCAGCCACCACCCTCGAGTAGTGAAGGAGTTAAACCAACACCCTCCAGTTCTAGTTCATCTGTTAACCAACCCCCTGCTAATTTAAATATCAATATGGCATCAACAACAACAACAACCACAACCCCTGCAACTACTAGCATCTTCAACTCTTCGAAAACTACCAGTGCGCCAACTAGCCCTGCAAAGTCAAGCTCCTTTCTTACTCGCGTACAGAGCTTGACCGGGGTCGCACGCGAGTATACCAGCAATATCACTAGTCAGGTTGTATCCACTGCTAGTCAATATGGAATCGGGACTGGGGGGAGTGGCAGTGGGCTTCTTGGAGGGAGGATGTTACCTGCAAGGGAGGTCGGCATACTTACACTTCTTGTCATTGATGATATGAACACTGATTGGTATGGAAACCGTTACGCTTATATGCATATTCTTATTTAAATTTATTCTTTGATGCGTTGCAATGCTGATGGGCGTCGTATTATTCCTTGCAGGTCAAAATACTTCAAGACGAGGAAGGTGCACGAGTGCGAGATAAGAGTGGAGCAGTGCGAGTTTTCAGAACTCAGCGTCACGGCGATGGAGGGCTCTTGTGCCGTTAGCTACGCCGTCTGGAAAGAGGGAAACAAGCTAGTCAAACAGTTCGTTCCTGACATGGTGCTCATTAGGCAAAATCTTAAAGATGCAGGTAATCCTTGCCTTTTATCAAGAAGCTGTTTTTGAAAATATATTTAGTTTATAACGGCTTATCTGCTTGCAGCAGTGTAATTTTATCAGGCGTCAATTTTCGAAACCTTAATTGTTTTTAGCGTCTAATATATTTTGTCGCAGTAGAAATTCATTATGTAACAATCAGCCGTTGCCATAGTATTTGGTAGAAGCTGTTTGGAACTTTTAATTAATGATGAAATTTCAAATTGTTCGACCTCAAAGTTGATTTGAAATCGTTAAACAAAAAGTCTACCCATTGTCATCACGTGTAGAATCTAAATCGAATTTGTGTTTTAATATTGTTTATTAGGTCGTGACTATAAGAACCAGTTATTATCATTGATGTATGGAGGAGTGCCATCAGTGAACAGCCTTCAGGCAGTGTATAACTTTCAAGATAAGCCTTGGGTGTTTGCCCACATGATGAACATTCAGAGGAAGTTGGGTAGGGACGCGTTTCCTTTAATTGACCAGTGTTTCTACCCAGATTTCAAAGAGATGAGCAGCTACATTCCAAAACTGCCTGCTGTGCTTAAGATCGGACACGCTCATGGTGGCTTAGGCAAAATCAGAGTAGGAACCATTAATGATTACCAAGATGCGTCTAGTGTCGTTGCCGTCACTGGAACTTACTGCACTAGTGAACCTTATGTCGAGGCTAGATGTGATGTACATGTCCAGAAAATTGGGAACCAGTACAAGGCGTTCATGTAAGCCTTTTTAAAACTTTTAACCCTTCTACTGTGTATTTAAATGTTCGTGCAAATATGTATGTTCTTATATGTGTTGTAGGCGAAAAGGAATAGTGGGTCACTGGAAGTCTGGTAGTGGGTCAGCGATGCTAGAGCAGATCCAGATGAATGAAAAGTACCGTTCGTGGGTGGATAACGTGGCTACATTGTTTGGAGGTCTTGACATTTGCGCTTTAGAAGTGATTGTTGGAAAGGATGGGAGGGAATACATTATAGAGGTTAATGATTCCGCTCTAAGTTTGATGGGAGAAAGCCAGGAGGATGATAGACGGCATATTGCGGAACTGGTGCTGTCCCGCATGAACCAACAGTGCAAGCCATACTCTGGGCAACAAACGGGAGGGATTGGAGTTGCACCACTGCCACCCTCTCAAGCTAATCCACCGGCTGGGGCTCCTGGTACTAGGTACAGGCGAACCAGCGGGTCGGAATCTACCTTTTCAGAACCTGCAAATGCTAATGAGATTAGTAGTAGTCCCAGTATTAGTCGCAGGGAGTCACAGGGTAACGTTACAATTCTTTTTTTTGAATTCTTATCACCATGGTGATTTGTCTGATTAAACGCTTATCATGTGTATTTTTGAATTAGCTTCAACAACGAGTTCTGCGACGGGAGGATCAGCGCCAACAGGAGGAGCAGGAGTTAGCGGAGCAAGCGCATCATCATCATCAACAGCAGCAGCTCCACCTGCGCAGCCAAATAGTAGTAGTAGCACTAGTAGTGGGTTTTACTCATCAGCGTCAATAACGGGCTCAGCCTCACAGATTAGCAATAAAGCAGGCTCGTTCTTCTCCAGGCAAAACTCTCAAAGTAAAGGGGAAGGTGGAGGTGGTGTCCCAGGAGCTCCAGGATCAGAGGATTCGGAGGACACAATGAAGAACCTCAGGAAAACTTTTGCAGGAATCTTTGGCGACATGTAAAAATCAACAACGAAATGAAAAAAGGGATCTTTTATTTTATGTACGGTTTCTGTTACGTGCAAAGACGATTCAAAAGAGGTGAATTGAGAAAGATTCATCTCTTTTGAAGACTCGTGCTTGGAGGTAAGGAGTATCTAAGGCAATACAGTTGCCTTGGCTATTCCTTGCTTGAACGCATCTTATTAATTTTGAATTTCTTTATCCTTCTAATTTCGTGTCAAGACAATATAGCAAAGGGGCTCGTTACGAGATGGTCAATATTTCACACGAATTAATACCGTTCTGTTTTTTACAAGGAGATTTTATACGAATCCCCTTGTAATTTTCCATCACCTTGGTTACCATACATTCCAAATTTTTCCATCATATCAAGTTATGAAAAATCTTTTCTAATAATTTTGGAACGTTTTCTCAAAAGCAAAGCAATCTGTAAATTTTAAATGGAAAGAGTATCAATCGATTGTCTCACGAATGTAGTTCACCAGTATGATTATAAAGCTATAAAGGTATGAAAAAAAACGTATTAAAAGAAAAAAGAACAATTGTCCCATGTTTTCAATTGTAGACACCTTGTAGTGAATATAAATATATTAAAAAAACACTTCATTGTTGACAACCTAAATATTAAAATAAAAACTTATTAATCGTTTTAAAAATCTGATCATTTCATAATAAGTTTCCATGGCAACACGAATAGGGTTTTTTAGTTTTTAAATAACGATAATTTATTGAATAGCATGCTATTTTGGAATAATAACCGGAAGCAAAAAAAAATCAAAAAAACAAAACGCAAAAGTTTCATGTTCACAGACTCAGGTTGTAAGGCACACGGCTTATCAAATATGAATATATAATATATTAACATTTCATGTTTGTCAGTTTTTTGGTCCACACACAAATATATACATACAAGTACCAAGAAATAAGGAAAAGAAAAAACCAAGGTAATGTTTTCATAGAAGTTCCTATGACAATTACCTAAGAAAAACCCACGATAATTTTCATTGAAGTTTCTATGGAAAATTACATTGGAAGAACCGGAGACTATCCAATCACAATGATTTGATTGCTATGTTTGTTGTAAGTACTGTGTAGTGTAGCAAGTACGCCTTGCTCATTATAATGCTGATATTTTTGGAATACAATTAACACAAATCTCCTTGCACTGTTCCACTGAATCCACTCACGCCGTAAGAATGGAGGTCGTGTAAGTCGGGGTCTCGAGCTCCTCGTGCTTCTTCATCTTAACTCCTTGCTGCAACTTGTAGTGGTTTATTATGTCCTGGTCTGCAGGACATGACTGCGTGAACGCATCCAACTGGTACATGTTCGCCATGTACTGCCATAAATTACAAAAATCTGGAGACACGCTGAATCCAGGCACGAAAAATGAACCTGCAAGCGAGAATAACGTCAATTTTAAGATTTGTAGCCATGACAAAGATACATATTTATTTGCTAAGCAACGTAACTAACCAGCAACGCGAATGTGTTGTAGCCTGGGCATAAGTTCGCAGTCAAAGCAGCAAAGAGTATCCCCAGTGAGGAACCTAGTTTGCTTGAGTCCAAGATGGTCATCGATTTTCTTGAGGTGCGTGAGCAGATTCCTGATACTCGTGTCATCCTTCTTCAGTAGCATAAGTTTGAATTTGGAATAGACATTTTCGATAAGCGTTGCCACATCCTTATCCTGAACGAACAGGTTATGTCCTCCAGGGATATTCTTCATGATGTGCCGCTCAATCTTCTCATTCTCCAAAACTGCCAGTCCACCGTCTATCAGAATTGGGGGTGGCGTCGCCTCAAAATTTGACCTAAAATCAGGAGGAGGCTTCTGCATGTCCACCGTTGTCACTTTTAAACTTATTGTCTTCAACTCAGCTAATAAGTACAGATCCATAAAGTACTCTTGGCAAAACAAACAAGCACCCTTCCTTCGACCGTCTATTGTCGAAGCCTGTAACCATGACAAACATTTAACTTTTTAGTAACCTTGACACGCATTTTGGTTTTTTCCATTTGTAATCAAAATTATTATTCCCGTTTCCTTACCTTGATGATGAGTTCAATTTCTGGTACAGCTCCACTGGTATCATTTTCTTCAGTTGGAGGAGCGGGAGTGACTTCCTCTTCACCACCTCCCCCGTTAACTCCATTATTGTCCCCGTTCACTTTAAAATCGCCCATGTTTGCTTTAATTAAATCGGAGGTGAACTGAATAGAGGTTTTTCTCTTAAAAAAACTAGCACAGATGATTTTTGGCAAGGATCAGTTGAATAATGTAAAGGTTTACTTTACGTTACGTATTGCTCATCGAAGCGAGGAACACACCCAAATATCCACACATTAGTATGCACAATCACGTTATATTTTTAAGCAGTACTTGAATCAAACCCAACTTGAATGCACGCAAAAAGAAGGGTGGATTAACTCCTCTTTTATCGTCTCTCTCTCTCTTCTCTGATTCACCTTCATTCACTACATATATCAGGTTTACGTTATTCACGTACCTTATTGTTTCGCTTAATAATCCTCTCTATCCGTCAAGGAAAAACACAAAATACTCTCACCTCACTCCCAATCGCGTACATTTTTATATGCAACAGATGCCATGACTACACCACATTCCTTCTTGCTCAACAGTACATGTCAAATACATGTGGACGCTTATGTACACAACATATTTCATCTATAACACGATTACACTCTACTAAATTAACTTCAAACCCGGTTTATTTAACGACTCTTAACTTTAACTAAACGCTCAGCTACTTGTCCAACCAATTAAACCGTTTCCAATGCATTATTAACCGGGATTTCCGAAAACTACCAGGGCGCCACCTGGCAACCGCTTTACCACCTTATGTTGGAATGTTACTGATGTTTTGGGGGTGTTCACGCTCAGAGGTTAAATAATTTAACAGGTTAATAAACTTTTTGTCGGAAATTGGTGAAATTAATTTTTAATTCTAATTCGTTTAAAATAAACGTGATTGGGAGAATATATCGAATAAATTGATTGTAGATCGTGATGATTGGAAGCCCCTCGTTTGGTCCAAGTTGTATGATCACAAAAGAATAATATCGGGAGTACGTCATCAGAAAGGAATTTTTTTGAAAAAAATATATATAAGGTATATATATGTGAACACTACGGTTATAAATATCAGCAGCACGTTATATATTATTATGTTATCTTATGTTATGTTGTTTTTAGGGTTAAAGTTAAGGGAATTAAAATCTATTTAAATTTTTTTTAAATGTGGCGTTAAGTTAAAAAAAACGAGTGATGAGGAGAGCTATAGTGCCTTAAATGAATTTAAAGTGCCTTTTATATATACGAACGGAACGGGATGTTGTGGTGTTGTGTGAATGATGATTATGAGAAGAATTATGTTATATATATTTGGAGTTTTGAAAGAAATTTGTGAATTTAGTTACGAAATTTTAGGATTATAACTTAATTAATCAATTTAGAGTTAGCCACCAGAATGTGCTGGGGAAACTACGATGAATAACTGTGCGAATTGTAATAATAATAGCTCGGCTAATAATTGTAATAATAACAATAACAATGTCAGGAGCTCATATCACCAAAAAGCACTTCAGCAAATCAGGTAAGATTTAAACTCTCTACTGTAATTATTTTGTGGTTTACATTATTGCTAATTTGATTTTTAGATGTGGAATTTAGGGCTAGAAGCGTTTGCATTACATTGTAATGTTTTGGAACAAAATCAAGTGCTTTTAATCCGTATTACCTAGTGTCAAATTTACTTGTTTGTTATTGGTTGATTTGTTAGTGCACTTTAGTACATTGTTGTTGTGATGGAGATTGGTTTGAGTGTTCAGATATTAAAAGCATGTGTTTTTACAAAATCATTTCCTAAATGCATTTTGTTGCAGTGTTCAATCACCCGAGTTACGAGTGTAAACAATATTCAATATTTTGGGGTTTTGATAATTCACTGTTAATATTTAAAAAAAGTTGCCTTAGTTACATCATTATAGAATGAGCGTGTGTAACGAATAATGATAAACATTTCTAATATATAGTTTTGTAGTATTAACTTTTAATAATAAGATATGTTAGAAACGAATGTAGCCCTGGTTACAAGTGTGTTTTGATAAGAAAGTAATAAATTGGAGAGCATAATAATAAAAAGTTATTCATTTGTTTGTAGAAATTCGCTGCAGCCTTTTGCGACAGCGTTTTCTGGATCATCGACAGCGTCTTCGACACCGCAGTACGCTCCGTCTGCGTCGTCGACTTCGTCTTCGCCGTTACCTCCTAGCCAGAATCCGCCGCCACCATATGTGTACTACCACGCACTGTTGCAGAACGGTTCAGGAGGAGGTCAGCCTTGCGAGAGTCCTCCTCCTCCAGTGCCACCAAGCAGCAGCCACAACAGCGATCAGCGAAGTAGCAGTGCCCAGCAGCAAGCAGCAGCAGCGGCGTATTACTACCAGACGAATGGTTATTTCACGCCATTGTCGACATCGAACGCGTCATCGAACGACAACAGCTCAACAAGTAGCGAGTATTACTATAAAACTAGTTCAAGCGGTACGATCACGCCGACAACAAACACAAGTTCACAGAGTCCGAACTCGAAGCTGTTGAGCTCACAGCTTCCTCCTCCGCCAGTATCCCGTCCAGGAGCGATCGAGTACAGAGCTCAACAGTACCCGTTTGTGCCGAGTCAAGTACCTATGAATGTGCAGCAGCTACTGAGGAGAATGGATCTGAATGACAACAGGAATCCTCTACCCAGAAACCCTTCACCACCTCAGAAACAACATATCATATCATCACAGCCTGCAAACTCACGCGCTTGCTCCACAACCCCACCGATCATCAACGGAAATAACTCAAACTCACCCACCTCTCAGCTACAGTATAAAATCACGCCTTCTAGCAACAAACCCACCCTCATCATCAAGAGCACTGTTGTCCCAAAACCTGTGCTCCAGACTGCCACCAATGTTGAACAGCAACAGCAGCAACAACTCAAACCTTATCACAACACTCCGCCGCCCCCTTACGAAAACGAACACAGGAATAAACCTCCCGTTGTGCCATCCTCTCCCCCGCCTCCACTACCACCTAAACCTAGTAAAAAAATTAATAATAACCAAAATCCTCCTCCTGTTCAACAAACACCACCGCCCCCTCACGAAATTATTCACACACACGAAAGCCCCATTCCAGAAAGAAAAAAACTATCCAAAGAAAAAGAGGAAGAGAGATTCGAGTCAAAGGTATGTGATCACTTTCTCAGTTTCCATAATAGCCAACATATTTAAAAATGTTAAGAAATCCCCTAATTAAATTGCCTTTGTTGCTATGACGATATAGGTCCGCGTGTACAGTCCAGCGGCGTTCAAGTTTTTCATGGAGCAGCACGTGGAGAACGTGATAAAATCTCACCAGGAGCGTTTGCACCGTCGGCTGCAGCTAGAGTCTGAGATGGCAAAGATTGGTTTATCGGAGGAGGCTCAAACTCAGATGAGGAGAATGCTAAGTCAAAAGGAATCAAACTACATACGTTTAAAGCGTGCCAAAATGGACAAGTCCATGTTCAAGGTGATCAGGACGATTGGAGTAGGAGCTTTTGGGGAGGTCGCGCTCGTCAGGAAAATTGATACTCAGTTGCTCTACGCCATGAAAACCCTGAGGAAATCTGATGTTCTCAGGAGGAACCAGGTCGCTCACGTCAAGGCTGAAAGGGACATTCTCGCTGAGGCTGATAACGAGTGGGTCGTCAAACTATACTACTCATTTCAGGTCAGTTTATATTACTTTGTACATCGATTCGCCATGGAAATATTTATCTGAATTCTTACAGTAATATTGAGAAATTACTGGTATGCGTAATTCTTAATTCAATGCGTACTTAACTCTATATAACTTACTTTAACTCGTTTCTTAACTCACATAACTCTTATCATAACTCTTAAAATGTTTTGTAAAAGTGTAAGCGATCTGCAGTGATGCCGTTGGCAACTATCCATGATTTAACTCACAAAAAGTGATTCAATTTATAGGAGAAATCGTTTTACCAGTGATTTCTCAATATCACGTTTTTACTTTAAATATTTTCAATACATACGTGTATATGTATTAATGAAGTTAAATGATTATGATAATTTGTTACAGGATAAGGACCATTTATATTTCGTGATGGACTATATTCCTGGAGGAGATTTGATGAGTTTGTTGATAAAGAAGGGTATATTCGAGGAGCCTTTAGCTCAGTTTTACATTGCTGAGTTAACATGCGCGATAGAGTCAGTGCACAAGATGGGATTTATCCACAGGGACATAAAACCAGACAACATATTGATAGACAGAGACGGTCACATAAAGTTAACAGACTTTGGTTTATGCACTGGGTTCAGATGGACACACAACAGCAAATACTACCAGGAGAACACGTGCGTGCACTGCGCAGAGAATATTTGCAACGAGCACGGTCCAAATAAACAGGTCACGAGCAACGGGCCAAAAGTCCTAGAAAGAAGGCGAATGATGATGATGAGGAACGGAAATAAAGACGCACATAATCTCAGGTGTCTAGCACATAGTTTGGTTGGAACTCCTAATTATATTGCGCCAGAAGTTTTACTCAGGACTGGATACACACAACTGTGTGATTGGTGGAGTGTAGGCGTCATTCTATATGAAATGCTCGTTGGGCAACCACCTTTTCTTGCTCCTACACCTGCTGAAACACAGTATAAAGTCATCTCTTGGGAAAAAACTCTTAGGATACCATCAAACACAAATCCACCCGTTTCCAGGGAGGCGAGAGGTTAGCATTTACAATCTTATATGTTTATGTTTATTATGAGCTATGACTTTTCTAGAGCAGTTTAATGTATTAATTTCATCTCATTTATTCAGATCTCATTCTCAAACTGTGTACGGATCACTCGAGGAGGCTTGGCAAAAACGGGGCTCAGCAAATTAAAGTGAGTACACGCTAATCAGTGATTTATACGCTAATAATTTTAATTTTAAAGGAGTGTTGAACTAAACGTAAATATTTGTGTTTTGTATAATGTATAGAACCACTCGTTCCTGTACCCGATTTTCCACCCGAATAGCAATCCTCGAGAGTGCAGCACAGCACCAGGTCCACCTCCAGACTATTCTGACGCGTTATCAACGACGTCATGTTCAACAAACGCGAGCACATATTCAAGTACGTACTCAAGTTGTTCATCGTCATCAACAACATCGTCATCATCATCGTCATCATCCTCTCCACCGATAAACATTCGTCGCACGATAGCCCCGTATATCCCAAAGATAGCGCATCCAACGGACACGAGTAATTTCGACCCTTGTGAGGAAGAGGCTTCAGACCATAGACTAAATTTTGAGGACGACATGTACAACAACGATAATCAGTTTCACGGGTTCTTCGAGTTCACTTTTAGAAGGTTTTTTGATGATGCTTATCACCTGGAGGATCTGGGAGGGTTCGCTGCTGCCGCCGCCGCTGCAGCTGCTGCTAATAACGCAGAGCAAAATAACGGGGAATCGGGCAAACGCAGCCCCACCTTTAACAATGAACGCAATGGCGGAGGCAGCGGACCCGTATATGTTTGAGCAATATTATTATTATAATACGTGCCTTTCTCTCTCTCTCTTTTATCTTATATATTCGTTCAGGGAGATAAATGTTCTCGTTCCTGAATTCGTTCACTTTTTTTTTGTTCTGACCAAATATTTTCGTTTGTAGACTAATTACAAACATTTTAACATTAAATCTCTTGGTTTTATACACCAAAGAAATACATACCAACCAAGCCTTTGTCTAATCATTATCATTCATTGCATTTTTATTTGCGTCTACATTATTTTGAAACCATTTGTGCACCATTTCATTGTTGTCGGGGTTTCCCCTAAATACAAGGGAACTAAAACAATACGCGAGGTTTCGATTGAAAAAAAAACAACAATTTACTTTATTTTGCATTGAAACTCGGTTGTCCTGATTACGCAACTCGCTATAGAAGATTCTTGACATAATGATCACGAAAGTGTATAAAAGGGTCGCGTAACCTAATTATCTGTTAGTGTTGAGTAAGCAGCTCATGCAGTATATTCGAAACATGTTGTGGACCGTTATCGTTATCGTTGGAGTTTTACTTTCAGGTTTGTTGCACCTTGCCCCATTATTTGCATATTTGTTTCTATAGCAGCGTTTTAGGGATCTGTTATTTTAATATTTCTCAATATTCAGAGCCCCGTTTGGGGTCGAGTCACAGAGTGGTGAAGCGTGGAATCCCCGTCTCAGGTCCTAATCTAAACGACCAGAACAATGCTGCAGAGTACGCGAGAAAGGCAGGGAACGCTGCGATAACAGAGCTGAATAATAACCAGAACGTAGCAAGCCAAAGCGCTTCGTCCGCCGTGGGACAAGCTGTTGGCAGAGATTACTCAAACAGGCTTGCTACCACTGCTCAATACGTCGCTCAATTCACCGTTCCTGTCACCAAGGAACAGGCTAATGGGGTTTTCAACGTGAGTCTATCATCAGGCTAACGGGATTTTTTAAAGGACATCAAATAAGCGTAGGATTCGGTTGCTAATGAATTTGCTATATTTTCTATAGACGGTGGCACAACACCAGCGTGCTGGGGATGCAACGCAAGCGTTAGCTGGTAATAACAGGGCCATACACACTGCTGCCAGTCAAGCTGCAAGGAGTAATTACCAACAGGCGCTACAGGGTGTGAGGGGTGGCTATAATAGGGGTAATGGAGGTGGTAGTAGTGGTGGAGGTGGCGGCTATGGAGCCGGACCCTGGTCTTCTTCCTAACTTCACGAATCAATATTTTATTAACTTACCAACCTGTTCAGTTTAATTGATTCATGGAATAATAAATGCAAGGAAACTTTAGTCAAGATTTAGTCGTGCAGCAACCTTGTGGTTTAATGACATTACTTTTCGGCACAACCACAAACCACAGCTTATAACTCATTAATAACTCTAATTATAAATCCATTATAACTCATCTACAACTCATTCATAAAACGGAAGCTGGAGCATATTCTGATATGGATGGGTTTTCAATGGACAAAATTTGTGAAAGTATACTCGCATTTGTATTGCTTACAAAATGTTCTACCATTTATATAAAGCATAAGTATATTGGGAAAATCCAATTTGGTAGGGAAGAGGAAAAAGTTGTCAACAATTCAGATGAATCTAATGAGTCACTCCGGAGAATTGATGAGACAACTGGCAATTTAGGGGCTAGAAGAGGTACCCGAAATACAATGCATAGCAAAGGTAAGAACGTATTAAAAGTTGAAAGAAAGTTTTTTTGAGGTTACTCGAGGCTGAGTTTATTATACGATCGAACTGGTTTGCTCGTGTTTTCCTTATATATATTATTGTCAACGAGCAAGTTTTCTTTTACAGACTTCTTCAGAAATGATTCAAATCAAGATGGACATGCGATATAAAAATGTAGATAGTAGATAGCTATGTCAATGTTGTGTAGTTTCTTAATCAGCAAAAAAAAGTACGCTAAAAAACCTGCTCTTATGGATCGCTTTCTCTTTCGTATGATATTTTGAAACTATGACCTTGATAAACGTGAATATTTTGTGAGGGTTCTTTAATCGCTATCTAGAGTCTCGAGCACACACACATCAGCATATATACACTTAATATTTAATCATGCGCTGCTTCGTGCTTCTCGCGATTATTGGAGTCGCCTACGCTTTTCCTGCTGAAACCAGGGATGCAGAAGGTAACGTACAATTCAATTCTATTTAATTCATATTTAAATTGCAAATTAAATCTAAAATATTTTTTTTCGTAAAATCTTTAGTGATAAAAATTACTGACAAGGACGCTCCGATAATTCTGAATAGTGAGAATGAGGTGTTGCCACGTAACACGAACGCGAGTGATTCTCCAATTTCCCCATCTCCAATTCCGGAATCGCAAGCGATCACGGAAAAGCAGCCTGAAGCCAACACTCCAAACCTAGTTCCAACCGTTGTTGACATCTCAACGACTCCATACCCTGTGAGTACAGTTCCTCCCTTTAACGCTACAACAACTGCTTCCCCAGACGAGGAAGACGAAGAGTCAGAGGAGGACGAGAGTGAGGAAGAAGCTGATGAGGAGGATGAAGATGAGGAGGAAAGGTCAGATGAGGAGGATAGTGGCGTTGCATTAGAAAACGTGCCTATTGAGAAAATCAAGGTCAAGCCTGGGCTTCTTAATGGGAGCAGGCTTCAAGGCATTCCTGCTAGGAGTCCTACAAATGAAGATGATGAGCTTGACAATAAAGGGAAGGAGTAACGCTCTAATAATCTCTTGTTTTAAATTATTTCATGTTGATTCTTAATAAATTATGTATACTCAATTGCATTTCTTCTTGGTTTTTTAATTTAATTATTGCATTTTTTTGGGGCATCATAAGAATGTGTTTTTTAAAATGATATTTACATATATTTGATTTCAATCTTTTGATGAGAAGGAGGGATGGGCTGATATGCTTAGTGTAGTTACATTTTGCCTTTAAAACGGTTTTACCAAGGTAATTTTCATAGAAAGAGGTAATGCATGGCTATGCCAACTAATCTACGCTACCTTATCACCCTCCTAGTAGCAGCACTGCCTTCTTCCTAAAAAAAGAGTACGGAAGCACAAGGAGCCCTATACAAAAACTAACTCAGCTATAAAATTAGTTTGTACAACAGAAATACTATGTAATAATTTTAGGCGTCTTAAAATGCACCAAAACGAATTTATATTCAACTGAATGCGTAACCTTCATACAAAATAAAGTTACATTTACCTAACTACTTAGATTTGAAGCGTGTTTAAATCTTGAATATCCATATGAGTATGACAAGAAGGGCATTCAGGCTTGGTTTCCAGAGCTTTCACAACACAATCACGGCAATACACGTGACCGCATGGAGTAGCCACAATTTCAAGTCCTACGGCACGTAGTTCAGGAATCTTGTTCTTGCAAATTATGCACTCCAGATTGCCATCTCTCCTCCTATTCTCAATGTCATTTACATGTTGAACTGTTTCCGGATGCTGGGTTATTTCCTGGTTTTGCCGGCGGTAGTCACTATATGCGTTTACTGACAAGAAACGTTTTAGAACCTCTTATTTTCGAAACCTTTTGTTAAACAAACCTTTAAATTAACAAAATACATACTTAAATTGGTGATGGCACCTGCGGCTCCAATCACTAGCTGCACAACCTCTGCAAACCCTGGACCATTATTCCCTGTACGACCTCTGCCTCTTCCACCTCGCCCTCGGAACTGCTTTTGCCCTCCGCGTCCGCGACTACTCGACGGCATTTTAAAGTGTTGTGCACCAAATTAATGTAAAATTCAACTAAACTTATCGGTTATTGGGGTTTTGGAAATATCTGATCGACTGATGTGAGTTATTTTGCACCCCCCTAAAGATTAAACCAGCAGTTTTGTTTCTGTTCTTTACATTGATCACCGTCTCCGTAATTAATTTTTTATGGGTGTAATTCTAAATGCATTAAATTAAGCAATCGAATGTGAAATGTAAAACAGAATTTAACAAATGCAAGTGTCATGCTATTCTGCTAAACTACACACGCAGCATTTGCACATCATTTTATCAAATACATTCACAGTATGCATAAGATAAGATAAAAGTTTTCTGTTTGACTGTAATTCAGACGAACATGTATTGCATGCTAAACGTTTTGACCTTACTCACGATCGTTTTCATACCATACAATTTTGTTGATGAATGTTCATGAGTATTATTATTATGCAAAAAATGTTTAACGTGGTTATGCAGCAGTTTAAGTTAATCCGGAACTTACTTCATTGAGTCCAATGCCCACTTCCTAAAACCCCTTATCCTTTACCTTGCATATATTTTTAAAATGTGCACCTTGAATCCAGTTTTCATGCTATTTGATATGTTGAATGACTGATAATATTAGTTTGGTGATAATAGACAAATGTGCTACGAAACATGCAAAATATGCTGAGAAAATCAAATTTAAAATATTTACTATACACAGCGTCAATATCTTAATTAGCAAGGCATTGCAGATAATTAGTTCATTGAACAACTGTATAGCGTTCTAATTTTTTCGTTGGCGCTGTATCGACTCATGTACGACTCATCCACTCATCTACAACCACTGCATACCTCCTCACAAAGCCACAATAACTCTCCTGTAACTCATGTATGACCCCACCATAACTCACATACCAGTACACTCAAGTTTAAAAACGAGCATGCAAGAAAAACGTGTATGAATGAAAAACTATATAATCCCCGATAGATTACGAACAGAAACGATTATTTATTTAGCAACGATTAACAAAGTAATTAAATTAATAAGCAGGAACTGGTCTGGGTACGTATCTTCCCATCCTTTGTGGGCCACTACCTCCAATCATTTGTGGGTTAGCCCCGATTCCTTGTCCAACAGGTCTGAGAACAGTGGGTACATTTTCAGAGTATGATCCTTTGTGTCCATGTTGTTGATGTCCTCCCCATCCCTTTTTGGGAGCGTGTTGGTAGTCATAGTAAGATTCACCGTATCCTCCCTTCTTATCTCCCCACCTGACCTTGGTCTTGAACTTCCATCCCCAACCTTGCTCAAACCTGCTCGTGAAATGGTCATGGTTACCTCTGTTGTAACCAAACTCGTACTGGCCCCAACCGGGAACATTTGCGTATTGGAAAAAACCACCCCAACCGCTTGGTTCTGTAAAAATAACGGATAAGTTTATTATAAAATCCCGGAGTTTAAGACTTTTTTTATTTCACTCACAGAAAAATGCATTTGAAATGATTTTGAAACACGAACCTGCACTGACGCAGACCAATGCGATGAAGAGGAGACTGATGAGTAGAACCTTCATGATTCTGAATTGTTGAGTAGTAGCTGAATACTGAGGAGTAAATTGCTAGAGCACCCTTTTTATAAGCTGATCTAATTTCGTAATAATTTCTCTCATAACAAAACCTATAACTAAAAGATGCGGCTAGCTAATTAAGTTTTTCAAAGATTTTATTACAACGCGTTTTGGTATATATTTTAGTGGATGATTTCTAACTTTCATTAAGAGAAACCAGCAAGAAAGTGTTTATCTTTGAGATGATGTTTCCGATGAGTGCGTTTAAATTACACTGCCCATTAAGCTTCACCAAATAAACTATATATAGCGTCATGGATCAGCGCCCTTTAACACACGTAAAATAATAATCAAATCTCTCAGTTTCATTTTCTACTCGCTCTACTTAATATCTCCACAATTAATGCATATATCTATCTGAGTTTCCTTCATCCTTGCTCCGGGTATTACGAACAAGCATAGGAACAGATAAGACTCGTCTTATCTTTGTGATTATACTGGATCCTGTTGTTCTTGTGCAAACACTTTGTATGCACATGCACTTCTATTCTATACTTATGAGTTTGAGACAGGAATATTGAGCATCTTACCGTTTCTGAAATTTATGCTGGAATATCTGAGGACGTTGCATTTTCAGTTTGCCCCGAATTTAATTTCAAGGCTTGAGTTTGAGTTTGATTTTGCGTTTGAGTCAAAAGTGAGTTATCCATGAGGATGGTAATGATTACGCAACGTAATGATGCTTCAATGCTAAGCATTTGGAGAAAGTCTCTTTGTATGTCGTTAAATATACATACGTACAGTTTCAAGTAACGAAGTTGAAACAGAAAACTTTGATCTGCATTTATGCATTTTAAAACTACAACGAATGACACTTGCATGATTTTACAAGCTGCTTTATACTTGAACTAGAAATGCTGGAATTTGCTTGGCATAAGTTGATGAATTGTATTACTATTCTATGAAGCTTTAGTGGTTTCAATTTGGCCAGAATCAAGTATAGTAAACCGGAAACTTGTGAGACATAATAAGAAGCATATTTTATCTGAATCTCATAATGCCCCTTGGCAGTGACCATGGCCACCTAACAACATATTCATGCATATATTATCCAGCAAACCAATTTGTAATAGACTAAAAGCATTAATTTCCCCTTGTATAAACTGCAGATTGTAAAACCAGACATGAAAGTTGGTTTTAGCAAGCAGAGTACATATTGCACTATCAAATTCGCATTCCCATTAGTAAGTAAAGTGAAATCAAGCGTGTCCAACAAGAGTCTAAACAAAGTGTCCAGTTTATATAAACGGAAGATATCGAGTAGCGTACTTCCCCAACCAATAAAACCAATCAGACAAGCATGGATGAATATTTCAAAACGGGAAAACACAAGTAGCGAAACATTTGTGTGCAATTTATTTCGCACTACTAGGTCACTATGAAACGTGATAAATTGAACATCTTTTACAAAATAAATCATCTACAATAAATCCTTCACATTCCCATTCAAATCAAGCGTTAATATGACGCTTGTAATTGTTGCGACAATATTTTAGTGAGACGGACAATGAAGCAGAATGAATGAGAATTCCAAATATGAAAGACGCATCATCATAACAACCAAGTGATGAAACCCAAACATCCGGGGTAGTGTAGCCTAGCCTGCAATACCGACTATAGCATATATGTGCTGCAATAGAAGTGGAAAACCTTGTGCGTATATACATATAGTATAGTAAAGTTATAGCTAACAACTTGAGTACATATGCGATGTATAATGTTCAAGGAAAACCTCAAAACACTACTCACTACCAAAATACAGTATCCTAGTACCAAGTAAAGAGTATCCTGCTGAGCTGAGTGTATACGGAGTAAATATAATATTCGGGTTTTTAAAAAGCTTGAGATTTTAAATTTAAACGTGATTAAACTGGAATGATCTATTGACATGGCACTTCATGGGTTCCTTGATTTCTTCCAAAAAGAGAAGGTTTGTCAAGCTTACGAGCTACTTTATTATTAGATTCGTTAGGAATTAAATTGGAAAAGTTAAGTTTTTTTAAACCCCATTCTTTTCTGTAGACATTTCGTCCAAAGAAGAAATTTGAGCCTGGAACGTTAAGATATGGTTTGCACAAGGCAGCCCAGGCCAGTTTGAGTTCAGGGATCAATCTCGCACAAGCTGTCAAGCTGCCTCCTGGAGAAGATCTTAATGACTGGATCGCTGTGCACGGTAAAGCTCCTTCTCCTCACGCTTATCACCGTTGTTATCATATTATCTAATCGTAATCATTGGTTTGTATATTAATTCCTAGTGGTTGATTTTTTCAACCGGATAAACCTGATATACGGAACAGTGTGTGATTATTGTTCTGAGAAGACATGCCCTACGATGAGTGGAGGACCTAAATTTGAGTATTTATGGGCTGATGCGAGTACTCCAGAATATAAGAAACCAACACAGTTACCCGCTAGTAAATATATTAACCTGCTAATGGACTGGATCGAAAACCAAATTAATAGCGAAAACGTGTTTCCTACAAGAACTGATCAACCTTTTCCAAAAAACTTTCAATCCATCTGTAAAAAAATACTCACCAGATTGTTCAGGGTCTTTGTACATGTCTACATTCATCACTTTGATAGGATCGTCGCGCTTGGCGCTGTGAGTTCAAGTCTTGTTACTTATTCATATTTAAATGTATTTAAATATATTTGAATTTAATAAACATTTGTGAATGGTTTTGTAGGAGGCGCATGTGAATACGTGTTACAAGCACTTTTACTACTTTGTGAATGAATTCCACTTGATAAATGGGAAGGAATTAGAACCGCTCAAGGAAATGACCATCAGGATCTGCCCACCCCCACAACCTTCCGTTTCCTCCCCTAGTAGTGGCGGAGGATAAATTAAAACCAAACCTCATTAACCAGATCGCTACCACGTACTTGAAGTCAAGTAATGACCAAACACTTATCAGGGACCTGTTCCATGAACATCAAGCAATGGCCTTTGGCTGCTATGTGACCGCTTACTTGACATCAAGTAATACAAAAATATACTCTTGTGACCGAGTACTTGCGTGTCATGTAATGTGTTTTGGTAATGAAGCGCCCAACTACTTTATTGTCAAGCAACTGATTTTACACAGCTGGGGACCGATTTCATGACGTTCATGTAATTAAAAATGCGTTGTCAGAGCCCGTTCCATGAATGTCATGTAACATTTTTGCATATTATTTTAATTGCGTTAATCGTTTAATGCATGATTTTATCGACTGTTTACCGAGGAAATCATTGAAATTGATTCTGGTGAGTCAACAAACTGAAAGTAACGTAAAATCACTCGGAATCGGAATTTACTCTAAAATTTGGTTTTTCGCAAACAGAGGCGAGATTCACACTCGAAATGATTCTGAATGGGAGGGAGATGATCTCGACCGCTAACCTGAAAAAGCTACACAATTTATTATTTTTAAAAATTTATATGGTAGTAGGATTCGATAGTAGATTTTTGTATCGTAAGCCATCCATATTATGAAGATGAGCCACTATATCCTACGAATTTGTTCAAGTTAGCCAATCGATCGTATCGATAATAATATGAAAAGTACAAGTCATTGAATACAACTATTTTTCATTTCAGCAATGGGTTTACAGATCAATGTCATACGAAATTCTTTACATTTTTTGCATAAAATGTTCAAAATTCAGGTTTAAAAACTTTCAATCTCGTATAATTTAACAATTTATAATTATTTTGTTTATATCATATACATGTATGATATCCTAAAAAAGAATAATGCTAAGTTAGTCTGACTAAATAGATTTGAATTTTTTGAAATATGGTTTATGAATTTCTTATGATTATTTTAAATGCCTCAAAATTTCAAATACGTTTTATCTGGAGCCCAGTTGCTATCTATAAGGCTAATAAGGAGTAGGGGTAGATATATATAGTTTCTGACAGTCAAAGCAAGCGTATTTATTATTCAAAATGTAAGAACTGACAAAATCGGAAAGTTTTTTAGAGCAGATATAAAAAATATATTGTATACCGAATTTGTCAACCAACTAAAAATGTAGCTTGATGCGTTTATAATATGGTGTATGGATAGGATCAAATGGCTAATCTCTTAACAATGGACACGATAAAATGGCTCATCTTCATAATATGGATATGATAAAATGGCTTACGATACGAAAATCTACGATCGAATTCTATTACGATATAAATTTTTAAGATAGAAAAACCGGTAACGGATGATCACGACCCCATGGAAGTTGACTTTATGATCCCAGATGCAGAAAAAGTTTAAGAGAGATCATATAACGAGCTAGACTCGAATGAGAGTATAACATTGATGCATGATGTTGAGTATATGTAGTAATATGTGTTCATTTGAGTTAACGTGTTCCGGAAATGCTATTGTAAGTTTAATTTAGTTTGCTAGTATGTTCAGTAAAATATAAATTTTCTGAAAGGGCTCGGGCACCTGGCTAATAATCATGAAGAATGACATGGGCACTCTCTTCACCATGTAATGTATAGTCGCCGGCACCTGGTAACAAAATTTATGTAGTCAATGGACGCTTGATAAGAAATGCAAATATATGTCCACGGACACGTAACTGACTTTTTGAAACTGGTGGTGGTCACTGATAAGCATATTTAAATTACTTGTTTGGTAGCGATCTGGTTAAGCCTTTATATCTTAAAACATTCTTTTTTTCTTGTGCCAATTACCATTTACCGGGTTGTCAGGGGTTACTGGAATTTTCAGTTTACCCTGTGCCGTTTGTACGTAACGTTTTTCAAGTCGTCATGCAATTGCTGATATATAATGCAAATGGAACGGAGATGTTTTACGTGATTATAATATAATAAATATATCATTTGTTTTCTAATCCTTTTGACCCTTTGTTGCGAGTTATTTAAAGCGAGATTTAACTCGGGTATACGTATATGCTTGCAACTTTTGTAATTTTACCTATGATAAATGGTTTCATCAAGGCAGATAAGTGTTTGTAAGGGAGTTGCTCGCGGAATACAAATGGTGACTTCCGGTTCTTTTGTAATGTATTTGATAGTGCTGAGATTTAGGACAAGAAAATTCTGGACTACTAGAAATAGTTGCATTGTAACATAGTAACATTAATTGTTCCACATAACAATCAACCCAACCCACCTTTAAATCCATTTATCATATTAAATATCTACTACCAAAGCATAAATCGAACCAACAAACCATATAAAAACTATAACCACTATTACATTCTTTTAAACTTGAGTAATCTGTATATCTGTATGCTGTATCTAAGGCAAAAGTTGTATTCATGATAGAAAATTACTCGCATACCGCCTGCCGCTATGCGCCTGTGTTCTACTATTGCCTTAGAAACTCCTTGATTCAAACTAACTGAAAAATACGGAAAATCATGAAAATTGAAACTCATTCTCCAACAAAATACTCATATCACCGGAGAAATAGAAATGCATCGTTCCTTGGAAATGAATGAACGGTACTGACAGGTTTGTATTTATAATTTCTGCATGATGTAATTGCGCACCTTTTCCCTATTTAGGTTTCTACTTTTACCGGAAGTAATAACGAGAAAGCATCCGTTTTTAACATGGATGTATAAATACCTGGATGATTCTACAAATTATTTTTTACGTATAAACTTTTCAAAAAGTGTGGAGGATTAAAGTTGTTTACTAACCCCCCATTACATTAGTTTATTGGACTATTACCATTGCCGACCATTCTTGTTTCCTATATCGCCCATGTATTTGGTAACCCATGTTTTTGCAGGTACTTCTGAAAGCATGAAACAATGTGTCCACGGCAAATGAGTCATCTACGCATTATTCACATGGTTACGGTTTTGTAATCACTTTTTTTTTTTTGGGTTACGCCGAATGAAATGCATATATGCAAATAAACACGATAGCGAACAACAATTCCAAGAATTTCGCTACTATAAAAAAACAAAAAACAAAGAGGTATGAGACTTGACATAAAAGTTTCACTCTCTATATATTGTATCCGATTGATCCCGAATCAAGATTATGAAGACCCGAGCAAGAACCCTATATATCTCCCCATCACGTTTGTTTTCGGTTAAGCACGGAAACATCAATTGTTGCAAAACACCCAAAAGCACACACAGCTGCGTGTTTTTCCATCATCCCAAATATTTTTTGACGCATTGCATACGTATTTTTTTGTCACTCTCCTTCAGATTTTAACTAAACACTCTTATTAAATCATTGTCACATAACATGTCTCTCAGCTCCTCGTGAGTCAACTCCTTCAAATTCTCTATACACACGCATCAATCCAAACAAACTCATCATGGATCCACACACTGGAAGGAGATTATCGTGAGTTTATCATTATTGTGGACATTTATATTTTAATGCATTTATTTGTTTCAACAATTTGTTTGTTTATGAATTTGATTAAATAGTACGACTGGGGAGAGTCTATACGTGACGCTTGGCGTTCCAAAGGCAGCTACTCAGGATGATATTAAGAAGGCGTTCAGAAAACTCGCTCTCAAGCTCCATCCAGACAAGAATACGGAGGATCCAGACGCCATTGAAAAGGTATTACAATTTAATTACCATGCCAACGGGATAGTTACAAAGAATTCATAACTAAATTGATAAATATGAGTTTTAAATTGATGTAAATATTGTTGTTGCATTATTAGTTCAAGCAGGTGAACACAAGTTACCAGGTGTTATCAGACCCAACCCGTCGTAATATTTACGACAACTACGGTTCACTAGGATTATATGTATCGGAGCAGTTTGGAGAGGAGAACGTGAACACATATTTCATACTGACAAGTGGTTGGTGCAAAGCATTATTTTGCATCACAGGGATACTAACGGGTTGTTATTTCGGGTGTTGCTGCTTTTGTTGTTGCTGTTGCAACTTTTGCTGTGGGAAATGCAGACCAGGGGGGGATGAGGAGTACAGGAGATACGCAGACTACCAGAACCTTGATGAAGATTATGATGAGGAGGAGGTGAGGGAGAGGGGGGAGGGTGGTGGAGCATCAAATGCAAACGCTTCTGATCAGGTTCAAGGTGATCAAGTTGAGCAGGCTCCTCCTCCGCAAAACGTGATAACTAACCAGCCTTTCTAATTACTCGTGTTTACAAATTCTATATAAATGTATCTAAATGTTCTGTATTCCATAAAACTCTTTTTCTAAAAATAAAACGTTACATTCCAGTTATTGTGAAAAATAAATAAACTTTTGTGTTTATTCACGCATCATTCATTCATGGGACTTTAATGAGTAGTTTGTTACACGCATAAACATGTAGAGTTGTCTGGAGGCTCACGCACGGCAAGCGATAGAGAGAGTAATTTCCGAGTGGTGTGTTCAACTGTGTTCCCGATGAGACCCGAGTATCCCGGGTGTGTGGTGATGTGCATAGCATATATAGTAGGATATATCCACCCAGAAACTGATGAGCGAGGCAGAGGGAGTGAATCAAACATATCAAGCTTTCACCTCATCAGTAAAAAAATAAATTTGTTTTAGGCTTTAAAATTTCGAAAGCGTGTGCGTTTGTATAATAATGTGAGGGTGATAGTGTTTTAAAGAGAGTGTGTGGTGTGAGAGGGTGAGCAGTTTAGGGAATAAAGTATTTTAAAAGAGGAAGGAGAGCAGCATAGTTGAGTGATAGCCAGGCTAGGTATTTTAAATGTCCTCGTATTTCGACAATAACTACGACGTAGATCCATCAGGAGTTGCAGGAACGAGCAGCACTCAACAGGGAGGGGTCGTCGGCTCAACCTCTGTCCAGCAGCAACAGCAACAGCAGCAGCAAAATCCTCACGGTCATCACGCTCCTCAGACCGCTGGACCAGCATCTCACCACTCCTCACAGGGACGCTATACCCAGCAGCTTATCAATCAGCCAACTAGACCCAGGTCCGCTGTACCGTACTATAACAATCAGCAGGCTGCTGGGGCAGCGGACA